>OZ035955.1:22225940-23425940 GCA_964034955.1 Orchesella flavescens
CCAATCATAAATGGCAAATTTGATGATCTAAAATATAAGTAAATAGCGTAATCATATTGAGGGTATATTAGAATTAGACTCCAGAGGAAATAGTAATAAGGCCTTAAAATCCAGAATCGAACCTGTCTTTCCTCAAATCGATAGTCTACAGTAAATCTAGTATTCCACGATGGATTTAAACTGTTTTTTATTTGTTCTGTTCGCCCAATCTCGATGTACTGGTTAGTTCTAACATCCTTCTGGTAGAGTATGCATACTGGATCCGATTTTGAAAATGTATCACGGTCCAGAAGATTCCTAAGTAAATCATACATGTACTCATGTTATGACGGTATACTTCTTGTTACAATTAAGTTAATGTTAACGCAATAAACGCAAGGATCCCAAAGATATAGAGCGTAATAATTACCTGCAGGAAACTGTAAGTTCAACTAAAGAAATTATTCTACTAGGACCTAAAGGCCTGGGACCAACGCTATTAGGTCTTGGTGAAACTATAGGTTCACTCATTTTTACGCTTTCCTATCCTATAAACGATCGTTTAGAGTGATGATGAGTTATGAATGTTAATTACTTTTGAAATATTCTAAGAAGGCACAAATGGTTTTAATTTCAGCAAGAAGAACAAAATCTAATCACACACGTATTGACAATCTGTAAATGTACTCTCCAGTACTTCCACACTGGATGTGTAGTATATAGCTTGACACAATGCAAATGCATAGGTGAGGCTTAGAGCGTAACCGATAACGCTCTTATCACAACAAAACTGCATAGATTCTTTATGCCTAAGTAAAACTCATGATACGGAATCAATGGATAGATGTTAATGGAAGAACAAATGACGCATAGACATAATACAAAACTGAGCATTTTCCATGCAAGACCAAAACCAGACATTGGTTGGGTGAGATAACAGCCGAGCCACATGTTAACTAAAACTGGAATAGAAACGAGTGATGATGATGCCAAGGAGTGATGCATATGATGATAATACAATGATAAATGGAACAACACAAAAGGGAACGAAAACGAAACTCATTGACACAGATAACAACACTTTAGTTTGTACACAAACTTTACTGTATCATTATCAAGTAAAACTAAAGCAATAGTAACAGAATCCCTGCCGCTGAACATGCACCTAATTTATGTAATTAGAAATTATATTAGTTAACTCAGTAAACTAACCAACCAACAATTGGGGTGAAAAGCGAAATATTGCTGATTATATGCCTTAATTTAATATACACACCAATCGACAGCGTATAAGTCTGAAAATTGATACATTTTATTCATACCAAAATCAAGCAAAACATCTTCACTCTAATGTAATCTGAATATATCAAAATAACTTGCAACTAATTGACTGGTTATTGTTTGCGACCCACTATACAAAAAAAAGTTAATCAATCGACAGATGCATAGTATTAGCTTTAGTTGTATTACAAAAAATACACGACATTTAATTAATTATTATTCATACTCTATTGATTTACAAATACAACCATTCATCTGTATTGAGAGTGTGACCTTAGTTTAACTAAGACTACAGCCAACAGCCGGCTATTAGTAACTAGTTTTCTATTGATATTTTTCCAATGGAGAATAATTGAGTAGCTTCTCGATAAGATCCACGTGTCCCAACAGCATTCGTCGACAACAATACCTTTTCAGTCCCAGCGCATCGAGTGCATCTCTGTAATTACAACCCAAGTTTGAAAATTGTGACTACAATGGCCTTAGATATTGAACTTCATTAAAGTATCCCTTTCCCATTAGTATGACATTCGATCTGCATCAATCGTTATGGACTCTCTTAGGACGTAGCTCCATCAACGCACAGCATATTTGCATTTGGATTTAAAACATCACAATTTGACACTTTGAAATTGTGGACAATCTTGGTTATCAATGCTCAGTAAAACTGAATTCAGTTGAGATTACAATGAATTACAAACAGAGACTCAAAGTGAAGGTCCATAACGATGATGGTGAGAGAATCAACTTTACAATAAACGATCTAAAATGTTAAAAGTTTACCCTTCCGTATATTCAGCCTGGAGCAATCCTAAATAAGCTTCCCACTTGTTGCCGATAACTTTCCCGCAGGTGAAACAACGAACTGGAATAATCATTTTGGCGTCTGAACTCGAACCGACCGAAAGGTATTAGAAAATCCTGCTAGTTTTTATCTACACCAGCACCTACAGCAATGTAATGTCAACGGTTTATTAATTAGTAATGTTGACTGTGCGTGCCTACTGTGACTGTTGACTGTATACATCCAACATCACACCAGTTCAGTATTTACAAAATTATTAGTGATAAATGTAATGGAAATGTAATACCTATTAGCTCCCTCTAGTACAATGATTATTTCGGGTTGTTCCACTGGAATGTCAGTTTAACGGTACAACATAAATGCACTTTACAGCATTTAAAATGAAGACGCAAAATAAATTACGTTGTTTACTCTCGCATGTCTAGCATACATTGAAATCAATATAGCCAACAACCAATGCATTTGCATGCTAGCCGATGCTGTGCTCCTATCTTTAGCGTACACATGAGTTTGACTGGTATCAATCCGCGTTAATAAGGGGTAACGTGCTACTATTACTACTTTGGCAAAGAATTAATGATCAATTCAAGCCTTGAATTTCAAGCCAAGTAACTTTGAATAGTTTGAATGAAGAATGAATACCTTAACCCAACCGTTTGATTTTAGGGCACAATCATTAATTATTGCTGAAATTACAAAAATAATTCATGAAAATTCTTCAGCTACCAAAACTGTGCTACGCATAAAGGTAATGAGAATGAAATAGATGGAAAACTCGCAGCAGCTCTCGCAACCTCGTATTCTCACGATTTTATCTTTTAATCTTTTAACAAAGGGAGTAGAATATTATGCAACGATAACGATCACCTCTAAATAACTCATCATCATCACTCTAGACTCTATAATACCTTTTACCTTATTAACTATTACACATTTATTGTCATGCGTAGTAAGTTACTACTAGTAACGCTACTTAATTTGGGCAATGAGCAACTAATTTTACTGGAAAACTGGAAGCAAAGCAGATAAGTACATAAAAGTGAAAGCTTACTTGGCAGATACACCAATCTCTACACGTGAAGTCGGCATCTGACTACTGGTTCCAGGTGTGAACTGTTGTGCAGTTGAGACACCAAGAAGTGATGGAGCAGCAGCAGGAGCGTAAGGTGCTGGTGCAGATGGTGGTTGGTTAGGGGCCTGCTGCTGTGGGTACGCAGGTCCACCAACTAATGGAGGGGCATTTGGATACCCGGGCTGTTGAGGAGGAGCAGTTGCATAGCCAGGTTGAGCGGAAGCATAACTCGGAGCAGCACCTTGATAGCCAGGTTGAGGGGCTGCGAAATTTGGAGCAGCCCCTGGATAGCCAGGTTGAGAGGGGGCATAATTCGGAGCAGCCCCTGGATAACCAGGTTGAGGGGGTCCGAAATTTGGAGGAGCCATTGGATAAGGTACTCCTGGTCCCACTCCATAACCTGGTGCCGAAGGATACGGTGCAGCTGAAGGATTATTAGGTGGGTACCCTGGGGCAGAATTTGGTGGGTAGTTCGAGTTTGGATACATTGTGAACTATCTACTAACAATCTGAAAATAAAAAACGGCATGATATTAGACATGCATCATCATGTGGTCTATCGAAACATTTAATGGTATGCGAACTTCCACCTCTGATGTTATCGAGAAACCGGTTGGATTGCAGATAGGGGTACCCACTAAATTTTAAAGTTTTTTGGTCAATGGACCAAAAAATTTTTATTGCAGATCTGGACGTTTCAGAACCCCCAGAGTCCAAAAAACACAATTTTCAAAAATCGAAAATTTCAAAAATTTTCTAAGTCCAAAGTCGGACTTCGAAAATTTCTGGTTAGGTTAGGAGTTGGTTAACACGCGTTTCTAAGCTGCATGACGTTCTGAAGTGACCGGTTTGGTTAGGGTGTTGGTTAACGCGTGTGGTTAGAGCAGTACTTACGCGCGTTAACCAACTCCTAACCTAACCAGAAATTTTCGAAGTCCGAATTTGGACTTAGAAAATTTTTGAAATTTTCGAATTTTGAAAATTGTGTTTTTTGGACTCAGAATGATGAGATTCGTCCAGATCTGCAATAAAAAAATTTTGGTCCATTGACCAAAAAACTTAGAAAATTTAGTGGGTACCCCTATCTGCAATCCAACCGAGAAACCTAGACTTTATGTCATGTCCTACTTTTTGACTTTTTGTTGTTGTAGTAAATTACCAATAGAATATAGATTCCAAGAATCACCGTTAACCTTGACCGTCTCTTCCCTTTCAATTCTTCAAACTAAATACGTCTTAAACTTCTTACGTCGTCCTATCTAAAACCCAACACCTAAATAAAACTCCTGTCATAAAACAACTTTGCTTTTTCAAATCAATTACTAAAATTTTGGCAATAGTCAGTCAGTCGATCAATAAAAATTGTACATAACGATTTAATCCCAACTCCACTACTTCTTCACCCATCAGCAGGCTAATCGAAATGTTAAAGTTTTCAATGCCAACAAAAATACAATCTTGTCTTAAATTTTATTGTCGAGTGATACTGAGTTGTTGATGCACTGCACGATAAGAAGGAATGGTCTAGGAATGCGTTTGCATAACAATAACACAAAATATCCTGGAATGGAAAAGCACTTGCTCTAATCTAGTGTATTGATTGCTTGGCTTGTCTTGCAACGCAAAACTATTGTTGTGCATGTAGGTATGCAGTAAAGTATGTATGAAATGTGATCTAAAACTTGCATGTCTACACAAAATGAACACACAAAGTAAGCGATATTGCATTTAAGGATGTTTTCTTGCCCTATCGCGTAATACACACATAAAGTTATAAACGCTTCGTCGTAATATAAGATTACTAAGAACTGCTAATCTTCAGCATGATGTGCAAATGATAATAGCTTTCCATGACGTACATTTAAATGGGTACAAGTTTCTACAACACATGGTGGAGAACTCTAATAATGGTAAATCCAAAGATGTAAAACATCGCATCGGCTGCAAATCAACGATCAAGACATTTTTTATGTTACATAAAGATCATGAACATGTAAAAAGTTGACCATGAATGAGTGTAAGTGTATATGAGTACACTAATGAGGAACGGTAACTTGAAGACGCATACTATGTAAATGAATACCACTGAAGGAAGAATAAACTTTTGTGGCTTACTAGAATAAGAATGTAAAGACAGTTATATGCATTTTGACCATGAATTTTCAATGCTATGCTAACATTTTGGTTTTTGCGGTTGCGTTAATCGTAGCCGTAAGTGTGAGGAAGCTTGTCAAAAGTCAAAGGCAAAGTATTAATTGATCGTTGAAAATGACTATAAACCATATGAAGTAGAAATACAAGATAAATTTGTGGTGACTGAATGATTGATAAAGAGCATTGCATGCATAATTACAGAACTAATAAAATTGGTAATGTGCAAGCTGGATAATATATTCCTGCTAATAATAATTAATACTGAAAAATTAACAACTTACTTTACTGGAGGTGCTGGAATGCTTGGTTAAAAGAGTTGAGTTGACTCCTTAAAGAATTCGAATTCAACTTGTACACACACACACACTTCTCACTAACTCAATAAAACCTTATAATTTACTTTTATGCTTATTAATTTTTTAAATGCGTAAAAATGTAGTGTTTCAATAATTACAAGAATAACCTACAAGAAGTTTGAACATATCTTCAAGAGAACACCGAGATAGCTAGAAGAACCGCATAGAAGGTGCCCTTTGATGAACGCTTACAAAACGATGGTTTGTACTTGTTCCAGGAAATAGTTTATATTAATGAACAAAAGTTTTGCTAAGTTCGTGAGCAATACCTAATATTATGTTCCTGTAAAGAGGATGTAAAACTATAAACTAGAATACAATGTATATTTGTTTCATTCAGTCCACGCTGCGTTCAACAACGGACCGAGAGATAGGCTTCCCTACGATACGAGGAATGTATTTGACAACAAGTTACGACGTAAGTACACGTATGAATTCAATTACAAATTTAGCCCGTCATTGACGTAAGGTATCATCCGTATGACCTGTTTCAAACTATGACGCACTTGATGAGTTAAAAAAAAGTTTAGAAATCTTTTGTAATGGAAAGGTAGTGAATATAAATAGCTAAATGTTAAAACACACGCCTACGGTTGTTTGCATGCTATAAATGAAACTATTTATGGTTCGAAAACTCGGAATTAGAACTGCTTACGCTTAAATGCCATTTTGTCTAATGTTTTGGATGCGTACATTCTATTCTATGACTAGGTTTACGTTTGAAGGCAATTGACATTAGGGGGAGTGTAAACAACATCTAAATAACTTTCTCTTGTGGAAATGGTTTGTATGAAGTTGTATATCTGATCATTTCTCCTATTCCAACTGTTGATGATTCCCGCTATGCACCACTTTCATTTCCGAGTTCCGAGAATTCGACGAGACGCAGGCTTCTCGAGATTAGTAAAGGAAAAAAGAGCTTTATATTGTATATTCTGGAGCAATGTCCATGCTCCTACGTTGTACGTCATAAGGAGAACAAGCAGTCAGTCACCCTAAACAGCATGCTATAGATTTTTTGTAGCATAACATAACAGTGAACACCCTATAAACATAAACAAACCTAACAAAAATTTAGATGCAATCTTTTATGACAAAGTTGCCTGTTTCGTGTATATTAAAAGAGGGACATGTTTTGCGTGTATTCCACTGAACTTATGACTGAACAACAGAATGTTTCAAAAATGTTACCAACTAATACAATACATTCTGTCGCAGTAGCATGGTAGTCTAGTCGTTCATGCAGGAATTCATTCTACTTGTAGCTTCTGCTTTTCTGCATGCATAACCTTTAAATTCTTATTACATAATGCAGAACTTTTACACATAAATCTCTACTTTACGTATAACGTGTGGGATCGATACATTTTTTTACTAAATTCATTCGTACGTGCATCCACCCATCAGCCTTTCAATTTACTTTTAGGGCTCACAGTTGATAATACTGTTTTAGTTTGTAGTGAATAGATAATGGTTTGTGGTCATGTCATCTCCTTCCGAATACATTTAAACAAGTTGTAAATGAATGCTGATACATATATTCCTGCAATTTACATATTGAGGCAAAAATGTCCGATATTAATTACAGCATTGAACAAAATACACCAGTATCATTAATAATGATTACATTGATGACACATGCTCATATTTTTATAACTTTTAGATTGTCATGAAGTTTTATGCTTTGAATGACGCAAGTTGAGTCATGAGAAATAGTCGACTCAAGTAGGATATTGCTTTTGTGCTTACTACACTTACACGGTAACTGAAAAAAGAATGCGTCAGAACTCAGCAGCATGAAATGTATGACATGGCATTATATATTGCCTTGCATGGTTGATGGTGCTACTTTTACAACACGGTATATATACCTAAACATAATATGCATTTGTATGAAATGAAATGACACATCAGATATAGATCATTTGTCGATCGAATGGATTGCCATATTTACTTTACTATTTATGAAGTGCGTTCGTTTACATAAAAGATGATCCTTTGCCTTTGCTGTTGCAGTATTATAATATTTCAGCAGTAAAAGAAATCCCTTTGTTTTTTTTGTTTTGGACAGAAATAGTTTATTATTTGCATAGGCAGAACCATCACATATGATAGTTTAAAAGTTCAGTCACAGTAATGTATTTTAGACCTAGGAGTTCCTCGATTGTCAAAAATATTAATACGAGATTTTCACAAATAAAAGAACATAATCTACACAATACTCATCATGATCTGCATTTCCCAGTTAGTAAAATTGTACCTAAAACATTGTTAGTAAATCCACTTCATTTAAGGAGTTGTTAAAATAATAATTATTAATTAGTCAATTTTTTTCTATGCATAATCTACAAAAGTTTTAAGTATGTCAAATCAACTGAGTTTCTTCAAAGTGTGCTTATAAAAGGATTTATAATGTAATAATTGAATAGTAATAATTTTTTTGCTCTCCCACTACTATGTCAGTCCATGCGTTACATTACTCTGAGTACCATCATCATCATGGTACCAAATATTGGCACTTGAGTCATAGCCTTCCCTTTTCATATCGATAGTAAATGTAAAATATTTTATTCAGATCAGTCAGCTCTATAGGCAGCACTTTAAAAGAACAATGGAACGGTAAAAAATCAAACAAATTAACGGCCACTGTGAATGTTGCAAAGCATCTGGTAACCTTTTACAAAGGAGTAATTTGTTTGGAGGACATAAACTCCATGAATTGTTTGGGAATTTCAGCAAGGACAGCCTTGGCCAAGTCATCTTTGGTGGCTTCTAAGTTTCCGCCATTTTTCCCCAAGAAATCCCGAAGAGCTAAAAACGAAAGGCATTCAAAAACATTGTTATAATTAGAAATTATAACAAACAAAACTGGTGAAATAGGTTATTCAGAACAATTTTTAAAAGATGCTTATCATACCAACAAACTGAACAATGTCCCTTGCAGCCACAGTCCCGGTGGTACTTTTCAACGCACGCTTGTCAGCATCCAGAAACTCCATGGAGGAGAAATCCTCTTCTCCAACTCCAACAATAATAATAGAAAGTGGGAGGGTGGAGGCAGTAATGATTGCTTCTTTGGTAGCTTCCAAATCTGACATTGTAAAAGCAGACGATTCAAGTTGTGCTTGCTTTGCGAATTAATATTATTCATAACATTACAAACTTTAAAATAAATACTTTACTCACCACAAATCATTCCATCCGTAATTATCAAGAGAACAAAGTAGTTGCGCCCATCCTTGTATGTATTGGCAAACTTTGCGCAGTGGTTAATGACTGGAGCAAAGTATGTTGGCCCAGATAATCGCACAGTTTTCAAAGCATTCTGGTAGGCTTCCAAGACACCTTCAACTCCATTACAGAAGGGATTTTGAGGGTTGAAGTTCAAAAAGAACTCATGAGTAACTTCTGTACTTGGAGGAATCTTAGCTCCAAATCCAAGTGCTGGGAAATATCTATATTTTTTTAATAAACCAGGCTTATAAAACAACCCTTTGAAAATTTGGGGAAAAAATACAATGAACATAATGTCTTATTACCTGTCTGTGTCATAATCCTGGATGATGTTACCAACCGATTTAATAGCCAAAATGTATTGATTATCTTGATTAGGTAAGATACAATGAAGACTGTTGGGATCACTTGGTTTTTTGTTGCTGGCTGTGAAGTCAACTGCAACAGTGAAATGGAGCTGGATCCCACTTTGGAGATAGTCAACGAATGTCAACTTACTCTCTTCCACTTTGAATGAGACGACGTTCAAAGTTCCAGAGTTTTCATAACCCTTCTTTTTCTCCTTCTTCTTGGGATTGATCAAAGCAAAACTTGTAGTACCACTTTGTTTGGTGCCTTAAATTATCAACCAATATAAAATAATCAATTCAATTAAATATATATCGAGATGCCAATTTTCTAATTAGGTTAAGTATCTGAAGCAGTACACTTACGAGTTTTAAGTTCGTTGATAGTTGTCTCAAATTGCCCAATCAAATCGTGCTTTTCATCCTTGTCATAATCATATACCTGAAACAAAAGCTTTCGGGTAGGATTTTTTCCAGTGAGAGCAGACACCAGGCCGGCAATTGGACGCCAATCAGGGTCCAGGGTTTTCTTGATGACTTCAGTTAAGAAGACTTGGGTCCACTCATTATCATCCGTCTGTTTGGAAACAATCAAGAATGGGTCACTCTTGCCGAGAAAATCCTTCTTGTCCAAACCTCTCCCATTCACGGTAAGCTGGAAGGTATCTTGGCTGTAAAAATGAAATGATACTTTATAGTAATAACGCTATATTTTTAACACAACAATAATTAATTTATTTTATTTTAGATCGTAATTGTATACCTGGTTCCAATCTCTTCAGAGTAAATTACCAGTGTCGAATTCGTGGTCTTTGTAGTTAACTTTTTGGGAAGTTCCAAAGGAATTTCAAACTGAAATTAAGCAATCATAAATTTTTTAAATGGAATGGAACTAATTTTAACAGCACAATAAAATCTTGACCTTGAAATTGGTAATGCACAAACATACCTTGCTGTACTTTGCTGATACAATTTCCCCCAGGCTGACAATTGCACTTCCCAAATAGTCATGGTTTGCAAGATCTTTCTTTTCTCCATCCCAGTCATACACGGTGAATTTTAATTCCTGTCATTGTAGAGGTTAAACCGCTTTCATCAGAAACCAGAGCTTCGTAACATTTATTGCACGAAAATGAATATGATTTTTGTACTAACCTGCTTCTGTTCGAATAGATAGTCGAACACGAATTTCGATTCCCATTTGGGATTCAGATTGTCAACAATATGCTCAGTCCGATCAATTTCCACATACTCGTTCGTGTGTGGATTCTTTCGATGAATGACACAAAATGGATCCGACTTGCCTGTTGAATCACGGTTGATGAGATTCCTGTAGAAAAAAAATAAAAAAATAATTGAATAATTTTTAGAGTTCTAAGCCGGCTGGCACATAATAATTGAAATCAGGGTGGGGAGTTTGCACGTACTTGGCTTGCATACGCAGCTCCACTTTGGTTGATAAACTCATAATGATTTCTTGTAAAACACGGCACTGAAGAAGGATTTCCAATAATCTGAAATTTGTATATATTTGACAGGTAAATGAAGAGTTTACGTTAAAAATTATTGTAAAATATACTATCACGCTGAAGAAAAGATCTTTAATTGCTCTCAAGTTTAAAAGGAATGAGGGGCAAGCGGTATGGGCTTGCGTGTAAATATACGCTTATTTTTTGTTGGTTGTTGGTGTCACGAAGAAGGAGTGACATCATTTCCATTTACCTTCAAGAAATAATATTGCACAAAACCGACTGACAACAACTTTACAAACAGTACGTGGCATGCATCTGCATATACCCACTCCACTCCAGGATTCTCAAGTCAAGTATGAAGTATTCGTTTTGGGAATGCAGCTTCAATGCAGTGTTTTTGCTTGAGGCATGCTAGGGTCTGGTCTGGTCGAATGTCTAGATCACATCACAGTCACAGTCTAACCATTTTTGTATGGATTGAAATAACATGCTTATTATTTTGGTATGTATACATTAGTAGGGAGTCAGACCAGACCAAACCATACCATACACCATAATTTTCATTCTCATAGAAGAAGCTAGCTTTTTAGCTTGAAAGTAACTTCATCGAAATACCTATTAAAGATGCTGCAGAGATTCTTACAGTCGTGCTCTTTCCAGGGCCATTCTAGTAATAAAAAGGCATTACGTCATCTCCCAACTTACACACACACACCACTGTGAAGTAGTTGCAAACGCTAATGTATCGCTCTGAAAAACATAGAAATGTTCCGTTGCGGATAGCATGACTATATATATATATATGTTAAAACTATCCCATGACATGACTAACATACTATCCGATCAAGCTGAAGAAGCATGTAATAATATGCAGCGTTAGGTACTCTTTATCTTGCAGATGCAAAGGATGTGGGTTCATACGCTGATGCGTACCTTTTATTCATGGTCTTTCTCATATTCGATTTATTGCCAGTGTATGAGTAAGAGTCAAGAGTAATAATAAAATATGCTTGAATTCACATGACCATGTAGCTGTTACCTTCGGATTGTTTTCCATACTTTGTATTGACAATGAATATTACCACCGGCTAATAAATTTTTATGTCTACACGCTTCTTGCTTTTTGTTTGCTTAATTTTGCATTTCTTGCATATATTAAAGTTGGAGATTTCTGGAATTTTGTGACATTGATACAGCGAAGAAGTAAAATAAATCTGTTGCTTTTTAAATTACTGGTTTAGCTAAAAGCATGAATGACAGAAGATCACATACTATTTTTTTTTACTTATGGTCTCATTTATGGTAGATATGAAGATGAGAGAGTAAACCCAACACTCAAGGATCATCATCTTATGTGTGCGCCAGAAAAAAATCTGTTTTCGTCATTAATCTATTATTGTGTATAAAAAATAACCATGAGTATACGATGAGGTTGTAAGTGATCTCACTTTTGTTTACAAAAAAAGAAGATGCATGATAATTGCTGCAGATTGATTGCAGGCTACATCCACTTGTAGGTGGTGTGACGCACCTTTTACTCCACAACGATTTCGTCATTGCTGATATGACATGATGTCATGACTTGAAAATATTTCCATAGTTTTTTTATTCAATATTCGAATCGTTGAAGCACTGCAATGAGCTTGATGCGCTTACAAAATAAACTTTTCTTGTTGACAGCACAAACTACGCAGAAACTGTTGATTAATGACACACAGCAATGCATATTTTCCCATAATACGCAATCCCAACCCAAATCTTTTAACCAAAATCTAATCATATACGTACAACTTCATACGTATTCTTGAGTCATTAAGACTCACATCAATGCAATGGCAAAGCAAAGGAGACTTCCTCGAACAAATAAAAGAAATACAGAAGGAAAATATGGCAAACTTAGATATGCGACAGCATGTATGCAGGGCTGGAGAGAGGAGATGGAAGACCATCATGATGTTTCTTGTTCCCTTCCTGGCAAAATGAAAAGATGGGCGTATGCTGGTATGTTTGATGGTCATGGTGGAAAGAAAGTTTCAAAGCATTGCTCCAAACATCTTCGCAAGCAAATTCTAATTAAAGTCAGGCCGTTTAGAAGAATTCGGCCATCGATCCAAAATGTCACAGATAGCATCAACTCAAATGAAGAACAACCGGTGGAAGATACGCGACGTATTCGTGGTGGCATAATTGAGGGCTTTCTCCAGCAAGATCAGAATATGAGAGAGAATAAAAAAATTGACGATAGAAGTGGCTCCACTGCTGTGTGCACTTTATTCTCACCAACTAATTGCTATTTTGCAAATTGTGGAGACTCTCGAGCAATACTATGTCGAAATGGTAAATTGGGTTTTGCTACAAAGGATCATAAGCCTGAAAATAAAGCTGAAAAGAGAAGAATTTTACGGGCTGGAGGTTTCATTCGTAGAATGAGGTGAAATGTACAACAAAAAGTTGCAAAGCATAATTAACCACGTATTAAACTCAGTGAAGTTTTATTAAAACATCAATGTCCGTGGTTTACAGAGTCAATGGACGCTTGGCCCTATCCAGGGCAATGGGAGACTTTGATTTCAAAACAAACAGAGACAAGAGTCCATGTAGTCAAACGGTTATTTCAAAACCGGATGTTACTGTACTTGAAAGAAATCAGAAAGCCGACGAATTTATTGTATTAGCTTGTGATGGCATATGGGATGTCATGTCAAACTCTGAAGTGGTCAAATTCGTCAAGAATCAAATGGTGAAAACAGACGACCTAAAAGTCATTTGCAACAGATTGCTTGATCACTGTCTTGCCAAGGTACTAATTACTATAATTAAAGCAGCGGGTTGTTTGGTCTCCAAACTCCTGCTATACCAATTCTGAAATATTTTGATTACTGCAATAATTTAAAAGGAAAGCACGGACAACATGAGCGTTGTTCTGATCAAACTGCCTGGATGCCCAAAAAGGAATGATTTGAAACAAAAGAGGAAATTGGAATTGCTACAAATGCATAGAGCAATCAAAGCAAAAAAGTTGAAGCAGTCAGACTCTCGCTGCCCAAATATAAAACTAAATCGAAATATTAACACCGCTTTCACCAATGCTACACAAGTAAAGCCAAAGGCTCGACCTGGACCATTAAATGCATACATGCGCTTTTATCTGGATTATCTAAAGGTGTAGCTGATACAATTCTGACGCTTAATCTAACTTGCAAAACAAACTGATTTCAAGCAAATAACATCTATAAATTCCTTTTAGACACATACTGGAAATATTTGCCAACTCTCGAAAAGATGTGGGCGCACATGGATGAATCTCGATCAAAGTCAAAAGCAAATCTATCGGAGACGCTATCTACAAGCTAAGAGAAGGTCCATGATAAAGTTGAACAAGTCAAAGACAAGCGAGCCTCAAGATCAAATTCCAGCACTATTAGTGCCAGAGCCAGTACCGGCTTGATGTGATGATGTGATCATACTTTCAAAAACCAAATAAAACTTGAAAATTTTTCGTACCGACTGGCGAATAATGGCGCTGGCCATGGTGGTAGTAAAATAGTAATCCTAAACTACCTTTAATGTCAAAGGACTGATTTTTATTAGTTACATAATATGAATATAAAGTAAACATTTCTCTTGCATGTATAACCTGATCTCACACTTGTACCAAAATAAAAGTCAATGAATCGTAGTACCGTCAGCGTCAACTATTGTTTGAATGACAGACACATTTCGTATATGGTAAAATAATTATGTTTGGTATAACAAAAGGAATTTTTTACTCAACATTTCCTGTGACTAAGAACGAGTAAGATACGATGTGAGTGATAGTGGTTGTTCCTAATGGATTCCCAGTCACCAGAATGCGATATGCAGATAATAAATAGTGCATGCTCCCGAATATCATCCGGTGGCATCAATTAATGTTATCAGCCAAAATGTTGATAAGATATAGTAGCTTGCAGCCTTTGTCAAAGCTCGAGTATTCCAATGAACTTTGCATGCATAATATGGTACTGTAATTCTATGCAGATGGTAACTCCAAACTAATTACATATGTATCCGCCCTACTATCTACAGATCTGCTTTAACTCAGCTCAAAGGAACAATATCTGCGAATATTTTTTTTCATTTTCCTATCATGCGTAATAAATGTTTTGTGGTTCTGTAGTAGAGTGTGTGAAGTGTATCAGTGAGGATTTAGTAGCAATTTGCTTCTCGTTAGTTCACGCACTTCGTATGTGAATACATAACATAGGCGTAGGTGTATAGATTTCGTCTTATCCATCAAAGGAAAGTTTTATTAATTTGTGGAACACGCATTCTAATTTGTATGGCCACAATGAGACTTGAATTTAAACCAGATATATTTTTTGACTTCATCGGCCGCATGAAGATTGCCACCGTAGTAAGTTTCCGTAAATTAAATTTACCCCAAAAGCTAGAAAACCTTGCTAACCAGATTTATTACCGTTTTGTAAACTGTATGTATAGGTTTTTGGTCTGTTGGATGTCATTCTAACAGGAATATCATACATACACTTTGACTCGAGAGATCAAGCATTTTTAGCCGTTGTTATTATTTGCTTTCTGCTATCACTATTTTGGGTGATTGGGGTCATGCTAGGTGTTATTGTGGTGGTGGACTCGCATGTAAAATTTGTAAGTGTTGTCTTTTCAATTTCTATTTATCCGAGCTCATAATAATTAGTCTCTATAATAGTTTCACATTAAAACTATTGGTTTTTTGAAGGATATACTGTATCATGTATGTGCATGTTTGCTGCTTCTGATAACTGGGATATTTTTCCTAATTTCGGTGCTCAAATATGGGGGCGACAGCAAGTTGGGAGTTAGAATCTTTGCTCTGGTAAGAATTACACTTACGCCTTTTGATGTATAAAATATACGTATGAATTTGACTGTGCACAATTAGATAATTAAAATGCGTTTATTGAAAGACACTTCATAAATGCAGTTTTAAAAGTAACTCAAAATCTTTCAAAACCAATTTTACATTATCGATTAATTTGGGGTTTTCATTTCATTAGATCGTAGGGTTCGGAAACAGTGCCATTTATGGATACCTGCCTTGGAAGTTGCTCAGGGCCACATAGTTGCTTTTGTAGCTAATTCCTTGTTGACCGGAGAGTTGAGACCTTACCCAACGCTATTTTTCAAATTCTTCCATGACACAACTTGCTGAGGCAACTCTGCCAACACTGATCTCGCCAATGCTACTTTTGAACCTTCGGTAATTTGAACAACAGATTTGAAGTTGATAAACTTCTTCAGCTCTGCGAAACAAAGATACAAATACGTTTCATTCTTTTCATTTTCTTGCTTAACATCAGCTATACATTTTGTGTTCAATTAAAGAAAAATTTCAAGCAAATGTATAATTGATTACCAACAAACTGAACAATATCTCTGCTTGCTTTCTTGTTTGTCCTGCTTTTTAAAAGTTTTTCATCGCTATCCAATTTTTCCATTTCATGAAAGTCCTCATCACCAATGCCTATGATAACGATGGACAATGGTGCATTTGAGGCTTCCACTAAAGCATCCCTGGTTGTATCAGGGTCTATTCAAATTGTAAAATTATAAGTTTACCCGGTAATGGTTTTCCCTTTTAAAACATAATTTAGCATAAAATGATGAAATAATTCTACTTAATAAGTGTTTATTTGTTTTGTACCACATACGACCCCATCTGTTAAAATAAATAGAACAAAGTATTTTTCAGCAGATGTATTTCCCATGCTATCTAAAGCTATCTGAGTTGCTTCTCTTATAATCGGTGCAAAACAAGTTGGACCAAATAATTTCACTAAAAGTTAAATATACAGTTAGACGTAACGCCAGATCAAATTAGCTATGCATTGGAATAACAATAATTATTATCTTTACCTCTCTGTAGGGCCCGATAATATGCGGTAAGAACTCCTTCAATTCCTTGACAAATAGGATTGGTTTCCTTGAAATTCAATGCAAATTTATGGTTTACTCGATTAGCCACAGGAAATCCTTTGGCTCCGAATCCATAAGCATACAACTGTTTTGTTGAACTATAGTCTTTGAGTATGTCGTCTAGAAAAAAGTGTTTTGCTAGAATAATGTTCTAAAACTACATTCGTACACTTGGATATAGAAGCTATATTAATTTGTAAACGAACCTAAAATCTTTAATGTTGTTACATACGGATTATCTCTTTTGCCGTGTCTGTAATGTAATGATGAATGCTTTGTTGGCTCTCCATTTGAACCTAGATGATTTTATAATTTAATTAAGACCCTCATAGACCTGACATCCTTCCTACACTCAAGCTCAAACTTATGTCAAACAATCCCAAGAAAGAAGTGTGGATTAGTTTACCTGTAAAGTCGATTGCCACAGCATAATTTAATTCCATGCCCTCTTGAAGATAGTCCATAAATGTTTTTTGAATTTCAGTTCTTAGTTTCATAATATCTAATGATATCCCAGCCTCCCCTGGTTCAGAACACTCCCTAGTGGTTTGATTTGCACAAGTCATGGGAAACCTTGCAATTCCGTCGCAACTACATTCTGTGTGTAGAACAATGAAAGGTCGTAAATGTTAATACGGCCAACATTAAAGCAAAATTTCCACAGTTAAATTTAAATTCTTTAGCATAAGACTTACTTTCAGTCAGTTCAATGTAGTTTGTCTTGACTTGACCAACTAGCTTACTTGATTTACCTTTGAAGCTATTTTTGCAAACGTAAAGTTGAAAACGAAGCTGAGCCTCTACGTTTCCCTTACTGCAAATAGAAGACATGCGAATAGTTACAGTTGGAAACGAAACTGTCGTAGCAAGTAGCCTATCAGTTCGATGAAGCAATATCCAAGAGCCATCAGGAGTTTGTTTGGAGATGTCCACGAAACGAGTTGATTGTAAGTAACTGCTTAAACCAACTCCAGAAACTAGCATTTGGAATCGCAAAGTCCTCTTGCAGTCTCCAATCTCTTCACATGCAATTGTTGCAGTAGACTTCAAAGCAGTATTTGAATGAATTGAAGGTAGCTTCAAGGGCTTTGTGCACTATAGACATAACGCACTCCATTTATGTTAATATATTTTAAGCACTTCTATTAATAAAGCAAGGTAATAAATATAGGGACCTAAAACGAGGTAATAATAATGACTTTATAGTATGCAAGAATTTTGATTCATACCCTGGAATGTGGGGAACTGACCACTTCTCCCAAACTGCATTCCAATTTTCCTAAGAAGTCATGATTATCCAATGAGTATTTGGCACAATCTTTGTCATAAATCATCAGTGCTAAAATCTACAATATACAAAGTATGTGGACGGTCACGAACACATGAATTTACGCTTATGTAAACTAACATATAGTAAATGAAGGAGAAAATGTTAGGTAATCTACCTGTCGTTCTTCGAATCTGTAGTCAACTACAAACTTTGTTTTCCACTCTGGATTTAAGTTGTTAAAAACCGTTTCTGTCCGTCCCACTTCCATCCATTCACCAGATGTGGTGGAGTCTTGCATAAAGACTACACATAGGGGGTCAGATTGAGTGATTTGATCCAAATTCAACAATGATCTACACATTGAGAAGAAAGTTATGAGGATATTATGCACAGAAATAACTTTTTCCTTTGTGAACATTTATCATTTTTAAAATATAAATCAAAGCTTCTGTTTCTGATTGCACCTTGCTGATATAGTTAATTCGATTTGGGATACTGGGTTCAAGTATGGGGGGCCTTCCGCCAGAGGAGCAGACGGTGTATCCTCCTCATCCAAATCGATTGACAATTTCGAAGACAATCTGGATGAAAGACCTTTGCTTACCCCTTCAGCCGGAGGAGCTGAAGGCACAAAGTCCTGTTGCATACTCATTGTTTGTTCACAGACAGTGAATGACAAATAATTTAATAATACTCTACAGTTAATGGAAGAGTTAATTGTTTATTAATACAGTACAATACTTTCTTTTCTAAAATTTTACACACTGAAATCCATGTGGTAGCTCGAAAATATATTCAGCAGATGTGAAAGAATGAGAAAGTTTAGTACAGCCTGCGGTTCACGAAAGAGAAATATCGATTTTTCCCTACTTCGCATTTCCCCTTTCTTCCGAAGTTCTGAGCAAGTGCCCATTGAGCTCAGAAAAGGAATAGCGTTACCATCATAAACAGCAAATAAAAATTAGTACTACAGGATATGATACTGGGAATTGAAATATTTAAAAATTAAATATTGAACGGCAATTTGTTTTCAAGACCGAATCTGGAGTGATATTTAATGTATACTATGTTACATTTCCATTGCATGACATCTAGGTATTATTGAAACCTTTTGTGTTTTAACTTGAAATGCACAAATTTGTCGAAATATGACATGACTAACGTAACGTACCTATCACCTATCATAATGTGTACTCGTATCAATAAAAAATTATTTCACAATTTGGTTACGTAACTTTTATTTCAAGGCTAAAATTCTTTACATATTGAAGAATAATTCACTTTAAATTCACAAAAGTTGCTTAATACTAACACATTTTATAACTTACGACGTAATGCATTGAAAGATGGAACACTCGAATTAGATATGACTCAATTTATTTTGTACCTGTTTAGCTTTCAGTACAAAAATAACATGCATTCATCAGTAATTTAACACTCTGTCCCGATTTTGTGGTGTCTTTATATGATCTTCAGTTTATATTAAGTTTAAAGAATGCCGTACAAATTGCATACGGGAATTTTACTAATTTTTATATGGGTACCGATAATTAATTGTGATCCGGAACCCTTAAAAGTGGAGTACGTAAGTCCAGCCGGCTGGCTAAGAATTTGTCAAGGGAAGGAGTATGTTGGCGTAGTATCAACCACGAAAGATGAATGTCCGGCAGGATATTGGTTTAAGGAGCCTCTCAAAGTGGGATGTGCATGCGGCCATGGAGTGTAAGCAAAGCTTTTTTTTGTTCTTTTTAAGCATTTACTGAACATAAGAATTAAAATGTGATGAAATATTTTTCTTATCACTGTGTAGGTGGGTTTTTGCAAAAGGGTGGTGTGATCTCAATGCACGCATAATTGTTGCCAAAGAGGGTTCCTGCTTTAGCATTGATCAAGACGTAATCTCTAACCAAATAATTCCTTTATAAACATATATTAAAAAGTAGGATTGGTAATATGTATAGTTTCGCAAATTTCCAGGTAAGATACATCCGGTACTTAGGTTGGAGTGGAAGTGCTTATCTACCATATCACTTTGTAGCATCATCAGGGTTAGAGTATGTTCAACCGGTTCCTGAATTTTTGACAATGTCAAGTGCAGCGACTAATTTCCACACTGAATATGACCAACACATTGGTTCTGTCTTTCGTGAAAAGGCTGTGGAATCCATGACGGGAAGAGTTTGCATTTCTCCAAAAAGCAACGTATCTCGCCCTTTAAGTTTTAAATATTTTGTGTCGAAACTCCCATATTTACAAAAGAAAAGTTGCTTTTCATACCCTAACCAAGACCAAGGAAAATTTGACTATGATGTTGGCTACGACTTGGGGAGTGGAATAAATTTGGTTGGTAAGTATTATATGCGGATCATTTTTGTACCTGCAGCCAAAACTACTAAACACCATTTTTAGATGATCACGAAGGGTATTTTAAAACAAAAGATTGAAATATTTTTAAAGCAAATCCTCAAGGACCTTTCACCCCTCAAAAATCATGGGCTAACCAAGCTGCAAGCGATAAATGCAAACTAGAATGTACATACTCCCTCAATTTCAATAACACCGGTCCAGAAAATCATACAATGGGACCTGAGCTTGACTACTGGGACCCAGACTTTGACGAATATTTTCAAGAGGATCTTAAAGATATAGGTTGGACAAACATGACAGCTTTCCCCAACATGACACAGTTAAAAAATCAGACTTGTGATGAGGAAAGGGCAAAGTATACCTTGACAGAGAAAACGACAAGGGAAATAGTGGAGCAAACTAAACGCATGATCCAAGCTAATCTCTTGAGCTCAGTTTTACCAATTGAAAGTGGAAGTAGCCACAAAATTGAGTATAAAGACTACAACTTGATGCAAAAATCCAGGAAAATTTTCGCCAAAGTGTGTACAGAAATGCCAACAAAAGTGCTTGAAGGAATGCACAAAATGTTTCGAGTAGCATTAAGTGAAAGCTTTTTCCATTACCCGTATCACCAAATTACGGGAGACACTGAAACAATTGAAATTGGAAGAATATTGGAAACTTGTTATGCTAGTGCCAGAGAAATGAATTTTGTATATGCTGATCTCCCACCTCCCGCACCAGCACCTCCACCATCAGCATCATCCAAAGCGACATCATCATCATCAAAGCCAAAAGTGGATCCTGACGACCCATCTTCCTTATGTCCAGAACAAAAGGTACTACTTGTAAAACGATTTATGAGCATTTTTATATTAATTTCAAGGTTATACCTTTCTTACCTATTGTTGGCTTGGATTGTTAGTTCTGGGGAGTCCAATATGGATTTGCTGATATTGATCCTGCTAAAACTGAACCTGTTAATAGGACGATCAAAGCAAGGCTTCCTTGTCAACTTTGGAGCAACATCACGGATTTAGATCTGGTTGTTGAAACCGCTTGGAAGACTGTTATGTTCACTCATTACTATTGTGCTCGCCACTTTAAGAAAGATAATAATATACGATTTGGCTTGTATGAACAAAAAATGGAAAAGTTTTTCAATCGATGGATTCAGCATAGATGGTGAGACTTAAAAAAATTTCAGCAGTGCAAATTCTGTAAATCTATCTAATGCGAAAATTTTCATAATTTACGCTTAATGTCATTTGTAATAGGTTTTATCCAGGCCCTGCATTAAAGGGGTACAAGTTCCTTTTCCAAATGTTTGATCTGGAAAAGTATGCCAAAACTATAGACAGATGTGTTGCAGCCGCAAGAAGCTTTTCTGTTTACAGGAAATGGATAAACCGACCAGTCTATTCTAAACATCTCGGGGGAAAGTAAGACTAATGTATAGGCAAAGGCAACTTAAACATTATTTTAATGTGAATGCTTGTTAATCATGATTTTATGTCTTGTATTTAGACTTTTTGAAGATCAATATGATATTCCAGATGCGGTGGCCGGTAGAACAGAGTAATATTCAAATGTTTGATTCAGCTCATTGATATTATGATAAATTGACAACACTGCGTTTTAATATTGTGATATTTCTTTTCATGTGTTTTAGTCTGGATGCCATTAATCCTAAACTAGTACAGTTCAACAAGAAAGCATACTGCCTACCATATTGGCATGCCCCAGCTTCAAACCCAGCATTGAATTACGATCCATCAAAAGACTACAAGCAAGGCTGTGTAAAATATCGGAAGGAGGAATGGAAAGATCCCTTCACTCCCATTCTTGGAAAAGCGAATGGATGGAGAAATAACATTAATATTGTATAAATATAAGTTTTATTACGAACTATCATATGACTTTAAATACAAATAATAATATCGACATCAAATTTAAGTAGAAGACCTCGTAAAAATTACTCAACATTTGTATTGGTTATTTTAATTCGCATTGCACAACCTCAACCTGGCAGCGTGTATGAAAAAGAGAATACATTTAATAAATTACGATAATTTGACAATTTCACCTTGAAGATTTGATGAATACAAAATGCAAGTACTTCAAGCAACTTCACCCTGATACTCTTTTTCCTCGTTTGAAGAAGTTCCAGATGCAATGCGCCCAAATTCAAAGATAATTAAGATAACTACCATGCCATGCCTATTGTATCAAGATTGAATTCGTCAATTTTTGCTCATTTCTGGAGTTGATTGTAGTATTTAGAAAACACAATCTTTAATCTTCTCATACATTATCGAAAAGGTTTTTGTATCTGCATTACAATCTACATTTCAATGGGCTATTATTTCCTCTGAAGCATAGGGTCCTGTTAGAGCTATTTTTGTCTCAATGTTTGAACCCTTTTACGATTCCTTTTGATAAGCCGAACAAGCGTAAAATAGATGCTAGTGGACGTACATAAATAGTACATAAGTACAATCTCTGGACCCCAGCTTTACCAATCGATAGTTTAGTTAGTGAGTAACCAAAAGCTTACAAAAAAGAATTCTTTGTCATCTTTGGATTGGAGTTGCATGATGCAACTTGCATCATCACGATTTAGACTTGGTTGTAAAAACCACATGAAATAAATTGTAGAAATTGGATTCGTTCTTTTGGTTGTTATATTATATTTATTACGAAGATACGACCAACAGCATTAGCAATAGCATTAACACACATGACTTTAAGTAAACGACCTAGTAAAACAAAGAATTGCTAACATGTAAGATGTAATATAATTCAACATCTACTTTGACGTGCATTGCACAATATCAACTTTTACGTCAGGCGTTGCAGGTAGCACGTATGAAAAAGGGAATCCATTTGGTAAATTATGACAAGCTGCACCAATTTCACCCTGAAGATTTGCTGCAACTATACCACCACTAAAATCGGGATAATATCTTGCAATTCTTGATATTGCGAAACGAGCAGCGTCTTCTGGAGTTGCCCCTCTTCTCATTTCTTCCACAGTAAGTAGACTGGGGAGAAACCTTGCCATTATGTCACCATCTCCTGTACATGCTGCTCCGCCCACTTCCTTATCGACGTAGCTACCTGCTCCAGTTATTGGAGCGTCTCCTACCCTCCTGAAGGACATGAATACAAAATAAAACTTATCCCAACAATGTTGTTTAGAGTATTCTATTACCAACTGTATACTTATTCAAATAGCTTACCCTGGAATTTTATTTCGTGCACCGTTTGAAGAAGTGCCCGACGCAATTCTTCCTAATTCATCGATAACTACCATGCCTATTGTATCGTGATTGAATTCGTCAACTTTAGGTCGAGATTCTTCTTTTTTAATTGTTATTGATGACGATGGTATTGGACGGTACGGACCGCAAGTCGTGGCTGGATCCGGTGTAACATTTTTCCAAAAGTTTGGTTGACATTTGTTAGCTTTCCAGTCATTATGCATTTGCAGAGAGTCATTAGTTGCAAGAGTTTCCAGCGTAAAACCCATTTTAACAGCAAAATCCGTGGCTAGTTCACCAACCAGAAGGGTATGCTTTGTATGCTCCATTACTTTTCGAGCAACACTAATTGCTCTCTTAACATTACGCAAGCATCCTACCGCTCCCACATCGTGAGTTTCTCTATAGGTTACACAAAGCTGGATAAGAAATAATGAAATTTTAGGTCAGTATGAAAACTATATAAAATTTTCGAGTCATACCCATCCATTATCATTGCATCTAGGGTTGTCTCCCCGTTTTCATCAGGACTACCTGAAATATGAAATAGAATGGTAATTTTCCGTAGTTTGGATTGACGCATTGGTAGACCTTGAATTTTATTGTGATTTCATTGGAATTTCGATGTACTAACCTCCCTATTTTAATGCAAACGATAGTTGTGGGGAAAGAATAAAATACAAATGGTAAGTACGTGTATATAAGAATACATGCAATTGTAAGATTATAGATAAAATTGAATTTACATACATATCCAACTGTATTATCACACTGTAACTCCTCACATCTTGTGCATCCTTGCTCAACAGCGTCTAAAGCACTTCCTCCGAATGCAATCGTATTCCATGCTAAATATACATGGAAGCATAATATATTATTCAACTGTCATTCCATGTAATCACATCAATCCAGACGGCTTGCGTTAAATTATATACAATTCACAGTATAAATCGAAAATTCTTTCGAATGTGTTATTTGCACCTGTTTTTGCAGCTTCTGTGAATCCCCAAGTATTGATTACAATGGGCAAAGAATTCTGATGTGGTATTCTTTCTGTTTTTTTGGAGCCTGGCATAACATTATTGTCTTCGGGTGACACATTCATTGTCAAGACTTTCCTCTCCGAATCTAATTGAGTATCAATTTCATTATCCTCTAAAATATCTAACTTGCTTATTGTACGAAACGACGGTTTGTTAAGCTTTCCCAGTCCTAATGCACCATCGTATTGAAGAACTAGCGAACTAAAGAGAAATAAATTTAGAATTATTGCATGAAACCTTCCGACAGATTTCATATTGAATGTTCAATTGGATTTTCTGGAAGTGATTAACTTGAAAATAATTAACTTTCTTCGCAGAACAAGCAGATATATGTGTAGTGCCAAGAAATTAGCTATATTGATTTAATGCCATTACTTTCGGAGGGAGCGTTGGCTTTATACATTCCATTGATTAAGAATAATGGTATGTGACGGTCAACGGATGATATGTTATGTCGTAAATTGATATGGCGTATAAACAAGTATATCAACTTGTCCTCCAATATATCAATTTGTACTGCATGCATCACCAATATTAATACTTAATTTTTGACAGTCACGTCAAGAGACAAGACCATCAAAAGTCAGCTTATGCAAAATGTAAATAGATCAAAATCAAATCAAGCTGGAGCTGGAATCCAAATCCAATCCAGCACATAAACACCCTCCTTCAGTACATTGTCCGATTGGGTAAAACGAGAGATCTTCATACCTAAGTTGTGAGCTGAGTTTCGTTTTCATTCACATCATTATCGTACACACACAGAGTAGTGTAAAATAATACATAAACTAAACTTTAAAAAATCTTAATTTTTTGTTAAATAGGAAACATTGGCAATTGACATTTACATGTGACATGACAAATTATGTGTATGTGTGGTCAATTTTTCCATAGAAATGCCATTTGGGTTGGGGTTATCAAATCAGATCATTAATCGCGTCGGAATTAAGAATTAACCTTGGGTCTTGATTACTTCAGTAAGTATGACTATTGATTAGGCTAGCTAAAGTATAGTATGTGCTTTGTACTTTGTGCTATCCACCATATCACGCAATAGATAAAAGCCAGACCTCATGAACGTTTCTGCCAAAGATGTATTAAATGTTTCATGTTACCCATACATTAAGGCAATATTCCGATACATATAATAGCGTATCAGGAGGAGTGGTCCCCACTTTTTGGTCCCTATACAATTTGATCCCCGTCAGAAAGATCCCTAGGAAAACTGGTCGACACCATTTTTGGTTCGACAGGGAAAAGTGGTCGACAGTTTTTTTGACCGACAGGAATTCTGGTCGACAGGTTTTTTTGTTCGACAAGGAAAACTGATCGACAGTTTTTTTGGTCGACGGGGAAAACAGATCGATAGGTTTTTTTGGTCGACGGGGAAAACTGATCGACAGGTTTTTTTGTCGACCGGGGAAAATGATCGAATGGTTCAATGCCTCCGTCTTGTATCTGCATTGCTATAAATGTAGCATTCATGTAAGCATTTTATACAGGTTTATACAGACACTAGACTAATGCGAAACAAGATCAATGAACATTTTAAGATGAATGTAAATACGGCATATAGAACGATTTTCTCATTTTCCTAGGTATCAACAACACTAATAAAATGAAACATTAACAGAGCTGCATTGTCAATTGGGCTATATTGCTTGAAATGCAGCAATCATGCAAGCATTAAGTTTTATACAAATGAAATGAGCATGCTTAGATACCAAAACCATTGCAATTATATATGTGCATGTATTTTTTCGAAGCAAAAGAAAAATATACTTCAGCTTACTTCCGATTTTAGGATTGCAATGGATGTCAATACTGAAAATTTAAGCATTATGCAAATTTATGCATAAATAGAACGCTTGTCAGCATCTAGCTTACTTCTTAGGCCAGCATAGCAAGCTGTGTCTAAACCCTACATGCACAGATAAATTATGTAAATTTTAACATTCGTCCAGAAGTTTCTTCTGTGAAACCACATTTCAGACAATGACCTCAAAAAGCCCTTGGCATTTTGAAGTTAGTTCGACCTGATCAATTGAATCGTGAACATCCTTATTAATTTTAAGTGAAAATGGCTAGTGAAAATAGTGAAGTATCATACTCCACAACCCAGCGAGGCAACAAATTATTGGAGTTCCAAAATCATGTATACATTCACAATAAGACTAACCCTACCGGCATTCAATATTGGAGATGCAGAAATAAAAAGTGTCCTGGTCGAGTTATATTAGCTCCAAATGAAAAGCCGAAAGTCTCGCAGCCACATATTGAAGGAGAGTACGATATAGTGGAGTAAGTACTTCATATATTCCATAAAAAATAATTAAAACTATACTTATACGAGTACCCATTCTAACTTTTTAATATTTCACTTATTTTTTAAAGAAAAAATGCTGAAAACGTTAGAAGAAAATTGAAACAATTGACAGTTTCCCAGTTAGTTGTACGACCCCAGGAACTAGTTACCAGCGTTTTAATGGATACCCCACTAGAAGTGAGAGCATGTCTCCCCAATGATGACCCAAGATATTTTGACAAGGCAACGGGTAACAAATGGAGTATACACGCATAGCCAGATAGCGACAACCTCAATGGGCTCACACTTGGAGATAGGAAATTGTCAAAATCCCAAAAACATACCAAAACAGTCAGTCCCGGCCCGGATATAAATGAAGGTCAACTAATGATTTAAAAATGGTCCTGGCTTACGTACAACTACGGTTACGATACACCAATATTAGATGCAGTAATATTGCTATCGCATTTAAGTAGCACATCAGCATTTTATAGCAACTCAGTCATCATTTATACCTTCATAGTTACAACCAAAATTATAGACCAAGATTCATCAACCGGCGGTTTTTTTATTACGAGGACTGGACTGACTGTTTTGGTTGAAGAAGAAGATGTTGCAATGGGTTTCTTACACTTAAAAAACAACTATTCAGGTCCGCAAAATTTGCATACAGATGTGAGCTCTTTTTGTGATATCTTTTTATGCGCACATACATAGGAAATGAATATATAATGAATAAGGCTTTGGAATTTGCATGAAAGGGTCTTGGAAGATCTCCCTAGAACTAACAATGCTGTAGAGGGGTGGAATAGAAGAATTAACTATGTTGCCAACTGTGATCATCCCTCATTTTTTAGATTTCTTGACATTTTAAAGCGTGAACAGGATAGTACTACCCAAAAGCTAGAATTAAGAAATAGTGGAGAGCAGGCAAAAGGTTCTAGACCAGAATACGCAAATATTAACTGTACTGTCAAGACTTTAGTGCATCAATATGTCGAAGGAAAAATAGAGATGCATGACTTTCTTAATAGAATGACAGTTAATACGCGCAATTTTACACTTCGTAAAGGTAAGCGAAAGCGTGCTAGACAAACCATTACACAGCCTGAAGTTGTAGATGAATCTGAATTTGACACACAAGTTTGACTTTCATGATCGCTAATTGATAATTTGTATTGTGTCTATTCTGAATATGCATAAACTATTGTACATTCATTTTACCTACCCTGATTTGATACATGCACGCTTGTTTTAATAACTTATAGCTTATAAGTACTTTTTGTTACAAATTTTGATATTTTATAATAATTTTGAATAATTTGAGAACAAATAATACACAAAAAAATAATTGACTAACGGTGGTACTAAATAGTTTTAAAAATCCTAAAAATATAAATATATAAATATAAAATAAATTCGCTGTAAACTTGTATATAGTGCAGTTCTGTTCATGCTTCATTTCATTGGGGTAGTTGAAATGCAGTATTTACATTCATCCTAAAATATTTATTAGTCTCGTGTGTAGTCATGCTCATTTTATTTGTATAAAGCTTAATGTTTACTGCAATTATAGAATGCAGATACAAGACGGAGGCATTGAACCATTCGATCATTTTCCCCGGTCGACAAAAAAACCTGTCGATCAGTTTTCCCCGTCGACCAAAAAAACCTATCGATCTGTTTTCCCCGTCGACCAAAAAAACTGTCGATCAGTTTTCCTTGTCGAACAAAAAAACCTGTCGACCAGAATTCCTGTCGGTCAAAAAAACTGTCGACCACTTTTCCCAGTCGAACCAAAAATGGTGTCGACCAGTTTTCCTAGGGATCTTTCTGACGGGGATCAATGTGTATAGGGACCAAAAAGTGGGGACCAAGTTTCACCAACTCTATAATAGTACTTAACTTACTGCATTGTTTTTGAGCAGGGTCGTCTCGTTTCCTCTTGTTTCACTGACTCTTGAAAAGTGAGCTTTTTATTAATACTTTGATTTTTTTCTGCAAAACAATAAAAAAAATGGGGTGGTTGATGTACATGGGTGAGAGGGAATGGGAAAGAGATGTAAAAAACCAAAACACGTTTGTATTCTGAACTGTTATGTGTGTGTTATGAACAACATTAACATAGCTGAAAGTGACCACCCAGACATCATGTAGTTGTCACTTTCTTTGTTAATATACTTAAAATTAGCAAGGGCATGCAAGCTTCATTACTGTTTTGAAATGTCATAAATTAGAAAATGCATAATTTATTCATGGGCCACCACCATTCCGTCATAAAAGTTTATGCAGCCACTAAGTAAGCACTCAATTCTATCGATAGCCAATCCATTTTGCACTTTTAGTTAGAAAAATTGATGTTTCAAACTTCATTCATTACGAAACAATCTCATTTCTCTTATTTTAATCGCTCTTTGAAAGTATTGGTGGCCCTTAAAAGGGCCGTTGGTTTAAAAATGAAGTGACAATTCCAAAATCCTTATTTCTTCGCCTTGGGTTTAGCTGGAGCGTTGGCTTTCACAGTTTTGGGAAGCTTGATCTTAGGTGCCTTCCCCTTTGCTGCTGCCGGCTTCGCTATGGGAGAGGTTGGTTTATTGGCTACAACTGCTTTCTTCGGTCCCCTCGGCTTAGCAGCGGCCTTTGGTTCAGCTGATGTCTTCGTTTTGGTAGCTGCGGCATTCTTGGCTGGAGAAGTAGCAGTAACAGTTTTCTTCTTGGTAGCTGGCTTCTTTGCTGGTTTTGGCTTGACTGCCAACTTGAATGACCCTGCTGCGCCCGTTCCCGTGGTTTGAATCAGCTTTCCACTTTCAACCGCCCTTTTCAGAGCTGTCTTGATGAAAGTTCCTTGCTTCTGCAAATCCACTTTGTGCACATCAGCAATGTACTTCTTGATGGCTTGGAGGGAAGAGCCTCCCTTGGCACTCAGTTTGGTGATGGCTTCAATAACCATTTCAGCAGAGGATGGATGAGTGGCTGGCTTCTTTTCTCCCTCAGTCTTGGCTACTTTTGGCTTGGTATTAGCCATGGTTAGTGCAGGTTGTTGTTTGTAGGGAAGTAGAATTGTTCTCTAAACTGGATTCTCACGAACAAATATAACTGTCTGTTTGTAATTTGGGTTATATACTGAAATCCAGAAAGAGTGCGGACGTGCCTGGTCACCACCAAGCGGTATGTAGTCTTTCAACTTTTTCGTATCAGTCGTATTATATTCAACCCTGCTTATGGTAGAACACAAAGTCAAATGACAACAAAAACACGCAAAATTAAAAGTTAATATGAGGGGTGATCACTTCAGATGCTACGCAATTCGGAGTATATTTACCAAATTACAGTTTACTGACGTGAGCAGCATAAATGCATTTTCAGTAATTGTTATCTGCTGTAACCGAGAAATCATTGTTTACTATGTACGTGCCTGCATATATTTTAAATCACATGATTCTCTGTTACATTATCGAATATTATCAGATTCTCTTCTGGGTCACCATAAGTTTTGACTTTAACCAACATCATCATCGAACATAAAATACTTCCAAATGATTTAAAGTTACATCGAAATCTTATTCAGTACCGTCGCCACCATACATTTCACAAGTTGTCTTCGTCCGTGTCTGTGTCCGTGAGACATGCATGACATCATATTTATTCACATCTACCAATGACATATTAATTGCTCTCAGTAAAAGGTGGTGGCCCTTAAAAGGGCCGTTGGGTTTAAAGTAGGTGTAATTCAGTGAAGCTTATCCTCCGAATCCGTAGAGAGTTCTTCCTTGTCGCTTGAGAGCATAGACAACGTCCATGGCAGTGACGGTTTTCCTCTTGGCATGCTCAGTATAGGTAACAGCATCCCTGATCACATTCTCAAGAAATACTTTCAAAACTCCACGAGTCTCTTCGTAAATCAATCCAGATATCCTTTTGACTCCACCACGACGAGCAAGACGGCGAATGGCAGGCTTGGTGATTCCTTGGATGTTATCACGCAAAATTTTCCTATGTCGCTTTGCACCTCCCTTTCCAAGTCCTTTTCCTCCTTTACCACGGCCAGTCATGTTGAGAGTTTGCTTTTTACTTGACAGAGTAAATGTTGAGGTCAGAACAGCAAGATTGCCAGAATAAAGATTTAGTGGTTCTCTCACTCTGCTTATATACAACAGTGCGGACGTGCCTGATGAAGAGAAACAGCTACGTGAATTACGAACCAAGATCTTTATATTTGCTGTGTGTTTGGTTGGCTTTGTGGTATCATTGTGAAGCATCAGAAAACAATCATCTGGATAGGATATTATGTTTAGTGGTACGAGTATCCATATCTGGGTTGGCTTCTTTACGTACAACAGCAAATTAGATTAATAGGTTAGGTTAGTAAATACTAACTCACATATTGTAACATAAGAAGCCACAACCCTCATATGGTTACTTCTACACATTAGAAAACCCCTAACATTAATGAAAGTTTCAATCAAATGAGTAGGTTCTGATCAACCTAAACTATCATAAAATATAGCAAACATTGTTATAATCCCTTCACCTTTCTTATAAATCAGCCTTACTCAAACCGTATGCATGTTGCAACACGATCAATCTACCCCATCTCGGTCTCATTCGCCATAAAAAATTTCAACTCAATTTTCAACTCACAAAGCTCATATAAATACCGAAACGGAGCCAGTGAAACTTTCATTCTGCATTCTGAGAAGAGTATCAGCATACACTTTTACAAGCAAGCTACTATTCAGTCGATCTAACAATCAACTATCATCATGCCACCTAAGGCTAGTGGAAAAGCTACTAAGAAGGCGGGCAAGGCCCAGAAGTCCATACCAACAAAGGGGGAGAAGAAGCAGCGAAGGCACAAGAGGAAAGAGTCGTACGGAATCTACATCTACAAAGTATTGAAGCAAGTTCATCCTGATACTGGAGTGTCATCTAAGGCCATGTCTATCATGAACTCGCTCGTCAACGATCTTTTCGAGCGGATTGCTTCTGAGTCTTCGCGTTTGGCTCATTACAACAAGAGATCTACCATCACCTCTCGGGAAATCCAAACAGCTGTTCGTCTTCTTCTTCCTGGTGAGCTGGCCAAACATGCTGTGTCTGAAGGAACAAAGGCGGTCACCAAATACACTTCTTCTCGCTAAACCGGCTAACCCAACTCATCTCCTGATTGCAATTTAAACCCAACGGCCCTTTTAAGGGCCACCACAATCTCCAGAGAGCAAACAAATCAACGATTTGAAAGGAAAAAATTCATACGGCTAACATTTTACTTCTATTCCACAGCGCATCTATTATAATGAAGCATGAGTTACAGCCATTTGCATTATAACTCCTGTAATAGAAAAATTTATTGGTAGGAGTAAACGTGGTAGGTTTTGTGATTCGATATATGCAACAGCAAAACAAATATATAAAAAGTCAATAAATCAAAATCGACTTATGCGAAAGTGTTTATTTTAAAAGATTTTAAAAGAATAAAACTGCAGAATCAATGTTTCCAGAGCACTTGCGATTTTGTGTTTTTGCTGTCGCACAAGTCGATTTTGATTGATTTGACAATCATCAGTTAAATTGATGGTTCTCTCATTTTTTGCTGTCGCATAACCCGACATTTATTTTATGCCACTATTTGTTTTGCTGTTGCATGTATCAAATCACAAAACCTACCAGGGTTACTCCTACCAACTTAACGAATTGCCGAGTTTTGAAAATTACTATTTGCATCTGGTGTGGCATTTATATCACCACGGTTTGGCTGATTTTTTACCATTGATGTAGTTGAAGCTCATTGTATTATGCTTAAATTAAACTTCAGCAATTAGTATATAGTCCGTGTATGAAACAGCTGACAAATGAGACATGAAACTTTTCCTTTAGAAAAATACAAGACTAATTTGTGATGTTAATTAAGGCACATGCATTCACTTCTGGTCTTTAGTCACATACACAAAAGTAAGGCTATGAAATAATTTACCTAACACCCAGTTAAGACATTGGATAAAATAAATGTAAACTTAACACATTTCATGGCGGATTGAAGGTATTTCATAACTCCAGAAAAATCAATTAGCATACATTCCTTCAATTGAATCATGTGGCACTACCAGCTATTGATAAATAGAGGCTCTGACTATTTCCAGCTAATGCTTATATGCAAAGTACTGCGTTAATGGCTTGTCACGGAATAAAATTTTGATGTCAATGGTATACGTATGCATGTAAACAAAAATAGTATGAGTGCAGTGTATAAATAATCGTCGAAATCTCATTTTATAATAGATTGGTTATGTTATGGCTCTTCGAAAATGGTGGTGGCCCTTAAAAGGGCCGTTGGTTTGTTTAGTAAGGCGTAGTGTAGTTTATTTAGACTCTGCCTTTTTTTCAGTTTTCTTGGGGAGCAGTACAGCGTGGATGTTAGGTAGCACTCCTCCTTGGGCAATAGTCACACCAGATAAAAGTCTGTTGAGCTCTTCGTCGTTCCTGATGGCAAGTTGGAGATGACGAGGAATGATTCGAGTCTTCTTGTTGTCTCTGGCAGCATTTCCAGCTAATTCCAAAACTTCCGCAACTAAATACTCCATAACAGCAGCTAGGTAGACCGGAGCTCCAGCTCCCACTCGCTCAGCGTAATTTCCCTTTCTCAATAGACGATGAATACGGCCAACAGGAAACTGAAGTCCTGCACGACTGGAACGGGACTTTGCCTTCGCCTTCACTTTTCCTCCCTTACCACGTCCAGACACCATTCCGATATATATAATGGTTTGAAGATGAGATGACGAGTGTGTTGCTGTTTTCAGTCCGATGCGAAAGAACAAATGATGCAAAAGAAACGGCCAGCTGGTTTTATATACCTCAGAGCTGAGTTGAATGTTGAGTTGAAATTTTTTTGTATGATCTTTGCTGTCTGATATCAATGTGACCGAGATGGGGTAGGAATTTTACTATTTGCACTTGAGTTGTATTACCTCATTAAAGTTTGTTTAATTAACTTGGGTTAGGATATTAACTATACAAATATTAGTTGTTAGGCATGTTACGTCAAATTATTACAAATAGGCAAGTTTTTTTTAGTTAGGTTTAAATTGTTTTATGCTCTAGTAAAAGTAACATGAATAGTTTCGGAATAGCGGAATAACATGTAACTCATCTGCGTCTCATCAGCCTAAGATTTTTTCAACTCAGCTACTTGGTATAAATACAGATTTCTTTTTGCATTTGCACCATTCTTTGTTTGTTCTCTCGGCAGCACACAACATTGTAATATTCAGCATCTCACTGTAGCAGATCTCGACATGGCTCGTACTAAGCAGACAGCTCGCAAGTCAACTGGAGGCAAGGCTCCAAGGAAGCAACTAGCAACCAAGGCTGCTCGGAAAACTGCACCAGCAACGGGGGGAGTCAAGAAACCACATCGCTATCGTCCTGGAACTGTGGCACTTCGAGAAATTCGGCGCTATCAGAAAAGCACAGAGCTCCTCCTTCGGAAATTGCCTTTTCAACGGCTCGTACGGGAAATTGCTCAGGATTTCAAGACGGACTTGCGTTTCCAAAGCTCAGCTGTTATGGCTCTTCAGGAAGCCTCGGAGGCCTATTTGGTTGGACTCTTTGAAGATACTAACTTGTGTGCCATCCATGCCAAGCGGGTCACCATCATGCCGAAGGACATCCAATTGGCCAGACGGATCCGTGGCGAACGAACTTAAGCAGACACTCGACTAGATCATTACTAAACCCAACGGCCCTTTTAAGGGCCACCATAATTTCACAAGAGCAAATACATTTTAACTACTTCAATTGTGAGTATATTGTAGAATAAAAATGAAGATGTTGAAATGTGTAGTGTAAGGTTTAAAACATCGAATGTTCTAAGATAACTATTCCAACCATTCAACCGATTACTCAAGCAAAGCAATGCAAAGTTACCTTGCATAGTAAACTGGTAAAGCAAATGCTGTTGCAAATTAGTGCAATTACGTTTTTCTGAAATTAGAAAAACATATTTTGCTGGTTTGAAGAAAGATTGCATAAAACTGGGTTTAAGTAACCATATCAGGGTTGGCTTATCATGTTACAGCATGTGCGTTAAACTATGCTAACCTAACCTATTTAACCAAGTTGTAATCTAACGTAAAGAAGCCAGCCCCGATGTGAATACTCGTATCACTAAACATGTATCCCATATCCAGATGATTGATTTCTGATAGTTCAAAAATAATACCACATAGCCAACCATGCAAACAGCCGTTGGTTGGTTCGTACTTCACGTAGCCGTTTCTCTTCATCAGGCACGTCCGCACTTTTGTATATAAGCAGAGTGAGAGAACCACTATAACTTCAATCTGCCAATCTTGCTGTTCTGAGTTGAATATTTACTCTTTCAAGTAAAAAGCAAAGTATCAACATGACTGGCCGTGGTAAAGGAGGAAAAGGACTTGGAAAGGGAGGTGCCAAGCGACACAGGAAAATTTTGCGTGATAACATCCAAGGAATCACCAAGCCCGCCATCCGTCGTCTTGCTCGTCGTGGTGGAGTCAAAAGGATATCTGGATTGATTTACGAAGAGACTCGTGGAGTATTGAAAGTCTTTCTTGAGAATGTTATCAGGGACGCTGTTACCTATACTGAGCACGCCAAGAGGAAAACCGTCACTGCCATGGACGTTGTCTATGCTCTCAAGCGACAAGGAAGAACTCTCTACGGATTCGGAGGTTAAGCTCCATTAAACTACGCCTGCTTAAACCCAACGGCCCTTTTAAGGGCCACCACCTTTTACGGAGAGCAATTAATATGTCATGGGTAAATAGTAACAAATACTATGTATGAGATGTCTTGAAATGAATTGAATGCTGTGTATGTAAATAATTATTGTTCAACACTTCAACTATATTTTCGTTTAATGCGCAAACAGTTACTTTAAGAACTTTCTGTTCAGTTTAGATATTTTACAGAGAGTAAACGCATATTATTATCATCATTCATGGTTAATGGTTCCCTCTCAAGCTACATGTTTTTATTCATCAACGAAGATCCAATTGTCATTTTAGCTTTAGGCAACTAATTCGATACGTCGTTCGTGATATTTCATAACTTTATTCCTAACAACGGAACAAAATCTTGCTTACATAACTGGTCTTTTTTGTCCAGTTATCGTGAGTAAGCTTCGTAACCTACCCTTGCCATAGTAGAATTTCATAATGTGTAGCGAAGGTTCGTATTTAAGTTATTTCACACAATCACGATAACAACATTAACATTGCTGATGTGACCACAACCTTTTTAGTTTTTCCCTATATGTTCTAGCATTGGCATTTATTTCTTAAATTTTGTTTTTAAGGGTAAATGATCTATCTTTGGAAACTGGAAACTATAACTATTGATAAGAATTTTGTAATTAAGCGAGTAAACAAGAAGAAAACGACGTTCCAGCAAGAATAAAAATGAGCTTGCAGCATAAAATTTAGTTTAACCACAACCCAATATCGTTTCCGTGTCACAATGCACGCATGAAAATTCCCAATTTGCAAGCATTTGGTGCTAAGTGTGAGCGATACATACTTTTTATAAATTGTATTGCAATGGGTTTTAATAAGAAATATTTCCATGAAAAGAAAGCACATGAAATCTTGGAAGATTGACTTTTTTTCGTTCTCTCAAAAAAGCTAACTATTTGTTTGCTTCTCCTTTCAATGGGCACATTATATTCTAAACGGACATAGGACTAGTCCTATTAAGTTCAGGAACGTCAGTAAAATTGTTGGGTATAGGATGAACAGCCTAGTACAAAGTAACATGTTTGACAAAATAGCAAACGAATTGCAGCGGGATCAACAAGAACCTGCCCATTTCATCCACCATTATCCAGTAATTCAACCTTTTAAATAATCCTGAGTTGCATGATTGACCAGTGTAAACCTGGACGCTAATTGGTCTTCTTGTTTTACACAACGATTTTTTTCTTCACCATAGATTTTGAAGAACATTATGGATAACTTAGATTTTCAAGATCTCTTAGCATGTCGGAAAGTATGTTTGGGCTGGAAAACAGTTGCAGATCCCCTGTTGCAAACAAAAGGAAAAATTGTAGTTGTAGGAGATGACAATCTTCTGAAACTATCAAAAGTACTGCGTAAAGTAAGCCCTGGAATCTTTCCATCGTCAACAATTGTTTTAAAACGAGTGTCCCTTTTTGACGGATTAAATTTTGGACTACATGCTTCCTACATCAAGTCACTCGCCCTTTGTGAATGCAATTGGAACGATGACACCGTGATAACTCTTTGTTCTCAACTTCCACAACTATGCTCTTTGTGCTTAAGTACAAAAGCAGGCCATTTTCAATCAAACCCTTCTTCATTCATACACAACAAATCTTCTTTATTGCTCGGTCATAAACACAACTTCACAAACCTTACAAACTTGCATATACGAGGAGATCAGGGATCCAATATTATTGCTGTCCTACTTTTACTACGTAATTCCCCAAATCTGAAAATATTCACGTATAAGAAAGCACCCTGTTCAAACTCGGATGTATATGGAAACTGGCTGCAGAATAACCTTTTCTCTTGTGATTTTGTGAAGAATTTGCATTGTTTAGAGTTAGATGCTCCTTTCTACAGCCAAAATTTTGGGAAATTAGGAGAAGCCAATTTTCTCAAAAAGTTATCCATCAATATTAACAATGACATGGTGGATGATTTTATTAGGGCTATTTCAAACTTAAAACATTTGAAATGCTTAGAAGTTGGAATAATTGATACATTGGTTTTGCCTGGAAGCAATATTTTGAAGAAAATTTCTGATTCATGTCCCAACTTGGAGAAAGTTGCAATTTATTCGCCAAGTTATCCCCGTATTACACTTGTTAGTGTAGCATGCTTCATGCTTGAAGAAATGCAACTATATTTATAAGGTGAAGACTTTGGACCATGCAAATTTTAAATGAGGAGAAGAATATGAAAATTGGATTCAAATGTCAAAATGTTCAGGATAAATAAAGCAAGGTGTATAATATTCGTTATTTTGTAAGCGTTGTATTTTATTTTGTCATGATACTGTGGTATATATTACATTAAACAGGAGTAAATATTTGAAATGAAGATGGCTAACATATTGTATAATCTAGTTAAGTTTTCATTAAACTAAGTAACACAAGGATTATTAAAATTAAATGTTTAGTTGGGAGTGCCTAAGTTTTGGATAATTTTTTGTGGGGAGAAATAAATCTTGTTCCTACAAATAGCGATTTTTCCCGAAACAATTAAATCATTAGGTCGACAAGCCCAAACTGGAACTGGTCCTACAGCTATGCATACATCACCATTCCACTTCCAAATGCCCGTTTTTGGGCATGGAAAATCTTTGTCTGATTTTCCTCCTGTTGAATCGGTGCCGGCAGGAGGACCTTCTTTCAAATTGGAAGTATCATCATCATCTTCTTCAGCAGCAGAACTTTCATCCTCTGCATCAGTGGCATCGTCACCATCGCTTGCTTTTGTCTGCTCTACCTCGTCTTCTTCCACCATACTACGAGCCACCGCGATATTGTCTTCAGTGAGCATCTCCTCCAAATCATTACGTTTTCCAAAGGTAAAATAATTTGTTAGCATTTCCCAAAACGATACTGACTTTTCAGTTGGTTCAGGAAAATTAGGCCCTTGCCCTTGATCGAAAGGCAAATTTGTAGAGTATGGGTAGGGAAACATTTGCTGATTAAACCCGGACAAACCGTAGGGTCCTGGGAGGGGAATGGAGTCTTGGACTTGTTGATGGAAGTTATAAGGGATTTTGCCACTATTGGGGACTCCTTGAATGGGCGCCCTGTAAGGGTACTGCGCCTGTGGGGGAGACTGAGGTTGTTGTGCTGCCATGTAGGATGGATATTGTTGACCCTGGTATGGATTTATTGGCTTTCCTTGTTCTGAAACGTACATTGGTGAGTACATTGGCATTTGTTGAGATTGCATGGGATGCATTTTTTCTGACTCGGGTTCAGTCATAGCTGGGTGATTGGGTACAACAGTGTATGGAATTTGCATGTGATGTTCTGGTTCAGGGGCTTTCACACCTGGATATACAGGACCCGAGGGAGGTAATTGTTGCGGTGGCATCTGTCCTTGCTGATGTGACATTTGTGATTGTTGATGGGGCATTGAGGCTTGTTGATGAGGCATTTGTGATGGCTGATGAGGCATTGGTGCTTGTTGTTGTGGCATTGGGGCTTGTTCAGATGATGGAATGTGTCCTTGATGTGATGACAGAGGTCCTTTTTGAGGGGCCATGGCTCCTCCTTGCTGAGATGGCATAAAACCTTGTTGATCTGGACCCGGCATTATCATCGGTTGCGACTGTGATGCTGCTCCCATTGGATTTTGGTTGGGATAGTACATGTTATACATTCCTTGTTGAGGATAATTGGGGGGTTGCTCATATACCTCATGCTGTTCTGAGTCTGAAGTTAATGAACCGAATCCGGGTAACGTGAACCAACTGGAGCTTCCACTATCAACATTGGAGGACGAAGTGATTTGGTCATCAGATATACTGTTCAATATGGCAGCGTCTTCCTCTGGAGTTTTTGAAGAATCATATGCATCGCTCATCCATGGAAATATTGTTTCCATAAGTGTAGGCTCTGGTGTTGTGGTGGTTGGGGGTGGAGGCGGAGGTACAAGTTGCAACCTTCCATTGACAAGGTTGTATTTATTCACATTTTCATAGTAATACCCTTGTGAAGTGGTATCAGGTAGGAACACAGAGCCACAAAGGGCGAGAATCACAAATCTATGCAGCAAACCCTGAAAGTTAACAAATAAAAATCGGATTAAATAAACAACAGCACATATATTTCTCTTGGGATTTGGAGTACTATCCTGAATTTTCCCAAAAAGTTTTTAATATTTCCTGAAATTGAGAGCAAGTAAGGATTATGTGCATTTTTTAAAAACACAAATATGATTAATTTTCTTACCATCTTGGTAATAAAAATCACTGTCTACGTTGCACTTTCTATCCTAAATTTGGAATTAGGTCAATTGGAGCACAAAGTTTTGGACTGGACTTAACCACTCAACTTCTGATTCATTACTGGCTTTCCCTATGCGTAAGCACACAACATCTTTAAGCTTTTAATGAAGAATTCCTTTGAAATGGATGGCAATGTATCATCATAATACTGGACCACATTCACTCTTTGAAATATGTACTACTGACACATTATGCCATTTGTTTCGCCTACTTGATACCCATGTCATGTCCATATACCTAGAGCTAGTAGAGTTGATCGTAGTATTTAGAAAACATGATCTTCAATCTTCTCATACATATTTTAAAAGGTTCTGCATCTGCAATTCACATATATATCAATGGGCTTTTATTTCCACTAAAAGGTGGGGTCCTGTTAGGGCTATTTTTGTCTCAATGTTTGAACCCTTTTACGATTCCTTTTCATAAACCGAACAAGCGTAAAATGGGTACTTGTTGAGTGTTGAGCTACCAAAATGAGCCATGTGTACAACAATATATAATATGCTGTGTGTGTGTGTGTGTGTGTGGTTACGCTCATCCTGTTCCTCCACTTAACCCTGGGCTCACAATTGTTGTATATGTTTTCAGAAATTAGGACACCTTGTTCCCGGATCGTCTGCGTATATGATTTAGCTAGCACTACTGCCCCAGTTCACCACCCTATTATTGTCAAAAATAAAGTACCTACTACCAATAACATCCTGCTTGTCTCCTTCTTGGGCGTCAATCTTGATTTTTTATTTAAATGAGAAGCACATTTTAGATTGCGGCACAATATATTTAAAAAGGTTTATCTTGACTTCACAGACGAGTAGACCAAACAGTCCTTGAAGAGTAAGGTGATGGGATTCACACTTTAAGCCATCATTCATTTCGTATATTGAAGGAAGAAAGTGAAAACAAAGCATGCCGACAGACAACAGAAGATTGAGATGTCTTTTCAAAGTCACGATTAAAATGTATGAGCATTTCATCTTCTCATGCCTAATTCCTTTGACACTTCTCATTTAGAGAAGAATGAGAAACATAACTAGAACCACTTCCCATAGACTACAGACTTACTTAAACTGGTGTGACATTACCATATCCGGCATAAGTCCACTTAAATGTAATAATTGATCTATTATGAAACAAGCAATAAAAGAAATTTAAGGACTCCAGTATCGCTTTCAATATTATTTATTAAACCATGAAAACTTTTCCTTTTACTAAAAGTTTCAACTAATCTGATTATGAATAACAACACAAATTTTAGTTCACTGCCTGTACAGAAACAAAATGCTTTCCCGACGGGGCAGTTTTGTATTACAAATGATTTTCAAAGGAGGCAATTATTGTTAAGAAAAGAATACAAAAGAATTATTTATACAATATTAGCAAGATAATCTTTGACCTCGGCTACATTAAGTCGGCGGAAACCATCCTGTGTAACCACACCAAGCTCAATGTTTTCTGGAGTCATTTGTCCCTCAAAGCTTTCCTTCAAAGCTAATATTGCCGTGTGAATCGCGTCTTCCAATTCAATATCATTTTTGTACCTAAAAATACAAAGTGGAATATTTTATGAACCAGTTTACGAGCTACTACTACTACTATGTCTACATAATATACACATATTATACATTTGAATGACAGGCCCACTTAAATTTTGTTAGACATACCGCTTTTCTAAGAATGTTTTTCCACTAATGAAGCTTTTGCCCATCGCAGTAGCCTTCCACGGGAAATAGGCTCCAGAAGGGTCACACTGATAGAGGTACGGCTTCCCATCATCCCATCCACATATCAATAAAGAAACTCCAAAAGGACGAACTCCACCAGACTGCGTGTACTCTTGCATTACAGCAGCAACTTGCTGCACGAGTTGAACAGTTGGAATTCTTTCGCCGTACATCAACTGGTAACTCTGAGCAGCCTTCCGAGCTTGCTTCACAAGGAGACGGTAGTCAGGACCCATCCCAGAGTAGCACATTCCAATGTAGTCATTAATGGTCTCGATCTTCCAAACGCTTGTTCCGTCATACAAATGAGACTTGTGCTTCTTTTCAGTTGCTAAAACCACTCCATTAGTGGCTTTAATTCCTACCGTCGGGGCCCCAGATGCGACGGCTGCCAAAGCGTACTCAATCTGCACCAACTTTCCCGATGGACTGAAGGTTGTCAGAGAAAAACTGTATCGTTCCGATGCAGAAGCCATGCTTCCAAATAATCAAGGTTCGGTTGACTACAAAAAGATACAACAGAAGATGACAGGTTATCAAATTAATTTTACATTTTAAAATTATCAACTAACCAAAAACTAACAAAGACGGCGTATGACCAAAAAATAATTAAATGACAATGACAATCCGAGCACAAGTTGGTGTTAAGTTAACATACATAACATTTAACGAGTAATTAACATTGAAAATGCAATGACATTTCAGCATTGAGAAAAAAGTACAGATTTAAAATAAATGATTTTATAAATATATTACTTACCGCTTATGATCAAGTATCAACTGTCTACTCCCACACACTTTGACGAGTCACTGTACTTTAGTATTTGAAAAGGGTTTAACTAAATAGTTTGCAAATCACAACTTAAAGGAGATACCGGGGTTTCAGATCTTCCTGACGAGATACTCAAACAAGTGACACTGCGTTATTGTATTGTAGTTCATGACAAACAAAAATTCAACTTGGCACCCTCCTATGGGGCATCAAAAGAATCCATAGTCAGCCTTTGTACTGCTTTGTACCGCATTCCGTCATTCACATCGCATCAAAGTGGATATTATGTTGGATAATAGTGGGCTACTCATCTCTTTTGACATTTCCTTATTACTCAAAGCCTCAAAAAGTGACGATTGGGTTTCAAAGTTTCTGATTGAAGCATGAAGTTAAAGTTGGGATAAATGATCTCCAATCGTCATCGTTTTCATTTCATTCATTCGAATATCTTTGTTTAGTTACGTTTGTTCTTTTCATGTCAAAGATATAAGCAGGACCTCTACATTAATGTAATAGAAATATTTCCCTACGGTGTACAGATGATTAGGATTCATGTAAGTAAATTGAAATACGGAATTGTCAACTGGAAAATTTATAATTTTCTCCAATTGTGGATAAGACAGGAAGTTGTCTCCGATAGTTCTCATCAACGCAATACTTATGTCTAGTGTCTGGCTAGTGCACCATGTTTTCATTGCTTACCGTGTCGGCAGACGGAAATTGACCTAGTCTTCCTTTCTTTCATGTTTATTTCGTTTAGTTGGTGACGTTGGTATTGGTGCCATGTGTCATTGCTGCTGTACGAATATGCATTTCATTTTACAGACGGACCCGAAATAAGCAAAAGTAATGGTAATGTCAGTGTCATTTCGCACTACTTTAGAAAATGAAGCCAAGGAACACTGGTTTTACGCTGTTGTTCGCAAAATCTGTTAACGAGTATTACAGCCTAAAGAGCTATTATGTTAGTCCCATGACGCAGTCAGATTTATCAACATCAACGCGTCTGCAAACATGGAAAAGGAATATGAACGAAATCAACCATTTCAAACCAAAATTACGGGAAAACGGAAACATTACGGAAACGGAAATGTTATTTTTATCAACCCTTTTTTTGTAGGATCTACTACGCCCGCCTTGCTTGCGATTCCTTATCATGTACCATATTTTGATCTGAATTACTGGTTGGCAAAAACTTCACTAATTTAGATAATAAGATTTAATATTCCCAACATCCTAGTCCTAACCGCCTTATAATAAAGGCTAGAACTAAACTTTAGCTTTCATATCATACGTTGTAAATTATGCACACAAAAATCCATTTTACGTAGAAAAGTGGCGAGAAACATTTTTCATGGATTTGGCAATAAATATATTAGCAAGCTGGTAGAGTGATAGTCGAAGTTATATCCCCAATAAGCTAGATGAGCAAACAAGCGAATTGATAGCAGAGTGACTAGTGACGAAGGACAGGCACATGGAGTGAATACCACATCAAATACAAGATACCCACTCTTTTCTACGCCGGTATAGCGTGAAGTGAAGGAAAGGATTTTTTTACATGTAAAATTAATACTTTTCCGTTGTTCGCAAACTTTCCAGATTTAGAACTTTCGTTTCGGTATACTATACTATAGTTTACTGTTTCCATAAGTTGATGTTTGAAAGTAAGCTGTTGATAAATTGAGGCTAAAAGCTAAAATCATGAATCATTTATTAAAGGGCATACCAAGGCGATAATGACGATCGTTAAATTTGCTTATGAAGAGTGAACCTGTAAAATGTTGGAAAATCGTCTTGTATATACAGTCAGCCTTTCCTTAATAGCTCACGTGCCTTCCTACAAAGAAAGTAGGAAATACCTTCACCTTTGTATAACTTTGGAGAAAAGGGAAATGCCAACTTTCAAGTACGAGCAAAACACAATAACGGCAACGTCAAACGTGGAGAGAGAAAAGCGATTAAAGCATACATATATTATTATTTTATTATGCATACAAGTACACGTATCTAAATCTAAATACACATCCTGTTCGATACGTTCCCTAATCAAAGGTTGTGTTGTGTTTTGTGTATCGTCAAAAGTAGTTCAAATGATTTTTTTTCCTATACATACATAACATCCAGTCATGTAAACATACATACATGAAGTCAGGCGTGGGTAGTGCAGCATAGAATTCAAAATACCTTTGGAAGGTGACTTGTTTCCAAAATTTGTTTTCACAACCACGTACGAAACGTATAAAAAGGCAACTTGATAAAAGGCATCACAAAATACAATTATGCATGGCACATGGGTCTACTATTCTAAACTGGAATCGCCTTATTTTATTTTATAGACTCTAGCCAACCATTTTAGTTGTTATAAGTTATAATACTATAATAACAGTATATGACAAGATCTGACCTTACTGGAAAGTAAAGAACGTATGAACAGACTACAGTTTTCTCAAGCAGGTATCTCTGCATGTCTGCCAAGCCAAAAAGCTGTGCAAAAACGCTTCAATAACAATAAAAGCTTCCGTGATCATGTTTTATAATGTAAAAACTTACTCCTTTGGTGTGGATGTGCCGAACTAACATTTGTGTAAATCTATTCTTTTTACAGTCAAGAAGATGAAGCACAGGCAGGGAAAAGCCAAGCCTAAGCCTGTTCCAATACTCGTAAAGAAATAGATATAATTTTATTTATTCCTTTTCTCTAGGGCAAGTCAAAGTCAAAAAGAGTTGGTTGGATGGAACGAAGTAGCATGTTGATGATAATGGTGCATCATATCATAATATTAAATATTATAAAAACAAACCGTGAGAAATGCCTACTACGCTGCTTAACTATTAACATTAACTACCTGAAGCTTGTCAAAAACTGTCTAATAATATATACGCGAATGGTTATGCTTATCATATATTATTAATATTACTGCAGTTTTTAAATTTTGAGTTAGCGTAGAAGGGTCTGGTCAAACAGCATGAAAAATAACTTTCAAGTCCATTCCATGCAAACAAACATGCATTGTATTGTCTGATCTGATGCAGACTCAAACATAACACCTCTCAACCACCAATCCAATCACTACCATCACCAGTAATGTAAACCATGGCCATACTCTCATGAATTACAGATAGATTACAAACACTCACTTTGGCATATTTCCCTACTTTCGTAAGAAAACATTTGGGATAACTGGTTTGCAAAAAAAAATTATACCATCACACCACACACAAGGGTTCTCAGTTTTTCGATACAACTGCGATGAGTAAACGGATTGTAGGTACAAAGTAAATTATGTTATATGTGTGCGTGCGGTACTTTATATAGTGTACTTAGTAATTTCTCTTCTCAACAACCACAAAAGTTAAAGTCAACGAAATGAAAATGAAAGGGAACCTCAACTACTAAATACATACAATATGAAACATGGTTATTTAACAGACACGCATTTGTACTTCCAATTTAACACAATGTTTGTTACATATGACGTCATCTAATCCTAATACTTTGTTATAATGTAATGCTGCCGTTGCCATTTAGTTAAAGCGAGCCGATAAATACAAAATTTGCTAGCGTTGTATAGTATTTCTTACCACAATCTCATCAGTATCAAACGTTCCTTCTTTCATTTAAATGATACTTTGTAGCTATAGTCTAATTTACTAGTAGTGCATTCAGTTAAATAGCTATCATAAGTAAACTTGTTCATCAATAGTTTAAGGATGCTAGCTTTTAAATTACAAAGCAGTTGAAACTAGACTTGAAATGGGATGCGGTAACTTAAAAACGAAGCAGCATGAAAAATATAACAAATGTAAACATAATCGTTAGATTGGTGGAATACATACAATTTAATTCTGTTTTATTTTATGGTAGCATGCAGAAAAGCTCACATTGCATTGCGTTGTTGTGCAAAAACGGATCCAACACTATTTGTTACTAGATAGATATAGTAGACTCACAGAACATGCATCAAGTTGATGATTACTTACTGAAACTGAACTGAACGAATTTCATTTCGCAAATGGCAAGTGAGCATCATGATAAAGAGGAATGGATGCAGCAGGTAAAGGAAAAGTTTTTTCTTCAGCCTTGCCGTATGGACTTTAACACAAATGTCTACTGTTCATGTGTGCCGTCCCCAAATTCCCATTATGTGTAGTTAGCATAAGAAATAGAATGGGCACATACAAAACTCAAAACGCTATCTGCCTCTTTTATATACATATAAGCCCACAATTTAGAGGAATGACACTACTCAGAGACTCTTTCCTTATGTACATTGGTATAAGGCATTCCGATAGTGGATATGGTCTTGCAGCAACTTTCCTTCTGCTGAGCAGGTCCTCCTGATATTGATGTAGAAATATATATAACATGGTCAGGAAACTGTATGTATGTCATACAGTGTATACTTACTATCCACTGTGTGCGGTTGTTTGTGGTTCACGTTCACGTCTAAGTTGAATGAAAGATACGCTCATTTTATTGGATTGTGAACATTGATACTCAAAGCTGGGGTTTCGTTTTCGTTAGCTCAGCTGCTGCAGCTGGCTCTTATCGTTTGGCTAGTCAGTAGCAAAAGCAATGTTGATGGGAATCTAGCAAATGTGATAGAAACAGAAAGTTCTTCACTTCTTCTTCCTCTGCCTCTACAGCCACAGAGCTACATACACATAATATTATTCCATACTTTCCATGTACCTAGCTAGAGTGAGTGCGCTTTTAGTTTAGTGAAGGTATCCCTCATCCATCTCAAACTACCTCCCAATAATAATATATACCAGTACATACTGATCCTTTCTGGAGGAAAGACAAATACAGAGATAAATTGCACATTTTACACGATACTTTTATTGGACTCATTCATCCTTTTATAGGTGTACTTACAAATAAAATTTAATCTAGTCTGGATTTTGTTATCCCTTTTAGTTTTCACGATATATCATTCTCTCTGTCATTCTGCTGACAATAAGTAACACTTTTTGTTATAAAGTACAATCATATTGTGTACAGTTTTGTGTTAAATATAATATGTGAGAAGAAGCTCAAAAAAACACTTGATGTTTGGTCACATTTATCCTTTTAAATATTTGACTGAGGTAAGTTTGCAAATTTGCAAAATATATATATATTTTTTTAAACATGTTTAATATGCATTGATATGTTCTCAAAAAGTGGCCTGATGTTCCTTTTCTACATATTCCATACATAAGCTTTTAGAATGTTACAGTTTTAGCATAAGTCCCATGGGAAAATAAGGTTTTCAGATAATGTATAGAATATCTGATGGATATGATTGACATATTATGACATGCAGAAATGTCAAAAAACATGGAGCACTAGAGAAAAAATTATGTGTAAAGTTTCCTCATATAAAAGTTTTATTTTTCATGATCACATTTTACATTTTTTTGGAGTTGCAATTTGTCAACTACGACGAGCATAATATCAAGCATATATATATGGGCAATATGGGCCTGTGTTATGGGAAATAGTATATAATATAATATGTACATTAGTATACTGCTGCTGCTCTGAAACAAAAAAAAATTATGAGTTCGGCTCGGTTTCAGTCAGTGTTTATTTTCTTTCGCTATTTTTACTGAATCGATCAAAAAGCGGGTTTTACTGCAAATTATTTGCAAAGGTCGACAAAGGGCAGAAAAAAGGACTAATCAAAAATGAATGTGTCATTGTTCTACATAAGGTTCACTTTTTCTGCGTTTTATTCGTATTTTATTATTAACCCAAACGATACGATGCGATGCATTGGCAATTACATTCTTTCTTGCTCAACTTCTCGCCCAAGCATAGCGCTGTGTAATTGTAGACACGACACGTGTAATACTGGGGATAGGGGTAATTAATAATTCATGGTATCACGTTTCACAAAAAAACGATATCATTTTACTGCTTCAGCTTCAGGGAAATGGTGTAGGCGTTTGTTTAGCATTTGTCATTCGTTAGTACCACGTTGACGTTCTTGGCACATACTGTATACACTTTTTCTGTCTACTTGGGTGTTGAGTGTGATATAGAACGGTTTTGATTTACTAATACTACAATGCAACACTGTAAGTGCATGGATCATGTACATCTATCGTGTTAGTGCTAAGTATTTATAATTAATTGACTCAAATGTGTTAAAGCTGCAATCTTGCATCTTTAGCTAAAAAGCAGTACGATCTGATTGTGGTTTATGGTTTCATATTATTTTTCATATGTGCCCATCTTGATAGCTGGAGAATGCTCCATATACCACCAATGCGGAAAACATACCATTCCCAACTTACTTGGCTCAGACATTCACCTTTTTACCTGATATTCTGACATAGCATGAATTTTCATCATTGCATTCACATTCCATTCTCTCTAAAGCTTTTTATTCCTTTAACATTAACACAAATTTTGGGGATGGAATTTGTTATCGTTTTTTTTACTTTATATTATAATGTACCAATCCTAAGTCTATAGGTTAGCATACGACGACGTCAGCGTTGTATATAGTTTGTAGCTCGATCGAACCGAATGGTCAATGGGCTTGATAGCTAACTAAAAATCAAAGACGCGAGAGGTGCATAGTGCATACTAATACTACAATATCTATAGCTCTGTGGAAATCAGAATATATTGTATTCCACTATATGAAAACACGTGAACACGTGTGTTCTATGAAATTATTAATAACCATAAGGGTAATAGCTCCATTGTTTTCTTAATATGCATACTATGTCATGCGCTATTCTAGATAAGAGAAGCCACGTCACTTTTCTCTTTTTCTATCTCTCATTTGGTACACAGACATCACATATACATATTCGTAGATCAGATCCAATGAATATAAATATTCCGAATTTGCATTACAGACATTTGCACAATCACCAGTTGAGCCAACAATATTATCTTTGATATTACGTTGTGTGGAGTAAGAAACAGAAACGTTAAAAATGTAATAAGAAAACAGGGAAAGGTTATCCTGTATTATATATGTCAAATTATTAGTGCATTAAAAAATGAAAACGATACGAGATATATTCTGGATGGAGACTTGACATATTAGGAATCAGGAGCAGCGTACGAATTCGACTGTTCTCGGAATCGATTTTAGTTTGGTCGCATTACACAAGTGCAATTTGTAGAAATTAGTTTTTGCATTAAATTAATAGCCATAGAATAATTCTTTGAGTTGTTGCAACACTGCATTACTATTAAGATACTGCTTAATGCACAAAGTCCATATTGACGTACGTAAATCAGATTTATCACATCATTTATCCAGTTTTTATCAATAAAATAACGTAGAACAAATTTTATTGGAAGTACAGACATACCATATGCATTGGTAAAGTCATGTCTTGTTGCCAGATTGCCACCAGCATCGTAATTCGTAGCAGATGAAAGGTTACGTCGATGATTGATGACATGACATGACAAATGGGAGCTGAATATACACAGGCAAACGTAGATGAAGGTTGGATTTGAGGACTTTGAGTTTACTTACTAGCATAATTGCGTTGGAGGATTTTGTGCATAACAATCTCATATTGCACATGAATCCTCCAGGTGAGGTTAGAACGGTTGTATATATATATATATGTATGCAAGGGGGTCTTCTATAAGAACCACAGGTACTGTTTGTGTATTCCTTGCAACTTTCACAACATGTAAAGAGTAAAAGTCGCGATTTTCTCAGTGAAAATACGAAAATAGTATAACAACATTATTATGATTTAATTAATAACATAAGAACTCATACGAAGGCTGAAACAAAGAACTTTTGTAACTGATGTGGTTCGCAATTCTGTTCCATTGCCGTGTATAGCTGCTGTAATTACTGTTGATGAGGTTAATAAAATAATATTCTCATGTCATGAGGATAAAATGAGGAAACTTGTCTTTTAAAAATAAGCGAACATATTGTACATACGCACTGCAAAACTTATGAGGGAGCGTTGTATTTTTGGACTTTGTTTTCTTGTTTTGCGTATTTTAATGGCCTTCTTTTAGTTTGATGTGGTCGTAATAATTAATGGTGTCTCTTCTGATATCGTGATATCACAATAATAACATGCCTACAAAAACCCTTTGGTGACCATCTCGAATGTTTTCTACATACAAAATTGCACAACACAAATAACTGTTTTGTTTGGAAGGGAAAACTGCAATGATAATTAATCCAAAAGTAAATTTATCTTCCTATATATACTATGTGGTTGTCTATAATTAATTCCCTCATCCTATAAATGAAAATTCACGACTTGCATGTAAGGAATTACCGTTTCCTCAAATACGGAATTTGCTCTCATATGATAAATCAAGTTTTCAAAAGGGGGCATCAGTAGACTCTTCATTTTATCCATCATTCATATTGGTCCTTTCTTGAATGCCACACCATAACAAGTAAGGAGTGCTTTAAAAATATAGGGAAATCGCAAAAAACATGGATAATATGATTTTCGTAATCTCGCCAAGAATAAGAATCAGGCCTGTTAGAATTCACAGTCCAAACTTAGTCCATGATTCTTTGAAGTGTTGTTATTGAATGGGTATTTGCGCCGCACCTTGACTCATGACCTTTTGAATAATGCTATCGATTATTATTAACTTGAGCAGTTTTTTACAACTGCATTTTAAACCGTTACAAAGATACTAATTTGAAAATTATTTTTCTCTCAACAGGAATTCAATAGCGATCAATCACCAAAATGCCTCCCAGACATATGAGAAAATCATAGAAGGATCTCATTGAAGCATATGAACTGCATGTGACGCCTTCAAATTCAATGAACGATAAGAACAAGGAGCTGCTGTGTTTCTGACGCTCTCATTCAACCTCCAGACTGACTTATAAATTATATCAACTGCTACTCCGACCTTTGACTTCTGCTGCCCACAAAAATACACTGCAGATATAATTTTTTTCTTATCTCACGATAAACCATGTGTAAAGCCGTCAAGCAACTAAAATTCTCTTGACTGAAGATTTTATGTACTCATTTGTGTACATGTGTTTGCGTTGCGTACACACAGTTCATCTTCATACCTTTGCTTGTAATGTATTGAGCAATTGACTTGGGGTAAAGTAGGAATATAATAAAACTGTTGTAAATCTTTGCCACATTAATTAGTCTAGACTTGAGACTAGCCATTTACTACGTCTGTGCTATTATCATTTATTCAACTGCTGCAGTCAATCGAATGCGTAATCTAACAGTTTAGTTAGTGAGTTAACGTTTAAAATCTAATCCCCATCTCAATTTTCCAATAACGAACGGTAAACTTTGTTAGTTAGTGAATGAAGTGACAACCAAAATTCCAGCATCGGAAGTTGGAGAGAAACTGCGTTCTTCTATTACTTTTTCGGTGCGACACGTCGAAATCTGGATTCAGTTAGTGTGTGGTGAAGATTTTTCTTTCCCACAAGAACATTGTGGTTTTAATCCCTCGTTTTAGAAATAATCCGTCAAGATGGTACAAAAATACCAATCTCCCGTCCGTGTTTATAAATATCCCTTCGAGTTGATTATGGCGGTAAGTTTTATATCCTTGATTGTTTGTATGATAGCATTTTAAAAGCAACGATAGTTAATTTATTGCCTCATTTTTCGCAGCACGCAATAGCAGATATACTTAAGGTGCACCTAAAATTGCAAATTCTCGTTGATTCTTTACGAATTGACTTTGACAGGATTTGCATTTTTATAAACTAATATTTATGGTGTATGTTTTATTTATCATGACTTTATAGATTCTTTCACCCTTGTTCTTATGTATGCACGTTTCTCCATTTTGATTTAACTTTTCCTGACTACTCGCAAAGTAGTTAATATGCAGGTCTTATCCAAGGTTCTATCTGTGTAATTGTGTATAAAAGCTTTCTCCTGTAACTATTATAAAAGGCGTTCATAAATCAAATGCAAATCCCAAGGATAGGGATAGGTAGTATTTTACCCCCTAACCCATAATCATTTTTCGCATTTTCTTCAGAGAAAATTGTTCACAAAAACTAGGATTTCACTGGTTTCAGAAAAATCCAAATGCTGCGTTATTTCTATGTTGCACGAACGTTACATAAAAGCAATTCACCTTAATTTCTTAACGAATAGTATATATGATGTCCTAAGTAAAAAAAATCCCTACTCGAACAATTACCATCACTGTTGATTATATGACTTGGACGTAGACACCGGATGCAAACAGCAATAAAATAAAGTTGTCTTTAGTACCTTTAATTTCATTTAGAAGTATATGCACGTGTACGTCTCCGTCTCTGAATCAGGATGGATGGATTAGTACGATCTGCACTCTATATATTTGAGGGTGTAGTTTTTAGTTTCTTCGGTTTTAATATGTAAGTTTCCAATAGGCAACATAATAATCGCAGTTGGGATGTGTTCAAAAGTGCACATTTGCGCACGCACAGAAACGATTGACATCATGTAGTTTTGCAATATTTCGCCTGTTTCGTAATCGTCTGAATTAATGAGATAAATGGGTGAAGCAAAGAGCTTTTAAATCAAAAGCTACATTGAAATATATTATGTAGACCTTGAATTTACAATGGTTGCTTTTTTAATTTATAGCAAAATAGCTAGAATGACAAATGTGCTTCTGGATGAATTAAATAAATGATAACGAGATGTGATTATTTTTCATATATTTTCAGGCTTACGAACGCCGATTTCCAACATGTCCAATGATCCCAGTTTTCGTTGGGTCTGAAGTCATTAAAGAAACGGAGGGTGAAGATGGCTCAACACAAGTTGTTGAGCGAAGATGTAAATTGAATGTGGAAGCCCCGTATTTGCTCAAAAAAATAGCTGGAGTAGACTTTGTATACTTTATCCAAGTTAATTCTTTGGACAGAAGAAATCGTGCATTAAAAATTGAAGCGTATAACGAAAGCTTTGCAACTCGAGTGATAATTCATGAAGTGTGCAACTACTTTGTGAGTAACTTTTACCTTTAATGTTTAATACCGCAACTTTTTCAAACTACATATACATTAGCATATAAATTTTTAACCTCAAATTCTTCACTCAATTATTCTTCACAGGTACATCCAGAAAACCCAAACTGGACATGCTTTGATCAAGCAGCTAGTCTTGAAATAAAGTCATTTTACGGCTTTGAAAATGTTGTTGAGAAGCTAGCAATTAAGCAGTACTCTGCCAACATTGCAAAGGTAAATAATTTTGCTGCCATGTTATCGGCTCTTCGTGTCGTATTAGCCTTGTGCTCCTAATTAGATATTTTTATTGGTTTTTTGTGCTTAGGGGAAAGAAATCATCGAGTTTTTCCTTGAGGAATTGAAAAAAGAGGGCATTACTGAGGTTCCGCAATGGACAGATTCGGATTCCACTCCAAAAGAAGAAGTTGAAGAAGTGGAAGAAGAAACGGAAAAACCGCCTTCAAGGTGAGAGATTTTTTAAGCGATCAATATGTTACTAACTTGTTATAACTTGAATTTATGTTAATGTAATATGTTTATGTATTTCAGGAAAACTTCACTTGATAATAGCATCAAAGCCACCGACAGTGAGAGTGGGATAGTCGAAGAAAGTTCTGAAGTAGCCAGTTCGAGTTTTAAATCACATACCAGTCTGAGTAGACAACACTCTGGGGCTGGTGATAAGGCTAGTTCTGGAAGTCACAGTAGCATGCGGAGGGAGTCGTTTGCAGAAGAAGAAAATAAATTCAGACTCGATGCGGATTACATTCAACGTTTTCTAGGAGAATTGTCCCCAATGGAGGAATCTCAGTTGATACAACTGAGGAACTGGCTCGCACACCTTCAGAAAGGAAACGTAAGCCAAACAATTTCAAGAAGTAGTTTAAGTCAGACTATAAAGACATTATTTAAACATACTATTGGTACTTAAAAACAAATTGGCTTGATATTTACAGCTTCCCAGCGACACTATGATTTTACGATTTCTAAGAGCACGAGACTTTAATATCGAAAAAGCTCGGGAAATGCTTTCCAATTCACTAAATTGGAGAAAAAAATATCAAGTTGACAAAATTCTATCGGAATACGAGACCGTAGAAGTGATCAAAGATTACTTTCCTGGAGGATGGCATTATCATGATAAAGGTAACATTAACATTCCGAAGCACGTTATCTTTAATGAGAAGAATTTATGACTATATAATTTGTATTTAATAATTTTTAAACAGATGGGAGACCGTTGTTCATACTCAGACTAGGAATGATGGATGTGAAAGGACTGATTAAGTCTGTTGGAGAAGAAGGCCTTCTTAAAATGACACTTCAATGTTGTGAAGAGGGTTTGAGGCTAATTGAGGATGCTACTGCTCAGTCAGGTCATCCCATCACAACATGGACCCTTTTGCTTGACCTGGAAGGTCTAAATATGAGACATCTTTGGAGACCTGGTATACGTGCTTTGTTGCGTATAATCGAAATAGTAGAGGCAAATTATCCTGAAACGATGGGACGAGTACTTATAATTAGGGCTCCAAGAGTATTCCCAGTTTTATGGACGCTGGTCCGCACTTTTATTGGTAAGTTTAACAGTCAACAATTTAGAAAAGATTCATTTAGTGATTTTTTTAGCAAATTTAACATATTTTTTATCTCGATTTTAGATGAACGAACCTGTTCAAAGTTTTTCTTTTATGCTGGAAATGACTATCAAGGTCCTGGAGGACTTCCTGATTATATACCAGACAAATATCTTCCCGATTTTCTTGGAGGAAGTTGCACTGTAATGCACTTTTTTAACAAAGGGTCAAATCAAGGTAAATTTAATATGCTAATGTCAATTATTTTATACTGGTTTATTTGCTAATAGGTGTCATTCCCAGAAGGTGGTTTAGTACCTAAGAGCCACTACATGCCTGAAGAAGAACTGGAACATTTAGCTTTGTCGGATGAGAGTATATACAAATCTGTCAGCTTGACAAAAGGACAGGTGAGAACGAATACAAATTGTCAAAAATTTTCATCAATTTGACTTTTATCTATGCACAAAAAGTTAAATTATTCTTTGTTTTCGAATAGGTTCATGAAGTTGTATTATTGAACGAGGATTTGGGAAGCGTAATAACATGGGACTTTGATGTTCTCCGCCATAGCATATGTTTCTCCGTTTTTCGAACTAAAAATCCAGTATCCACACCAAATGGAACACTTCAGACAACTCCTGGTTTGACAGAAAACGATCATAAATCCGTAATTGACAAGCAGTGGAAAGAAGGACACGACTTTTTTCGTGTGGAATCAAGCATTAATTGCCATGATGGAGAATCAGTTCAGGTGAATTTAGTTGTTTAAAATTTATGTTCGTTTGGAAGCAATTGTATCTGTACGTGTCATAACCAAACTTAATTTATTTATCCAAAGGGTTCGCACGTTACAAATCATACTGGATACTACATTCTGCAGTGGAAGTTTCAGGATGTAGTGCCAGCCAGTCATCATTTGATGGATTCCATCACCACATCAAAGGCTAAAGTGATGTATTATTACGAAGTCTTGAAATCATCAGACTACAGGTATTCATTGCTAAAATCTATTATTCATCCCCTTCAATTTTCTTTCATCGTATGTTGAATACATACAAACAACTGATTCATTGCGTGTTTTCAATAATAACAGGGGCTCCATGTCAAGCTTACAATCACAACGAAGTGGATTGTCATCCGTCAGCTCGAAGGCGAATTCCGTCATCGAAAGCGCCTCCAGTAACTCCGCTGCAAGTGTTGCCGTTAGCTCCTGCCCGTCTAGGTGAAATTGACATGAAGTTACGATTAATGTTACGTACATGGTACCTTTACTTCGAGTACCTAAAACCTCGCATATAAGGATTTCGTCGAACTTTCTTCTCAATAGTACTGTACATATTCGCTATAATAATGATTCTCGTTTAGAACAGATTTTAAGCATACACATTCCCGAGATGTACTTTTGATTTTGAAAAAAAATGTGTTGACTAAATAATATATTTCGGTGAATGTCATTATTATGCTTGATTGATATGATTTAACTAATGAAGCAAACAGTACATGTCTATAACTCTAAGAGTCAGCAAGGGATGAACTGTTTTAACTGAATTACAAGCAAGTAAATTTCGGTCACAAATGACGTTTTAAAAAGTACTCTTCAGGTAATGCTGGCTGGAAAAGTTTAGGTTGTGGAAAATATTGTAACTTTCTTTCACCTTCAGATATATTCTGATGGAAACCATTATGACTACATAACAAAGTTTTTACAGATTTTTAATCATTTAATTATATTATCTTTAAGGGTCTGGTGAAAGGTGCTGTGCTATTGTTTTTGACTAATCGTAAGTATGCACAAATTGTACGAGAATTGTGCACTATACGAATTGCTATTAGTTAAAAAAAAGAATACGTATTTACAGATAAAGTAATTGCAGGGTTTACTGAGAAAGTAGCTTATGAAATACATTGAGATTACTAACGTTAGAGTAAAAAGATCCAAAAAAATCATATTAAATTAACATTTAGGCTGATAAAGCACAACGGCCTCAATAGTTCAGGGGGCAAACTCACTTCCTCGTAGTAGTGATAGGCAAAGTAAACGAATCTAGATTTTCGTATGTAGTGTACGTAAATGTACATGCAGTTATAGACTTTAACTGTTAAGGAGGAATACGATGTATATCACAATCACTCATGCAATAATAAAAATCAAGTTCATCTCACATCTGATGGACAATTTGGAAGGACAGCTTTTATTATATGATGAGATGTAACGCAGACTGATAAAGGCTTAATAACTTGTTTACAAGCTATCAGTACATATATAGTGTATTGAGTATTGTCCTACGATCTAAAAACTTGATCACTTTAAAGCTTTTGAACTGTCAATTTTACTTCACATGATATGTGAAATTTGCTATATTTACCTTGGGTCCACCTATTTTCATTTCATGTTTTGTAATAATTTCAATTTAGTTTTTATTTACTGTCTAAACATTTTTTGTGCTAACTTCTTTCTTGAAAAGCTTTTATAACGCCAAATCTCATTTACTGAACATGATCCGTCGGCTTCATTAAAATATCACAGACGGTTGATTGTAGTGAATGGCAGGTGAGGTATGATTTCAGTTAAGATTTTTCCATACTATTTTATCTATAACGTTAAAAATTATAACGCATTGCTCTGAAATCAACATATATTGTACTTCTGGTCCTATTTTACTGCTAAATATTACTTGTGCTTCTTTTGTTAAGCTACTTATATTATATGTTTCAAAAGAAAACAATAAATTTGACAAAACTTTCATCCAAATGAATTTAAACATAAATTGCTACAATGTACGATTATTATTTCCTTACGCCATTCTAATATCTGCAGTTGTTTTTCGTATTAAACCATAAGTGTGGATGGGTTGAAAGGATGACTGCATTCCGGGTTATGAATTAGGGTGTTCATGATTTGCTTCGAGGTTTTATATTATATAGTTATCCATGCATTGGATGCAATTTCGTGAGACTTTTCATTTAATGAATGTTAAATATGTTTGAAGGAATATTAAAGGGAATAATCACTTCACCCCAATCAAATATGAAAAAGTACATCATAATAAAAGTTGCTCATCATTTATTTGTTTTGATCAAAATGACATTTTACAACTGCTGACTGCCGCTGTACCGCAGTCAGTTACTCGGAAAAACGAAGTACATTGAACTATCCATAAAATACATTTTAAAATTATAAACAAAAACAATGAATTTGCGACAAGATTAAGAGTGTAATCCAAACTTACAATTTACCTAGAAAATTTCACGACAAACATACCAATAATAGCAGGAAATATTCAAGTCAGATTCATAAATGCTTATATATATTCGACTTTTACAATCAATATTCTACAAATATTAGAAATCACAATTAAAATGTATATGATTTATACATCAGTCATATCTTGAAAGATTTAAACCAATCTAAAACAAAGGAAATAAAGGAGACAAACACTTTTAAGTTTGGGTACCATTATTTTTTGCGTACTACCCAACTTTCCCAGCAACACAATAGTAGTTCATAAATGCATAAATCTAATAATTAAATACAGGTAATATGTATGATACATGAAGATCAATTTTAACTAAACAGGACGAACCAAAAAATGGTTATTTGACTAGATTTAACAAATTTTGCACAAACACGTCGTAAAATTTGTAGGTCTTACATAATAAGTCAACTCTTTCCATGTAACATTAAATCCCCTAAGATATTTTAGATATACGAATATTATGTATAGTAGACGAAGGACTGTCAAATTCGGATTTTCATTCACAAATTTTTAGAAACATTGTAAGGAGCATATATAATCTTCCAAAATCCCCGTTTCGTACCATTATCTGTATACATAATGCGGAATTTCACGTTCAACGTACTTTCTACCTAATATAGTAGTGACAGAAAACTTGCTTATCAAATATTTTTTATTGCTTCCATTTTCATTAATCGTATTATTTTTATCAGCATGAAATTTTATTAAGTATAGTTTACGATTTGGGAAGGTTGAAAAAAAACCAACGAGGACTCAAAAACTCAAAATAAGGTATACATGGTATTATTAGATTCAGCGCGTCAAAATTTCTGAATCTATGCACAATCAATGTACTTGCTTGTCGCACTGGTTAATTTTAGTGTAATTCATCGTTTTATGATCTTATATGTTTTAGCATATAACGTTTTTCTGAGCAAGATAATGGTAGAATATAATGTTAATATGTGTAGCTCCTCTACTTTTTGTGACTTTATCCGTTTTCTTATTTGAAGACAAGGCAAACTAGTAATTGGAAAAAGGGTTGCCTTTCAAAGATACAGGAATAGTTATTGAAGTATATTTAAAACTAGAGTGTAATGCATTTCATGTACTCCTTTTCCCTTTTGCTTACTGATACGGACTATAACAGAAAAATAACATACTTTTTGTTTTCCTTAACCTTTAACAATAATGTTTGTCGTTTATGCATATATAGTGGTTTGGAATGCGGACTATTCTGCCGATGCGAGATAGTTTAGCTGCACAACGTTTCCAATTAAAGTCATAATATAGTAGTAATACACATGTAACAAAGTAAGATTACAGTCAACATCACCGAAAGAGTAGTAACTACAAAAATGTCATTTACGAACCGTAGAAAACCTCATCGTGTCCCCCACGTTTTTTAGTTATATAATAATTCATAAAATCTACGCTATGTACAAAAACCTGATCGAAACTAACCGTATTATTGTTATATCTATCGACGTTTCCTTACATTAACCTACCTACCTACCTACGTACACGTACATACAAAGGAGCTTTGATTATCGAACTTTTATTAACAAAACGCTATATAGTTCATAGCTGCAACAAAAATGCATGCATATTATTATCTACACACACAAACATAACAAATTTATATCATATATACATACGTAATATATGTATATGCATTTTTATATAAGATTGAACAGGCATCATAGAAATATAAATTATACTTTAATAATTATTTTATTATTCACATACAATAATATTTTAATACCTTAATTGCTAAAGTTCAGTAATGGGAATGGGTTTCATTCCCGGTAAAGTGCCATGCTGATGAAGTGGATATTGAATAGGCAAATCTATTTGAGATGGCGTTTGCTGTTGGGAGTACTGTGGATAATTTACAGCATTGATGGGAGCATCATACTCATTGTAACTTGGAGAACTATATTTATTGGCTGAGGTATGATGGTGGTGCGTAATGGGGTAACGCAAACTATGATTATTGTGACTATTATTTGACCCATATGGGTAATTTAAAGAGTTCATCGTCACTGGATTTAAGGAATGACTTGTGGAGTGTAAAAAGTTTCCACCTGAGCCAGGACCAGGGCTTCCACTCATTAATGAAGCCCGCACCTGGAACTCATCGTCGGAGAAAGGGTACGCACTTTGGCTAAGGAACGATGATTTTGTAGCTGTGTCTAGCTCTTTAGCTGAAGAGGCAATGACGGAGCTCCGATTTTTCCGTCTGGATGGACGACGGAAGCCCCGCTTGCATGTGTTCTTGATCTTATCATGGTATTTGTACAAAAGGAAAAAGAAAATGACCAGGAAGATCACAGCTACGAAAATTGATATTCCCAAAATTGTCTTCTGAACTGGTCCTTGGAGGTAGCAATTTAGATCATGAGTTGAAACTTCAACGAGCTTCTTGTCTCTGACTTCCTTGGGTTCTGCACAGAGAACGAAGGAAGATGTGTTTTGTAAGCGGTTTTGAAGGAGAACGTCTTTCAACCAGAACATCTCGCAGACACAAAGAAATGGGTTGCCATCCAGTCTCAAAGAACGTAGGCTTGTCCAACTGACAAGGTCTTCAGGAAGACTTTGTAGAGCATTGTCCTGAAGGGAGAAAAACACAGCGCGATTAAGTTGATTGAAACGTCAATTTTGATTTTCAACTGATTTTATTTCGATTTATAGAAACCTCCTCTATCTCTCTATTTCCACGTAATATATTATAGCATTTTAATATTTCTCTGTAAAAAATTGGACAACCAACAAAAAAGTTGACATAATTCTGATAAAGGCATGTTGATTAAATTACGTGATGGTACAATATGTAGGCTATTGACTTGTCGTGCATCTCTAATGTTCTATGGGGAAAATAATGCAAACGTCAACTTGTGATACATTTTTCTCCTTGTATCTGTACAAATGTGAGCTTTTTGTAGAAATCCTGATTAGACTTGGGATTTGAATCCTCCTGACTAGCTGTTCCACTTTTTCCTTGTAAAATCTGGTTCTCTCGAGAAGAACTTGGGAAACTGTTTTTGACTAACGATGCGACATGTTTGCTTTCTTTTGCGTTTTAGTTTTCTTTTTAAAATACCTACAGCCTTTATGTTTCTTCAAGGAGAAGAACCTTTTATATACCTTGCGAATAGTATGAAAAAGTTATGTATTATATTATATATAGAATTATCTATTTACAAATCAAAGACTATGACTTGACCTATTGTATATACATATATATATATATACTGTCTCAAAATCTCAAACCGAACCTTTTTTCTATTAGCTATACTTTTACTCTAAAGCATCATCATGCTTATTCACTCTAATTTCTGCGTCACAAGCATTCAACCATCTTTGCTTGCAAATTTGACTTCTACAAATATTTGCTCAGCCTAGTTTTTGTATAGTAGTAGGGAAGCTGATTTCCTTTCAAAAACAAACGTAAAACAATTTCGGATTGCTAAAAGCTTCGTTAATAGAATAACTATGAATTTCTTGGAATCACAAATGTCATAAGTGTAGGAACCGTATGAAAATCTAAACAAATTGATTTAGGATATGCATTCTTGGAAGATCATTATTTATGAGCCTATTATGTACACTCGGCCAAATAAGTAATGGAACACCTTCTGTTTTTTTGTTCGGCTGATAATACAGCGCTTATCGTGGCTCAAAAATATGTTTAAAATGTATCATTAGAAAGAGAATTTTCTGGTGATCATGTAGCCTATTTAATTTTACCTCAAATCCTTCGCTGGTTCGTAAAATATTTGAGAACAACCCTTTAAGTGGAAATTTAGGCAAAAAAAGTAATGGAACAAAATAGTATTTTTTCAAAAATCATAGCTGTAGTGTTTCAAAATTAGAATTAGCAGCAAGTGGGACCTCCGTTTGCATCAATAACAGCTTCTAGGCGATGTGGAGGGGAATTTACGAGATTTTGGGTGACATTCGGGGGTCACGCTTTCCCAGGTTTCCCGAACTATCTTCTTCAGGGCTGGAATGCTGGAAGAGGGAGGTATTACGAAGTTCCTTTTTTTCTCGTCCCAAGAATGTTGAAAAGGGTTTATTTCGGGTATTGTGTTGGCAATTCCAGCACTTTAAGTTTATTTTTCTCTGAAAATCTTTCATATTGCTGGAAGTATGCTTGGGGTCATTACCTTGCATAAATGTAAACTTCTTCCCACGTTAAAATTTCCGAGCAGTTTTTTGCCGATTATGCCTTAAAATGTTGTCATCAAGTTCAACATCCGTTTTAGAGTTGATAAACTTTAAATTTCCAACCCATTTTCTAACCATAGACCACCATACCATGATTCTACATTTGACATGCTTCACCTCTGGAATCAGGTACCTTGTTTGGAGCGCTTTTATTGCCTTCTTCATACTAATATTGCCAGAAACTCGATAATATGTAGCGACGAGTCCAAAATAAACCTTTTTTAATGTGATGGATCACCTAATGTATGGAGACGGCCCCAGAAACCGCTTCAAACTAGGTACCTGTTTCGACGGTGAAGCATTCCAGATACAGAATCATGGTATGGGGGTCTATGGCTGGAAAATTACGCGGAAACTTAGAGTTTCTTAACTCTAAAATGGATGCTCACCTAAATGTCGACATTTTAAGCCATAATTGGCTAAAAAGTGCTAGAAAATTGAAGCGTGGGAGGAAGTTTACTTTTATACAAGGCAATGGCCCCAAGCATACTTCCCTAAAAAAAAGATTTTTTGAGAGAATAAGAAGCTCAAAGTGTTGAAATTGTCAACACAATCACCAGACATCAACCCAATTGAACGTTTTTGGGGACGAGATCCAGTGAAGACTTCGTGAGACGTCTTTTTTTAGCATTCATGCCCTGAAATAGAAAGATCAGAAAATCCGGGAAAGTGTGACCCCGGATGTTACTTTGTATCTCTTAAATTCCCCTCCACATCGCCTAGAAGCGGTTATTGATGCAAACGGAGGTCCCACTTGCTGCTAATTCCAATTTTGAAAAACCAAAGCTATGATTTTTGAAAAAATACTATTTTGTTCCATTACTTTTTTTGCCTAAATTTCCACTTAAAGGGTTGTTCTCAAATATTTTACGAACCAGCGAAGGATTTGAGGTAAAATTAAATAGGCTACATGATCACCAGAAAATTCTCTTTCTAATGATACATTTTAAACATATTTTTGAGCCACGATAAGCGCTGTATTATCAGCCGAACAAAAAAACAGAAGGTGTTCCATTACTTATTTGGCCGAGTGTAAACACAAGTTACCACGCGTATGTGAAAAACTTTCTCCCCAATTATTTACGGTCGGTTCTGAGTAGCTCCAATTTGTACTTGCAGTTAATTGATGTTGAAGCCCATTAAAATGTGTAAGATTGTATAATGAATAAATTTTTACCTTTAAAATAAGATTCTTAAGCCCACTGAGCCCTTTGAAAAGCTTTGGGGGCAATGTCGCAAGTTTCTTGCAGCTGGACAGTTCAACAGTTTCCAAGTCCAAGTTAACAGAAAAGGCCTCCGACTCAATGTGAGAGAGCACAGGAGCTCCACTGATTTCCAGAGTTTTAAGTTTCTTCAATCCACCAAATGCGTACTTGGGAATGCTATCATAGTTATTACGGCCCAATTTCAAAACTTCTAGTTGAATCAGCGAAGGGAAGCTAGAGGTTGGTACGTTAACTAGATTATTGTCAGTGAGCACCAGCTTCCGCAACACGGTTAAGCCACGGAAAGCATGTTGCTCGATAGTAGAAATCTGACATCCTCGAAGATCAAGGTTGACAAGATTTTTGGCTGCAGAGAAAGCGTCGTTTCGTATTTTCTCAATTTGATTGTTGGCAAGGGATAGCTCAGCCAAATGAGGTACCAGACCATTTTTGTATTTGTTGGAATCACTACCAAAACCACTTCCACTATTGCTTCCACCAAAGGAAGATCCACTGTTTCCACTTGCAGAGAATGGGATTGGTGTTCTCTGGGAAAAGACGTCGGGGACTTGGGTCAACTCATTATTGTCAAGTTTGAGAATCCGGAGATTTGATAGGCCAAGGAATGCAGAGATGTTCACATCCTTGATTGAATTCTGACTCAAATCCAGCTCTGCAAGGCTGTCTGCAAAAAGGAATACACCAGGCTCGAGTGTATCGATAAGATTGTTTTGTAGATTCAGCACTGCAAGGGAGCTCATGGGACTTTGGGGCCCTCCAAATGTCTTGTTACTCAACTGCGAGATTTTATTAGCATTCAAATGGAGTTCTACCAATTTTCCTTGTGAAATAAAACTCCCCGACTGAATACGAACCAAATGGTTATGACTCAAGTCCACAAAATTTAGCTCATGATAAAACTTCAATCCGTTGTCCACGCTTCGGATACGGTTGCTCTTGAGAATGAGACGTTGTATCGATGGGTTGAGGGTTATTGGAACAATGTCCAGGTTTGCATCCACGCAGTTTACATGCAAGTTCTCATCATCGCAGCTACAACCACTGGGGCATACTGCTGACACTGTGAGCAGATTATTCATGCCCACGATGAAAGTGAAAACCGTGACATAAATTAGCTTCATCGTAAGGCAGGATTTGGGTAGACGCCCCTTCGAGTCAGTGTCAATTTCTTTTACAATTTGTGAATTATCATATAAGCTTCATCTCATGTGGCTCTCTCCCACACACACGCACACAATTTGGTCCCACGAAAATAGAAGTTCGTAATACAAATAGATTGTTTATACTTTCGCGAAAGAAAAAAAATCCTTTCAAAACATTCACTGTAACAACATGTTCGAATCCTGTTGTTTGCGTCTTTAAATCCAACCAATAATGAAGTACTGATGTTGTAATTGTTTTCTTACAGGAACAGTCTGAAATAAAACAAACAAATGGAAAATGTATTAAAACTATATTCGTCTCCGTCCGTGTTTTATACTTGCGCAGATTTTTCCAGAATATGCAGTCCAATTACTCATTATCTGTCCTTAGCCCACGAATTAATCATGCTAATAATAACGATGAATAGTATAGAAACAAATTCGATGAGTTGGTGATGTGATGATAATATACATATCAAGTTGACTTTTTGAATTTACAACTCAATAAATTACAAAGATAATGCATCTTGTTAGCTTCTGACCCGGTGTGCAAGGCAGAATTTCGAATGTTCACGTGAAGTGAACTGAGAAAGAAAAACAAGATTCAGAAGAACCAACAACTGATAACCTCAAGGGGCAAGGTGATGAGCAAAATAAGTTCACAAGATATAACATGAGTGTGTACAGACAAGTTGGTTGTTGTAAGTGATATATTATTTCATGGTAATCCACGTACCAGCTATCTCTAGTTTTGGTCAAGTCGGTCAAGATTTAAGTTTATACTCTGTAAAAATTGGTTTCATAGAAATTTGTATGACACAGACATGAAAACTATCAGCATATAGCTGATAGGTTGTTTTCATTATAAATATTCTGGACTAATTTTCTGTGCTAAAAAGTGTGAATTTTAATGAACCACATAGTGCAAACTATTGCAAGGTAATTAAAAATAATTATTTATTCACTTTATAAAGTATAGCTTTGACCGATTATCAAACTTCTAAGAGCATCTTTGTGTCCATACAATACACAATAAGTCTTTTAATACCCCATGAACTAAACTAAAATAATAAAAATATTCCAACCCAAAAAGTACGTACTGAAATTCCTGATGCTCAGAACGATTCTGTTGATAGTGTTGCAACTAAGCTAATGTAACAGGTTGTAAACCACACCAAAAATACCTTATTCGGGCTATAACTGAAGTGTCCAATGTCTTCCCAGGCCTTCAGCAAAGAAACTATTGGGTGGTCTCTTCCTTACCGAATAAAATAAACTAATTTACATACTAGTGATAAAAATTCCGGCTTGAAATACTTTTTTTTTACTTTACAACTTGCAACTCAATGCATAAATTATCTGAAGTGTTTGGCAGTTCACAAATGATTAGTTAGAAAGTGTTCTTAAATCAATTACTGAGCTATTGAAAATTGTTTCTGGGAAATGACGTACTTGCACATTACACGCATGCGTGCATACAAGAAAAACATATAATTCGTAAGAAGGCAGAAGCTAAGTTTGGAATGAGTTACTCATAGTGTTGAGTGTCAGATTCATATTATTGTCATCATATTATAACCTACGCCACAGACCACAACACCATCACACAATATAAAATACATGATGCTCAAAAGTGTGACTAAGATTTCCACCATTAAAATGCAGTTAAGGATTTATATAATATAGTGTGCATTTTGTTATCAAATACTTTCATGGGAGTATTATTAATATCATACATTTTTGCAATGAATGATTTTTGTTTGAGTAATTTTTACTGCTACTTAATGCAGCTATAAGGTACTTTTAAGCTGTACGTATAGAGTATAGACATGGGAGGGAGGTAAATGATGTGCATGAAATGAAGGGTACCACCAATCTGATACACGAAAAATATGCATAATGACACAAGCCAAGCTCAAAAAAGTTCATGAAAAATCAAGATACAAAAAGCACTTTACGCTGATATTAAAAAGTTTTCATGGGAGAACTTTGCTATTTACATGTTTGAAGTCTGAAATTTATTTCCACTCGGCCAGAACCTTCATCCTTTATTGTACAGCTAATGTGCACACTACTTTGTGTGCATCATGTATTCAACTGCGTTTTAGTTACTTTCGCTTACTCTGCAAAAGATACTTTGTTCAATTCCGATTTCAGCCTCAACAGCAAAAAAAGGAGAAGAAGAAGAAGATGAGTATCTCTCTGGCGTTTTCACTTCGACCGGATATGTTATGTTGTATATCCCATAATATGCACCAAAGCCAAAGATACACTTTAATACTTACATTCTACATACTTGTGTTTTGTAAGAAATATTAGATGTTCTGTTGGCTCATATGCATTTCATTTACCACATAATATTCCCCTTACTCATGTTCCCAGCTTTCATTTTCCTTTGTTATGTGCGTGGAAAATGGAAGACAGGCTGACAGTATGAAAAATAAAATATTGCAATAAGCCAACAAAAAAAGTATGTAGAATATCATCTTCCTTCCTGCATTCCACCAAAGTAAGGAAATAATATAACGCACTTTTCAATGTGCGTGTGTATAAAATATGATCAAGTCACAATCCACAATACCCTCAAGTTCAGTCATTTTATGTAAAAAGCATGGAGATGTTGAAATGAAAAAAAAAATACATTAAGGGCCTTTCTCCCTTTTCCTTTACTTGCATTACAACTGACATTATGACAGAAGGAGCAATATATCAAAACGAAGATGATAAGTTATGGCACCACTACCAGCAGAAACCCTTGGTCAATGTCACTTTTGGAGTAAAAACCTTGCACTTTAAAGCATATAAACTTACCATCAAACACACAAGTAGAAGGATGATATTAATATTATGGCATGAGTTTTCCGGTAGTTGCAAATGAAATCAAATCCTCTCAAAGAAACAAATCACGTGTCGATTCTCCAGAGAAACTTTTATTGTTTCACGTTTTGCACAAGTAAGCAGAGCAGAAAGAAACTGAAACTGGTAACTTTTCACAACATATCTTTCTAGATTAAGTATTCATTTACAGTCGATGCTGGGATAACAACCCATAAGGACTTTTGTTGGTTCGTTCGCCTCTTCAAAAAAATGTTTACAGCCACCAACACACCGTTAAGCGAAATGATTATTATTGTCAACTGCTTTTCTTTTCACGCATCACCAACAAAATCCGAAACAAAACACTTCATTACCCATATCCGCTTCCTGCATATCAAGAAAATCCAGGGAAAAAAGTTTTGCTCCGAGTTGAAATATTCAAATCTAGTATCTTTTGGGCACTATTATGTTCAGCACATCCAGGAAAGGAAAAGAAGGACTGGATGAGATTTGTACCACATTATCGTCTATTCGCTTATAACCTCATCCCGACCCGATAAACATAGAGGAATGACGATGATATCATCATCATTCTCTACGTTGTAGCAACTTAGTTGCTTGCATTACGTATGAAGTCGAATATAAAAATCTTTATCAGCAAAAGCTAACAAGATAACCAGAGAGTTTCAATGGAAGTAATGGAATATAGACAACATGGAAATGGAAGCCAAGCAGCTTGAATGGTTCCATGCGTGTACTATAATATTTTATTGCTTCATGACTCAAATAGCCAGGAAAATCGTCAAATCACTCGTGTATCACACACAATCACTGACGAGAAATAAAGTATATAGACCTGTGGCAGTAAAGAGATAAAAGGTGGAATCAATGAGTATAACCCAGTAAATAAACAGAACAGGAGTGAGTGCTGCACGTCTCCTGCTAATATGTTTCTCCTCTCTTCATCGTTATTATTAATTCATTTGTGTAAACTAAGTCGTATGGCAAGAAACGTACATGTATGTATCCATCCACATCTTTATAAGAATATACCTGATTGCTGAATATTTATGGCATTGGATGTCATGTAAATTACTAGTAACACCACCAACGTTGAAGTGTACAGCACATAAAGAAATCATGAAATATAGGTAAAATATACACACAACTCAACTCCTCAACTTTTGAATTTTACATTAGTATCATGATAACAACAAACAAACACAATAAACTGTCTTCCGATTAGGTGGTGGTTCTTATTTTTATGACTATATCCTATTCCACACATCCGCTGTTGGCAAATGAACCATTCTGCAGTTGTGCATGGGAATACATTTGTAAATAATGTTTTGTCTACTTCTTGTGCTTGTCAGCAACTTGTATTCTATTGTACACATGCTGTATAGAATACACTCACAGGAAATCATGCATGCTTTCATGAAATGAGAGAGGTGCATGGCTTCGAAAACATTTTGTTGAAGATTATTTTTTTCAGGTTGATGATATGACTATGAATGCACTTAAACCTGGTTATCAGTGAATAAAAGAGATTGTCTACTTATTGATTTCAGGCATTCTCTCCGGCTAACATATGTACCCACTTTGCCTCTCTCTTCTTTCTTCTGAGTAAATCGCTTTTCTTGCAAAAATTAGAGAACACTCTTGAGATTCGCATACCAAATGAAGTGTCTGGTTGAAACTACTACCAGAAAGGTTGTAGTCATGAACAATCATCATTCACTTCTCAAATGGAGGATGAATACATTATTGTTTAGCATATTATATATTTATTTTTTTCATTCCTGTTTGGTAAGAAATGAAATATCGTGATCAGCTGCCACTCAACTATGCAAAAGCATCATGATGTGTGATGATGTGATGGGGTCACTACTTTTGCAGCGAATTGAGTATGGAGAATGATGGAAAAATTTGCTGTGAGGCAGTAGCAAGCACGTTAAATACACATACATAGAACATAAGTAATCTGTATATACACACACTTGACTTTAGCATGACTCATTTTTATTACAACAGCTCTTCAACTTTTCAAACTTTTCTCATGGGATTCAAATAAAAATGACTACCTATTGAAAGAACATATATACTGTAAGAATATTTCGAAACCATATTTTTATCACTGATTTTTTCTTCCATTACTAATGTAATACTTGATATTGTTGAATGTACGATCATTTCAAAAGTCAACTAACTTTACTTATCCTATTAGACACACCACTTGAAAAAGAAGCGTGCATATAATATCTCGTAATGTGTACATTGTAGACACTTTATATTATAGCTCTGCTACGCGAGAAAAAAAAACAAGAGAAGACTGTAAACATGATTACGCAAACATTCTAATTATTATGCATGGTAAGTAAATGGGCATCACTGCATTGGCGTCTTCATGCTTGCCCTCATTCACTCATTAAATCTGTCAGCGACTAGAAGACCTTCGAACATATACAGTGTCTATAATGTTGATGTATTGTAATACAAGACATCATACACAATCTCGAAATCGAATATCACTCTCTCAGTAAATCATGCGAAGATGGATGAAATATCACTTATATATAGGGTGCCGCAGTTTTGTAAATTTCCATTCCATTATGCACAATATGCAAAGCAAATATGGCTTGGTTTTAGCATATTGAATCGCAGGATTAAATTTTTAGTACTGGAAAGAGATGGATTGCAATTTTGAACGTATAAAATCATAACATCTTCACTAACTCTAACTTAAAGAGAAAGACATTCGTGAAGTTAAGAAACGTTGGTTGTGCGAAAAATGAATCATTGGCTACGAAGACCGAGGAGACTAAACATTGTGACACATTGCCTTGATCACTTTGTGGCTTGGTAATTAAATGGAAATTTGCATGAAGGTGTTAACGACGGAAGAGGTTTCATGCTAGGCGATGAGTCACTCACGCCATAATTTGCGCGAAAAGCGTTCTTGGTTTTGTACTTTGGTCGCTAGTATTAGCAACTAGCGTCATTTCACATTTAGAATGGTGCATTATGGATACATAGCTATCCATTCACGGTTAAATGTGAAACAGACTCACTCTTTTGCAAGAATCGTCTTTTTTACTATTTCTGTAAAAATACTCATAAATTCAAATCTATGGAGGATTGAATGAAAGTCATAAATCACATTAAGCACCTACTATATGGTGACTCCAAAATGAGATCCCCATTCTTTTTCATTTGGTGCAGTTGATGGTTGCAGAAAGTAAAATCTTGTGATATATTTTGTTCATCTTTTTATGAATAGAGTGTTAGCGTAGTAGTATATGCCATTCATAAAGTGTGCCACGTTTAAATGATTATTAGCCAGTCAAGTCACCATCTTTCAAGCCATGTCTTTCTGCGATGCATAATGGTGTTGGACATTCTGTAGTAGAGCTCATGCAGTTACTGTGATTCCGCGGCTAGAAACAGGCTTCCGTTCATCCAATTAGATTAATTACTTTCGCCTGACAACTCTCAGCAATGATGGATGGCCAAGAAACCAGGTCAAAATGCACTCACGGGTATTCACCACATAACGAGTGTTAATCAAGTTAGCTCCACACGAATGAAGCCGCTTGTGCTATTCTCAACCAAAGTCTAAACTCCATGTTTCATAGGTTGGCAGGAGTGTGAGTTACATCATCAAGGGACAAAAAAGTCCGACTTTGGTAGACCAAACCTCATTGACTTTATTCTGCATAATTTGGTCCTCTTTTATATATACATACAGCAACCAGAGTAAGTGGGAAATACAGAAATACTGTATACGACTCATTTTAAGAGACCCTTTTTGAACAAAATTCGTAAGCATGACATAGTTGGAGAATATAAGCACGTTTTACAGTGAAAATCCATTATTTCGCAAAAAAAAACTGTTCCCTTGATGCTTTTACAGATTTGGAGAAATCTTTCAGAATTGCAAAAGCCTTTTGATCCTTTTATTGGTATGCGAAATACTATAGAACTTCAAAAAGAATTAATTGGACGACAATACTGAGTGGTGTGGGATAATGAGTTTATGCAATATGTTTTAGCAGAGCTAAATCAAACAAACAATGATAAACGTTGCTTCATTTATATTAGAGCTGATTATCCAACAACTATATCCCATTGATTCGTTATATATTATCGAATGCTCTAAACATAAAGCAGCTACATAGTAGTAACTTACTATAAGGCAATGTTTACGTCTCTTTGCACGTCAACTTCTACAACTTCTTCAATGAAAAATAAACAAACATGTTCATCAGGATTACATTGTAGCTACACCGGTATCCAACTCCTGCTTCCAAAAAGTATGAAATAGTAGCTTGGTGAAGGGGGTACAACTCTTCTCCGTAATGAAAAAGTGAGCCCAAGAGAAAAGGTAAAACGAGTAAACTAACACCTACACTCAACCTTGTTGAGGAAGTATGGTTTGAAAACCACGTTAATTTAATCTCAGTATTAGATAGATCCACAAAAAAAATCTCGAAACCCGAGAGGAGCACTACAAATGCGATGCCACATACTGGTTGCTCATAGCCTTGCAGTTTTAGCACCATCAATGTGCCATGCCATTCCCGTTGGCCGACACTTGTACGGCCACATGAATGCACATGTTTGTTTTTTACCTTGGTTAAGTAACACATAGCACTCCTACTTTCTTTTAATAATAAACACTAACATCGAGGTAGGAAGGCTCGTGTTTCTGTCATCTTGTCTGCAACACACATTCATCACTGATAATGCAATAAAGAAAACAAAATCAAATAACATGTTGTTTCCTGATCTTTTCTTTTTTTGCCCTCTTTATTCCCTTTATAGTACGTGAAAAAAAAAAACTTTTTAACCCTTTCTTTTTTCCAGCAGGTGACTTTTCAGATTTTGCTTAGGTCGTGTTGCTTTCTATAGGTACTCCTTCCATACAATATACACACAGTAGTATATATATTATATGAAAGTTCCGGATTTCGCATTAACTATTGAACGACTGAAAAATGTCAGTGAAAATGTATCCATCGCTTTATAATGGTGATAAAATGCTCTGCATCTTGACTCAAGTAATGGTCGTCTGGCAGTGCGTATACGTCTTCCTTTAACACACGTAATTTATATCTTCTTTCTCCCCATAAAGTTTGCAATTGTCAGGTCAAAAGTTTCTATAATGAGGTTATAGGTAGTTAGTCGAGCATGAATATACATGGAAAAGTATGCATAGCAAGAGCCAACAGGGCAGTAAGTGATGTACGTACCTACTATATATGTACTTTAGTTTGGTTTCTCAGAAATAATAGACGCTCGGTACGGAGGAAAGTAAAAAAAACAGAGACAGAGGGAGAGAGTGCTCTCGCCGCAATTCGGTAATAGGAATAGGAAGCATGACCATATATGTCGTGAAGCGTCGCGGAGTCGTGGGTCGTAGTAGTACATGCTAATATGTCTCGAAGCACATGGTAAAGTAGCTTTTGATCACTTTTGCAAATTTATTTAATGCTACCTGATTTTCATAATAGAAAGTGAACTTTTCTATTCCAATTAAATTAGGTTTTCTCTACGTGTAGCTGCCAGCAGGTCAGAAATGGAATGATGTAAGTACAAATACGTAAGCAAATGGGGTGGAGTATATGGGTATAGTTTGGATAAAAAAAGTTTGCAGAATCACAATTCATTACAGGCTATTCCAACTTTGTGAACTTTGAGACTCATGGTATATGATCTATATTCTATATACCTATTCTTTTAGGTATTATTATGTTATTGCAATTTTCTATAGTTTCACGTACTTTTCCATGCATTGTATCTTATATACTATGGGTAAGACAAAGAAAGCTTTCTTTTCTAGTCGAAGAATTCCCATAAATTAGATTCAACTTGATATTCAAGTCACCATGCTTCAATAGCAAGTAATATTAAATTTATGTAAAGAAATTCGTGGAAAATTCAATTCATATTACTTTAGGAGAAAGTCGAAACAAATACGATTTGTTAGAAGTTTCACAAAACTAATAATTCTGAAGAATAATTTACTGAATTTCCTGTGTTAATGGTCAGGTAATATACATTCAAAAAGTCTACCTAGCGCCAGTATTTCTTGTTTTCTAAAAGATTTCACAATCTGTTCGCTTAAAATAAGAATTATTTACATACACTTGTTTTAAGTCGACGGGTAACTTGAACTGACAAACAAGTGCTTTTGAAACCTTTCACCATTTGGTCTAACTTATATGCATACGTCATTTCGAGCATTTTATAACAACGAATGGAATAGGTCAAATTCTCAAACAATTGGTCAGATGCCAATTGAAATTTGGTGCCTTTATTCTGTCAATATTTGCCGTCGACATGGTTCATGTCTCTTCAGGTTTGAAGACTAAAATTTCATATTTGCAATAATGGTTTCTTGGAAAACAAAGCTAAAAAACTTGCTAAAATGTCAATGTCTCTGCAGGCCACTCCAAACTGGTTAATGTGCAAGCTCGGCCAAAATGTCAGTTGCAGTAATAGTCTTTACGAATGCATTATTTTCACCAGACTTCCAAGTAGTAAAATAAACAGTTTCCAATGCAAAATCGCTTACGAGCCATTTATAGTTAGTTGAATTTTGGTAATTAAAATTCGCCCGGAAGCTTGAATTCAATAACGACCAGCTTATAATGATTATTAATTAACACGGGGAAATTTTAATCCAAAAATACAGTGGGGCACAAAACTTGTGAGCGAACATGTAGAAATACATAATATTACGCATTCAATACTTTCATTCTAACGTGTTATTCTTTTACATCCTGTAGTATTTATTCTAGCAGGTTCGAAAGTTTCCTTGAAATTTATTCAACACCGACGGCAATACTACCACCAAGAGAAATGTTTCAATTGTATTGAACACGAGAGAAAGCATCAGAAATGTCAATTCACACAATTTTCCCCAGTTTTCATTTGGTTCTTCCTGCCTCCACAAAGTACCATTTGCATATCATTTGTGTGTTCCTAGAGCATTTGCTATTTTAGTTTAGTTCATGCTCAACCCTTTGTGACTACTATAAGCGTGTTTGTTGTGCCGCCTTGCTGTGTTTAGACAACACATCCAACTCAGTTTATAGAAAGGAAGGACCGTTTGACATACACAAAGGCAAAGCAATATAGCAATGATCTCTCGCACAACAGTGTAGTAGTAGCCCAAGTAAAGGAACTAAAAAGCACATTGTGTATGCGTTGCAACCAATAACCCAGTTTAATTTAAGAGAATCGAAATGTAGCAGAGGAGAAAGCGATGTTCCATTATCTTTAAAATGTAGATAAAGCGACCGTAAATTGACGAGTATTTTCACAGAAATAATATTACATTACAGCTAGAGCTCAACTCTCCACTTACGAGAACGATGTGTAGCATCACATCACACACATACGTACGTGGGTTATGGCTCCTTATCTGTTGGTAGCAGCAAACAAAATAGAGTAAATGCGTAGTACATAGTAGTAGTAGTAGTAGTACACAAACATGGTTGGCTTTCCATTTTCTCCGGCAGCAGAATAAACTCATTGTAACGCAAGTATGAATTCGATATGGCATATTTGAGTATGTCTATACCTCTTTTGCATACACACCATCAAGTATATCACATGAAAATACTAAATTTTACGTTAACAAGGCTAGAACTCTCACAAACGAATGTGATCAAAGTGATCACATGTTACTGGGAAAATGTAATTTACATGATAATTTTCTTCCATCTGTCTTGCTTACACACACGACTCATTCTTGGCTGTTACTTTGCTGGCTAGTAAAAATGAATGAATTTATTGTCTGCTTTACACTATTTCCTGCCTAATTTATGCCGCGCCCTTTGGCCCAAGGAAAGATACGTTTTAAATAGACACAGAGATGAATTTTAAGTGAGTAAAGTGCTTCCTTTTTTATTTTAACATCTTTTTGTCTCATTAGGTCAGCATTAGAATAGAAGCAAGCATCCTTTGCACCTACCTACTTACATCTTTCCCATTTTCCAGATGCCCGAACAGTAATTAGCAAATTAGGAGATAGGCTGTGCTCGATAAACTGGAAACATTTAAACATTCCAAATTTATTTGAAGAAAAATTCTTTTTTTTATAAAATACTTGGGCTCATACAGCTAGCTCTGTAATTGTCAGTAGCCGAAAGTTGTCTTTTGCCAGGAAGGGTAGGCATAGTCGGTGCTCGCGTTGGTGTTGTGTAATTTCGAATTTTAAAATTTATGATCCCATTTTGGCTATAAGTAAATGAGATTTGTTATTTGTGTTGCTGCAAAGAAAAGCGGAATTCTCAAAAAACGACACAATTTTCTCCAATGTATATATGCTGCAGGCACGCCATTATGATAATATCATTTTTGAAATGTTAAAAATACACGTAACAAACGTGACAAGGATGCTATATCATGATGCAGTGGTAATCAGAAGTTGAGAAAGAGCAAGGGCGTAAGTTGTGGCAAAGATCGTATGATGTGAAAGTTGTGTGTGAGTGAGAGCGCGAGAGGAAGAGAAAGCAAGAAGAAGCAATTTCAAAGAATTCATCTTTCTTGTAACTTTCATGACTACTTTTCTGGTTTCAGCTACTACTGCCATTTACCAAACTACTGGAGGCATATCTAAATAACATCACTATCACCTACGGAATTTCACTTTTATATTTAGCAAACTACCCCCTATTTCCACTTCAGGAATGAAATACTACAACAAGGCCTTTCCTTAAAGAATGCAAGACACCGCGACTTTGTGCAGCCATATAGTAGTCCATTGCTTGAAATATGGAACCATAAAACTTACATAAGAAAGGCAAATCAACAAACCAACCACAAAAATGTTGGCCTGTAGCATTGCTACATTTGCACTTAACGATAAACTACTATAAAGTATGTACATAAATGTATTTCTATATAGGCAGCCCAGCTAGTATGGTTCCAATGGGCATTCCCAAGTCCCATTCCATTCCATCCCAATCTAATAAAACCGTCGTTTGTTCATTAGGTCAACGTGCCAAACCAGAAATTGTTCCTTCTTCATAGCTCATGTATTATGGCAGTTTGAGAGGATACATGCCAGATGCCAAGCCAAAACCAAGAAAACTTCCATTTAAGCATGTGCTCAGCTAATGCACCCTTTTACCGGCCATTTCAGTGCGGTGGTAGCAGAAGTCAACCATTTGATTTTGATTCATTTGCTCTTTCACTAATAAATTTGCATTTCATTGAGAAGAAACTTCATGATTTTTGCATTTTCTCAAACTCAACTCTAAGAAACAAACTTTTTCTTGCTCAGACGGCAAATATTTTTTTTAACAGAGGGTATTCTTGGAGGCATGATTCTTGGTTGAATAAATTCTTGGTACTACTAACCAGAGGCTCTAGAGCTAATAGAGAACAAAAAGGGTCTTAAAAGGATGACGATATATAAAACGGTAGTTAAAATTTTACTCCAAGATTTATTCGAATATTGAAGTTTTACATTCTCAAGTTATGACTGAGTGTACGTGTAGTTACCCAATTCAGTGGTAAATTTTGGCTGAAATGGTTCAATGCCTTTTTGGCAAAGCCAAAAACTGTATTTTTAGAAGGAACGGAAGTAGAGCTACAAGTACGCTAAATTACATACAATTCACATTTTGAATGCCCTTTTCATCCCATTTCATATCGTTATTGTTCATCATAACACTAAAGTAGCGGGCTTCTCACAAACGCTGTCACGGAATTTATTACCTTTCCCGAAAGGTTTATGAGACTTTCGATCCCTTTTCTGGAATTACTTTTTCTCTCTTTTCCTTTGTGATTGCTAACACTGTTTGAGACACTCCATTGGTTTCACATAACATAATTTCCTTTGCACTCTGCAACGCTTCGATAAATACATATCATAATATAATACATGGCTTTATCAACCCTTATTTCTTCACATACTCAGCAGCAGCACACCAATAGAAACACGATGGCTTAGAATCAATAATGTAACATTCTTTGGGTTAGCAGATCAGCAAGTTAACAGGCAATTATTATTAAATGGAGTAGTAGTGTGTGAGCTCAACATGTTTACAGTAATGGCGAACATGAATATATGTATACAATCCTATTCAAAGAACCATTGATGTAGCTTTTTTTTCTTTCTTTTTTATAAAAGCTCAAAAAATGAAAAAGTCTTTAAAACTCCGACAAAATTAAAACTTTCTTTTAACTCAAGGAGAAAGTATATATATAGTTTATACAAATTCCAATAAATACGACGCCAGATTGATTACAGCAGCATCCCTTTTTCAGTTTACATTCATATGAAACACAAGGCTGCTGGCTGTTTCTTAATCCCAGTTTGATGAACAGCAACAGTCTTTTTCTTGGAACCATAAGCTTCTCTATTGCTATACAAGTTGTGGAATTCCATTTAAGAAAAGAGTAGAATTAGAAGAATGTTTGGGTTTGGACTTTTTAGGATGTCCTGACTGTTTCCGATGAATTTGTTCATTGACCTACATCCATTCTGTATACAAAAGTTTATTCTCAACTGTTTAACCAACCAAAGGAAAAGAAGTAATAATAATAGGAGCCAACAGCAGATGATGAAAAACAAAGCCAAACAAAGTTAAGAAATCAGGCAGTAGGATAAATCCAAGAACAAAAAACAAGGAAATTTACGAAAGAAAAGTGCGATATACCAAATGTAACAAAACATAACTGAAACCAACAGATGCTATCATCAATAGCCCCCGTTCTTAGATTTTGTTCTATGTACATGAACTTAAAAAAACCCATGTACTTATGCACATGATGCTTTTTTAAGAAGATGAAGAAAAGAGTAACAGGGAATGAGTGCATATGTGCCATTATTTAAGTACATCTGAAGACAAATACTTGTTATCCAGAAGCACATATGAAGTACATACTTCAACTATTCATATTTACACTCGTATATAGGTACATTCATATATATTATATACACAGAGAGAAAATGTAGTACAAACTTATTCTATCTTCCATTCTGTCATGTCATGTGCATTATACTCGACTGCGTCCCATTATCTTATGGTCTACGGATTTCCTTGTGTCTGGTTGTTTTTCACCCTCAACTTTGCTTTTCCCAGCTTTTTTCAAGAATGTCTTGACTTTGTAACATTTCTTGAAAGATGTGATATGCTCCTTGCTACTGCAGTGCATTCAGTTGTTTTCTCAAGAAGAAACATGAAGTTGGTTGAAAATTTCCTTTCCCTCTTGTTGAAAGAGTTTTTTTTCGAGAAGAGAAAATAAAGTTGCAAATGTACGATTCACTACTTATCCTATCATTTCAGCTTGAGATACTGCTTAGCACACAAATAATACACACACATACAACACAACGTGGCAGCTGGGGAGGAAAAAAGAGGAGCAAAAAGAGAGAAATTTTTAGTTCTGAGGAACACTTGTGAATGTTTTGTGCATGCATGCTTGGTTCCCTGATACGACAACGACAATTTCACAACCCGCGTTCTTTTTTTTTTGTTTCGTTCATGAAACAGATTTTTGAAATTGTGGGTTGAGAAAAACAGGCTCTCTCATCGTCAGTCTCACGCATTCTTGAATTTGTTCCTACATTCCGTGTAATATATACAACAACGTGTGTAATAAGTACATTATTCGATTCAACAACATTTCTTTATACTTTCTTGGGTTTTTTTACATCCTTCTGGTAATAAGTACCACTCAAATACAGACAAAACAAAACACGTAGAATGCTAGTAGAACATAATATTATTTCCTTGACTCGAAGACAGAAGTTTTACAAAAAAAAACAATGTTTGGAGGTTAAGGAGGAGGAGGATGGAATGGATAGGAGAAAGGCAAAAAAATGTATATATGTATGTGTATGTTGTTCATATAAGATAAGATGTACACAATTTAGTTTCTAACGCTGATAAGTGTACCATGGTGTGCTTAGTATGTTCTACTTGAACATTACATGCAGGAATGATTGTGCATGAATGGTTAAAATAGGGTTTTATAAGACGACTGTGAGTGCTTCTCAGATTACGTGCACTCCGATGCTTTGGACGTAATTTTAAAGCTTTCTTGCCAAAATGTCAGTGCCACAAGAAAAGAAAAAGAGATTGGCTCTCCAAGTGGCAAATGATATGGACATCGTAAGGAGGGGAAAAGTCTCCCCGGGAAAATAGTTAGGCAGTTCTCTACTTTTCGGTGAAAAGAACAATGCTTATGCTTATATACACTTTCTTTTATACTTATATAGATAATGCGTACAGACAGTACACCCAATAATACTACTATACAGCAATGATATCACATTGTTCACGATAATGGCTTCAAGAGCAAAAACAAGCACAAAATACGGTAAGCTGTTTGCGTTGGTGGACACGACAAATATCATTTAAAATTATGCTTGGACAAACTTGGAGGCATTTCAAGTCAACGACAGCAACACGCCACCACCACCGCTTGAAAGGAGCAAGACCAACTTTCTCCAGAGAAATTGGGCTCCTGCTACTGAGGAGAGCATAGACGACTGTGCTTACTACTTTACAGATGTTTTTACAGTGAAAGCATGGGGATACTGCATACTGAAACTCAGGGAGAATAAGAAGAGCCATGTTTTTCCCAGTAACTTATGCTTAGAATGCATGAGTGGCTACAATTATGGATTAAAATTCTAAATAGATGAAACTTGATTAAATATGGAGAAACCCCCTTTCTCTGCCCATTTCGGGGATATAAAGGAATACTGCATGAATGACCTGGTTGAACAGGCCACGGCCATTATTGTTCTTATCTTACGAGACAGCAAGATTCTCTTCAAGTGCCAAACGATTTCCTATCGAGCAAAGAGTAGTGAGCTAGCAAAAGTACTCGCTGAAATAACCTTATTAGTGTGTCCTTCTCATATGAATCTGCAGGGAAATATATGCTACGTGAGTTATTTGGAGATAGAAATGGACATGAGAAAAGACATCTTCCAAAAAAAAATATGAAGCCGACTGCCAATTCCAGATTCTGGGAAATGATACTACATAAAATGCATATTATATATGCTAAAATAGATTTAGATTTCTTTATCAAATATGCAGCTACATATTTCTCCGCTCAGGAGTTGCTTTCCTCAGCATGAAATTATTCCGATGTTTTTGGTTCCTATATGTTAAAAAAATACTTTTCAACATTGAATTTATATCCGTTCTTTTGTCATGTTCACAAAAACATATTCATAATTGTTGGGTACCCCATGATGATGTTCTCATTTTTTGTTTGTTCGTCTGGTAATAATTTTTTGTACGTTTTTGATATTTCAATTGTGTTCATGTGGGAATTGTACTACGTGATTCTGTGTACCATTGTCTTCAAGGTTTTTTCATGCTCAGACCAGCAACTTGACTAATAAGACAGGCAACTTAAATCATTCGTGTACCATTTTATGTTCCATTCGCACTTCCATTGTGAGCTAAAAAACCAGTGGAGGAGAAGCACTAAAAAAGGCTACATAACAATGAGTGTGTGTGGATTCATGAAATTTCATTTCGCAAAAGAAGCATGCTGCGATCAATGTTTATATTTCTTTATGTGACATTTACAACTGGAGAGCAGTGCTGACAAAAATGTCATGTAAATGTCTTTATTACAACCTCACTCCGAGACAGCAGGCATCCGTCCTATTCTATTATACATATGTAAATTGCATTGTAAGTATAATGCACGTAATTCGTAGTGATACATAATGTATGTTCTGTAGGAAACAAAAGTAACGACTCGCAGAATTTTTTGTCTAGCCATTTTTATACATAAAATAAATACCCACTCGTATTTTCCTTTTCGTCCATTCATACGTATGTATATTCTACAAGTTGGTTGGTTGGCTGGAGACAGCTTCAGGCTTACCAAGTACCACCACAACGCTTTCCTGAGATTTGCTTTCATATATGAGGACATCTGCAAGGGCCAAAAATTTCTCTCGGTTGTTTATTAGATGTATGAAAATATAATACATACGTGTACAAAAGAGATCAAGCAGCATGACATTTCAGAAGCTGATGATGTCGTAGTTTCCCTTGAATACATAAATAAATAATTCCCATGTAAGCTCCAAGTCTGTTCCTCAGCCTCACTTGATTCATCCAACATTCAACCCGCTTAGACGGGAAATACGGAGATGAGAGAGAGAGAGGGGCGCATTAAAGTCTAGTCTACAGTAGCTTCTTCCTCCATATCAATTTCACTGATGTCAACTTCAAGTTAAGCGAATTTATATGCATACATAACGCACAGCAAGGAGAAAGTGGACAACAAAAGACGTTTCCTTTGGCTCATAAATGTTATGGCCCTGTTCCTCTGCCAATGCATAATTCCAATTGATAGTGTTTCTTATGCTTCTCCTGTACCGCTCAGTTTTTGGCACAAGCCATATGACATGCTCCAAACCATGCTTTTTCCCAAACAATTCCACTTCCGTTGTGATCCCACATTACCACAAGGACTGCTCCTTGCGGGGTGTCTTAATATCACACAGAGAAAAGGTTTAATAAGTAACGACGTAGTCACTAATTACCCATCTTATTTCCTAGAAATGAACATTTACAGGAGAGAAGAGTAATTTGTCGCAGCAATGAGATGTGCATTCCCATCTCACATTTGTAACGTGTAAAGTAAGTGTAAGATAAGATGCTGCATATATATTATGTATAGCTGCAATCGATATTTTATGTAAAACGTAAGACCCGGATCTACGCTTTTTCTTTAAAAAACAAAAGTGTACATGATAGATTACGATTCCAAAAACCCTACTGAATATATAAGGAATACTTCAGGTGTAGTCATATAATTCTATTCAATAGCATTTTCAGAAATCTTATAAAAAACTTGCTCCTTGAAGGGTGACATGCCTAAAAGGATTTCAGAATTCGTACTGGAAGCTATTCGACACGGCACTGATTGTTAAACATGATATCATTGAAAAAATATGTTGGAGAATGAAATATGGTTTCCTGGCCGTCTTTATAACAAAAACATTTGTGTTGCGCAGTCATTAGTGAGCTAAAACATAAAGGGGAGACGGGAGGAAATGTTATTTCATTCATTGAGACAAAAGCATCAGGAAAACTATTGTTCACATCCCTTTTTTCAGTGTCAGTACTTCTGACAGTTTTGCTACAGTTGTTATCTCACAGAGTCTTGAGCACGCAATAGCTCAAACAAAAACATAAGATTTGTTTTGTGCTCCAAATTAGGAAAAACACCTCAAAAGATAAGTGGATAAGCATAACGAAAGCACTTGTTCTATTTCATTGCTTCAGCCATTAATGTATTTTATAAGAAACCCGAAATTTATTTTTAGCCTTAGCCAGGAGAAGATTTTCAGGAAGATTGAAGATTTAACTATATAGATAGTTTCTGAATAATACGCGAAGAAGCGTTTGAATTCACACACACGCAAACTTTGGTGAACAATTTTACGGAAGTCGGTGTTATGTTTTGAGAACACAGGAACAATAACAGACTCGTCATCTTTTGTTTATACGATTCCTTTCATTGTGTCCACTCCATGTAAAAAGAATATGAAAACACATTCCAGGGAAAAGTTTTTGTCAGGATTTATTTTCAGTATTATTTTAGTTAGTAGTCGATTGCCTACCACTTTTCCGGAGATGGAAAGAAATTGTGTGATACATATATACATATAGATATGGGTGTGTGCTAACTGCTAACCATTTAATAAAAACTTATTTTCCATGTCATGGATGAATCTTCTTGTGTAATACAGTCATGTAAATATGTAAATAGTTTGAAAACAGTGTGTAACACTTGTAAACAAGTGAAACAAAGAATTTAATAAAAAATTTAATTGTCAAGCGTAGAATGTTTTCGATGTGGTTTACATAAATTACACTTTTAACTACTTCCGCAAAACCTAGAAATATACAAAAAAAATCTCCTATTTCCTTATTGAGACCTGCCAGCAATATATAAAACGATTAGATTTTTGGCACCAACATGAAAACCATAATTTTATTGGAACTCTAATGCAGTATGTGTAGCATTTTAAATTTTTAAGGAAGAACCATGAGTGTATCGATAATAGCAGGTGTTAAACTGCACAATATGACTCCATCAAAATCCAGGGAGCATTATTATTCGCTCCCGGGAGTATATTAAATAGTAATATGAAACAGCCTCAAGTTGTCAAGTATTACTGTAATTTACAGCGAGGTAATCATTTTAATGAGCCACACCAACCAAAATTGCCACAACACAACCTACATACACATATACAGCCTATTTCTATTCATCACAGTATTAAATCAGTTTCATGAGATCATTACATTTACGCTCCTTTACTTTGCTCAAGTCCCACATTCATATGGGGGAGAGACAAATGGCTATCCAGAGGAGCCAACAGGGCAGAAGAATGTCGATGTGATGGAAGAAACACTCGACATAATAAGTATATAGCCATTCAACGTGTTATTCTAAACTTTCGCATTGCCTTAAAGATATATACTTATGTTCACGGGGTATGCAGAGTCTCCACACATCGTTCGTTTTTAGGAAAAATAATGTCGCTGTCAAGAAGAAAAAGAAAGGATAGACGAGGTGAAATGTTTTAAAAGCTTCTATCCATTAGATTAAATGTACTTTGGATTAACTAAATGGCATTTCTGTCAACTTGTCATGTGACACTTGGGCTCTGATGACTACAAAAGTCAACTCCTTTCTCTAGCTTCTTTTCTGGTAGTAGTGGCTGTAGTTATGCAATATTAGGTCACATGAAATTCATCAACAATGCATATAAACGTAAGCAGTAAGTACATTAGCTTTCAGAGTCGTGTACCATAAAAAGTTTTTTATGAAAAAAATGAAGTCTCTCTGCAAGAAGATAGATTACAAGTCATAGTCATTGTAAGGCAAGACTTGGATGACAGACTACTTGAATCTGCTTCCTTGAAGTTGTCTGTAAAGTCTCAACCATAAACGTAAGAAAGGCCGACTAAGCAATTGCAACTCTCGTCTTGAGTTTTGAGTGCCATATCCATATACATATAGTCATGTTCATGCAAAAATGCCAGAATTTCTCTTATTCCTCAAAACTGTGTAACAATTTATGAGCCCCGTCTGCTTTCCCTAAAATGACTTTACGTACTTTTTCACTTGAAGATCATTCGTATGCAACCAGCTGACTCTAAATTGTATGATCGCTCCATTCTGAATTACTTTGTGCATGCAAGCATACATTTTTAACATTTGCATGCGAGAGTTTATAAAGTAGTACGAATGAATTGTGTCTTGCTTGCACTTCTCCGGTGCTATGTCCCATGCTGTTTTACAAAACTCAAAAAAAAATATAGCAAGTTGAACCAGAAACATTTGTGAAATGAATGGGATCAGCCTACTCTCAAACCATAATAATAATAATCATCATCATTGTCATTATCAACATAAAATACACTGCTTAAAGTTTTGGGAATTTCCCTTAAAACACTTAATATGCATATGCATGAATGGCTGAAAGAGGGAGTGGATACCAAAATTTAAGACTACAAAAATGAGAAACTTTTCTCTCTCCATCTGCCTATATTATGCCCATGTATATATTGTACATACACATAAACGTGAGTAATTTAACTCCCAGGATGATATGAAGTGGGAAAGTAACAAGTAACGTAACAGATGACATTGCTCGTATGTTAAATGCTGTGGAAATTACCTCGACGAGGCTCATTTGTTATGACTTTTATAGTAATGAACCTAATGATCTCATGAATGGGAAACACACTGTTACCCATCCTTCCTCATCATCATCATGCCCAGAACTCAAACCATAGTCTATATATGCAATGCTTGGGAGAAAAGGAGAAGAAGGGCTTTTAAGCCTAAAAAAGAAACTTGCATTATGATGATTACTATTACCATTATAGAACAAAAACTAACATATTTCATATCCAGTTTTCTCAGTCTTTTCTACTTCGACTAGCCCACACGGGGAATATAATTTCTACATCATCATCCTTCGAAAAGTAAATTTAGTATTTAATCCTGATACTTTTTTTCACAGTGTTGGGAAAACTGTTGAGTATTTATGCATATACCACGTCGCGTCTGCTTGAGCAGCAGTATGGCACATAAACATGTCTTGAAAGGTATTAGTAATATTGTATCCTCCTAATTTCTCCTCTTTTAAGATCCCTTTTATGAATGAAATAAACTTTAGGATACGTAATATTCTCTGTGTATATCATGTGATAAACATACCATGCACTCACTCATCACCTAATTTGATGTTTTTCATTTTCATTTTATTCTTTAACTACTTCCATTTCACATACGATGCTGGAGTTGTTTCTTGGGTCCGTAACATATTTGTTGCTTTGGACCTGCCATGTCATAACATTGTAAATAATTATGAGCCGTCACTTTGTCAATGTTTGTGCGCACGTCATGGGATGTTACATAATGGATTTTATTATTAGTGGATGATGTAGAAAATTTATGTCGTATGACCCTTGTTACTAAAATTGGAACAGGGTGACAAGACTATCTATGCAGTCTACTACTTTTGACATAAAGAATATACATGATTAGATAAAATCATCCGAGGCACCCAAGTGATGACTTGGGAAACAAATGACTTTGTTGTCGGACAAAGCAAGTATGCAACATTATGGGACTAAACTTGGTGAAAGTAATAATCATAATGGCATATATATTCAATGCACATGTATTGGTTTTCACATATGCTCGAGTTTTGGAAGCATATAGCAGTTGCATACATTCGATTTCCAATATTTTACAACCGAATGTTTATACTGGGTCTTTTAAATCAGCATGTGTGCTTTTGATTTAAAAATTTAGGTAACATCAGTCTCCATACTCTCTCGTCTAAATTTATTACAATCCATAAAATTGAATTCATAGCAAATGTAGATCGATGATTGAGAATCAATTTCAACGGAACTGGGTATAAACTTCACATATTCACCTTTACAAGCTCCATGCATATCTTTTTATGCCATTTATTTTGACAACCTCTTTTAGTAGACTTGTAGAAAAGCAATTTCCAATGAAATAGAAAAAAGCACTTACACAACACAATGCATATAAGCGGCAGTTCACATTTATTGATGAAATGCTTTGCACAATTTTTTTTCTGGAACATAAGGGGCTTGAAGCATTATTCTGCCCATCACAATCATCACATCACAGGGATTGCTTCCTCATTCACATAATCGTAGCATCATGACTGCCAACCACCACCTCCTAAAAGGAGTATAATATACTAGAGAGAAGACGAAGAAAAATATAAAATAGAGATCTGTATGAGCCAAACGTAACACGAAAACGAAACGAAAAAATCCATGAAAATAATGTACGATGATGATGATGATGAGTCGAGTGCTTTTGTGTGGGAACGACAGAGATTTATGGGAAATTCTAGTTAAAGGGAACCATCCTATCCCATTACTGGAATAAGAATCAACACATATTTTCCAGAAGAGTATATCATCTGCGTAAAATTTTCTTCCTTCCTAATGTTTTTTCACACACCCAAAATTCAAAAGGGCAGCTATATGTGCTGGGGTTATAAACGAGCACATTTTGGTAACAAAATTGGAACACACAAATCGTCCTGCGAGTAGACTAGAATACTAGAATTAATACACAAAAAGAGGGTCAGGGTAACTATTATCGATCTTGCTTGTGCATTAAGCGATCAAGATTGGGTAGCATCTGGCTCTCTTTTGGATCCTCCACTAACTCAGGTAGGCATGTAGTATATGCATATTATACCCTTTATTGCTACAGTTTTAAAGTAACTTCATGACTTTGCAGCATCTCCTGAAATCAGTGACAGTTATTTCCGTAATATTAAATCGTCACCTACAGTTGAATGTAGTTCAAACGCAGACAATAAACTGGAGTAGTGCATATATCTTCCACATTAGCAAAGCAATGGAATGGAACGCCAGATTTGTTCTCATGTGATAATGTGATTTGATTCGATTCTTTATTGTGATGCCGATGACTGCCTCATAATCGAACGTATTTAAAGAATTTTCAGCAAATTATTGTTATTATCGGCGTAACTTGAAAGGGGCAGAGCAATCGCATATCGTATAGCAAAATACGCTACTTTGTCTGTCTAGCACAATGAATGTTATATTCTCCATTTGGAACTCTGTTCTATGGTCGGAAAGAACACGGGAGCATTGCAATGTCACCAATAAAACTCAGACGAGAAAGTAAAACTGATGTCTGCTGTGTGCTACAGTTACTAAAAGAGAAGTCATTACTTCCTCACGATTTCTACTTATTGCCTTTGCTCCAGCTTTTATATGAATGAAATTGTGATGAAAATTTTGAGAACAGAGTCCACATACATACAAAAAGAGTCCATGCATGCCTGGCTCTAACTAAACGTATGTATACTCCGTATGTAATGTAATGTAACGTAACGTAACGTGCTCTAATCCTTTCAGAGAGACATTGGAGCAAAGACTTGGAGATAACGTGGAGAAAGGATAAAAGAGGAGAATCCTTTTTGAAGTCCAGTTGGTGCATATTTACCAGCGGTATGGTATGAAACGGTAGACTGACTTTCCAAAGTCGGCCTTTCTAATGCTAAAACAGATTCTACGACCGATTTACTGTTCAGCTGTAAAATTGGCAAGAGGTCAAATGATTTCTAAAACTAGGAGAGCACCAAGTTCAGCTTAATAGCCCGTGTAGAAACTAAATTAAAGGCAGGGGAATGAGTCTTTCACTTAAGTGAAATAGTTTTTAGGAAAAGCTGTTGCTAGCGCTTTCGTCTGTGTAAAACTGTACGATTGAAGACTACAGATCTCTAAAATGTATTCAAAAGCAGATTTTAAGCCTTTCACGATGCTGAGACGATATATACTACTATTCATCGGATGTAAAAGGAAGTTAGAAGCGGTCATGTGAACAAAAGACTTCATGGATAGAATACCTAGGCTGTGGAACATGTATATTATATCATCAGTACATGTTATACACAAATGTGGATATTTTGGAAGTGAAAGAACGGCAAAAGTAAAGAAGTCCTGTACTACTTTCTGTAAAAGTTTATATATGATGAGCTTTCCTACACATATGAAAGCTATTCATGACCATTTTACATTCATCTAGCGAATCAAGTCGAACCGTAAGTCTCTAATTATGCAGATTTTAAATCGTTCCTTCTACCTCTTGTAAATATGTAAAGCTACTCAAAAACCTTCACGCTGAACCTGCAAAACTGTCTTTACCCAACTATGAGCGTACTTTTCACTACTGATATTAGAATTCAGTGGTGGTTTTTAAAACATTAAGCCATAATGTAAAGTTTTTATATATACCTGAACATATATGCACATCACATTACTTCAGATATTGTTTGCATGTGATGAAAATTTGAAGAAATGGATAATTTGGGAATGAAAGATGTTCCCATATATCTATTGTATACATCGGCATTTTGAGTACGAACTCGTTTTGGAAATTGCTTTAGTATTCCAGTCCAATCTCCAAGAAAAGAAAATTTAGATTGAATGGAGAAAAGCTCTTCCCTTAACGAAGCACAGGTTGACCTTCCCACTTTTTGATGTGTTAGGCTGATGCTGATGTGATCCCCATATTCTTCAATACATATGGTACATGATCCTTTTTCCAATAAATTCAGAAAACACTTGTACAGAGGCCCTTGTGCAGAACTGGAGTTTGTCCATTTGAAATCAATTCCTCTTTAAGGAGGTTGGCAATCATTGAAGAATTGCTTACCTACCTATCATCATGCCTGCACTCGATTTGGAAAAATAGTAGAGTTCATGTCATATATATTGCTGAATACTTTACTACTTTTTTTCCAGTCGATTCAAATATTATTTCTTTGAAAGAGGCTCACATAAAGTCCACATTACGTAAGTACGTACTTTATTCAAAAAAATTCCCATAACTTTTTATTTCCAAAAATTTACCAAGTTTGCCAACGGGGTTCCTATTGGCACATTGGCGTAGTCATTTTCTTTCACCTTTTTTTACACGAGAAAAGTTTGCAAGGGGGAAAGGAAGCACGCTAGCCATATGATTTCCAGCTGTAATGATAATGTTCTCAAATTCCTACATGGGTTGTTTGTTATAGGAAATGTATGGGAAAGTTAGGGACTCAGCATGAGTGTAGAGAAAGGCATGAATGAGTTGAGTCCAAAGCCAGGAATTTGTTTCCGGCTGAGTGAACTACATATAAGTACGAGCTAACGAAAATCCCATTACCTAAAACTTAGAAACTTATAGGAATTGCAGATGACAATATAAAAAATATACCCAGAAAAAACACATTCTGCCAACTCTACTTTCTCTACATCTGAAAATTTTATCATGAGATAAAACAATGTGTCATGCATGACCTACTTCTCCTTGATATTTAATAGGGATTGTCGGAAAACATTCGGAAATATGTGTGTGTGATATTGAGTGAGCATAGGTTCGGAGTTGGACCCAACTCCCACAAAATTTTGGCTAATAATCCAACTTTTCAATTATGTGAAAGAATATGGGATAATTTTACTTTTAAGAGAAAATCATGCAGCAAACTGAGTTTTCGTCACAAATGAGTAAACGCATTCATGGAAATAGTGGAAGCAGATTAACATTAACCGAAGGTTGCATTTTGCGTTTGGCCTAATGTTTTATGTAAAAAGTCTAAATGGCACATATTTTAGTTATGCTGCTGCAGCCCGGTATAATGATTCATTTGCTAAATGGTGATAATGTGAAATGTCAGGAACCAAAGTTCAGGAAAATGCAAGACCATTTGGTAACATATTGAGCAAATAGGAATAAAAGTGATCTCGTTCCATTTTGTACTTAACACTTCAAATTTCACTTACACCTTATCGTGATTCAATAATATATCTTTGTGTAGAAAAGGGACGAATAGTCGTTTCTTATTTCAGGGTTTTTCATTTCTGACGCTTCTTCCATGAACAAATAAGATCTAGACCGAGTCCACAAAAGAGCGCAACATCACAAGGTCGCGTTCGTGTAGTTTTTTTTTGCAAATACAATAAAGTTACTGGCTGATCAGATAACTTGAACAAAAGTACATCTGTTTGTGCTCAAGTTTTTTTTTTGGAAGATCGGAGAGTGAAAGCAAAGTTTGTCTAAATCTGCCAACCATTTTATTTTCTCATCGTCCAAAGTTTTCGCTCAGCTTTGATTTGGCTTGACTTGTTCTGTAAATAAAAGGAAATGGGAAGGCAGACAGACAGAAAGCTTGTCGAGTGAAGGAGATACAAAAGTCAAACACAATTGACGAAATTTGATACAACTGTTGTACACAGAGATGTATTAGTTACACAAAAGTAAACTACTAAAAAGAAAACTCTAATGTACGGAAATACACAATTACGCAGACTACCACTTCGTTTGTACTACTACTGCAGTTCCAGAACTACGGATTCCATCCATGTTTCTCCTTTCTACATCCTACTTTGCTCATGTGAATTCTTGCGAATACTTTTACCAAACTGAAGTTCCCTTGTTCTCGCTTCCTTTGTGTTTTAAATTGTAAAAATTGTACAGGGTACAAAAAGTACAGAAAGGACTTTTGATACTTTTTGATTCAATCGTGGTGATGATAAATGGAATTCAAAGAATACTTCCCTTCACTGCTGCTCTCAAACACACGTGTATTCTAAAAAAGCTCTTGCCTTTTGTGAGATGCATTTCAAATTTATTTCGTGTGCGAATATTATGATTTACATTTATGCGGTAGACCATTTTGTAGAGTAGAAAAAATTAGGAAAAAGTAATATATGTGAAATGATATATTTTATATAATATTTACCGTCACTTATTGTGCCAGGGCGTTTTTCATAAGCCGTCAAAGCTTCGGTTTGGTCAGCCTTCTATAAACAAAACATAAAAAGTCGAGAAAATTAAAATTTGGCTAAAATTAATGAAGTGGATTGATTGATATACTTTGCATGTATGTATTATTAAGTATACTCGCAGAAATAAATATGTATATTTCAGCTAGGTTCTTCCCAGAAAAGTGTTTTTATATTTTATGTCGAAGTTTGCACACGGTATACATATGTGTAAAGATATTTGGGTTGGGTTAGAAATTTGGATGCTCCAATTACTACAATATCATTGAGACAGTGACAAGAAAGTGACTTGATAATTTTACATTCAAATTGAAAGCCGTGAAAGTACAAGCTACAAGCAGATAGTTGTGCAAATGAGTAACATGTATGTACTACGTCGTATAAAAACTCGTTCTCATTTCAAACTCTCTGTGTAACAAATAACTTTCTCTAATTGCTTTAGTCTAAGACTGATAAGTCACAATATTATTGCAAGCATTCAACCTTGGCCTGTTTGGTACATGGCTGAATGATTTAAATATGGTGGTCACGTGGTTTGTTTGTATTAAAGAGTTTTGTAATGGAATTTACTAGAAAGTGAAATCTGTTTCCCCTTCCTCTCTACATCCATAAATTATGCAGTGGAAAGTGCTCGTGGTGTTATTGTAAACTTTTCCAAGGCCATTTCAATATATGCTTTTATAACCACACATCATAATTCATGGAAGATTCTTTTTTAAGCTAAAAATGCTGAATACTCATATATTTGCATCTTTAAAACGTTTCAATGGAAGCTGCTATACTTTGTACCTTGACACATTCAATCCAAACAAATACACAATACCTGTTACATCAAAAGTTTTCCCTTGACTCGTTTCACATCCCGTCATAGACTTTGTTTCGCAGCTTCCTTATGTGCATGAATTCTTAAACCGAGTCAAGGACAGCCTTGTGGTATCATACAAAAGCCAGGGCTAAGCTCCATGGGTGAGTTACCACACCAAATCCCCATGTTTGCATTCATAAACTATAGAGCACATAGCTGCGCCTGCAAGTTTAGGTGAAAGTGGGAGAGAAGCGACAGGGAGCTCGTCGCCCACAGAAAAACTTTCATTGTACCCAACATTTCAGTGACAGTTGGAACTCTTTGTGAAAAGCAATAACTAGTGGATAAAGGGCAATTGAGTTCAAGTTTCACTGCCCCATTCCACTTTTCCAGTTTCCTTTAATGTTCAACTTTATATATTACCTCTACACCAGTTTACTCCTCGTTCTCAAACGGCTTCTCAATACAATGACCTCACAACAAACAGCTAGCTCTCCACTACATTCTGCACTGTGCACAAATACTTTTACCGAGACAGGACAGGAAACTCTGGACAAAAATGCACGCATTCATTTCATTGTCGTCTGTAAACTGCATACTATATAACATCCTATGCATGCATGTAGAACACTCACAATATTGCATGTATACACGCTATCACTATCATTAAGAAAGTAAAAGTAAAGAATGTGAGCACGCTGACAGTTAGACGACCACTATGACACCACTTCTGGCGAATATTCAACGCAGTGTCTATCACGATAAGGGAAAGAGGCAACAAATATGCCGCTTTCAACTCGAAAGTAGCACATGTTGACACTCGCAACGAATCCACGAGTCAACCATAGAACCTCTTTTGATGTTATGATGATGATATTATGTTACTGGGAGAAAGCATGGAGAGGTGAAAGTGAAGAAAGGAAAAGGACAGCCGGCTGCTTCCACTTGATCGTGTTGAGTTCTGACTTGTTCTTGAGTTCTCAGCTCAGATGCGTGACTCTGTCTTAAGTGTCTCTCTTTTCCTGTTTCACAATGAATCTAGGAAAAGTGTACGGGAGACGTAATTGCCTGTTCTATGATATCGTTTTCCCTTTGATCACATCATGAAATTACTTTAATCTCTTCACCATATAAACCAATTTTGTGAAATTCTGCACTTCTATACACACACTACTCCTCTCTCCAAAAAAGAATTCGTCATCCTCTTCTACTACTACCATTAATTTGCTGTAATGGCATTTTTCTCAAGTGGGCACACTTTTCTTATATTGACACACCCTGTGTCGTCCTCGTCCTAATTCAAGAAAAAGTTGCTTAGCTAAGGACTTTATTTGCAGATTAGATGTTTTGAAGATGATGATGATGATGACGATGAGTATCACTTTATTCGAAGAAGCTAATTTTTTTTGCGAAACTAGGGGGGATCATGAAAGGCACTAAAAGAGCGGTGAATTTTTTCCCTTTTGCAGAAAAAATTGTGAAATCAGCTCATATCCTTTTTTACTGTATTCAAGCTGCATAACTGTATAAGCACACTCTGTAAATCATAATCAAATGCATACTCACAGTCAACTTAGTTTTCGTTTCCCCTCTCCATATTCCACACACTTGCAAAAGTGTTCCTTTGCTACAACACCAAAACACTATACGTTCTGCTATATGTGAAAGCGAAACATTTTCATGTTGAAAAAGTAAAACCTGGTGAAGTGCTGTAAGCATCTTTATGATACCATTAAGGAAATTATGAGAGTAATTTTCAGATGGAAGAACGTGCTGTGTGAAAAGTCATTTGAAAAAGTACGAATAAAAAAAACTCATCTCTTCAGTAAATAGTCATGCATGCATACTCTACGCACATACTACTACCGAGACAATTACTGGGTAGGCTTACTCCTAACCATCTGAGGTAAACGAAGAAGGGGATGAATATTGCGGTGTGTCATCGTCATGAAAAGCCTCTCTATGTCTGTGTATACGTCTTTCCCGATGCTTTCATAGGAGAATGCTTTCAAATGTATATGTACTCACTATCTTCATCATCTGGATTATTATTAATATTATCATAAATATGGTTATTTTTTAACATCAGTTCCACACATCCTTATTCAGCTACACATTCATTAATATAAAACAATTCCTTCCTTCCAAACCCCTCGCAAAACGTATTTCTGCGTAGACTTTCGTATTTATCATATCATATCAACATGGTAAAGCTGTGAAAAAGTCATATTCTTCGTCAACAAGGCATTTTATCACCTTTCCTACAGACCTCGTGTATTTCCCATCCTACAGCATTTTACTTGCAGCCAACATTAATTCAAATTACACCTCTCTTCACTCCCTACCATATTTTCTTACTTTCCTTTTTATTGTACAGTTCCTCTATCCCTGCCCAAGGCGAGCACGGTAGTAGTGTTACAAAAGCATAGTTGGATGGAAGAATTAAAGTTCTAGGCCCTTAGTCCCCTGTTCTTGAATCCCCTCAGATCTGAATCCGTCAAGATGACCACCTTTGTTGACTTTTATACAAGAATCCAATACTCGATAAATTTGGTTTAATATTATATAGTTTATGTGGGCTTAGTATGAAAATGGTGCGAATAATTGCGAATTTGGTGCGAAATTAGTCAAACCGTGGTGCAAAGTTCGTGCGAGTTAGCCATAACTTGGTGCAAGCTTAGTGCATAACAGGGGTAATGATGTTGAGGGATTCAGATCTGGGGATTGGAGACCGAGGTGATAAGGGCCGGTAATGAGAATTAAAGAGTGAAAGGTAGGGATATATATACATTAAATGAAAATGTATATGATATAAAAGAAGGAAAAAGTGTGTGTGATATTGTATTTCTTCCATTTTCTGTTCCATTATCTGGATACGAATGATGATAACATGATACTGGAGAAACAACTGGGTTCCACAGGCTCACTGGCTGGGCTTGCATGCAAAAAGCTACATAAATGGAGTAAAAAGAACGTGTACTTTCTATGTCACATCTCTTCCTTTTCTTTTATCATCAGCTTACGCTACGTGAGTGACTCAAAATCCTGTGAGACAGATAGAGCATTTCAGTCAACGTAATCTTCTTTGCTGATGTCGTGGCGAAATCTCTTCTTGAAGTATCATCACCACCATCATCATCAACGTTTACCAGGAGCATACATGACAATGTAATCCAAACAAATGTAAATTATGTATACCTTATGCCATAACCAGGCTTTCTACGTGTGTGCAGGTACTACTCATAAGTAACACCGTAATAATTTTGCTACCCACCGAGCTTAATCCGTGTGAAACGGATACTACTACGTAATGCGTAAAACTCATAGTTGACTGTCAAAATAACACGGGAATTAATGTGGAATATGTGTCGCAGATTTTTATGCTCAGAAACAGAAAATATAATTCCTCCATATTTTTACTGGCATGTACAATTCATTTATAATCCTTGCTCCGGTCGTACAATTTTGCCTTTTCATCTTTCATCACAAGCTATTTTTACAACAAATATCGGATTCTTAAAATATGGCACGACCATCCAGTGAAGTAGAATGTTAATAACTTTCTAAATGCTCCCACCATCAGAAAAACTGCCCTTCGCTTTTGTCCCATACATTTCAACACGTCAGAAACAACAAAATATTCACTTTCAGACGAGAGGTGCTGCATACAAAGCAAATGGTTAATACTTTTAGAGACCCCAAATAAAATACTTGTGTCAATGTTGAAAGCTCAAGAAAACCTACCACCACCCCAAGCCAAGAAAATACATATAATCCATTGCTTTTCCATCCACCACAGTTTTCTTCTCCCCTTCAGTTATTTGAGAGAAAAGAATGAAGGAAATGAAGAAGAAATTTCCCAATTCAAGAAAAAGGAGAGAAATAGAAAGGGACAGAGAGAGTGACGAAGACTGACGGGATCAGGCATTTTGTGAAGCCTAAAGAGAAAAAGGAAGACAAACAGGTCAAATTTTACTGGATTTCCTCTCTTTGCCTATGAACGAAAGTTACCTACGATTTTGGTTTTTATTTCGCATTACTACCCTCATCGTTCATGACGTCTTTACATTCATAAAAACCTCTTGTGTGGTGGTGGTGGTCTGTGTGTATATCTGCATCTTAAAACTGTACTATTATATGTACCATCACTGTTGTACGAGGAGAAAAGGGAAAAGTTTGGGTGAAAAAAGGAAGGGGAGAAAAATAAACGACAATTTCCAGGAAACGAGCAATTTTTATACTGACTTTCTTTCTTTTATTCCATTTTTTGGTGTCTTCCCTTATGGCTCTAAGTGTAGCATGAAGATCAGTTTCATCCGCTGGGAAAACCAGCCAATTCACATTCACAACAGAGCAACTACACCAATAGACCATGGATCTTGGTGGCTGTATACTGCATACATTCCTTTTCCACCTCTATCTCTCCCCCGTAAAGATTTTCCTTTTGGTAGAACACACAACATTTTATACAGCACTCGGCTTCTGCACAACATACTCAAGATGAATGTATAAAAATCATCAACACAACTAGAATCCCACATCCTTGAGTGAAACCAACATTTTCCTTTTCCCTGACATTTCTTTGTGTATGTATATCTAGTGAATAGTTCAACCTTATACAAGAGAAAAACAGTGTGTGACTGGTGAAGAATGGAGGAAAAATGTAATGTATAATGGGGAAAGTCAAGTGAACCGTGGTTGGTTCGTGTGCATATAATAGTATTGTGTTGTATGCTATTCCTCCTTCTTTCAGCCGTTTTTCAGCTTCCTCTCTTTTTTGACACAAAATGCAATTTTCCATTGATACTTTCCACGCCCGTTGTTTCGGAGATGTAGTCAACAAATCGGTCTCACAGTCAATTGAACACGCACAGCAAAACACTTGAGCAATAATATAACAGTTCTAAACATTACATTGTCACAATACACAACCTATTGTAAGCGTCAGTTCAATAAAATAACAAATTCTTCCCCTTCAAGTCTGCCTACACATGTGTGTATAAGGATAGCTGTTGTTAAGTATAAATTGTAGGCTTACAGCAATTAAAACTATACTGAAAACAGTTATGATATTATCTCAGCATTTTCCTAACAAGAGAGCTCTTTCAGAGCAAAAGATTTTCAAACATACATAATAATATGATCATTATTTGATATAGTTGAGAGAAGGCTGGAGGTTTGTTTTGCACTTTACAAGAAAAAGAATATTTTTCAGGAATCATTAGATCACAACGTCAATTTGACAAGAGCAACTGCTCCAGAAGGAATAACAAAAGGTAGTGGTGTGATGGAGTATGTTACCTTTCATGTAGTTTATCTCCAAAGTACATGACATATCATGGGATCTTTTCTACCAAAGGTTACGCAAGAACCTGAGCGTAGGACATTCAAGTGGCTGGCTGTAACGGAAACGGCTCATTAAGTCGATGCGAGCCATTTGTTACGGCAAAGAATGTAAAGCTACTGTTTTGGTGGTGAGTGAATGATAGAGCAAGCAATAAAGTGCTCCTCTTTTTTCCTCCACCAGAAAGCAGCTCAAACTTTCAAACTATTACAATGAAGAACAAGCTAAGTTAGCGCTGCTTTTCATTCATCTCTTTTATGCAAGAACAGAAGAACATAGTGTCTGCGTACGAAAGAATATATGGATGTATCCTTCGCTCTGCGGAAAAAAACCAAAGTCAAGTCAAATAAAGCTCAGCTGCCTCTCAATTTCTGATAAGAATGGGAGCACACTAAGCAAACCACTGGCATGGCCATTGAATCGACGCTTTTGTACCATCCCTTTTCTCAGCTCTCTTTCTGGCACCAAGAGTTACTACATTAACCAACAACATACCTGTGCTTATTTAGCTATTCCAGAAAAGTGGAAAGATGGATGGATTGGATGCACTGTACCCCTTTTATCAAAGTTTTTTTACTGGAGGATCTCACTACGCAAAGTATAAGAAGAATTGAAGTATCATCATTATTAGGGAATTTTGGAAGAGCTTCTTTTGTTGTGAAGTATTCCACTTGAGAGCTCATTTCCTTGGGAGAAGAAAATGATGAGGATGATGAGACGTTGGTCCATTCTTCTTTTTACTAATTCCTCTCCATTTTCAATGCATTTCGTCTCGTCATTCATTCATTCATCTTCTTCTTCTGCTCGCTCACTCTCTCCTTTTAGCTCTGCCTTCAACTGAGCAGAATTCATGATGCTGATGATGAGGATTCCAAACTTTCTTTCAATATTGCACTTTTCGTGAAAGGCTTCCGACATCCTTTCCTTCCTCCTCGTCACATTATTCTCAAAAGTAATAAATGAAACGCTCCCTTTTTCTTTTAACATCTCCATGAACGAATCGTTTCTTTCTTTTAAAATAATTGTCTTCCTTCAACTTCCTTGCCACCGATAATACGTATCCAAGCTTCTGGTGTTGTGACAAGTATCAAGTTGAGATGTAACCAACAAAAGGGGGATCGAGAGTGACAATGATGAAAAACTTGGCTGGTTGAACTCGAGAAATTCAAGTAGGGAAATGGCAAAAGTATACAAATTTGTAAATGTTATGCCTGCTTAATATCAGCCCATGATTCTACTAAATTTTGACATGAGCCTCTTTGAATTTCTAAAGGGCAAAAATCTTAATGAAATTTTACGAAACAGATGCTCAAAAGTTTATGCTTGAGTTTTGGTGCGTGCGTCATTAATGAAGCTATTTCTTAATCAAAATATAACGAACGAACGTGCTACAAACTTAGAACGCACTACGATGCATTCGTGAGGTAAGCTTTCGTATGAAAGTATATATATGCAACAAGCAAATAACCGACCCTGAAAGTATATTTGCATACATTTATGCATATGCCTCCGGTTTTGTGCGTATATGTATGTAAATATATCTTTGGCATTTGCATACCACCAGCATGACAAATTCTCTGGCGTTTTCGCTTTTATAAAATTCGTGAGATCCAAAGCCATCCTCTTTCTTTAAAATATAACATCCTATTATCACTCAGGGTATCCCCAATGCGTATAACTTTCTACGTAACACTTGAAAGATTGGCATATTGCGTAATTAAGTAGATTGAAAATCTCAATTGATGACGACAGCTTACTTGCCCGCTGAATGCAATGCTCTTTCTTTTCAAGAGATTCCCAAGTTGTTCCCATTTCTTAAAACGCTTTGCACTCTCAGTGTTTTGACACTGCACTTCATGTGCTTTAAAGGATGTGAATGGGATAGCGCAGCAGAACTTTACCACAATGCAATGTCAACTGTAGCTTTTGTTCATGGTTGCCGATGATGCCGCTCGCTACCATTCTTAATTAAATAAATTCAGCCACTGCTCTCACTGATTTTTTCAAAGAAATTCTTATTATCAAAGTTTGTTTGTTACAAAAGAAATGAGTTTAATAAAGCCGTATTTGGTTGCACGAGGATCTCAAAAGAAGTCTGAGTCTGCTGGTGCATCTTCCTTAATATATTTTGTAAGTAATTGAGTGATGTTGAAGAAGCCGCTGTGTAATTAAAGAAATAAGATCCTCATGATCTTAGAAACGTTCCTTTGAAAGAATATATCTGGCCTGGTCTTTATTACTGAAACTTCTTGTAACTGAGGGATCACTTACTTCCACTTCTTTTAACATGATCTTTCCCTGCTATTATGGAATATGTATATGTTTATAGCATATTAAGGTGCTGCAGCTGCTACATAAAGTGTTGAAGAAATCAGGCTTTACTTTGCTCCAAATGATTACACCACGGCTAGGGCCAATGTAAGTTGAGTTAATGTGACGGACGGCTAATGTGTAACATACTATCTTAATTTGTAGACGACTCTCCATCTCATATCCTTGTTGTGTACAACTCAGTTTAATACCCCATCTTACAAATGAATTACGACGAGCCGAAAAAGCTCGTCTGTTCTCATGCAGTTCTAATCTGTAGACCCCTGACACCATATCAATTGTCTGTTTTCTGTTTTAGACACTCACACACGAATAAAAGTAGAGGAGAGTGTCGGATCCTACTACTACGGTGTAATTACTCTGCTCTCGTGTAACTTTCAGCTCTTTTGAATTGTATCAGATGTAATTGCAAAGGCACAAAGGAATCATTATAAAGTGGTTGAGTCTTGGGTATAGCATATAACAGTTTGAGTCATTTGTACATCCTGTAAAACCGAAATCAATGAAATTGTTTCAAATGTAATTTTTTTAGAGTTCCATGAATTGAGCTCAGATTTTATGAAGGAAACATCCACATTATTTCAAATTCCTCCGATTACAGGTCTTATACTTGCAGACGTCGACAGCAGATCCATTAAATTTTGGTGTATCCTTTCATTTCATAACACATTTCATCAAACATTTGTGGCTTCATTTTGTAGCTACGGCTGGAGTATTATGCATAGTTTATTGATAGAATGATGAGCCTCCATCATCATTGACGGTCAAAATACCACCACAATTTCCAGGTAATAGATCATTTTAAAAGAAGGGAAATGCTAATGATACACCAAAGCTCACGTAAAACCTTTAAATTGACATGAGTTTGGGAAAGAGTTCAAAATCCCATACATTCGACATTCAGTCATGTCAGCAGTTCATCTTGATAGTGCGTGCCCAAACCTTTGCTTGATGAAATGGAATCGTGCAATCAGGAGTCGACATTGAAATCATCTCAGCATCATTTTGAATTCGACTTTTCAACCATCAAAAGTTCTCCCAACACACAAGTCAAAATTACTTCAAACATGTTTATGAAGTCAGCATGCATACTCCATGTTTTCCTCTTCTCTAACTTTTTAGTACGTTCTAACAAGCAAAAGGCAGTGAAGTGGTGCCTGTTTAAACAATGATACAGACGTTTCATTTCTACCACGGTTCTATATACTCGACGACTGGTCCACTTACGACATAAAATCATATCGTAAAAACTATATGAGAGAAACTGTAGAAAGTATAAATCATTGCTTCCCATCCAACCAATCTTCTTAACTATAAGTGTACGCAATCAGTCCAAGGGATTATATCCTGTCTACAAGAATGATCGTAGAAAGAGTCTGGCACATCTTTTTCATATAGAAAATGCCAGTCCTAAATGTTTCTCTAGCGTATGGGTTTCCCAAAGTCGGTATGAAACTACGAAGTAAAATTATTAGTTCCCGTTACGCACCATCACGAATCGTGAAGAAACACATAGATACTTTTCCAAGAGAAATGTAATGACGACAGTCAGACTCGGGGGCTTTACGTCCTTGACATTGCAGCTGTAGTAGACAAATGCAATGCAATTCTGCAATACTGTCAATCCCTCACAAATTGACTTGAAAGATATTGCACTGGTGACTCGCACAGGGAGAGTATAGCAGCAACGAACGTCCAATGATCTAGAGTGGAATTTTATGGAGCTTGAAATAAGACTCGGGGAGGTGAAGAAACTTGAGTGGCGATGACACCAGCAACCATAGCAGTAAACTCAGTTTGCTTACATTACATACAGATGTATTTCCGTGTTCACATATGGAGTCTACATCGATAATTCATCTTCATGCACAGAAATGTAGAAAGCACATCTGATAACATTGAGATAGGTCCCATCCCGAGAGTTCATGGGTAAGCCGAATAAAACTCCTATCTAAAAATCTTATTCAAAAACAGGGGGATTGTTGAGCCTGAGAGTTTCGGATATCCTGTAAAACGCCAGAAGCATGAGAGCTATATATGCTAGGGTATGAATTACGTTAAATTTGTGAAAGAGCTCCTTTCACGCTGTCTTGAGAGCAGAGTCTTGCACAGTTCACAGAAAAGTGTTAATTACTGTCATTGCAATCTGTGATGTAGTAGGAGCACTGAGACTCAACTCTAACAGTAAAAGTTACAGAGCCGCTAGGAAACCTATGGAGAACGTAGATGGAAAATTCTAGCTGGAACTCGTTTCATAATAATATAAAAAGGAGTCACGGTGAGATGAGATTTCATCTGTGAGTAATAGCATGGCAGCGATAAATAATACAGTTGCTCATAAGGAGAATGACATTGTCGTTGACGAAAGATGCCATAATATTCCGAGTCAGAGCATGCAGCACAGTGTGTAATCCACTCTCTCGGCACAACAACGCAACCTTCACTGTGTACGTAGGATAAATGATGACGAAGAAACTCTCCAAATCTCCGTAATAAATCCAGACCTACTCAAAATGATAAGAAGTAATGTAGTTGTGGTGTAACGTATAAGGAAACCCCGTTCAGCTAGCTTCTTTTCTGGGAAAATGTAGTAGATCAGAATGTAACCGACCTTTCATAGAAAAAATTCTTATTTTCAATCGAATCAGTTATCGTATTCCGTACCCAATATGCAATATACTAAAAAAATCATGGATAAAGGTTTGAATATTGTTTGTGATCTATTTATGAAATGATCGATATGTCAACCAGATATATTTATACTGAACTGACAATGAGTAGTGTTGCTTCTTGAGCTGATCAAAATATTTTTTACTTCAAGTGAAAGACTTCTGCTGACACACATACCAATTTACCTGAGAAAGGAACGCATTGCCTACATATAATATACTTAAGTACATGCACACACTTGAATGACTAATGTCGATTAGGTTTCTAACAAGCATCTCCATCGAATGTCACATGGATAATGAGCCGTTTTCTTCACAGCATGAGTTTAACGTATGGCAGCTACGCACACTCGAAAACATTTCACTTGAACGATGACGTCTTTCCTCACTTGACTATGTGTCATCACGGTTATGTATTTCATTGGGTATCATTCCGATAGTGTCGATTGTCATAATAATCGTAATAATCATCAGTATGGGTTGATGAAAGTTGGGTAAGTGGGAAATGTAAGCTTATAAGCTTATCAATGAAAATACCACCCTCGATATAGTGGAGATCTGTTGCAATATGACGTGGCTAGATCAAATGCTTGATAAAGAAAAATAGACTCGTTATGCATTAGACAGGTCGAGTTATGCTTTTTGGAAGTGGCTAGGCCTGGACCCTTCGGAACCAACCGATATATGTGTATATGATATGATCACGTCAGATACATTTCTAGAAAAAAAAAATCAAATGAATCTGATAAACAAGTAGGATTCCATATAGAAACGACGAAATGGGATAACTTATCCTATATCCAGTCACTTATCGTTAGTTAGCTACTCAAAGGATTCTCACAGGGGTGACAAGTCGTTTAGGATATTGTCGATCCCTTTTGCTCACAGCAGATTCCAATCTATCACGGGGACATCTTCATGTACACGACGGGCTGAGCTGATTATATTTTTTCGTATGATTTAAATGACACACTGCACCTGACATAAACGTATCTCCAGTTGCGAGACCTGAGACCTACTGCTGTTTTCCGTGATGTATTCCCTTTACAGGCCATCAAATATACATGTTGGTACTTGAAAGCAAATAGCTTCGTATAAGTGTGAATATCATCGAATATCCCTGAATTCGAATACAAAAGGAATTGTTTGAACTTAAGTGTCGAAATAACATATCTGTCATTAGTAAGAGATGACAGAACCATGAAATTATACTAGAAGCATGATATTTCTCATCCACGTGCATATCATCAGTCTTACTTATCGTTGGTTGTGAATGTTGTGATCCACCGTGCTTCCCAGGTTGGCAGCCATACTTTCTTGTTAACAAACTTCCAGTTGTTTTTTTTTCGTGCTTAGCATTTTTCATTTCATTTGAGCAAAATCAATAGCATTACGCTTCGCCTGTGCGTGTGTATACCCTAAGCTGTTGTTGAGATATGAGCGTCAAACAAGTAGCTGTCATTGAATAGTCAGGCAATGTACTTTGTACTTGTACATAATATTCCTTCGAGTATTTCGTCAAATTACCCTTGCACAACTCACTACGCTAAACCAAGCATATTGTCTTGGTGGAATGGAACGCTTCCCTTCACTGCATCCCATCTCCCATTACATTGCAAAAGATGTGCGTGTGCACCAATCTTTACACGCAACGATAAGATCAACCGCTGATATAACACTTTGAGGAAGAAATATAATAAAATGGCTATGGTGTATAATGGCGTAACTCCTCACTTTTTATGCGTTTAACAAGGAAAAAGACACAATGAAAACTGCTTTCTTTACACATTTTTATCCAACTTGCTCAAAACTTCCCTTATATTTTCTTTTTCATCCCGCTTTAATGCACACTATGTCAGAGAACTATGAAGTGAAAGTTGAATCTACAAATATAAATGCATATTAGAGCTTACGAACGTTATATACATACATGCATTCGTTCGTTCGTACATACAAGGCAGCAAGAAATGAATGAGTAAAAGTGTTAGGCATGTGCATAACCGTATGGATGAATCTGACTCGTTCCCATTCTGAAGGGAAGAAAGATCGGATCAGTAACTTGGGTTTGTTTCTCCACTCTGTCTCCTGTCGACTTGAAAAATTATCCGGTTTTTATCATCAGCTAAGGATGTGCTAGCTTTTCCTTGGGGCCCCTTCACTCTTCCTCTGTTTTTACATGGGAGCAGATCAGCTCAGAGTGAAACTCCAAGTGAGCTGGAAGTTTTGTGCATAAAAGCGAACCGTTTTTTGGTCTGAAGGGAAAAAAATGCGACGCAAGCATGCATTACTACTGCTCTACACATCTCATGGTTGTTGTTGTATCAGTAATAGAAATGGTAACAGAGACATGGCATAGTGCAACGAGTTGAGATGATTCTCCCCCTTCCTCAATTGGAAATAAATAGCGTTGGCTTGTTTATATGAAAGTTTGAATTTATCCTTTGAATAAATAAGGCATTTGTTACCACTAATATGTCTATTTCACTTTTTTCATGGATCACAGCCTTTGCTATTTTTTATTTGGAAAATCGCATGAGACTTCTTTTCACTATACCATGTACTGAGGGCATTTCACAAGATCAACGTTTCAATTCTAGTTCCAGTGCTTTCACAAAATCGACGAGTTTACATACATCTGCGAGCACTAATGGTTTGTGTGTGTGTATACAATACATAGGTTATAAAGTCCCACCGCAGAATTTTCATGATCGCCGACTTTGCTATTGAGAAAGATTTTTTGTAGGTTTCTCACTTTACCGGATGCATGAAACTGTGGATGCCTATACTCATTGCCTGTTTGAAAGAGGTGAAATAATATAATAATAACGAGAGAGGTTTCCTATAGGTATAGGACGAGATTAAAAGTAGTTGCTTGTGAAATGAACATTCCCTGAAAGCATAAATTATTACAATACATCCTAAAGCTTATACTTAATTTATTGTTTTCCTTCCCCATGAAATTACGACAACGGTGTGTTATCAATTTGTATATGTCATGAAAGCAATATTTTCCGTCCTTTCGGTATGGACGTATGATCCCTCTAAAAGTAGGTATGCACGCCGAATCTCCCTGCATTCCTACGTTCCCAGATTCATCCAAGCGGAGAAATACACAAAGCCAGAAAATGATCCAAAACAATAATTACGGAATCCCAGCCAATTAATTACAAACAGAAACTAGCACTTTACTAACGTCACCAACACCTACCGTATCCCTAAACTGAAGCCAATTATTTAAGTTGGACCTAGCCGAGTACAACATACATAGGATTGTGATTTTACAGGACAAGTTTCTGGGAGCTCTATTCATCCCTGTATTTCTCTCCGATTGATATATAGCTGATATTTTAAAATGTATGTATTTATGTGATTTGTAAAAATATGCATGTATTAGGATTGTGTGAAGGGTTAGGAAATCCAAATAAAATAATCCTTACTGAATATTGTATATATGTAGGAATTCGCATTTTGGACTTCACAAGCATATTTTCAATGAACCATGTCGATGATGCTAACTTCAACTTCCTGATCTAAAAGGAAACGATGTATGTATCTAATGTATTTACGTCGTTTACATCCCGTCCATATGTATCATATGTCGTCATATATGTTAACTGACCATTGTACACAGTTGCCTGCTGGAGGCTACTTGTGGGCGCAAACTACTCTGCAGCAGCCCAACACACATGAGGCTGCCAAATCTACTTGTCAAAGAGATAATAACAATGTACATTTGCGGAATGTAAATAGTCTTGTCTCCTCTTCCGAAACTGTTGGAGGCTGGTTGAGTTACAGCATAAAATTCATGTGTGTGTAGTTTATGCTATTTAACAATGAACAGCCTCCCGTTGTTGAGTGAGGAGAAGAGGAAGGCGTGAATTCCAGTAGGGAAAAACATGCATAAAGAGCCTCGTTTATAATGTAATGTAGCATGTGCGACGACACACAACTGTCCAGTATGAAAATTTGAATGGTGTGCTAGCAAAAGAAGAAGAGTAGTAGTTTTATGTAAAAGGATCAGGCTTTGTTAGCAACTCTGGGGTCTGGTGTGTAGTGTGTGTGTTTTTGCTTGCTTCTCAAGACAAATCGCTGTTGCTGTAAACTAAGCTGACAACAATAAATCATCCCATTTTTGCAAATGTCCTGCATATTATGTAACTTATTTTCTGATATAATTTATGTGTTCCCCGTCTGTGTCTGTCAGATACTTTTTGAATAAAATGTTGTGCATGCTTTCCTCCTCCTCTTCTCTCTTTCTCTCTCATGATGGTAGGTTCTAATGTAATCTCTCCACTGACCTCAAACATTTTCTAGAAATGGTTTGTTCGAACATGAACATGAAGGGTCACATATGTACTGCTACCACGTCCCTAGATCAGCTACGTGCCTATGTATGTTCCTAAATGAACAGGGCGGGCTCAAAGAAAGCGACAATGAAGTAAGCTTCAACTTTGCTAAATTGAATAATTATTCTCACATAACTCGTTATATGGATTAAACATGGTTGTAAACTGTGTTACTGTTGCGAGCGAAACACTTTAGCCTTTCAGGTCAAAAAAGGGCATACATAAACTCACAATATTTTGCTGTATATAGTAACTTATGGATCCTCGTCAAAAAAAGACGGACGGGAAATTAAAATAGAGTATTTCCATAGGGTAACTGTGTGAAAAGGGTCAGTGGTGCAGTGGTAATACACGGTCATTTATTCGTTGACAGACACGATGGATTGACGACAAGAACATTACATTAGATTACAGAGTATTATCCTCCTAGCCATTTTTCCTCGTCTTGGAAAAATCAGGCTCACCATCTGCTGAGACAACGTACTTCCTACTTGTTTTGCTAAACACATGAGAAAAAACGAGGAACACAAATATCAACAACAAAAAACGACGTAGTCGTTGCGGATAGCACGTACCACTGTTACTACTCCAGAGGATCTCGTTTGTTGTCTTGTTGTTCGTAATATCAATTTTCCTTTTCTTGTATATACATAAATACATAAAGACATATATTATGGATAAGGGAAAGCCGACAGGGTACTAAACCAAACACATGCTTTTTGTGTAGCTGTAACAAGCTGGATTCATATCTCATTATTCCCTAATTCACAATAAGTTGGCTAGCAAAAAAAAAGCTGAACATTATACCCCTCATTTGTCTTCCCTTGTTTTCTTAAGACTAAGACTACCACTACTTCATCCGTTGCTACAAGACATAACAATAATTATTCTTGTTTTCCGATCCTCTTTTGTATGAAGATTGTGACTTTTGTGAGTTTGGGCAAAACTAATGAAGATTAGACACATTTTTTGCCTTCATCACCGTTATTTATTCCATTACTTATCATCAATCGTCTATATACTACTACATATGTTGTAGGAATACTTATATTTGCTTTTCCAAGTTCCTTCTTTGCGTTCCTCTTGGCAAACATCAAAGATAGATACTGTCATGTTCCCAAAAGTAGCTAGTAGTTCCCAGTAGTACTACCCATATGCTTATCAAAGAGAATAATATTTTGGATGGTTGCTTATGTGATGCTCCATGCTCCTATAATATTTTCCCTAAATTTCTTCGAGTGAATACATAAAAGTTGGCCTTCAGAGAGAGAGAGAGGAAAGATGAGGAGCCCAGAAAATAATACGGAAGTTGATGGGTGCTCTTGATGATATGTGATAATGTTGTCTGGAGCAGAAGAAAATTCTCTGGGGGGTTTTGGGAACTAGGTTATGTTACGTAATGTAACATAACGTAAAGTTACAATACAATCTACATTACGTTACTTATTACATTTTTCCGTGAGCAAAGAGCACTCTCTACCACCACCGCATATCTTCAACACTAAAAGATTGTGATTTCCAACGCGAAACTTTTCTTATCCTTCTACATAAGTATATGTGTGTAGCATACGCCCGGGATGTCTCTTTAAGTCTGCATTCATATAAATGACATGGAATTTTGGAGAGATGTAACTTTTATCCTGAGTTTGCTTGAATGCTTGTTACATCAGTACATACTACATTGCCCCAAGATTCAAGATAATGATGATGACGATGTGATGTCGTTGGCTGACATTTAAGATTGAGTGTGCAGTCAGTCAAGAATGAGTCGAGTCCAGTGCAGTGAAGTATGCCAAATGTAATGGCCAAAAAGAAGAAAAGGAGACGAGAAGGGTGGCTTTTAATACCACTGCTACTACTCTGCTTTGCAGGCACGGTGCAAGTTGGTGTCTAAAATCGAGAAAGAAAATGATGATGATCGGTGGCTCTGTTTTCATTTTCCCTGCTCTCTCTCTCCTTTGCTGACTGATGGACTCGTCATGGAACGCTAATGCCCCTTGTTGGTATTAGCACACAGTGTGTTCTGCACTGCGGTGCTGATTTTGATGATGACGGTGGTGGCGGATGAAGCGTATCCGGACTGTTAGAAAAATGGCCATAGACCAAAGTAAACCAACCGTGCCGGGCACTTCTGATTTCGTGGTCTCCTTACAATCCCACTTTCTCCCTCTCTTTAGAATTAAGGTAAGGAATGGATTATGGAATGGAGCAGAGGAGGAGAAAAAATGGCGTAATGTGTGTTTTTCTTTGCAGTATATACCGTAATAATGATAGGTGGACGATGGATGACCAGGAAGGATGATGATGATAATACTAGGTATCTTCTCATTTTCGTGCATGTCCCCAACCATCCTTATAAACTTTGGGAAAGGTGGTATTATCATTATCAGTTGAAAATAAGAAAGGAAATGAGAAGCAATGGCTCATTTCCTATACTTTCGTCGTCGGCCAACTAGCTGATGATGATAGTTGATTTCTTCTTTTCAAAACTTTTTTTTCTCTCCAGGCACCAGGGTGGAGTGAACCATCACCATAATCATGTATCCCTATAATATATTTCTCTTCCTGGTGAATATATACAGCTATACATAATAGATAATGGGGGAATGTGTATCCGATATATAGACATTACTATTTTACTCGTTAAGTATATAGTGATAAATCCGGTAAGCCAGATGGAACCATTGATAATTTCTGCCATAATAAATGGAATTCACAATAGTGCTATCCCCGAACTACCCTATACACATATACGGATTAAGTTGAAACGGAAATGAAAGGTTTGTCCAAAGAATAATACTTTCTGTGTGGCAAAAACTATTTTCTATCCCTCTGCTCTTTTCACAACCTCGTTTTGAGAGAGATTTGAAGTACTGAAGGGGTAATGAAAACTGTCAGTTATTACTCAACCAAAATGTATGGGTTTTTTGTGTGAGAGCGTACAGTGAGCACTTCTTTCATATATAAACTTTTCTGCTCATTGAAATCTGAAACTACTTGAGTGTTGATGACTCTTATCTAGAGCTAAACGGAAGATCCCTCTTCAGATCAATTCTTTTTTTTCTCTTGAGATCCGGATCTCTCAGAGAAGTAGGGCAATTTAGAAGTGCTTCTTAATTACGATTTTCTATTTTCAGTGGTGAGTGTATGGAAAGAAGATTTCTTTAAATGCACGTTTGACGTTTTGCGCATTCCGGATGATATAGGTAAGACTCGCAACATTTTATGTACTTTATTTATAGTTTATACTACCCTTATGTTTAATTTACTGTATCACATGTACGCATAATTTGAGAACTGGAACTGCCTGAAATGGAAAAAGTATTGCAGCTCAAGTGCATATGTACCTAATCTTAATGGTTGGTCAGTGGTTTTTGAGGGAAGATGGAAGCGAGGAATGCTCTCTCAGATGATTATGTGAGCTCATTTTCCAGCTTCATAGATTACGCCGGAGAATGTTATATTGTTTGTTGCGGTTCTACATCTGCACAAGACCTGATTTAGATTTACGGACAGTGAATTGTAAATTTAACAAGTAGTCCACCGAGATTTCGAGTCAGTGCAAGAGGCATGGGATTTTTGCTTGCTAACATTTCTGCAAGGAAAGACAACCGTGTGTTTTTTGCCGTTGTGGCATTTTACCACATACATTTATGTGTGCTATCGTGCATCCTCAGTACACTTTCGAAAATGTATGGTTAATCTGTTGCAGTTTTCTACATAGCTATATGTATTATATATATTTCGAGAGCACATTCCAAACAACTACGGTGGCAATACAACAGTGTAGCAAAGCAGATCGTGAAAAGATTTATCCAGAAAAAAACATGTAGAAAGGGAGCTGTTTCAATTCAATGCATTGGCTTCCCTTGCCGCACCATATCATTACACGTTATGTTTATATAGGAGCGACCCTAATATTTTGTAAATCATATGAAAACTATCGTTTTCGAGGTAAACGCGCATGGAATAAATGTTGTATGTATAATGTACCTACCATATGAGTAGTATTCCAGTCTAATATGTCTGTGAATGGCAAGTGAAATGGAGCAAAGACGTCCGTGACTAAGATGGATTGGGAAACGAGAGCCCTTCTCGCCCTTTTCACTCTCCCAAATAAATCCAATTCACAAAAGGTTCATGTCCACGCCAGAAATCTTTCTCATTCTACATTGTAGTTGTATACTTATCGTCAAGAGGAAAAAAGTGCATGATATAATATAGTGTCATGTATTATATACACCACATCATTCCTCGTCCAGTGACTAACACCCTTGTGTGACCACCAAGCACCACTCTGTTATGTTCCTCCTATCTGAATTTAAAAGCACAACAATTTGACCCAGCAAACCCCACAACAACTGAAGGAAAGTGGTCGTACGTTGTGAATGCATTGTGCTATCTATCCCACTTCAATTTAGTGCTTATCAAAAACATCAGTACATTATGGACCTTAATAATAAGTTTTTATTGCTTTATTTATAAACTTCATGGAGATGCTCTATCTATAGCTGATGTTTCTCTGTTTGCAATGTGATGTGGTGTTGTAGTCATAATCTTGATATCAATCACATCCATATAAATGAATGTAATATATATATGTATTCCTTTAACAGTGAGCTAGATATATATCAAACTCCTATCATTAGGAACAATTTCTTAAAGTATAACAACTACTACTATTACCTCCACAGGCATAGGGAGCAAGTATGCGAAAACATTCCTTCCACAAGAGTACTTATATTCCTCATCCTCATTTTACAGCATCATCAGAAGTCGCCTTGCAGGTACAAGGTTTTTTTTTCCATTAATGACAACATAGCTTCAAAACACATTCAACTTCAGCATTCCTTCTGAACTGAACTATTAGATGCTACGCCTGGTTATATATCTATGTTTATAATCAAAACGGCAATATTTCCTGGACAAGTCATTCCATTTCCAGGGGCACAATCAGGTTCTATCCATCAGTCAAATTGCCACTTCACTAGCCCAGTTCATTAAAAAGAAAGGAGTGAGACTTTTTCTTCTTCTTCTTTCCTTCTCCATTCATTAAAAGAAGACAAGGATTCCCTCAATGAATCATAGACACTGACTTGACTCAGCCAAGAATTCTAAAGGCAGAGTAGTTTTTAAAGTCTAGCATGATTTTCAACAGATAAGAAACGTAAAAAGGAGAACAAGGATGCAAAATTGTCATTGATTAAAAGGATCGCATTTCACGAAATATCCATTTTTCTTCTAATCACAACAAGCCTGACGTAGATGAATTTGAACATCTCTGTTGTTACCCCCAGTTGGACGAGCAACATTCAACTGAAAATAGTTCCAATCAACAAAATCTCTTATAAAACTGATTCTATATAAGTATATAGCCGTATATATGACCATATCGTTTCTCGACTGTGAAACTACTTCAAATCATCTCATCACATCACCATACACGAAGAAAAGCCAAAAGTATATTTATGGTCCATGGAGTAACTGAAATTAAGTCACTACTGCAGACTCCATGTACCCTTCAGTGAAAACAGTAGTCATCCCACAATATCCTGTCTGTAAATATGTACGTAGGAACGGGGTATACTGATATATACGTACAAGTATATTATATATTATGTCTTTTCACAAGATTTTCAAACATCTTCTTTTTCCACTACTATTCTTCTCTTTCACCATTATGTACAAGGATGAAATCACTAAATAGGATGAGAAACTCATTTACTTGCCTGTCGAATGTGGAGGAAATTGAAAATGAAATTGACTAGAACTGTTGTTACCACTACTCTACTACAACTAGACATACAAGATGAACAACCACACACACACTTGCACACCAGCTTAAACACTCGATGTGATGCCTATATAATATGTCTTGCAAACATGTGGATATTTAAGCATATAAATTTAGTAGTAAGCCGTGTGAAACACCTTCAAGCTCCAGTATTTTCCACCATCAAAAGAATGGGTGTATTGGGAGCGAGAGGATAGGAACTTGAGGCAAAATTAGTTCTAGCCAAAACTCCATTGTATTGTATCCTATCATCCGCCGACAACAGACAAGAAGACGTAGAGATGGGATGTAAGTATGTAAGTAGCCGTACCGTACAAGCCTTCAGCATCACCAAATCTAGAAAAGCAGCTTGCACTTCTGTTTACTCCCAGATGTTCACTAACGTTGTGGTTGTATTGTTGTTACTTTGATCATGTGTGTGTGTGTGTGTGAGTGTGTGATGTTGTTGTGTATATTCTAGAGCAACATATCATGTTTTTAGTTGCACACATGTGAGATTCGGTTTAATCTCATTAGAACGGGAAAGGCTTAATAAAGTTGGGCAGCAATTCATTCACTCTTTGTTAATTTCACTCCCAACCTAAGTAGCAATTTAGGGAATGCTATAATCTCTGCACTAGCCAACCTGGTGGAAAACAAGCTTGCTTGAGGGAGAAAGAATATAAAGGAGAGTCCATTGAAATATTCAAATCGACCTCACTTTATCAATTTGTTCTCATTTGACAGGCAATTTGCTACTGTTCCATAAATAATTAACTGAAATGAAACAAATAATATGCTAAATAATGACTTCATGCCATGCATTACTTACACTGTGTACAGCTGGGCTTGCTTCCAGTACACAAAAACACACACACACATCACAGCACATTGATCACAACTGGAGTGGACGTAACTCTTGTGTGATTATTAGAAAGAGAAAGGAGAAAATGTTGGAGGGGGCAAAGTGGTCAATGAAGCATTCATCTAGAGGCGGCACTCCTTGCAGTTAATGAAGACTCAATGAAGCATTCGAGCAAATGCAAATGTTGTTTTGTACAATGCATTACTTTCAATACTTGTGATGTGGAAATCAAAAAAAAAGAAGGAAAAACCATTGCATTATATAGATCGTGACTGTGTGGCACGCAACACTTTTACACACACAGCTTCTGGCTTGCTCCATTCGATTCACTCTGTAAATTTTATGATTGTAATAACTTGACCCGAGCCTCTCCACGCCCCTTTTCAACTTCCATTATGTATCCATTGTCCAGCTGTCTGATTTAATAAATTCCATCTCTCCAGTTAATTTCAGTTGCCACCTAATATGCACCTCTGGTTTCTATTATTTTGGCACAGAGTAAATGAGCCACTTCCTATCATCAACAAAAGGTCAGCCATCATCAGTTCATTTAGAACGGGGTAATAGAAAACAAGGGAAACATCTCATGAATGAAGCATCTCATTTTAAATTTGAAAAGAAAAGGTGAATGTAACCTCCTTTCAATTCAGATCAGAAGGGTAAAATTTGAATAACTTATTGAATCAACCAACGCCCCAAACTTTTTAAGCTTCTGCTTTTCACTTTTTATTAAAAATTTTGTATGCTTCAGTAATTACGTTGAATAGAGGAAAGGGAATAAAAACTCAAAGTACCTTTATTCAATCTGGAAATATAAAAATTATGAGAATCCAGCAGACTAAAGAAACAATGACGTCAGACCAGGGAATAAAATCGTGCTTGAATATATGTGTGTATAGACAGCTTTTGAATACAGCATTGATTGTAACTTTGATTTTTATCTGTCCATATATCTTCTCCAATATAACCTCAACCCAACTTTTTGAGTCCATATACGTATATTGCTACATCTGTAAGATTATGCACACTAAAATTCAATGGTTAACGCAGTTGACTCTTTCACAGAACTTCGACACAGCATAGAAACTTGACAAAAAATCTAAATTATACTAACTCTGTTGTCCTTGCAGCGTGAAGCCAGTTTATAAACTCAACCGATGCAATGTCTGCGAATGCCCAATGGAACTCAAAATGGGGTTTTAAAAGGGAAGAGTCTGCATCTAAATAAAACTGGACATTGGAGGGAGACGCCGGGGTTGCCAGTTGTGCTGTCAGAAAAAGTGAGATATATGCATGCATATATTTGTATCTTGCTTAAAGTTCATGACAAGCGGCCTTTCACATCCGTAATCTGTTTGTTCGCTACGCAGAAATTGTACGTAGTAGTAGTACATACACACACACATTTGGTAGAGTACTTGAGTCTCCTATTGTTTTTTTTAGTAAAACGCAAAGAGTAAAGTTGAGACAGAGTGAACCATAAATACAATTCGTGGCTTGGGCACAAAAGCATTAGCTAGAAACTCATACCAACCTCAAATTTATTGCCAGAGTCCCATCATTTGCACTCTGAAACACATCCAAACAAGCTAATACCAAATTTATGTACTACTACGTACATTCGAAAGAGTACAAGTACAACGCGACTCCATGTAAAATTTACAGAGTGAAGCCATTGGCTTTTCAGCTTTTGTATTTGCAAAATATAACGCAACGCCACGAGCATTGGTTTCATCTTCATCCTCCTCACCAATATCATATGCCATACATTTTGTATGAAATAATGTGCAAATGCAAGATGAATTTGAATCTGTATAAAATAGTGGTGGCATTCATATTTTATGTGTATATCACAAAGTTTCCACTGCTTTTCATGATGTACAATCTAGAACATAAACCAAACACTTATTTCACTGTTGTCATAAATGTATGCATGTACATAGATCTCATTCCAACAAAAAAATCGTGGATGGAACATCTGGTTGGAAAAAGTGTTCCCGAATAAGTGGATCTGGCTTCTCTCTTTTCACACATACGAAAGTCATGAGGGAGCACACATGCTTCCTAACTCAACTTTCAAGTTTCTTTCTCGTATATATACACTTTTCTTTTGCTTCCAGATTCGCAAACAGTCTCTCAGACCATTTTCTCTGTCGATAAGATTACATTTGAATAGAGACGAATTTGAAAGAAGAATCGTAAACCTTGTTTCCACAAAAAAAGCCCTAGAAAGGATAGAGAACGCAGAAAAAAGTTGTAACATAATAGCTTTCTTGAACAACGTCGTCTCTCTCGTCCTGGTGTTGTTAGTTGTCCTAAAGATGTTGAGTGTACGTGTTATTATAGGACTTGTACAATGGTGTACACATCAACGCATGAATATATGTGTCGATGTCGATGTTGGTGCAATTTACGAACGAACACTTCCACTAAATTTGGTGGTAGGATCCCGAACAATAGAATTTTTGCTAAATTACTGTTAGAAGTAAAATAGCAAGGGAAGCACTATGAATCTTCCACACTCGCATGTATTATTAATGCTGGAGTTGGAACATACTTATATGTTCATTTGCGGTGTGGTGTGTGTGTTTATGTAGTAGTAGTTTCTGCGTTTCAGCGATTTCATCCTATATTGCATGCCTCAGAAAAGAGGAAATTGGAGAGGAATCAACCAAACTCGTTGTGCTTACTGCCTTACAAAAATTCATTTTGAAAAGGCATTGGCATTGCATTTCGAGCTATTTACCTAAATACCTCGTTCTCACATAGAACCAGAATGTTGTTGGTTGGAGCTTTTCCTCAATTTTTTCTTCATCTTTCTTACCAAAGAGGGAAATTGGGAGGAAAACTTGGTAAAACTATTCCGAGAAGTGCTTTTATATTGATTTGATTTCACTCAACAACTTCTCCCATCAGAAACTAACGGAACCGTCACAGCACAGCACCACACAAAAACCATAGTCCTCTATACATTTTATTTGAGTGGATATACCAACCTACCAACCAAGACAATCTCATATTTGTGTTTAGGACACACAAGCGTTTGCGTTCCACGTGCATGCCAAAGGATTATACGCCAGTAGATACATTAGGTACAACCATAAGAACAGGGTTTCACTTTGCGTTAAAGTAAAACATGTGTACATTCGCTAGTTTCCCCGTAAGTTTTGACTTTCAACTTATTATCGCTACATGATGGTTGATATTTGGCTAGCAGGAGGAGGACGTAGGACGTTTAGCTTTCTTTCTTTTATGCCTTGAAGCTTACCATTCTTTTTTTTAAATACGCCTCTGCACCACTTTGAGAAAATCGTATGGGTTTTCAAGAGCTTCCTTACAAAACTTTAGTCAAGTAACGCACAAAAAAAACGAGAAAAGAAAAGAGTTGGGAGACAGAGGGATTGGAAAGCAACTTTCTACTTTAGCAGCACATCAGTTCAGACATACATTTTTGCTTACATGTGCCTCAAGTATTCTTTAAGTAATCGAAGGCATCGCAAAAAGTGAACGTAGTTTTGCGACTACTACACTAAACACTATACATATATGTCCATTACAAAGAGAATAAGGCGAATCCCCTCATAGCTACCTTACCTTTTGTTGAATGACAAGGGCTCTTAAGAACAATGTAACTGATTCAATTCAATCACTTCATCTATTTTTTTCTTGGCGTCTTTTTTTCCTGGGTAGATTTCTTGAGAACTGCCATGTCCAACGTTACACACACACACGCTATATATAGTTGCAAAGGGTTGTATGGAGCGGGCGACTAAATCCAAATCGTGTTAAACATTCTGAAACAAAAAGAAAGCATAGATTCATTTAGTTGCTGGAAGTTGGAAGTCTCTTGTTTTTTGGAAATCATTTTAGTACTATTGCTACTACTAGCACGAGGAATTATACACTAAATTTCTATTTTCCATTTACAACTCATGAACAGAACTCATTTTCTCTGAATGTTTGATGTTGATGTAGAAATGGTGACTGATGAAAAGCCAAAGGCGGAGCGGAAGCTGTGATGAGATGTGATATGTAGGTTGTTAGTTTGGTTGGTGCTACTACACTTACGAGCTAGTGATGGTGAATTCTAAACTAAACTGCACACACATTTAGAACTGACATACATTGTCCTACATTATATTTTGGAAAGGAAATGGCGAAAATGTCACCGCAGCAGCCAATCTCACAACGAAACCTTTTCTAAATCAAGGAGAGAGTCCTAAATCATTTTCTTTGGTTTCACTTCACTTGATTCCCTTCCTTTCGCCTCTTGTTCCTTCTGTCCTACTTCCTTCCGCTGAACCACCACTGCAACATCTCCCTCCCTTTGTAACCATTTCATGGTATAGGATTGCTTTCCTTTCATAAATTAACAGTGCTATAAATTTTTTGGAAGCCAGACTAGACGAGGAGGAGTGTTTTATGCTCACGGGAAATGAAGGCAAAGCAATTCTTTCTTCAAACGTTAAAAATTGTCAGTTTTTTCTAGTGCTCTCAATTCCATCCAACATCCTTGATAAGAATCCGTGGACAATTTGCTGTCTCGTGGAATCTCTCGTTTGAAATTTTCCTCAAAGAAATGGAGAAACTAAAAAAACTGGCTACTCAAACCAAATAGCGAACTTGAGCGAACTAAAATGAAACTAGAGCAATTTTATGTAATATAAAATATTCTCTAAAAACCTTTCGAATATTTATTTTTTTAAACTTGTACAAAATGATTTAAGTTGAAGGTCGAAAGCTCAAACTACAATTCCGAGAACTTTCTTTCTTATCGTAAATATAAAAAATCAAAAATATCTAGTTTTAATTAAATTCCAGAGTCTAGAGCTGTCAAGGTTGGTCTGCCAATTAGAAAATATTTTCCTTCACAAACAGCTGGATAATCTGTATCTGCATACTCCAAAACCAGCAATATGAAAAAGTCGCACGCGATCGGCATTAAAAAAGTTTTTTTTGTTCATAGTTAGTTTGTTAGTTAGCACATAGCTCCCAGAGTCGTTGGTCGTGTAGCAAGTTGCAGTCTAGTCGGCTTCAAAGTTCAAAAGTTTTGGAGTGAAACTTACGCACATATCGCATCGTCTCCTGCCTCCTCCCCATAATATTTAATTCAGCAGCGACTTTAGTATATTATTTGCTTTGTTTTACTTTATATATAAACGCAAAGTTAATTACAACACAACGCATTCAAGGAAAACTTTGCATGCTGCAGTTTACAAACTCGCATCATCATTGCATGATTTAGTCCATTAACCATCCACTATACAGAAGATAATGCGTGTGCATCATCATTACAGAAAATTCATATGAATCGCTATATATTCCTACATCCAACAAATGTTGTTGACGAAATAAATATGAAATAGAGCTATATGGAAGGAATATTAAGCTTTTAACAAGAGCATTATAGTAATAGCTAGGAACAGCAACAACTCAGTCAGTCAGTTTCCCAAGAAAAGGTACTTTCGTTAGAGGAAAAGTAAATGGGATGACTGTGCGACTACAAATAGAGCAAGTAGTGACTCATCCTCAAAGCTCAAGTTCCAAAGTATTTTTCAAAATATTATTATATTATGAAACTCTTATTTGTGTATAATGTAATTGTGGGATTCATATACCACGAAAAACCAAACTGTAAGCTATATGCTCTGGCTCTGCTTGCTCTCCGCCTCTGCACAAATATAATGTAAGGATCCGCTCCTACAGGATGTTCTTTTCAACTCCTTCTCCAGCGAGTCTCCCTTCTCCATAACCAAACCCATTAATTTCCCCCACATTAAAATATTTTCAAACCTCTTAGGCAGACGATTCTCAACGTATTATGCAGTCGCCCATATGGCTCTCAAATGGGAGAAAAAGTGTAATACCAACAAAACAACCCTTATCACACCACCACCAAATATCATCGTAACCTATACGCGTATATATATAGTAGATATAATAGTGAAATGAAGAAGGTGGCCATACTGACTCGTGAGAGATGTTTTTTTTCTGTAGAGAATTACATTGCTATTAAATAAATAGAAAGAATTCGGAGAAACTTCAGTTGAAGAGGGGTACATCATTTATTTCATCACTACTGCAATCACGAACCGCATTGTTGGTTTGCATTTCATTCTTCAAAAAATTATATGCGTGAAGTAGAGAATTTGTATAAAACCACTGTTCGCTTTCATGATCATTACTGCATTCTTGAAGTTGTCGAAAGGTTGGCTGTCCGTGTGTATAGTATCTAGTTTTAAGATGGCCCTTTTTATTATGATCATTAGTCGGTACTCCATAATTTCAAGTGAATTCTTTCCAATATATGTACATTTAAGTTACAATTTTGGGTAATATACCAACCAATGCAACTACAAGTGAAAACAAACTACATATACATCTAGTTCACTTCAATAGAATCATGGCCCAAACTTACAAACTCCTAACTTTAAAGTAGATTTTAGTGGATTATTATCAGAATTTCCATGAAACTTCAACTTAATAAATACATACAAAAATGTGTTACTCACTGAAAAACTGAGAGAAGTTGTTTTTATGAGCATATGAAAAGGGACGCTTATTTTATTGAAGTAGTTGATTTTTGGAAAATAAAAATTAACCCAACTTGCATGTCTATGTGTAACATGTGCTATATGTGTTCGAATTCTACAAAATAAAAATATACTTCAATGTGGTTCCGACCTTCAACTCAATATGTTATAGCTCAAATTAACATAAGACTGAAAATGTTTTTGGAACGGGACAATTACGTCCATAAAGATTGCATTATGGAATACATTAAATGGATCATTATAATACATATTTATCATTGCATGCATGAGTCACAATTTTAGCTTTCAATATATTTCAGTCGCTTTCAATTAAAAATAATATGGCATCCGATATTCGATAATCAATTGAGTGAATACTTTCATGTGAACTCGTTTACATTTTGGAGGATCCCTGCAGTTCAACAGATTTATAAATTGGAAAGATCCTTTACAACTGCATTATTTTTCATTTATTATTTCAGTCAAGTCAGAAAGACTTCCTTTGAAAAGCTATCAATTGAAAGGATTTAATTTCATTCAAAAATCAGCCTCAGTGTTCAAACTGGATTTATTCTGAAATTCTGGCATAAGTTCCTGCTTCCACCCTCCCCACTTCAATTTTACTCATTCTTCCTTTTGGACGCTTGACTCGTTATTTCTCTTAAATTTTTTAGACTCATCAATTTCAATTCATTTTGCTTTCTTTCTCATCCAAGCATAACCCCAACTCAGCCATGATTTCTGTTAACTTTGTTTGAATGAAAATGAGAAACTACTTTGAAATTGTCCTCGTTTTCCGCTAATGGGCCAGCCATGAATCAAGAAACGATATGTGATGCATGACGAAAGGGAAATGGAGTTTCTCGCAGCGTTCCAACTTTTTAGTTTCACTGTCCGCTCTACTAAGCATTATATCAACTGTATTTTCTATTGCCAACCCCAAAGATTTGCTGATGATGTGTCACGAAATTTACGGCTTCCTCGTCTAAAGGAATATGAAGTCTTTGTGGAATACAGATCATCTCCAGCCACTTTTCCTCAGAATGAAGTAAAATTCAAAGAAATGAATGTGTGAGCGACCCTCCCTTAGCTTGTCTAGATTCTGAAGTGAACACATAGTGGCAGCAAGCTTGGAGTTGACTATACACACGTAACTTTGTAAGTGATTGAGATTCTGTTTCCGTTCGAAAGTGATTTAGACTTGAAAGTCAGCTCACAAGCTGAGAAGGTACATCACATCTAAATGATTTTTAAGCGTTTTTTTTGGAAGAAAGCAATTTCATTTATTTTAAAAGGGAAAACCAACCTCACGGTAGCATCACATGCACATTTGCTTTCTACATGTTTTTAACGTCACTGATGATACGAGAGTGCCCTTTTTATTATATAAAAACACATTCACATAAAATGAATGCAATAAACTCACTCGAGCCCATTACCACAAGTATAAAGTATTGGATGAAAGAGTAGAGAAAAAATTGAGTGCTTCCCGAGTTGTTTGTTACTTCTCTGGAACAAAGAGTCCCGTAAGAGAATATGCGATTGATTACAAAGTTCCTGAGAGACCATCCTGCTATTCTCACTCTTTCTCTTGCTTCCTCCTCTCTGTCTTACTGTTTTCTCTTTGTACGTTGACTTCACCATCATCACATATTACTTGTACCTAGAATTACTGGCTGAAGAGTAGATATATCCTCTTACGTTTGCCATCTCCAATTCCACCTAATATACTTATGTATGTATTCATGCTCGGATCAAATTTTACTGCAAAACATCATTGACTAAAAAGTAAACTTGCTCTTTCTTTCGCTCACATAGTCCCATCAGTTAAACTATTCAATTGTAAAGTTAGGGAAGCGAAGAAGTAAAGTTATTCTCTACGTGATAGTGCAATACATACATGCATAAGTGTACAAGAGCAGAAAGAGTTAAAACTACTACTCTGATTGTGAGTGCTGCACTTTGCTTCAGGTTCTCTTTCTTTTGAGCACACTAAAAATCAGCAAATGAGTCAAAGAGACAAATGCACCACGTGAAATTATTATAGTCACAGACTTTCCCAAACAAAACCCAAGGTTAGCAAAACATGAAAAGCCAAAAGGTCATATTGTTTTTAGCTTCATCAATGAAAACAAAGTTTATAAGCTGTTTCGAAATAATGTACTCAAGAAAATTGCTCCATGCCTCCTAATAATGCAATAGAAAAAGAAATCTTTGAGATGTACTTGGGAAATGTTGGGAGTTTGAAGAAATCGGTTTTGTGTAAATAGGCTGCAGTTAATGCCACGCTGTGTTTACTTTTCAGCTGAAAGGAGCTTATATGTAATGTAGAAATGATTATTCAAGAAATGTATTTGAAAAGGTATTAGTAATCATTCTTTAGATTACTATGAAGGTCTGTTGCAAGTTGCCCTGTTTATATATATACCTAATAATCCTAAAAAAATAATCGTTGGCTAAAAACTTGCTAGTGATCTAACACGCAACACAAACATCCACACGATTTCAGCCAGTTACTTTTAGGCTGTCAAAGGGAATTCATAGAAAATTACAAATGATATGATTATGATTATTTTTGCTTGCAAGTCTACTGCATACGTGTGCATTAGTGTATTTTTCGTACTTCTGACAACAAGTTTTGTATTGCATAATTTTCTACCTTCAATTACTCCCACTTGTCTTGCATCTATTTAGATTTGGCAGCATGCGGCACCATCGCCACGAAGATTGTCATAAGTTACACGTGCCGTATATAAGTACTCGGTGCTGCCAGCAAGAATATAACAAAATGTATGAAAGGAAGAAAGAAATCAGTATATTACTGCAAAAAAAACGTTACAATTTTAATTTACCAGCAATCTACGTTTTTTTAACCCTCTGTGTTCGTGTTAGTTTCCCATTCAGTTCATTTCACACCAGCCCAAGTTGCATGCAGTATTAATTGAGCCTCCCATCATCAATTATAAGTAACACGTCTTTATCAGGAATCATCACATTCACGCCATATTACGAATACCACAACTGTTCAACTTCCTCTTGGAGTAGTGGGCGTAGGACTGAAATATAATTATAAATTCTTGTGTACAGTGTTCAAAATTAGTATGCTATATTATTAGTTGAAAACAGTACCATAAGTTTTTCAGTACAAACGACAGGTTGACAAATCTTAAGTTTTTCCATGAAATTATTTTGGCAAGAGAAAAAAGGGAGGAACACTGAAAGCAAAAAAAACTTGCAGCATCTGTTATAAACGGAGAGTTAAATAGTTTATTAGAGTTTTAATTAACGCAGAATGAAATGCTGTTTCATTTAACTATAGTGTATGATTTAAAAATACACACGACAATAGAATGGATGAAAATGTCGGAACAAACAAATGTTTCATGAGGCACTAAGAATGTAAATATGTAGTTAGTCGTGAGCTCTCCATCTCATTCGCATTTTCAAGCCATGCTGATGCCGGCTGAATGAAAAGGAAAGAATATACGTACAAAAAGTGTGTAGCCAGTAGTCTTTATGTATTTCTCATGCGAAAGTAAACATTAAGCTGGAATTTTGATAGAGTCATTTATAACACTGCGTCTCGCATTACGCTACTCCCAAAAAATTCTGCAAAAGAGCTTGCGATCCTCTCTCTCCCCTTTTGTATATAAGGCAGAGTTGGAGTCTCATGTAGTAGTGGGTCCTACACTTTCCTTTCTTTTTCAAAAGAGTATTTACTTAACATGAATGAATGGCTAAGGAATTTTTTTTCGCTTGCAATACATTTCCCTATGAATAAATGAGTAAGATTCCCATTCTGATTAGAAAATGAGGATACTATAAGAAGCCAGCAAGCCTCTTGGGCTCATTTTCATTTGTCTGAATGTGAATTTTTCTTTTGCGTTCTTCGAGTAGAGTGTAATTGTTTGGGTGGCACCGTCTTTTCCTGTTTACCATGATGCTTATTTACTCCCTTCTACTCTCTACCACTTTTCCGTCTCTTACATTATATAATAATAATACTGGGCTTCAAACTGCCACCCAAGCAAAGGGAAATAAGAAGAAAGCTTATTTGCAATCAACTGGAATCGGAGAGAAAAGGAGCCACTGGAGAACACCCACATTTTCTGGCAGCAAATGGGAAAATGCAAAAGAAATCTGGAGACATCTGCCTTGAATATTAACAAGTGAGAAATATGAAACGTTAGCTGAGCAATGAGATTTTTTGGAGAATATATATGAGAGAGAGAAATAGTAGAAGAGAGACGCAAACGAAAAAAAAATCCTTTTACTTTCCCAATTCTAGTTCCAATCCCCAGTAGCAAAATGATGTACCATTTGCATGGCTATATCTTTTGCATACAGCAATTGAGATTACGAATGGATTTTTGGCGTGAGTGAGTGAGTTGTGCGTACACACACACACGTATATAACACGGGCAAGGTTTTATTATAAAAAAAACTGCATATATTATTCAGTCTCAGGCATGTTATGCCCATTCCAGTGGATGATGATGATCATTGTGGAATGCGTGTAGTATTATTACACACCCTCCTCCAAGCTCTTGGAGAAGGAAGCACATTTCATGCAAACCCACATTACATAATATACATTTATGTGCACATGTATATTGTGGATGTAAGAGTACGGATGTGTTTCGGGCAATTTTGCAAATAGATTGGATAGTGATAAGAAGGACTTAATTTGACAAATGATAGATTGAAACCATTCCAATTGGTATATAGAGTCATGCTATGTCGGTCTTATCGAACTAAATTTCCCTCATAATTCATTCCCTTTTCCACAGAAAATGTCTTGTATTACTTGATTCTTGACTTCAATAACTAACTTTGATAGTCTTTTGATAGCACAGGGAAAGTTTGTATTATGTGATCGTGGTGGCTCTCTCGAAGGTTAAAGACAAAATGTAATATGTGCGTACAGAGGCCAGATGTTGATAACGCAAGTAACGCAGTGGTAAAGTCATGGTTGAGCAGTTGTTCCGTCGTCGTTGTCGGGATTTTCTATTCCAGTTTTTTCTCACAGTCGTTTCTTTTCCTGTAAATTTTTTTGTTCACAATCTTAAGAAACGATATATCGCCACCATACAACTGCGCGTTGCTCGTTATATATATTTATTATGAGTACCAAAGCTGGTATATGTATGCATTTAAACCGCTTTATTAAACGTTCCAATTTGAGCTGACCCATGATGACCCAATAGGAAGCTGAAATCTAAACCAACGTTGAAGGATTTCAACAGGCATAAATCCTATTCATACTCGTACTCATGAAACTATATAAACACATGCTCACATGGAGGTCTACTGGTTATTAATACTATATGTTCTGATTCTGACCAACTTTAAAGAGATTATATGCCTAATACTGAATATAATAATGAAAAATAGCAAACTCAATCAAATATGGTGGCGGCTGGTGCTAGAAAACTAGTGGGTTGTTGTTGAGCAGCCGAGCCGAGGTCAGGTAGATGGAATATAGAATCTTGAACCTGTCTAAACCTTGACAATGGCAAAGTAACATCTCTGATTCAACTTAATCAGTGGAAAAGAAATGTCCCGATTCAGATTCAAGTAAAAAGAGCAAAGTTGAGACTTTGAAAAGGACTTTCAGTGACAGTGAAAATTGACCAAAAAACTCTATTGGGTCTCTTACTTTAAGGATGGAAACTTGATTTCCTCCCTGATCCTTGAGGATGCTATATAGATTGACGTGAGAATATTATGAAGTATAAGATAAGAAAGGGAGTCATCCATGAACTTATTTTACTTTGACAATGTGTGAGTTCATGGGAATTGTGATAGTCCTCTACACACTGCCACAGCCTATTTGGCTTCCTATGACAGGAAAAGAAGTAAAAAAGGAAGGAGCATGGGACGATGTCGTCGGCAACAAGCCCGGGGAATGATGACATTTTCATATATGCCAAAGAAGCTTTGAAAGTCGACCAACTAAACTACTACACTACATACTCCTATTATGTTTTGAACACCAAAATGTATGAAAATAAACCTACCACATAGTAGGATGTAGCTAACTTGCAACTAAAAAGTTACGATTCAGTTGGTAGCCAAAGCTGCTTTGGGGTACAATGGGACATTTTAATATTCCTGCAATAATTCTTAGAAAACCAATATTTAACTTTTAGAACAACCAGTTCAAAGCTAATCATCAATACCTTTAATTTATGCAAGTGTTACAAAAAACTACGAAATACTTTTGACATGAAATATATTTTAAATGAAAGTTTGACGTAAAGGGTGATTCCCAATTCAATTTCCCAGACTTCTCACACACAAAGACAGACAGACGCCATTAACAAAACTGTCAACTTGCAACTCAACAACAAGTTTAATGTGCTGGATTGCCAAGCTAAGGACAGGGTCCTTTTTTACACACATATTTTTAGTAACTTATCTACCCGGAATAGAAACTGTCTCATCTTCTCGTCTTTCTTCACTTGAATGAACTAACTAATCCGTAAGCCTAATCTGTCCTCTCAAAAATAAGCACACAAACAGTCATCCACATAAACTTAAGTAACGGAAAATTCTTTCCACGGTTAGCTGCCTACATACAGTTCCCTACTCTCCTTCTCCTCTCCACCTCCTCCTCACAGAGAAAGTAAGCAAGTAGTACACGGTAACAAGTAGGATATACACATATATAGCACCTAAAACATGCCAAATTTGCGGACGAATGGATTTCTTGATGTTTTTTTTCTGCGAAAGTAAAACTTACTAACTTTTCTCTCATCTTCTTTCCTTCCTTCTTCTACCCCATTCCGCATTACTTTTCCCCTTCCGTAAAGCAAACTTATCTCAGTACATTATGTCGCCCAGCATATGCATATCAGGACACATTTTATCGTAATATAATACGTAGGAAAGTAAAAAGTGTCTAAGATCTTGGGAAGAAAATAGAAAAAAAAGCAAAAATAAGTAAGAAAGAGGAGAGAGAGAGAGAGGAGGTCGGTCTCCAAAAACAACTCCGCACAATTCCATGAGCTAGGAGACTTACAACTTCCACTTCATTTCACCACTTTCTCAAATGCCTCATTTTGTCTAAAGGAGGAATGAGTGGAGAGAGAGAGAGGAAAGTAAACTAAATCTACATACCTTTCTTGAGCAATAACATTAAGTGTGGATATATAGAAGCCTACACAATCCAGAGAAAGTATAACAGTAACAGTACTACTTTCACAGAACAATCATTTATTTTCTTTGTAATAGTCTTCTAAACATGTTTGGGTTAACGTTCGCCTACCCACATAAAGCTACATACGTAAGTATATATATATCTATGCCCGCACCTTACACAACCCATCTCGTGCGTGTGTGTATATATATTATCCAACTATTATGTGTGACCTTTTAAGACATGAAAAAGATGGAGCACTCCCTGTCACTTTCATTTGTCATCCGGTAAAATTCCTCTTTTCTCTTGAGTCAGCATTCATTTTCAGCCTGTAACAAAAGTTTTAATCAACGGAAATAATTGAATTAAGGCTCACACTCACTTTTCCCCATAGTTTCTAGTAACTATACAAGTTTTTTTTCATTTTCTCTCATTCATTCATTTTTCTGCTTCAACTGACATCAGTAACTAAGTAAAAGGTATTGTGAAGACCTCATTCTCCTATATACCTACATACATCAAATTGTTAAATCTTAGACCTCTTTCTTTTCTTCATAGTTGGTGAGTGTTGTCGTATCAGATTTATACTTTATGTATGAATTTTGTAGATTTTCGTACATTTGGATTTGGAATGTGTCTCACCGATCTTCGCAGTCAGGCACCAGTGACGATGAGAGACGTTGGGATAAAAGGGTTATGTTATACGTTAAGTGTTAGATTTTTGCTTCTGTTTCGATAATTTATCGAGACACACACAAGCAATGTTTAGCTACGGCTTAAGAGACACGCGGGTGATGTGAGCGCCATGTATATCAATGAATAATACGGGATTCCATTGGAGTTGAAAGTTTCAGTTTGGTATTGTGACTCTGACAGATTTCACCTTGAAGCCAAGACTCGAAGATCGTGATCGCTAATCCATTTCAGGAAATTGGACACATCCATCGAGGGTCGTAAAACTCTCGTCGGGAGAAAGCCAAAGCCAACCTGATATGCCAAATCCTGTGCTGGAACTGGGCTACCTTTTTTGTATTGCATGATGTACTACTACATAGCATATACTTTTATGTATGTAAGTATGTATAGAGATCAGGGAGTACAAAAAGCTTAGTAAGTGAGGCTGAGTTTGAGAACGAAAAAATTCTAACGCCTTCCTGAAACCGACTTTGTAAGGTAGACCGGCAGTCAATGTCCCAAAAATACATCAAAGTACTTTCTAAGTGAAAATCTACACATTTCAGTAAGTAAAATACATGAGAAAGATGGAGGTACGGAGAAGTAAAGACGAAAAAAGAGAAAGACAGGAAAGGAGTTATCCTTTGCGTACGGCCGAACAACTAAAGTAAAATCAATGTCATCCTTCCCTTTTAAATCAAACGTAAGATTCTCAATCCCTTTCATTTCAGGTTTCGACCGACTAGCTATCAATAAGAACGGAAGCAGTTTGCCCTGTTCTTGCAAATGTATAAAGCTTACACTAGGAATGATTGAAACCTTTTCAAGCAAGTATGTACATCTGAAATCTGTGAGTAACGGCCAGGTTTGAGGTTGTTGTCTCAACTGTGTCTCTTATTAGCTCGCTGTTACAGTTTACAAAGATTATGAATTCTATTCGTCCGTCCCTTTGATTTTACTTGGTTTGACTTTTTGTGAGAAAATACTTTCCACTTTTCTAATTTAAAAAAAATGTTAAATATTATATGATTTTATGCATACCTCTATCACTACCAGATAAAATGCATAACTGGGAATGCTTCAGAGTAAAAGTGCCAGTGGGGAAACAAACGCAAAGAATTTATAGGAACAAAGCTAACTGGTTGGAGGTAAGCAAACTGGGTGTAAGTCAAAGAAATATCTAAAGGATTTGTTGAAAGACATTTCAACTTTTAGTAGTCTTTTCCTCTTACTATCAAATCCCACATAGAAATGAAACCATCATTAAACGATAAAGAGAATCCTTAAAAATACTGCTGAGCTTTGGTTCCCATGCATCTACTTCTTCTTGGTTTTAACGTACCTATCTCTATCCATTCCCCTTGACTTTGTTCGACGAAAACTGACAAAGACATGTTGTCCAAACAGTACTTTTTTTTCACCCTTTCCTTATAGGAATAGAAAATGTTGATGATGATCAACTGCCAAAGATACGAATACATACCAAACCCCACCACCACACCATGTAGATCTAGTTACTTTCAACTACTCGATATTTATTTGACTTGGACGATGAATAACTGACCAAGAGGAGAGACAAAAGGCACATTCTTGTGGATTCAAGAAAGATTACCTTTAAGCGGGTGGGATAAAAATACGTAAAGATAGCTTCTGATCTTATATATTCTTTTGATGTTTTCAAAATCCAAATGTAAACTGAAACTGGTTTGGCTCTACTATAAAAGTATTTGTATATCAAAGGACTGTATATAGTCACAGTCCATCACTACTTATCCATACGGATCACACACTCTATATCTACCTGCCACTCGGCTGTGCTGTATAGTAATAGATCGTCGGACAGTGCACTATTGAAGTCAGATTGCAGCAGAAATCAGAAAAAATTGCTGCTGTGGGGGTTTCTTGAAGAAAAAAAGATTGCTGGAAATTCTCAGAAAACGAAATAAAATAGGTTGACTTGACAGTATGGGCTATTTTAACAGGTCGATGGCGATATAGCTAAAGCTAGTTCAATGGATGTTATTAGAATACATAAAATATGCATGTAGTTGGCATCAGAATGAGATCATTTTTAATCAGTAATGTTCTCAAGCTGCATGGATTCCAGCAATGTGCTCTAAAGAAATGGAAAGAAGCCTTGGAGGCTGGATCAATTCTCGATACCTTTTATACATTATGCAATATACGTATATATGTATAGCCTATGTGGGATCCCTCTATTATTCACAGACTTGAAGAAAGCAAGGCATCTTTTGAAATGGTATAGTATACAAACTATCACGCTCATATCTTGGATTGGATTCGTGTTCACAATTTATGCTTACACTTTTGTTTCACTGTGCCGTACCGACATACCGACAGAATGGGGTCTCTTCAAATCCCAGCAGGGCCCTTTCGTCTTATCCCAACATGGTTAATTTATGAGCTTTTCCTTTATAGCTCTTCTCACTCTTCCTCATTCTAGAATCTCTATATTTCGTGGAGACTTCTTTTTTACACATTCTTTGTGCTTTCATGACTTCATATACACTTGGTATTCATGAAGCCAACAACCACACTGTCGTCGTCCCTTTGTTTTTTTTTAGTTTTAAAAATTACTAAAATCCTTGGAATTTCTCTGTGCAAGACGGACTGCTGCTGAGAGAGCCGGCATCTAGAGTAAACTTGCGTGCTTATAAAAATAGAACAACATTTGCTCACCGACAGGGATATCCATTGCGTCTTTGACGTGTGCATGTGCCAAAAGGCTCTCCCACCTTGGGAAAAAAAGTGGGGAAATGTTTTAGTTGCTCTCTACCCAAAATTTCAGGTACCATGAGAAAACAAAGAAGATAGTATTGGTTTATAGAGTGAATGTATACTTTTACCTTCCTACTTCATCACGCCTCACAGTGGGCTACTAATAGCTATTTCGACTTTTTAAATTAATGTTCTGTCAGCATTTCCAAATCTTGGGTACTTTCAGCATTTTGGTTAAATAAAGTTCATTACCGGAATGCATTTCTCATCACACCCCACTTGTACTAATTGGTACCTGACACAAAAGCAACTTTTAAAAAAAATCTATTTTCAATTTCACAAAAATTAGTGACTGCTTGGATGCTTCGCATTAAAATACTTCAACAATTACATTTTTATCCCTTCCAAAAAATTTCAAGTCAGTCAAAACTGTTTGAAGTTTGAAGATACATTTTTGTGAAATTAATTTGATCATTCAGTCATAAAAGGGTAAAACTCATTAAGTAGTTGATGATTAGATAGGGAGTCCAAAGGATACTTTATTAAAACACAATTTTTGACGTTTTCCTCGTCCCGAGCAGTACTGCCAACAAGATCCAAACCTGTGATGAACAAAAAGGCAAGCCACCTGAGCAGAAAAGTATATAGTGATGAGTTGTTTAAACTTTCTTTTGAAAAATATATACATTTTCACTTTTGAACCAACCACGACTTTTTAACAATGGTCTCATATTGTACACACTTGGGGTTGTTGCAGCTTTCAAAAGTTCACGGTTTAAAAGCCTCCTGACAAAAAACCACATGTATACATGCTTCATTTTGGACTTGCTTCCCTTCTGCCACGGCATGCAGTGCAGTGGTTTCCCGATGAATAACGTGGGGTGCATGTGATAGCAGGAAGAATTATTATGAACAATGAGGAAATGTGTTGGTCTTCAACTTTAAAAAGCGTATCAACTTAGAGAGCAATCATCACAAGTTGTATAAAAAAAACTTGTGCCTTGAGGAGGATTCTTCTTCTCTCATGTTATTGTATATTAAAAACAAGAAAGTAACTTTTCCGTTAAGAATGAAAAAGACTGCCTTGCTCACGTAGGCACATAAAAGTATCACATCACATGCTGCCATGCCATACCGCACTTTGTACTTATTATGATGATAGGAGCCCTCAAAAGGACTTTTCTTGTGATTACAGTACGTATCCAAGAGGCTTTATATGTACTTACATGAGTGTACGTATATATGTCTCTATTGTACTACTATGTAACATAAAAAACCTCAAAGTTAACTCCTGACTTCTTGCAATCTTCTTCTCCCAGCTTCATATATGCATCTACACACACTCACACACAACTTCCATGCATCATGAACACAAAGGGAAAGTTCAAGTAATGCTGTGTGGACTGTTGAGTAGTACGTAGTACCTCCATGCATGCTCTTTTCAGTGTTCCAACTTGAGAAGAAGAAGAGAGAAAGAGTAAGGAAGAAAATGAAAATACTTTTTGTTTAGTTTGCTCTCCAGGCCTGTTGTGCCCTGTTTACCTTTTCCCATGACCACTGGAAGAGAACGTTATGTGCATGCACCAATACCCTTGCTTCATATTTTATGCATACAACAAAAATCCTCTCTAAATTAAAATTATATACAATTGGGTCACACGACTTCAAATGGGCCTGAAGTGTAAGAGAGTTCCTTCCTTTTGAGCTCACAGTAAATATGCGCTACTGCCAATTAAGCATTCAGTGTAAACAAAATATTTTTGTAATTTTGCCTGCATGCTCGACTATAAAAACAAAGTGAGTCTGATCTAAACTGAAGAACCAACATTTAGCAGTTAGATAGGATGGCTCGCTATCAATTTGTGGAAGCGCACTACTACTGCTACTGCATTCCTTGCAATTAGATTAGTGAATTTAATCATTTTATCGAGCATTTTATAGCTGGTAGCACAGTAATTGATTTTTCTCTACCAGTTTTTCCAAGACATAAAAACAATTGGAAGAGTATATAGCATGCAGCACCCACAAAGAGGTATTAGAAGAATAAATAAACGAAGGACAAAAGAGAGTGAAGAGTGCAGAAAGTTGAGGAGAAATAGCTCATGAGATGAGCACGGCAGTAAAGAAACGTAAAAGAATATTAGTAGTTTGTTGAACTACTCACAGTAGATGGAATATATATATGTATATATATGAAATGATTCCAAAAAAACAAAATTCTTTCATTCTCTCCAGTAGCCGTGAAGTAGGTATTACCAGACTCTTAACCCTTTTTTTTCTACCGCTCTTCCTTCCTAATAAAGAAGTCATGATGGGAATTTAAGGGAAGGAGAGAAAAAATGAAATGGGTCGGTCGTCGCAAAACCATTCGCCACCATCATAATCCAAAGTGAGTAATAAAATAAAAAATAAAAGTCAGGACATGAGTCAAGCCTCTTTCTTTTCTCTTCTTCCCGAGTCACAGCCAGAAGCTACGTACATTTCATATGCATCAAACAATGGCTTTCTTGTCTATAGTAATGTAGATCTATAAAAAAAGACTATAATTTTCATATGAAAAATATAGATCCGTCGTTCCTCGCAAAAATCTCTGTTATATAAGGCTTCAACTCTGAATGGTAGTATTACATACAATAGAACCAGCTTGCCAAACCAAGTGAAAGGAAAGAAGGCAAAAAAAAACTCATGATGATCATGATGTCGTCCTTTTGTTACCATTCCAAACGGAGGCGACGGTCTAAAGAAGGACAAAAAAGGCAAAGCTCAAGAAAATATTCTTTAAACCCCAAAAGAAAAGATGCTAACAGAGCCCGACATAAGCTTGATATGAGCTAACAGCTAGTAGCTCCTTCGTTTACTTACATTTCTAGATTTTTTTTTGCAGAAACTTGGAAGAATCGAATGTGACAAAACGGAAAAGAATGGAAAAAGCGAATAGAAAGGAAAAAGATGAGAGTGGAATATATGGATCTTTGGGAGAACCATAAGATGAAGGGCTAGTGTTGAAGATGAAGGAGCAGATGTAATGGCCTTCATCGCCTGTATAATGGTCCTATATCTTGAACAACAAGAAACTAACTCAAAAAATGAGTCCCAACGCTCAAAGAACCAAAGCAACTGACATCTCGCTTATTCCTAATCTCTGATAAAAAGACCAACAGAAACAGAACCACTTTGGTTCTTTTACCATGTTGCACCCAGGCACAACAACAGTAGTATATAGAAGACTTGTGTGTGTGTGTAAATACTATATACAATATAATGGTGTGTATCTGAACCACAAGGAAAAGATTTCATCGACAATTATTATCCTACATATCTCCTCATATATATTGAGGTAATGAAATAGCTACTCTCACAACTGTTCACAACGTGTACATTACATGTCTTTGGGGCTGATGTGCAGAATATTGCTTCACTCCACTACTTTTGCTTTTGGGTTGACTAAGCCGAAGCCTTTACAGTCAAGTATCACTAGTTGGTGGTGGTAGCTGGTGCTCTTCTGGAAAGAATCATTTTTACGTCCGTAAAAGGAGAGCAACAACCAACAAACGATTTTTTATTGTCATTTCTTTTTTCTTGTCATCATAAGTGTAATATACTTATGATACTGTTATTGTTGAGTTTTAGGTTTCGGATGTCGTTTACACCTTCCATTTTCTTATAATCTTATCCAATTTTCAGAATGGATTGAGAAAATTTGTAGTGTTCTCAAATTCTTTGGACTCCTTTTCTCGTTTTCTTCTCCTATTCTTTACTCCCAACATCCTTTTTATATTTTTCTGATTAAATCACTCAAAGAAAATGGGTATTACCTGAGCTGGAGTATAAAAACCTGAGAATAAAACCACCAAGTAAATCCTCTATATACTACGTGCATCCTATACTTAGCAAAAGAGTGTTTTGAAGTAGGCTGTGCATTCAGCGAGTAGTATTAAACCATTTGTCAAAAAACGGATAATATTCATGTACTCTAGTAAGTCTAGGAGATAGTAGGTAATGAGTCCAAACCAGACTCATTGTGATGAGAAACCGTAAAACTTATTATCGAAATGATAATACTCAAGAAAGGTAATAACAGCTTTATATGTATGGCGACTGCAAATAACCTATCCTTTTTTCTTGAGAAACCCACACAATTCTTGTCTTTCGTAATCATCAATATCCCTACTTTCATTGACCATTCTTTCAAACTACACCGTTTACTTAGGTTTCTTCAAAGAAACTGAGTGGGTATGGTATTGGTTGTCAAAAGCGCAAATAAAACTTTATACTTCCTTTTATACTTAAAAACTGCGCCTGAAATGTTTATCTACATGTGATATAAGGACTGGAAATGGGACACCAATAACCAACACCAACAAAAACCGGCAGAAGTAACAACTGGGATGGAAGCCAATAAGACTCTCTCACATTTACTTAAGAAGTTAAGTTTGAAGGTAGACTTTTGGTACCTTCTCAGATTCCATTACAATTATGTTCAGCTTCATCCTGTCGAAGGGAATGGGTTGTGTAACTACTAATTAAGAAACACATTATACACCTCTTTCAGGGCAGAAGAGGCTGCGCCATGCAAAACAAAGGTGTAGAGAAACAACAGTAATTAGTCCGAAATTATAGGAGCTATACGTTGTTACATGGACGAAATGGATGGTAATAAAAGCGCAATTAACAGCTGTAAAAACCATAACTTCATCGACTTCATCATAGTGATTTTCCTAAAATGTCTGGAACAAATCTGACATAATGCCTACGCTAATTTTTTTGATGCCCGGACGCGTTATGTTGTATATTTATGTAGGTATGGAAAGAATTCCGAGGAGACGACAAACTAAAAATATCTATGAGATAGTAGTTGGTTTTATGTAACAATAGGGTCTTCCAAGAAATCCTGAAATATAACCGTGCAGTGTCTAAGTAAATGGAACAGGAATATTTTTCCATATTTTACAAAGGAATATGATCACCCACATTTTTCATTACCTTTATTTCTTATTCCCTGTATGTAATTCAACACATAAAACTAAAAGTTAAGTGCAGACAAGAGGCATGGTTTACAAACTTTTCCTCCAGCACAAGTTATATATGCTAGTTGTACCTATTATGAGGGAAGCGTATGTATATCCTCTAGACGGCGAGTATCACACTATATACGAATAGGAGTAGATTCTAGAGGTGCTTTCGCACGGAAAGAGCAGATGAAGCTCAACTGAACACGAGTCGCCACTCGTCACGACTTTGTGCTTATTCTTAAGATGTCTTCCTTTGTTAGTGAGTTCCATTGCGTTGCGTTATATTGCTTTCTTGGGACACAAGTTGAGGTATCATAAACGATCCCCAGAGCATCATCACTGCAGTCATAATAAATTGAGAAAAACACAAAAAGAGCATTAAGTTGGCGAAAGCGGAAGAGTTTCTATTAAATGTATTATTACTCCTAGTTTATTATATGAGCTGATCAATATCGAGTTGTTGATATACTTATGTATTGCACAGGAAATATGACAAAGATTTTCAATGGGTATGAGTGGGTGAGTGCAAAAATAATAAAGCACAGATTCTCTCAACTTTAATGCGAAATACGTAAATATATGGAGGCGGAATATGAATGAATTTTTTATGCAAAAGTTTATAACCCATTTAATTTCTCATATTTATTGCTTGCTTTGTGCCCAACCAAAAACTGAATAGCCTCATAAATGTCTGACACGTGATTTGACACTCAAAGCGTCGTTGTTCAGTAAACATATAATTCTAGCCCAGTTAAAAAAAAGAATTGAGTATAGTATATAGTATAGGTAGCATGCAGTAACTAATCTGAAAGGCAGTAAACAATTCTCTCTAGAATTACTCATCCTTCTTTTCTATCTCTGTGTGAATAACAATTTTTATTTGATCCAGTGTTTGGAACATCGCATAAGGTAAAAGTTGGTTTTTCATTCAAGGCGTCAACAAGGACTACATGTACCAAAGATTTTTCTTTTGATAAAGACGAATGGACGGGTTTCTTTAAAAAACATATTTTGTGTTTAAGGTTTTCGGCGTTTGATCTGAAGTTGTTAAGATTAGCAAAGATTTTTTAAACTCTTCATCAATGTTGCATCGCATCCCAATGAATGGCGACTATAGCAAGTTATTTAACTTTGTTATCTGATATAAACTTCTTATGGGTTCTTGTCTGAAGTATTTTAGTAGCAGCGTACGTATAAATTCATATGCAAATGACAATCCTAAAACCTGTGAGAAAGTTTCCAATTAGTATTGGATGCAAGATCTGTCTCTGAAGGGTGGAATCCGAAATCAAACCCACTTGCATATATTCCTATTAAATACTGTTGAACACATTCTTGAATGTTATGAATGAATGTAATACGTATGTATATGTAACACAACAAATCTATCCTTGTTGGTATTGATATCATTAGCATTGGCTTTGCTTCTACGATGCATGTTGCACACTATATATTTATCAAAGCCAATCATGTACTCAGAAAATAGCATAATCCAAATTGAAGGCTTGACTTAAAGCACACACACACATATGTAAGCTACTCATCATCAAAGAAATCACACCAAATAGAGTGTAATCTGAAGAAAAAAATTCTGGAGAATTACAAAAAGTCGAATTACCATATTAAATTTACACACTCTATTTTCTTGGAATTTCACGTGTCAAATTGGCAATTGGTAGTTCATTTGGGTGGTTCTTTGCAGGAGATTTGGAGCAACAACCTAATATTTAGGTTGAGTGACGTGAGATGAAGTGCCGAGATGTTGGATGCAACATAAGGCAAAGGTACACTTCACACAAGAAGTGTAGAACACATATGCGTAATCGCACATTAGGTTATTATTTAAATGAATGAAAGGTATGTTGATGAATGTATGTGTGTGGCATTGAAAGATGCGTAAAAGGGAATACTCCATTCCATTCCAGGATTTCTCATCATCAACATCAATATACTTTGTGCTGTCAAATATATATAATATTTCTTTCGTAGATTTTGCAGTGAATATTTTCCGTTGTAGTGTTAATATTTCACCTTCAATAAATTTGTAGTTTTCGCAATAATAATATTGCTTCAAGTATATAGTTCGCTTTCAGTTTACGTCATTAACCACCAGTAGTGCTTACGCGATTATCGCTAGTTGTATCTGCATCACACCCACCTCATCTTCTGATATTGGTGATATCATCCAGGTACGAAACACCCACTCACATATTTATGAAAGTATACACAGAATATCTTCAGACTTGCGGGTATTGCCTTGTTCTCCTTGTTGCTAATATTCGTAATAGTCTTGCATGGCGAGTAAAAACCAGGTGGTGATATTGGTCAATTAGTGATTTTTGTGTAGTGACATTAACGGGGTGGTGGTCAATTTTATGCAGAGCAGTGTAGACTTGCTGTCATAATTTGACATGGTTATTGCATAATATTTTCGGCAGTAGTATGAGCTAGTTTTAGTGAAGAAAATTTCAGTTTTTTTTTAGTGATTTTTACCTCGTACAAGTCAGAAAAAGTTCATGACAATTTTTTTCCCCGTTATGCAAATGAGATCAAAGCCGCTCAATTTTTTTTTTCTCTCTTTGTTTAATTTTGCTCAGCTAAACGCTATATGAGAATATGCTTGCAAACCAAGAACCAACGTAGTTTAAAATGTAGATTTTTTGTTTTGACTTACTGCAACGATGATATGAGTATAGATATGCTTTGTCAAAGTAGAATTTAGTGTTTATGCATATGCTAGCCACATCATCAAGTACTTACAGAAGTGCATACAATTTTGATTTTCGCTTTGAGTGTTGATGTTACTGTCTTGCACTATGAATTTCTGTTAACAAGTATAGTCATAAGTGCATATGAGACTCATTTAAATACCAAAATATATTCATGTACATTTAGCATAAATCGCTACACGAGTGTAGCTTACACCGATACCGGTTGCGGTAGTGTGTTGTATACTCACTGTTGCGACACGAATGCTTACACTTACACACTATGATATGTCGGTAGCGACATTTTTGTGTTTGTCACACTCACTCAATACATAACTCCGGTAGCGGGGTTTACACTATATACACTCACTTCTACGATACTGGTTGCAGTATACACACAAATAACAAACAAAATCTCACATCTTTCTAAACTACACACAAACGAATTGGAATCTACACATTTGGATGGACTCAGAATGGAATCACCAGACATTCATTATAAATGGATGCATACTAAGTCAGTTATCCTGAACTTACGTATAACTAAGCTTTTTTGTTTGGACTGATGTTGATGAGACAAATTAATGTCTGACGAAAAAGGAGCCAGTTGCTGATACTAAGAAGTGTACAGCCCGAAGCGGAAAAATTATAACAGACATCAGATAACCAACTAAAGCAAACAAGAAGAAAATAATAAAAGCACTCAACCAATTGAACCCTTACTCCCAACTGAAGGTACTATAGATCGGGTAGCCGTTCTACCTGAAGCTAAAAGGAGTTTCATTTATGGTTTGGTAGCAAACCAATATCTTTGGGAAATTGGGAGAGACAAGTAGACTCAAACATGAGCGATATAAACGCTAAGATAACGAAGGCCGTTGAAGACGCCCTCGCCAGGCAATTATGGGCATTCACCCAGGAGAGAGAGAAGGACAGACAGCAGATGAACCAAATGTTGGAAATCATCAAACAGCAAACCGACGTAATGCAAGCCAAGGACCAGACGACAGCAGGCGCAATTGCAGAAGCTATGAAGGGGCTCACGCTAACCACCATGAAATGCAACATTGACCCACCCAAATTCGATACCAAGAAGCTGACACCAACAGCTTTCCTCACAGCATCAGAAAACCATTTCAAAAGTATGGCTTACGATGCATCAAAGTACCTTACTCATGTAAAATCCTTACTTCCGGAAGACGCCAAGTCATGGTACAACCATGAACTACCCACTTTTAAAACATGGGATGGATTCAAAACCGCTTTCGAGGCTAAATACAATAGTTGGCAGGACAAAGAAAGACGACGCAGAGAACTTGAGAAGAAACAACAACAACTCAACCAGCCGACTAACAAGTTCATTTATGATTTGTTGGACTTGTCCAAGCAATGCTTCCCAGATGACAACGCAGATGACCATGTGAGAAGGGCACAGGCTGCACTCCACCCAACCCTACGCATTGCACTTGGGCCAAGGACTTTCAAAACAGCAAATGAACTGAACGACGCATGCGACTTCGCCACTTCATCACTTGAAGCCCAAGACATGCTGTGGAAAAGATCCTTCACTGTTCCACCAATGAAAGCAGAAGACAGGAAAGATTATTCCAGCAAACAGAAGCCAAATGATCATAAGAATTTTGAACCAAACCAACAAGGAACCGGAAGGAACACCTTGGAACGTGGATTTTTCGGAGACAACCCAAATGACAACTTTGGAGAAGGAAACCGAGGAAGTCTTGGTGGATTCAACCCAAACAGAGGAAACCCTGAGAGTTTTTACTCATTCAGTGGAAGAAACAATGGAGCAACAGGAGGTCAGAGAGTCCAGGAGAATGAAGACAACCATAGCGCTGGAGCCGAAAGAGGACATCCAAGTGGACCAGGCGGCAGACCCATCACGGATAACAAGACAACCCTGCAACTTGGTCGTGTCCTAACCTCCAACAACTTGGAGAAATGCTTACGTTGCCATGGATATAACCACTCCATCAATAATTGTCCGAGTCCTAGAAGAATGGCGTTGGCCACATTAGAGGATGGAACCGTAGTCCAAGTATATTTACCTGAGCAGGCGGACGGCACTGATTGCATCGGTAGCGATGCGTGCCAGTTAAATGAAAATTTAAACTAATAGGGGAAGGTACACCAATTCGCCAAGGATACCCTTTCCCCACTATGAGTCTACACCCAAATGGCGTACCAGTGATTAAAATCACAACGAAGAAAAGCATTATAAATGCACTACTTGACACAGGATCAAGTCACTCTTTAGTGGATCGGAAACTTGCAAAACTATTGCAACCAAACTTCACGATTGAAGAAGGAGAACCATTAGTTTGTGCCAATGGCTCAACATGCAAACGAATGAGAAAAATTAACTTGCAGCTAACAAAAGGAGCTAAGGAAATCAACCATGATTGTTACGTGATGAATAGTTTACCAGTACAATGTTTCATCGGAGCAGAAGTCTTGAAGAAGTACGACATGGTGCTTCAGCCGAAACATCAGAAGTTTTGGTTCGGTAGCGAACCTAACTTCTGCTTCCCAATAAATGGAACCTTTAAGAACAAAGCGACAGTTAATCTTACGACCGGATCGGACCAGAGGGACGCCTCAAAGGACAAGATCCAACGTAATATTAAGGAACCTTTGAACAATCACCCAACCATGGCTGGAAACTATATCAATCACATGAAAGAGAAGAGGGAATCAAATAAAGAATCTGAAGACCACGTTTTTGCTCCAGTGGCTTCACCATTCAATGACAGTATCACTCGCGATGAACTGATCAGAGAACAGAACATAAACGATTATTGCAAGAAACCCATAGAAGAATTGAAAAAGAAGAATATAGTTTCGAGAATCCTAATCGAAAGGATAGAAAACGGGAACGTGACAGATCCAGCAATACTCCAGATGTATTTCGAGGAGGATGGGCCGTCAATCATAGGGCTGGTGGGAGTAACTTACGAGTTTTACCCACACGCGGAGACATTGGATTATCCATTGACCGCACAGCTAACGGGATGTGAAAATTCACTACCCTCAGAAGAAGGCATGCCAAGCATAAATCTGGAATTGGCCATTCCAGTAGCACTAACCGTTACCCGAAATAAAAATTTAAAGAAGAAAAAGAAGGAAGACGATCCACAGAAAATGAAGAGTAAAGATTTACTGAAGAAAATAAACACTAGCACTTACTGTGCCACTAGCAGTACCCTATCCTTGCGAAAGCGGATCCTCAAGATGTCACTCAATAGACATCGGGCGTACAAGCCTATCACCCGGAAAATCAAGGACCGTTTCCACTGGTATAGATGGATAGCGAGAGAAGGAAGTACCTTAAGGAGTACCGAGGTTTACCAACAGGTTAAATCCCTAAAGCAACTCCATCATATGGACTAATTCAGTCCACACGGATACCGGGCCACGACATTGAAGCCATTTATTGGCAATGTGTAAAAGGAGATTGAAAGAATGAGAATGCATCACAATGCATACGAAGGAGACACATAGCTTTAACTTTAAAGATTCGGGTTGCCGAATAATGTGTGTGCTAGATTCGGGTTGCCGAATGATGTTTAGTTAAATTCGGGTTGCCGAATATAAACCATATGATTCGAGTAGTCGGATATTTCATATACCGTGCAATGACACGAGTTCCTTAAGCGTAATAAAATAAAGAAGGACGTAGGATTCGCCTACAACAAAGATGACTCAGAAGGGGATCGACATGTATGCAGAGTCCCAACAAAATCAATAAGAGATCCCAGTCAGGAGAGGAGGCGTTAGTTTACCCCAAACCAACCCCCCTACCCCCCAGCGGAGAGTCCGTTCCGGAGGGCATCATGGAGGTGCAATGCAGGAGATTTGGAGCAACAACCTAATATTTAGGTTGAGTGACGTGAGATGAAGTGCCGAGATGTTGGATGCAACATAAGGCAAAGGTACACTTCACACAAGAAGTGTAGAACACATATGCGTAATCGCACATTAGGTTATTATTTAAATGAATGAAAGGTATGTTGATGAATGTATGTGTGTGGCATTGAAAGATGCGTAAAAGGGAATACTCCATTCCATTCCAGGATTTCTCATCATCAACATCAATATACTTTGTGCTGTCAAATATATATAATATTTCTTTCGTAGATTTTGCAGTGAATATTTTCCGTTGTAGTGTTAATATTTCACCTTCAATAAATTTGTAGTTTTCGCAATAATAATATTGCTTCAAGTATATAGTTCGCTTTCAGTTTACGTCATTAACCACCAGTAGTGCTTACGCGATTATCGCTAGTTGTATCTGCATCACACCCACCTCATCTTCTGATATTGGTGATATCATCCAGGTACGAAACACCCACTCACATATTTATGAAAGTATACACAGAATATCTTCAGACTTGCGGGTATTGCCTTGTTCTCCTTGTTGCTAATATTCGTAATAGTCTTGCATCTTTCTCTACCCGACAAATTATATTTATTACGATTGATGGAAACATACATATATGTTTAACATTCGTTTGAAAGCAAAGGGATCGAGTTGTTTGCGAATTTGCATTACACACACATGAGTACTGAGGGAGCTCGTTAGGAAAGGCATACTTGAGCCTCAATCGTAAATTTGCACACGGGGGAATCAGAATCAGCCCTGCTGCTACTTCATTATGTGAATCAAACCAAACTCTGTAGAAGTACAACATACGTATGGTGAAGTGGTGCTCCACTTGAGAACTGATTTGAGAAACATCGACATGTACTTATGCAGTAAGTGCGTCGGGATATATATGCCATGCTACCTATCTATACCTGATAACACGAATAACAACCACCCTAAAAGTTATAATATTGAATGTTTTTCTTGCGTGGCTGTGACACTCATGTCTCATCAGCCAATCAATATTCCAGAACTATATGTTTAATGGTGTTCCATTATTCTATTTGAACTGCTTGAACCCCCTGTCACTTCATCATAATTAAGTGTTTGTTATCAACGGATGAATTGAAGCTTTTGGAACACTTTTGATGACATATCAATGTCAGCGGTTGATACCAAAAATCCACTGACTGCCTGGTCTACCTTTAACAGAGACAAGATGAGAAAAACACCTGTCAGTTTTGCATCAAAATAAAATATTTGACAGAAGTTTTAATTTGAGATTTATGCGTGTTCTGTTCAGTCAAATAAATTACCTTATGTATTATGTAATGCAGCAGGTAAATAAATTTTCATGCTTTTAATGTTATTGATATACAAAGCAAAGTGATCATCTGACATGTCTCATGAGCTGTCATCATTTCGAAAAAGCGTAAACAGTATTGAAGCGTGTTTTGTAATCATTTAACATGAAGTAATTAACAATTTCTGTCAAATAATAATAGTCATCAATCACAGAAATAGGAAAGGGTCATCCTTATAATGACTTATTTATAGAAACTCTTTTTTGAGACAGTATATATAAATGTGTGAAATGTTGAAGAGTTTTCAGTCTTTGAAAGACTTGAATAGTATTCCTTTAACAAATTTTAAACAATCATGGCTCGATTTTCAGCTATAGGCATCTTCGCCGTTTGCTGCATTGGCATTGCCGCAGCAGAATGGGCTTTGGTGTGGGAGGATAACTTTGATGGTGGAAACTTGAGGGATCGTTGGAATATTGAGACAGGATGCAGTGGTAAGTTAACTTTTAGATGTTTTAATTTAATAAAGTTTTAGATTTAACGCAGACATTATCCATTTAATTACTATAAATCGTTATCCCTATATAGGCAATGGAAACAATGAGCTGCAGTGCTACACTGATCTGAGAGCTGAAAATGTTCGCCAAGAAAATGGAGTTCTGACTATTATAGCAAGGAGAGAATGGTGGGGTAAGTGAAACTCAATAATTGTTTGAAAAACATAACATTTTGAGAAGGAGTAAATACATCAATCAGATGAAAATTTAACTTAATATTATTGTGCGACATTAACATAGGTGATGGAGTCAACCCCGACAAGCCATTTACCTCTACGCGTATGACCACCAAAGCTAACTGGCTTCACGGAAGGATGGAAATGCGTGCCCGTTTGCCAAAGGGAAAGCATTTGTGGCCCGCATTTTGGATGATGCCCGCTGCCTCTGAATATGGAGTATGGCCCCGTAGTGGCGAAATTGATATCATGGAATACCGTGGTCAGAGACCCACAAACGTTCTTGGAACACTTCACTTTGGTGCGAATTGGGACCAGCATGGTGAAGCGGGAACCGGGGAAAGGAATTTTGGAGTTGATTTCAGCCAGGACTATCACGTTTTTGAACTTGACTGGAACGCTGACCGAATCCAATGGCTTGTTGATGGTAATGTTTACCACACTGAAAGTCTTCAGAGAAATTTCTGGAATTCATTTTACACCAGCAATGGCTCACCTTTCGACAAAAACTTTTTCATTATCATTAATTTGGCTGTTGGTGGCATGTTCTTTGGTGGGGAACCATTTGACCCCATTGAAGCCGATGGCTGGGCCAAGAATACTTATGAAATTGATTACATTCGCAAGTGGGAATGGCGTAATTAAAAAATTGTAGGTTTCCAGTAAGACTGATTCAATCTATATTTTTTGTTCCGTTTTTTTTTCAATTAACATGAACCTACCGTTTTATTGCAGCGGATATCTGTGATATTTATAGATTAGATTAGTATAATTGTACATGAAAGATGGAAATTCGATCTTTATATTAATTCCAATAAAAACCATATTAAAGGTTATTTAACATAAAATGACGATTGATTAAAATATTTATAATTTGTGACACCATTTAATTATTTTGTGGTATTTGATTTCATATCTTAACAAATGGAAGATAAAAGCCAAAAATTTCGTAATGTTTAGAGCTTTGGCTGACAATGTAACAAGATAACAATGTACAATAATAAGGTTATCTCTTTTTTACCCGTGTTATACCTAACCACTATGTAGGAGCCATGAAGGTTTGTATTCTGTGTAATAAGGAATGTAGAAACAACATAAAAGCACTTGACTCCATGAGTACAATATGGTTACTATTATTATTACTATTATTGCTACCATGATTGCCCTTCTTACGTCAGATTTCACATTCTCATTCCACAATCTGCAAATGATTATTCTGTGAATACATTTCCTCTCCTCAGTTTATCTTACATGACATGAATGTGTAGTACAAGTACAATGTGAATAGTATTGTAAATGTGTGTGTTCAAGCATGCATAAATGGTAATATCATATTACTACTACTCCTTATCCTCAATCCAAAACCTGATCTTTCTACGGATCTTTTACGTTCGATTTAAATCTTCCTTCGTCGGCAATGCAAATCTAGTGTAATGTTTTACACACAGATTGTTCATGCATGAATGGAATTTAGTTTCCGAGAAAGGAATGCAATATGGTGCGCAATCATATAAATTATGAAAGTGTGGCATAACAATGATTACACTATGGTTAAAGTGGTTTTTATAAGATCCTTCGTTGTAATGTAATGATTGTTTGTACAGTGATAATCGTGTTATATGCCTTGAGGCTTCCCAATATATTCTGGATAGAGCTCCATTTTATAGATTAATGTTTGAATTTTGTTTCACGTGAATGTCTCAGGTAATATTACTCATATCGTAAAACCGTAAAAGCAATCATAGAAACTTTGGTGGCTTTTTGAGAATACTTTCCTATCCCGACGCAGTGCAGACTTTATTTTGTGCATGGTGAAATGGTTTGTAAAAAATATTTTTGTATGAAACACAAACACAAGATTGACTTTTTTTCCTCAACACTATGCCTAATACTGTCCTAGATATATAGTAATAAAGATTTCATAACTCTGCTCTGATATCTCCTATTACAGGGTTGTACATACAAGATATTTACATTACGCTGGGAATAAGAGAGCATCAAAACATTTCATTCGGAAGCAACGGAATAAACAACTCCAGGCTTTCTCCTTCAGTCAACACTTTCCCGGCATCTCGAGCTGCATAATGAATACCTCTCTCCAAAATGGTGAACGAAACCTGAGCTTCTGCAATGCAGAATTTAAACGTAGAAATAAGGAGGAGGAAGGCTGTGTGTGGTGGTTTCAAGTTTTTCCAGAAAACAGTTATATAAACACAAACAGTGACAGCAATACACAATGCATATATGAACATATAGCTTGTATATAGTGTAATCATAACAAACAAGCATGCGGAAAGGGTTGAACCCACGAGAAAAGGGAATGAGGTAGCTCAGTCAGTAGTTCGAGTTATCTGATACTGGTTGACTCTTGTCGACTACTGGTAGAGAAGATGAGTATTTTCATTCAATCCTAAAGTAACTACAATGTAGCCAAGGTATTCGTGTCCCAGTAGCAGTCATCCAGTGTGTCAAACAACTCATGGAGCGGATGCAGCGTATAGGCAGCAGGCCTGCTAGGACTCATATCAGTCAGTAACAATAATGGGATATTTGTTTCAAGCTGCACCGGTTAGTAAAACTGAATGACTTGTTACATAATGGTAACTGTCCATCCAGCCAGCCTTCTCATCTGTCCTCTGTAGATAATACCCTGAAAGTAGACGGGATTATAGAGATAAATGTGTAATAATGATGTACTTAATGATTAGGAGTGGCTCATCTCATTAGACGCGTAAATCTTTGCTGTCCTCTCTCCGAGCTATAAGCATTATGCACCCGGTTGTTAAAATTGTTTTGTCTACGCATGATATCAAGCTTGGATAGGAGGACTTTGCTCCAGCCTAGTGTTTTCAGGTCAGCATCAGATATTAAAATCTTTATCCACTTTCATGGTTTTATCTTCCACCTGAAGCCGAAGCCCTTGCTTCTCTAGGGGTTTTTGTTGGAAGCACTGGAATTAGGTTGGGGAGTATTGTTTCCACCTCATGTTGAAGCAAGGCAATATTAGGTACACAGGTAGTACATGAACAAATGACATGAGCACAGTAATCCAATACTTGCAGGAGTAATGAAACAAGAACGAGGATTTGTATTACAGGAAATTCCTAACTATACAAGTTTTTACAAAATCTTACACTTTAAACTCAGTGTATAGGCATGCATTCAAAATTCCAGATAACTGCTACAGCCACAGGATCCAAAATAATAGGTTCGTGGAGAGCGAGAAAGTTTAGGGATTTATAACCACTTGAAGCAATATCAGGTAACGGAAAATGATCATCAACATCAACGAATCGATATCGTGGTGGTGGTGGTATCAAATTCAAAACAGGATATTTATTAAACAACTGGAAAAGCAGGATAGTTTTCCTAACTTTTCATAATCATAATGTTCGGCTGGGGTTTTTTGGAATCTAAAAGTATATAGTTTTGAGCACATACATAAAATGCGTAAGTAATAAAGTATTATTAAGGTTATTTTATGATAAGCAGACAATCGGTGCCTCTAGCATACAAAAGTTGTGAGGGAAGTTTAGACGTGTTATTTTATAGGTATAGTGATATTATGTACACCTCCGTTTTGATGATTTCTACTCTGATACAGATCTCTGTGTGAGTCGCCGATTGTGGGTGAGGAGATGGTGATTTTTTATATAGGAAAATGGTATACACAGCTCCAGTGTTCCAGCGGAGAACATCAAGAGAGCAGAGAATTCTCGTGAAATAATCAATATACACTCGAAAAAAGCATTGATGCTACTTACAACTTTTGCGTTGCTGTTGCTGCAGTCAAAGATCGTTGCTATTACTTCTTTTGCCTCTACTAATCCTGGAGTCAGTCTGATAGCAGCTGAACAGAGGAAACTACCAGACCCTTTTTAGTTATAGGAGCAAGTGCCACGAGGGAAAATGAGGCTGAGATATTAGAGCACAACTTTTTTTTTCTGCCACGTTTTTATGATGGGATCATATACCTTGTATTAAGTACAAAAGAGAGCAAATAACCGTACTATGCGGCATGGCATCAAGATATTGTGCACGGCACAGCAGTGGTTTACTCTCCAAGAGAGTTTGTAGCAATAATATAAATACGACTTTTACTTTCTGCTGCACATACACACACTCACCTATTTTTCTTGATAAATAATACCTAAACGCATAAAACTATATGTATCTTTCTCCTCAATGCGTTTTTGCCACATGATTCGTTTTCTCAAAATGAATCCGTCAGTAAAATTCTTACTTTTCTTGTCTATGTATATTATATAATATCTCTATAAACTAAGAAAGTATCTAAAGTTTGGCTACCTAATAATTTTATATAACTAAAGCCCATTGCATAATATGTATGTATGAATGCAGCACAACAAAATTATCAGGCACCGCCACAAGCAGAAAATATATATTTTTTTACTAGGTTGCAGCATTTGGTCTGGAGGAATCACACACCAGAAAGTTGTGGAAAGGGACAGAGAAATAGCTTTGCATCACATCATCGTCTATGTTTCATCAAATACGTAATACTACAACAGCTACAACCTACAATTCTTTTTTTCTCTGAACATTTTCTGCGAATTGTGGCATCTCATATAATATGCTTCCGAATGTACATTATCATTTCGTGCATAATGCAAATATGTACATAGCATAGTGTAGGTATCAAAGCTCGGCATCAGTAAAATAAAATACCTCTTCTCTGACTGCTACAGGCCAGAATAACTGAAGAGCACCTTTTTTTTGAAGATTCCAGCAATAGAAATCTTTCCTGTACTTATCTCGCTCTTGGGTTTCTCACTTCCACTTACGTAACGTGGAGTAATAATGCTCCGTGTCGCAGTTTCTGTTGTGTCGCCCAACTGCCAAAACTACTTACAGTAACTCTTGTTGGCATATATAATGCAAGGATGTATGTATGAACGTACACCTACCGACCTACTACCTAAGTTTCGTTACCGTAAAAAAAACTATTGTTCGTTTGTATTATTGTAACCTCAAAAAAGGACTCTTTCCAAGGCATCACCTTTAAAAAAAAAAGAAGAAGTGTATCGCTGGTATATCTACATCTACAAGGAGAAGAGGATGCCATGCATAAGTTGGTCAACTCAAATGGGCCTTTGAGACTTCATGTTGTGTTCCTTCACAAAAGAAACTCATTGTTTGGTTACATGAGAAAATGTACTTCTCCTTTTCTTACACACGTCGCTTGTATATAAGAATTGTGAGTTTGTGTACCTACTACGACTACGACCTACGTACGTACGTACCTTGTTAGTCGCCTGCCTCTGTTCTTCGGAGTCTCTTTACTATTCCTCGCACAACCTCAAACTTGTATCCGGAGCAATGGGATGCGGTTTTGAGCACTTATAAACTTGAAAAGTAATTCAAGAGAAGTGTTCAACTCCCTTGTTGGAGTCTCGTTTTATATAGAGATATCTATCTGTCTTATAAACTGGAAAATGCCAGAGTTTTTTTCTTCTATTTTTTCTGCTTATAAAATGTTTGAATACGTAAACCCTTTTGCTTTTTGTACAGAGTTGATAGTTGCAGGATATACTCACATCACATCTTGTGTTGTATATTTATTATCATAATCATCATCATGAAACTGGATAAGTGTAGTTTTCTCTTGTCTGTCTCATCGTAACTTGTCTTTGGCTCTTGGGTCGGTCGGTCGGTGCGGTGAAAAGTGGTAGTTAGACTTTCTGGATCGTTCAAATTGGAACAACAATGAAACCAGAAGCCGGGTTAAGCGGATAAATAGAAACCAAAGGTGATGGGAGAACATGAGCATGAGCTGTAGAACCATTTTTATTCTAGTGCAGAACATGAACCAAACAACTTATACAAACTATATCATCCATCTTCTTCATTTCCCATTAGCATGCTTCCTCAAACCTCTCCTACGACATGGGCATGTAATAAGAATCAGTTAATAGGAGTCATTCACTCACCCTGTTGGAAACAAACACTTTATTTTCCTCTCCTCCAGCAACTGTCATTTCAGTTTTTTGTACCCCAACAGAGCTGGGTGGCTCTCATTTTTATGGAATATCAAAATGTTGTTGTTTGATACGCATCCCAATCTGAGTTTGAGATGATGACGATGATGTATGTAATCTGGGGCATGAACCTCGTACAGCAAGTCATTCCGTCTAATATCCTTCCTCATCAGAAATTTTACGACTCATCATCAAGCAATATGAATGAAAATGGGTTTGTATATGTTGTTATGTTGTACCATGTGCCATGTAACATTGGCTCAGGGACAAGTTCGTTGGCATACGAAAAGTATTTTGAGAATCCCAAGCTTTAAATTCTAGCCCAAGAAGACTACAATACACACATGATACAAAAAGTTAATGGAAAGAGATAAATCTGTGGAATACAAAATATGAAGTTCGTAGTGGGAAATAAAATAGGAGTATAGTTTTTCTTTTTGGAGTCTGCTGCTGAGCACTAGTGTCCTACTTATCTGAATAGTGGACAAAACATTTTCTAAAACAAGTTGGAAACGCATTGTAGGAAAACCTGCGTGCTATTATGTTCATATGGTTGTTTCATACAACAAAATGGGACAAACATTGCGACAGTGACAATACAGCGAAGTCTGCTGTTATGTATACTCGTACTCATTCCACTGAAAACAAGTACAGTTACATATATATAATATGTGGCAGACTCCCATCATGATAAGTTTTTATCTTCCATGTCGACTTTAGAATAATTTTTGATTTCTTGCGTTGTTTTCACTGGAGAGCTTGTTCTCATGCTTAAAATTCTTAGGTGGAGCTGGAAAATGGAAATCTGGCGCTAGCTATATCGTCTGGTTAAAAATTCTCCTCCAGCTCCGAACTGGTGTTACACTGTTGACTGTTGTTTCTTTTCCAGCACTGCCATTAGCAGTACAGAACAGAGCATACATATTTCTCCGTGGAATTTCATTCCATGAATTTTCTACAAAGCGTCCAGATGTTTGATCCAAATAAAAGGATGTTGAATTCAACACCACCACCATACCACCACCTTTGGCTATATATACCCATTGCTTTTCACCAATACGTAGAGCTACTAGTACATACATTACAGTTCCCTTTTTGCATGTCTTTTTATCTCAGTGCGACAAGAAAAGAGGGAAGGAGGTTGCTTATTCTTTCTTTTACCTCACTTTTTTTCTCCCTAGAATCCTCATGAGAGCATGCTAACAAGCCCCAGTAAGCAAGTAACCCGGACGTGTGAGAGTGTGTATGTCAGTACATATTAGGCGGTGAGGACTGCTATGAGAGCTTTTGTGATACTTACGAGCCTTTCCTACTCCCTTCTTCTTTTCTTGATGTTACGTGCTTATAGTCTTTCCTCACACAGAGGTCTGCTTTGGCTGTGTGCTCCTGGAATCTCGTCATAAATTATGCATCAGATCGAAGATCCACCGTGGCAGGCAAAAAAGTAAAGGTTCTGAAGTAAAGGAGCAAGCAACACCAACACACCAGCAGTCAAGTCGTCACTCTTCAGTTGTAATGGTAAGTTATCCACTGCTATATACAGTCGTGATAGGTACACACACGCACACATGATAAAGGACTGCATTTTCCATAATAGTAAGTATACTCATGTAATGCTGCTTCAAAGACAAATGTTCTTTGTAGTTTCTACAACCAAAAAACGATGCTCCAACAAACCGACCTGTCTTCTTGACTGTCTACCTCTGTCTGATCAACATTCTAACAACTGTCTTAAACAAAAATTGGAGGAGAAAAGGAAAAATCTGCTTTCAAAACGAGGTTTCTTGTCATTTTTCACAACGTACTTAGTCCACACGCATTTCCCCTTAGATTATACTTTTACATGATATCTCATATGCTACGAGTCTAACGAATAATCATAGCAACATTTCGCTCTATCACATTACACATTGTAACCTACACTTTATCTCACTCTTCAAATTAATTTTAGATTAAATTGCACTTACCTTTAGTAAGATGGGTGGTTTTGGTAGTAGACAGCCTAAGACGTTAGCAGCTCCTTTTGCCTTGGTTCTGTAAACAAGAAAGCAAACAGTATGAGCTAATTATATAGACTTTTGTTTGCATATAAAAGTTGACTCAGCAAAATTGTGCTCTTTATTTTGCGGCTTGTTGAATCAATCAAAACTTTGGTGCATATGCGAATGCCTATATCCGGACTAAAGTTACGAAATTCCATGATATCGTGTCCTTATTCTGATACATTATTTGCATTAATTAAAAGTAAAGTTTATTAATATGACTTTGACTACTCTAAATGCATGGACGCTATTGACTCTCTTCCAACGTTCCAACTCTAAAAGTTTCCCAAAAAACATGGTGATTTCTTCTCAAACAATGTTTTAAGATCTTTGTTTGCAGAGGCATTTACAAGAAACAAAGTACATCCTAAATTTTCTCTCTTTTATCCTAATGTTTTAAAAATATGAGGTACTTTTTCTCTTGTAAAACCAACACACTATAATACTGTATAGCTTTATTGTAATGAATTTTGGTAGGCGTGAACAGAATCATTATACACGGTAAAAGAAAGTGCAGAATTGTTTAGTTGGGCTTTAAGTTTTTAATGCCACTGTCTTTACTATTTTATAATGTATACACACACAACTTTCCAGTGTTTCCGTTCCCTCCAAACCGTGCAACATTAAAGAAGCCAGCAAAGTGCACTGTTAAAGCGGAACCACCCATATTGAAGGATTCTTCGGCCGCTTCTCTAGAAACTGTTCCTTCCATTACCATCATTTACGACTCTGGATAATTACAATGCGGTTTTTAAGGAGAGAGTAGTCTTGTTCCTTTAACTTTTGTGCGCATTTTTTAGGCAGTTTTCGCCCCCCACTATTACGCTTGATATCCCTCAAATTCTTGTGAAGATACCTACACAGGTCTTTAAAGTTAATGCCGTGTTGTACTCTTGTACTATGTAAAAAGACGTTCTTTCTCCCATCGTAAGTAAACGCAGTGAAAGAAAACACTTTTGGTAACGAGTGCACCGAAGCATTTTTAATTTTGTCCTGAAGCTAGTTTTTCTATGTTTCTAATAAAATGTCAAAGCTTTTCTCCATGTTTTCATAAGCGATGAGCGAAACACAGAGGGAACCAAGGTTTTTCTAGACCCTCAAGTCTCAAAGATTAATCCAACCAGAATCGAGTGGTTTTCCCTGTTTGCCGAATCACTTGTCGTCGACTTGGGCGCTTCAATTTCTTCTGAAGAGTTCCACTACGTTCTGCCACACTTCCCCAAACTTGGAATGAATCCAGTTACCTACTAACATAGTTGGGCAGGCCACGTGGGCCGTGGCTACTGGCCCACTGGATACTCAAAATTATTGGCCCACTTGGCTACTGGCCCACTGGATACTCAAAGTCATTGGCCCACTTGGCTACTGGCCCACTGGATACTCAAAGTCATTGGCCCACTTGGCTACTGGCCCACTGGCTACTGTGCCCAAGTGGGCCAGTGGGCCAGTACCCACTGTAATTGGCCCACTGGCCCACTGTGGCCATTGCTAAAGTGGGCCAATTTTGGCCCACTGGGCACTGGATACTCAAAGTCATTGGCCCACTTGGCTACTGGCCCACTGGATACTCAAAGTCAATGGCCCACTTGGCTACTGGCCCACTGGATACTCAAAGTCAATGGCCCACTTGGCTACTGGCCCACTGGATACTCAAAATCATTGGCCCACTTGGCTACTGGCCCACTGGCTACTGTGTCCAGTGGGCCAGTGGGCCAGTACCCACCGAAAAAGGCTACTGGCCCACTGTAGCCTGCCCAACTATGCCTACTAACGAATGTACGTATCTCTACAAAAGCGATTTTAACTTAAAACACGCTCTTCCTGTGTAATTCTACGCATTATGGTGCAGTAAATAACGGCAACGTTTAATAACATACGAGTGTCTATCAACACATAAGAATTCAAAAGTTTCTTTGGCTGCCCCCACGCACCAGTAAACTCTTCGCTCGTGTGTCGTGTCCGTATGTATTGTATGATGATACTTTTTATTAAACCACCATGCTCGTGGCTCACAACAGGGCTTTTCCTGAAACTCTCAGGATAATTTTAAAGCAATCGTCCTTTTCATATACGATGAACCTCAGTCACGTGTATTTAAATAACAAAAACAATAAATACGTTCAAAATTACAATGCGACAATCATGACTTGTGAATGTGGTAAAGAGAAAGTTACGGTAAATGAGATCAAAGCACAAGGCAAACATTATGCTTGAGAAAGCAGAGTAGCTTATTAGGAAACGAATTTAGGAGGCAAACTCTCTCTCTCCGTATCAATCTAGTTTACCTTTTGGAATGTTTACATGTGGTGTCAATACTATTGCGTTGATGATCACGATAGGTTCGTTATCTCAAAGGATTGTGCTGAATATGTTCCCCTCTCCATTTTTCTACTTCCTCAATCTCCCTAATTACGTGCAGAATCAGCAAAAAGAAAACTGGATGACTAAGCAGAGAGCCCATCACGATACAGGAAAACTGAGTCTATCTATGAACTGAGCTGAGAGAGTTTATGCTTGGCTAATGAATTAAGTCATGCGTTACTGATGGATCGCTTCTATAATCATCAACCAAAAAAATATGACGATATACATATATGTATATTAAAAACATCATAATTAAATGTTATTGATATGCAGCGTGTCAAAATACTATAATTATATATTGCATACCGGAAAATGATATCATCTTCTTCTTCTTGGGAGCAAAAGAGATAATGCAATATAATACAACATCTCAACTTTTCAAGTGTGCATTCACCGTAGTAGAATATGGAGAGAGATGTGATGAATTTTGAGTCAAGCATGAAATCCTCAGCCCAAAAAACTCGGATTTTGTTTGATGGCATACTCAAATGTATATACGTGTACTTGGGTATGAATGTGCATCCACTTCAATATGTAAAATCATGAATAACTGAGAGAAGAGACGACTTCTTGTTTCTGTTTACTCCAAATCTTGTCACAATCCTCCGGCCTTGCATGAACAAAATCACTACTACTTTTACTTTTCAACTTTGAAGGTTTTATTTCTTAGCAAAGGGAACATTGATTGATGCTCAAGCGAAAAAAAGTAAGAGTTGACTCGATGAATTTTTAAAAAAAGTTGTCCTGAATAGATGCACTCTCCTCTGAAAGAGTTTAAAACGGTAGATTTCCGTATTAGCATTCTGGGGGAAGAGACGTTGTATTCATCTTGGTAGCTCGAGCATGACAGGGACGTCGACATATTCATAATTTTTTCCAGCCTGCTCAAATGCTCTCCAATACATAAAAAATGCATGATCAACCGAATGTGAAAGTAGATGCGTAACAAACAACATCTCCTCTCAAAAGTGACTTGGAAGCAAGCCTCTGTCACTGATCATCATATGAAGCTGTCTTTTTTATTTAACTTTTAAGCAGGGAACATCATCATGGAATGGAACCCTTCAATTTTCAAAGGGAGAGAGAGAGAGGAAAAAAACGACAAATACTGCTGACGTCGTCGTTGCTTCTTGAACTTGAGTAACTGAGATGTGGATTGTTTCTATTTGCCCTCGTGTCGCTTACTTTTCATGACGCAAATTTCCTTGGGCAGATATACTGAAGTAGTAATATATACAAACAAAATGATATTCTCATGAGGCTCCTTCTTTTTATACCTTACTCGTCTTATTACACAATGAATGCTAACACAGCTGTCACTCATCATTATGGCCATTGAGTAGAATTTCTAATTTTTGTTCTTTAAAATCGTATCCACGTATTTTTTTTTGAGTTTTACTTTCTAACAATCAAACACAATGTAAGAAAACCTTACAATATAATGCACAATATAATATATTGTCTATTATGACTATGAGCACTCAACTAAAAAAGGTCCATTGGGTGAAGTCAGTAACAATAAGAAAAAGTGTAATTTATTGCCCGTCATTTCGTGTTGTTGAAATTCACAATACAAAACTCTCAAAATTTTCAATCATTCCACAAAATTTAGTAGCTCGCATCGCATTACAATCCTACGCAAAAGAATACATACACAACAACAAAAGAAATGAACTCTCAGTTTCACAATGAGATTTCAGGTCCATTCAATTACTTTAAGAACATATCGAGTGGGACAAGTTGGACGTTTGTGAGGTTGATGATTTGGATCTTGTTCTCCAGGCCCATTTCAGCTTAAACTGAAAATGCATATACATATAAGATAATGTGCCATAGAATCAAATATACATTAGTTCCATATGTTTAGAGAGTTATAATGGATGCCTCGAGTCTTGAAGCTTTGTGAGCGAGTGCATGAATTCAGAAAATTGCATATTTATACTTTTTTTTATTTCTCTGGAATACTTGCTTGCACGCTACCAACCGACAGCATGTACTTGCAGTAGCAGCAGATTACACGCATTACAAAGTATTAATTTTAATAGGTAATGTGCACTGAGGTCTCCAATGTACACACCACATAAAAAATTGCAGATGTAAATACCAAGAAAAGAAAGTTGTGGAGGAATGACTCATCAATAATAAATGACTTTAAGTTAACTGGTTGCGTTTCCTCCAGCCTTCCAAAGTAAAGCCCAGTGAAATTGTATGCTTTATCTAGAATTAAAATGGAGTGGAAATATTCTCATTCAGCACAGCCTTGCGGCTCTGCGCCCTTACATACGGGTAGACAAATATTATCCGAAGAGAAGGTTTTTTAGAGCAATAAGTAAACGAAAAATGGATTTGTATGCGTGCATGACGATACTCATAACTAAGTACCACCAGTATACTATTGTGCAAGCTAACGAAACTCATATGGAACATGGGATTTGTTAGACTTCCCCCCTAAAAAGCGCACATATTGGAAGGTAGTTTAAACAAAAGTGATTTGCTTTACCTGTAACGTTTTCTTGGTGCAGTGGTAGTTGTGTGAGAGTAGCTAGAAAAGAGTTCTAAGAAACCCTCTAATTCTGAGAGAGGTAAATATTTTAAAATGCAATATGCCGATTATTGCATGTAGCCATAAAGCCATAATTTCACCTGTCGTTTTGAAATTCTTCAGAGTAACTCTACTCAGCTTTTTAAAAAACGCTAACAATTTCCTGAAGAAAACAGGTATGACGGCATGACGGTGGTGTAGTGTGGTGCTTCGTATATACATCCATATCCATATGCTATCTTCAAGAATGGATATATTTATATTCAAACAATTTCAGAAAAAGCAATCTGAAACTTTGGATGTTTGTGTTTATCCACGTGCACACGAGCTTGAGCACTTACTGATTTCGGCAAATAATTGATGCAGTGTGGGCACGGACTCAACAGAACACCATATGCATAGCTTCATAACTAACTCACTGCTGACTGCAATGCAATGTTAATGTTTATGCCGGATCTTTGAATTTTCACTCACGCAGCTCAATGTGTGTAGAAGTTGAAGGAAGTTCAGCTGGAAATGCATAAATATGCATAGGTGTTCTCTACCAAAGAGGTAAGAACATTTGCATTTCTTCATCTTTGCCAACTTCTTCCACCCTTTTTTTCAATATGCATGGATGCATGCAGTCTTCTCTCTTCTTTGCAGGATGTTTTCGTTCTTTCCCTTTGAGGAAAAATGGTGTTTAAACTTTAAAAGTTTCAACTTGCCCAAATTTACTTTGTGAATTCAAACATTTTTCCACAACCAGGAGTTTTGAGAGAGTGAAAAAAGAGCAGGAGATCGATGCTCCTCACATGTGCTGGAATGAGCATTGGAATAGAAGATGTGAAAAGTAAAAGGAAAGGTGTCTTCAAGCATGCATTGCACACGCATGTATACATATTTACATATCTACATACTCTTAGAATATGTGTATTAGCGACAGGCCTTGTTGAACATTTCAAACGGCATATATCAACAATGAAATAAAATTTGAACGTTGAAGAAGATGGAACAAGTCAAAAGTGAAGTCCGGATACCATAAAATTCATCTTGTTAGCTCACGGAATGGAACCCTTTTCCCCTCTATCTTCTTAAGTTACATAATATATACTACTACATTTTTCTGTTCTTAAAAAAAGAAAAGGACCTGAAGTCGTTCCATGCATGCATTTTCAGGGAAAAAGAAAAAAGACAAGTCTCAAATATCGTAAACTGAAGAGATAGACAGAGCGCACTTTGCATGCATACCAACAGACAGCCGAAAAAATCTTTACTTCTTTTGCCCCAACGATGAGGAGCATGTGCGCATAGTGAATTGCGTTAGCAATGTTCACTTACTTTTTTGACTTGTCTAGTTAATTCTCCTGTTCTTCGCACAAGATGGATAAAATGTGGAATTTTACGATGATTCCATCAGTCAGCTTGGCTCTGGCTTTTTTTCTACTGATATTTACCTCGATTTTTAAAACTACGTTTTAGTCGTCTTTTCCAGTCCGCTCCAAGTGTTTGCTCTCATCTGCTCCTCTCTCCTCATTCAAATTTTAGATTTCAATCCTTTTCTTCTTGTGCTCTGCACACATACACAAAAAAAACTCTCAAAGTTTGCTTGGGTATAAGTAAAATGCAGCTTCAGGAAGGGAAGAATAAAGCCTAAGTATACACACTATTACACACACATACACAAACTTTAATGCTTCACAGGTAGCCTTTTTGTCACTGTCCAAAGACTTCCACTTTCTTCTATGGAGGATTCATTGAACACACGAATCTTCTCAGGGTAGCAGCAACCCACCTATTCAAAAATGTAACGTGCTAGTAGTAGTGCTGATGCCTTATTTATAATGCTTCCCGTAAGCCCATATAAAATGCTTTCCTAGATGAGAGAGAACCAAATGGTAGTGAGAGCATACGGCCATTACCGTCAGTCAACAATGGAATATGTACATTCCAAAATTCTACATGCTCTCAAGTCAAGACCAAAATAATTCATGGTTCTCACTTGATGACCGTGGAAAAGGGGCATCTTAAACAATCTTTGCTTTGCAAGTCTCCCGTAGCTATTATATAAACGACATATTGAGTAACACACACACTTCCCTCCTGGATACACCTACATTATATTCACAAATATCCATTGAAATTTTCCATGATGCACTTTCCTTCCTGGATCCCCGTTTTCAACTACTTCCCCATCTCAATCTCAGCAAGTTCACAGGTAGGAACATATACCATATTTCATTCGGTGTATGTGTGTGTCTCACTCTGTATACATTCCGTAACTGAAGATCTTTGTGCGGGATGAACAAGTTGTAAAGCCCACAATATTACTCGGAGGAGAAAAAAAAAACCTGTTTTAAGTAAGGAGAAAGAGAAGTACAGGAGACTTCACTGAGAGAGTTCACTGGTTAGTTTTCCCTGACACTGAAAATTACCTAGCCCACTACGTGCCCTATATGGAAGCACTTTAACTGTAACTCTGAATCATGAATAATGGCTTACTCGGCAAGCTCTGGCATGCAAGGTAAAGAAAGGTTAGTTCTCCAGTTGTGAAGAAGTCGTTCCTTGTTTCAATATTATGGTCTCGTGAATGCGTACATTACATTACATTAGGTATTAATGTAGGTACATATATTACATCATATGGATAGAAACGCAAAGCAATCTGAACTTTTTGAGAGTAAACTAGCAAGACCCTTTTTCAACCGTGAAGAACAAGATAGATCATGAAGGAGTAGCAATTCAAGAGACAACAATAGCAGTTCCTCTCCCAGCATTCATATATATCTTGTGTGTAATTTAAAATGAATTTTGTTTGTACATAGGTATACATACACATTACACTCCTCCCTTCCTCTGCTCGTTTGTTGCTGGGAGTAAGAAGGGATCAGAAATAAATGATATTTGAAAAAAAGGTACTTGAGATAAAGAAGCACACAGCTGGACAACAAAATATATCGAAATGGAGTGGAAGTAAGTAAGCAGCCAGCGAGCATTTTCTTACGAGAGTAAAAAGGACTGGAGATATTGCTGCTGTGTCTTGTTCACAAGATCATTGTTGGATGATAATATTTTTCAGCGCTTATATAACAATATGTCCAGCCCATATACACAAGGTAATAACATATAGATGATTATTTATTTAGGTCTCTATGTTCAAGAGTTGAAGAGTTGTTTAATGTTTTCGGGTCCCATACGGTGAAATATAATATCGATTCTTTTGCCCACTCCTCTCCGTCCGTGATTCAACAAGGAAATAAAAATGCGATTTATTATTATGGGTTCATTTTTACATGAAAACATCAAGTATAAAACCGGGTTTGCAGATATTACATCCTTTATTTACCTTATGGCCAGTAAAAAGAAGTAATACCACATATTATTATTATTATTTTGTTTCTTGACTTTTGTTGAAGCAAATTCCTGAGAATAGCAATTTAGCTTGATGTTAATTGATGTAAAAATGAGAAGCCTATTTAGGTAAAGATTATGTTATTGCACACAATTCCAGGAAATAACGTAATGAAATGAAGCAGGAGCCTGTTTAGTTCAGGTTTTTTACCTTTTGAAAAAAAAAACATTTTATGATAAATGATCACATAACTTATACATATGCTACGTGTTTATATGCAGCAGGAGATATAAAGCATGAGAGATGTATGCTCGAATACACCTTTCTGAACCCGAAGAAAAACACTGGAACTCGTCTAATGACATCATGCACATCAAATCAACATGAATTAGGCTAGTAATTTTCCACTTTAATGTGCATACCAAGCGTTCTTCTTCTACCTTTATATCATGATGATGAGAAAAAGTCGGAGGCAGATGAAGCTTTGCTGACTCAGTTTCTTACACATGATAATGAAATGGGAAGGAGATAAGTGAAGAGTTCATACGTTGTTGCGTGCTATAAAGACAGAAGGATTGTAGGTACGTGTTGTGATGTAAAGAATTTCGCATTTTCAGCTTGCTTGCTATGCTTTTACACATTTTTTAACGTAATTTCAAAGCATAGTCTGTTGAAATGCTTATGATGGATAAACACATAATGAGTCTTGTGATGAAGCAACCAGTTCTCCAGTTGTCTGGACGCAAATTAATAGTAGAGATTCCCTACCAAGAGGAAAAATGTGTTTTGGTGGAGCAGATGAAGGTCGTCGGCTGCACCTCACAAAGCGAATAAAAGTTTCACGGCACTAATTTGTGCACTTTTTTTGCTTTAATTATGTTGGTATCTTTGTATTTTACGGGAGCTATGTAGACAGCAAAGGTACCTTAACTTTTTTGAGGAAAAGGAATACAAAAGAGCATTATTATTGCGTTTGGTTGGAAATTACTTCAACCTTTTTATACTACCCTTTTTGTTTTATTTCTTAATGTACCTGAAACTTGGCAATACACCTGCCTAGAAAGTAATTTACTTTATTAACTATTTATCAAAGACAGCATATGGAAAAAGTCTGTTTAGGTCGATGATGCAGCTGCTTTCGAAACCCTTGTAAAATTGGTTTGATTTGCAACGATTTTATGATGATTGCAAAAAGGGTAGTGGGAATAATCAGGCATCATCAAATTTTTATTAAACGATTCTCATCATTTGTCATTAATCTTTCGAAATTTTAGTCCAACTTAATCATAGAAGAAGTTTACGAGGCATAGCTAATACCATCATCATGCTTTATCAAAGGAGATACATAATACAATTTTGTGTATTGCTCCATGCTGAATGCCAATTGGGAATGGAAATTTAGTTTCAAAGTTTAAGTACTTGTTAATAACTTGCCTGTTACATAATTTTATTCATTTTCTCTCTTTTTTTAGCAATATAGGAATGGTAGGACTTCTCAATTGAAAGATGCACATCGGCATAGCATAGCCAATGTCGTTTTATGTGTTTACATCGTCATATTGCCCCTTCAAACTCATGCAATAATGACAGCATGCTGTTACTCTTTACTATCACATAATAGGAAACTTCAGCTTGAGTACTCGGAATTGAGCTCATTATCGGCCTTATTCGTTTCGTTCCAACCCTACAAGCCTTTCAACAACATCAAGGGTAAATGAGAAAATGGGAAATGGAGAGCAAAACGTCAGTCGGGGATGTTGAGCATGCAATATGCAATGCAGTACAGAAGAACTGGAAATAATTAGGATTTTTTTTTTCAAAATCCTCCCACCACAATCACTACAAAGAAACCGTGAGGTACTTGAATTCAGTATTTCAAAGCATTGTGAACGTTTTTTTGTGCAAGATAAGGAGCACGACAATAGTATTTTTTTGAGATTTCCCTTTTCTATTTGGTAATTCACGCAAGTTAGATGTTAGAGAGATGAGAGGGGGAGTTTATTTCTCGGTGCAACTGAAAATGTAAAAAAAATATTTTGAAGAGATGAAAAGTGGCAGTTGGCATACAGAAGCCCTTGAATACATCTGAGCAAGAAGGGCCTGGTTTTTTCCTTGTCGTATACATAATTCGGACTTTTTCAAAGTACGGATTTTAGTTTCAAAGGCATCATTACAAACCCATATTTAAAGAAATGACATGCATCCATTCCATCCAACCCAAAAAAAAGCAAAGGTTGAGGAAACTCGAGAATGAGCAGGCCTACATTCATCACATGAAGTTGCTGAGCCTTGGACTTGATCGTTTTTCTTGTGAACTGTTCCACTCAGAATATACAATGCTTCAAGTCATTAAATGGCACTGCATTGGATTTCAGCACAGGACACGTCTTTGGACTCTTTGCCTCACATCATCAACCTCATCGCTAGTCACTAACTTTGTAGGAGCAGAACATTACTAATGACAGCTTTCAGCACCCTGGCCAACCCACAATCGAAAGGAAAAGTAGACAGAGGGTTACAAGAAAACATTTCTGCCACGCCGCATTTCTCTTTATCTGACAATCACTCAAGGATATATCCGCAGCCTCACACTTGATTTTTTTCCACTCTCTCTCTCTCTATCCCTAAAACGCATTTTAAAAACTGAAACTTGTGTATTTCAAATGTTTCTACGAAAACTCCAACACCAACCATTTATAATAATGTAGCGCAGATGACGAGCATCTCTTCTTATCATGGTTCGGTAAACGCTTTCTAATACAAAGTCAACCGCGTTTACACAAGACGTCTCCAAAAGTACATTTTTCATTCTTGGCGACATGCCTGCTGACAAAATATAAGTGAATTTCCCTTTTTTTTAACACAAAACACGCTCAAAACTAATGAGCCAGCCTCTATGCTAATGTTAATACAGACGCAATGCTGCTGACATGAAGGAGTTGACATGGATGTAAGCTGCATTGGAATACTACTGTTGGAAGAGCTCGGCAACAGAATATGCGTGGAATTTGTATACGTGCGAAAGAAATCTGCTCACATCACTTTTGTTTTCCAGCCTACTTGGCAATTTCCAACTTTAGCGTAATTGAAATGAGGGAGAGCAACATGATTCTAAGGATTCCGATGATGTTAAGCGATATTCTTGTAGTGTAGTGAATGATGATGACTATTGGATTTCATAATATGCGTACCAGAACAATGAATGTCAAGTAAGTAAAAATACACACAATTTCGAATCTAACTACTAAATGAAGACATGCATAAAACGAGAATTTACATAAATGGGAAGGAGGGTATGATAAAATATCGCTTGGCTGAGCTCGAAATGGAGATCTGATACAGGACACAGCGGGAAATGGAACATATCATTAGTATACATATATATATGAAAGAATTCTGAATCAGTGCCTAAAGCTTTGAAATACGCTTTGTCATTCCCAGTCTCTGGAAACACGCAGAGAGTACAGAAGAATTATTTTTTTTGTGAGAGGAGAGGCATATAGAGGAGTCTACAACTAAAATGACGGTGTTGTTCTTGGTACCAAAGAAAAACTTGAAGAAGATATCATAATGCACAAAGGAATGATCACAAATAACCCTGTTATTATGTGCGTGCTTGTGAATATTGCAACGCAACTAGCAAGCTGTAGATGATTTCAATAATATTGTATCATGCAACACGCGGAAACATATTTCAAGGGAACTCGTCAAAGACTACCTGGACCGAACTATCACGACCGTCATAAAGTTGGGCTTCATGCTGAAGTTTCGGTATGACACAATCATAATATCGTAGGTAAGTCTACAAACAATTATCGTACATTATTGTTAAAAATTAAGACATCCAAACAATCCCTGCTTTCAGGGTCTACCATATAAACCACCTCCGTCACAAACAGCTTTCCTGACATTTGTTTTTTAGTCATGTAATGTAAAAATTCCATAATACCTATACTTTTCATGAAAGTACCACTCTATTTTTTTCATACACATAATAATGTGGGCCAAGAGCACAAGTCGTTGAGAGGAAAAGAAAAATGGGACATTTGGAGTATTATTTGATGCACACTTCCAGCAATGCGTGATCCTACTTCTACCTATGTACGTTACGTTTCATCTCTCTGTTAGAACTGCTGAAGCTCATTAAGGGCTCCCCTACGTACTATCACCGGAAGGTAACTAATAAAGGAGTCATCTTAATGTCCTCGTTGTGTCAACCAAAGCACGCTCTCACGCTACGGGAAACGGAATGCCATCCAAAATTTACACCAGAGCAAATGTTGAAAAAAAAAGTAGTCACCAGATGCATTTGGAAATTCCGAAGCAATTTGATATGACACCTAACTCTGTACAAACAACAATAGGATCTAAAGTACACTAAAAGCATCCCACTATGAAAACTAACTAATTCTAATTTAGGACAATAGAACCACTACGAATCCGTTTGTAGCCGGGTTATATTATTATTATTAATACTACTAGTAATATGCTGGGCTCTACTGCTACACCATTGTTATCAAACCGAGCGGGCGGGCGTCATCTCTATATCTCCACCATTCCGTTAAGAGGTTACAAAAAGCAGAATGAAATAAAATGAGATCGAACTTACTTGGAAAGTAAAGGTTTGGATGAGCACCTTTTACATCTGACGCAGAGCCATCAAAAACTTGGTGTCAAAATGACGGTGAAAACAGCATCAAAGAATACGAAGGACGAATGAGCGAGAAGGTAGACGACCAATTCCTTTCATTTCTCCAAAAGTAACAGCAGCGGCTGAAGCAATAGGTCCTTTCTTCATTCTCATTTACTCTGAAAGTGATGGAAACGAACAATGAGTAAACCGCACACGAAAACAAGAATAAAAGCATGTTGTCAACATGCGCTATTTATTATAACAACTGCAGGAGAGGGTACAGGGAGTTTTGCTAAAAGTAATACGAATAATACGAAGTCAGGATCTATATTTGGTGGTGGTGGGGGAAGTGGTAGTGGCGGATAGCAAGTCATAGTAATAATATAAAATAACATCCGTCCATCCATTGCTTGTCATCATGTCATATATTAGGATATGCTGTTTTATGACGACGATGCGATGATGATAATGTGGTGATCACACAGGAGGAGAAAACCTCTCTTCTAGATAGTTTCCATTTTCATTTTCTTGTTTCCTCAATTCACTCTTTTATTATTGCAAATGCCGATGTGGATTGGGCTAGCAAAAAAAAACAATGTTCTCCAGTGCTCATCATATATATCTTTTTGTATAATGCTCATATAAACAATGTACACAATTTATTTATTATGTAAAAGACCTTTTTGCTTTTCAGAGCAAAAGCCTACCACAAATTTTCCTTTGATGTAGTGTGGTACTACTACATCCTCGCCAATATTTTCCCTTTAACTCGACATTATTTATCTTTTCGATGTGTGTAGTTGTAGTTGTGTAATATAGGGATGAGTATATAGAATCCCGTTTCTCATGTCCCATTGCACCAGTTTCTCTTCTGTAAAATTATTATTATGATCCCTGCAGTGCACCTGTGTGCTCCTCATCCTACACTACATTTCAGGCAGCGAGTCTAACAACAACAAAAAGACACAGAGAGAAGAGAAAGAGAACCAGACTTGGGATTGTCTACAAGAAAATATCACAACTTTAGAAGGCTAAACTCTTACTACTACCAGTTCACCATACTCCACACCACTGGAATTTACAGTAGAGCAGTAGGCGAAACAGCGCTTGTTTTTATATCAGATCAGGAAAGCTATCTCATATTTTAACCAGCACATTCTACTTGCTCTTGCATGCGTGGCTGCTTCTGAATTTCAATGCATGTTCCTATAAAAGGTGACAGGATCAGGAGGCCTAGGCACATTTCCATTTCCTCACGATGCACAAACCTCATGAACCATGGAAAACGATACGATAATGCTCCGTGACATAATATAGAAAGCTGAATAGCATTATATTTGAGCGAAAAAAAGTGAAACGTCACACCATGATACCAAACACATATACACACGCATCACATCCTTTTTTTAAACGGAGATTATATTATGTAGCTTCTATGCAGCGGATCGACCCAAATTTCATCATCATGCGATTTGCGAAAAAAGAAGAAGAAGAGAACTCAGTCAGTCAGTTCACCAAACGAGGAAGGAAGAGTTGAAGAAAGCCTTTGAGCCTTTTCTCCAGTTGGTTTCTATTGCTTGCAAAACCCAACAAGAGAAGAGATGAGACACTCTATGCCCACATCAAGCCCACACCATGTACTTTTCAAAGTTATGTTCGATGAATAGCTTTCTCCCAACGGTGGTGCGGAGCGGTAGTGTGCGGTGTCTTCTTTTTTGCCTTCCTTGCTTGGTGGCTTCATCGCCACTTGGGATCAGCTCTTGCAGCGAACCGGACCGTTATTCACTCAAAGACATGCATACACAAAGGAGGGAAAATAGACAGGAGTGTGAGTGTACACATGAACATAACAGACGAACTACTACAACTTCTATTTTGCATTACAGATTTCCACTGTGAAATAAGTAGAACAAGTGTAAAGGGAACTTGAACCGATGGTGATGCGATGCTGAGGCTACACAAGGCTTCGCTGTGTTATTTAATAGAGAAAATCATGGAGAAAGTATGTATGTAAATGGCAGAAAGAGGAATGTTCCTTTAGCACCAACAGTAAAGTAGTCCCTCTCTTTCTCTATGTGTTGAGCACGAGGACACCCATGTAAAAAAATGTACATGTATCTGAGAGAAGAATCGAATATGTATTTATCCAAAAGTAGAGAAAAGATCCTTTTCTCCGATTACTCCCTTTTCCTTCTTGTGCCAAAAGCTATTACCATATTTTTCCTTTCTTTGAATCTTTTCTGTCCTAATAGGAAAATGTGAAAATATGACAGGGATTTTACTTTTTCCATTGCACTGCAGATAAGTGAAAGTACACTTTAGAAAAATTAGATATACTCCCCCTCACACCAGTAACACATACGTACCTACGCGCCTGTATATCACTCTTAGCTCAGCTTGCTTTGCTAAGTACTTGAAATTCCATTGTAACAGATGAATACCTATTTTACATTCATCCAATAAAGAAATGGGGGGTATGAAGGAAGTATACATAAATATATGTACCTATATACAGCCACCAGTTTATATATATGGGATAAAAAAATGTAATAGGTTTCTCAATGTGACTGCCTCTAATAAGACGACACATTTCGTATCAAAAAGACATGAAAATATCCGATGAAAGACGCATATTTTTTCTTCTCCTTCACTTTCAGACTCCCCCTTCCTGTCCCTTACTTTTTAAAAACCTTGAGGAAAAGTGAGAGAAAGCCAATGGAAGCCAAAGCCAGTATGTGGAAATGCTTTGGAGTCTTTAACATCAGCAACAGCAGCAGCAGCAGCTTTACTCACTTACGTCGTTGATACCCCGGTCGCTTGTGTGTGCATTATACATGGGGAGAAAGGGAAAGGAGTAAGTAAGTAATGCAAATCTCTACCATTTATACTTCTGCTACAACTGGTGATGTGATGGCGGTGTGTGTGGATTGAGTAGAAAAGCAAAGGAAGAATTATATGTGTTTGAGGAAGGAAAAATATCACATCTGACAGGGTTGTGACACGTCAACTTATGTCATGGCTCTACCATGTCCCAAGCTGACATCTTTCTTATATATCTTAATCCAAACAATGTTGTTGCTCCTTTTTTCCCCTACTTTCTAGACTCTAAAAATTCAACTTCGTCATATATATAGTTTTGTGTGCTGTGTACATTTATGACATTAGATATTTCAAGCAAAAGATTCCTTTCACTTTGTAAACACACTTTGAAGATGGAAAGTATATTACTTTCACTAGGAGTGTGAGCATGTCCAAATAAACTAGAAATATGGGTTGGGAAACTATCCATAACTTATGCAAAATTATAAGTACTTATTTTCCTCTCCAAATTGTTGACTTGACACATGACATCAACTGTTTATGACGAAGAATTATTAGAAATGGGAGCTAGGGAGCAGACTAGGAAAACAAAAAAAAACGTAGTGATATTGTTATTGGGCCACAAGCCCGTCCCTTTTGCATTTGCAGAATCATACTACCCACCCCGTGTTGAAGTGCCTTGCCATTTTGAATCGAGTGAATCTTGGATGAATTCATCGAATGTGTTATTTCTTTGCATGAAAGTATAATTTTTATAGTATATTATGCTTATACTCATAAAAACTATTCCTATCAGAATTATATCTACTACGTCTCACCATCTGGAATTTCAGATTTCAGCGTGTCTTGGGATTTCTTTCTACAAAATGTCTTCCCGTCATCTCAGTTTTGACATGCAAAAATACAGCCACTAAAGAATGATGAAAGCAGCTAGTGCTAGATGACTGGATAAAAAGGGAAACTGAGGAAGCAGTGGACTAACGGACCTGACTCGAGTATCAAACAACCTCTTTGTTGGTTGTAGTAGTACAGAGAAAGATGAAACTGCAAAGAGTAACCAACTTGAGGTCATTTGAGGATTTTTTGGTTATGTGAATGTGTGTATCAAAGAAAGGCAGCCTTTAGATGTTATGCCACTGCTGGTACTGGACGCGTACCATAAGATACCTATATGAATAGATCTTCAAAGAGCTAAAGCATATATGTACATATTCATCAATTCAGTCAGAGTGGATGATGTGGTTTTGTTAAGTATTATGACTCATATTCATTCTATACCTATGAGTCATTACGCAATAGATACATATATTTTCGATATAGATATGCGTGACTGTAACCTCTCTTGTGATTTTGACCTTAATGAGGTTTCTTCTGGTGTCAAAACGACTGAAAATGTGAGATTTCCTTAAATATCCTATAGCAGTTGAGAATAGCCGTAACTCTCAAAAATACTGTGCACACATCGATTGAACTTTCGCCTTTCACCACCTTTACTTTGATGTAAATTGTAAAGGTGTGCCAATTAGATAACAGCTTCAGAATAAACTCACTGACTGATTTCAACTTACTCAGTCAGTTCCAGCGTACGTTCATGTTTGTATGTTATCTTACAGTTCCTGGTAGTAAGGAAGTTTAGGAAAACCTTGATAACTCATAAATGTTATGATAATCACAGTGACAGGAGAGGAGCAGCGGAAATCTTTGCATTTTTGGCAAGACGAGCAGAAATAACTTCTTTCATCTAGGGCTTATCTACAATTTCACAAGCGGTTGGGTGGGTGTTGGGTTATTTATTTGTTCGTATCGTAAGAAATCTAAGGGTCCCTACGTAGTAAAATGAAATGGGTACAAATACATGATAGTCAGCCCAAGTATAATATATTTTAGAATTGTGTTGATGGCATGATGTAAAAGTAGAAAATAGTATGGCACATTGCACTTAAACTCATTCCCTTTACTTTTAGGGTCTTCCTCCTTTAGCTTATAAAAATAGGAAGAGAAAAGGCACTATACTATATACTATAGCTAGTCATACTATTTCCTCCATTATAACGATTGACTCAACGATAAGAGAGAGAAGAAGGGAAAGGGGAAAGAAGACAAGACAAGAAAGAAAAGTACGGAGAAAAGAATGAAATACACAATGAGACAGATCGAAAAAGGCTGGAGGAGGCCACTGCCAAAAAACTGAGTCAAAGAAAATCTTGTGTGGCTGTATTAAACCAACATATTGTCCGGATTCCCTCTTGTTACATTTTCCTTACGTTTATATTATGTCCCTTTACCTACTCACTTACAATAAGGGAAAGTCTTTATAAAACTGTGAGAAAAAAAAGTCCAAAAAGAGAAAAAGAAAGCATCTAGTCTAGTAGCAAAATCTTATAGTGTGGGATGAAAACTCTAAAGAAACTACTAGCTACGAAGAAGAAGAAGAAGGACTTTTTACATTCCACATCTTCTACCGATTCTTTTTCCTTTCTTTCGTTTCTCCCTTTCCGCTTGTATACTAAAAAACCAAGGAAAAGCACCATCCCTAGCATACATAAAGTCTTTTACACAATTCCTTCTTATTTCTCCTCTTTTGGCAGCAGTGTTTCCTGAGACTAGTTCGGGTGTTCTTGTATGGATTTTTGTAGGAAGTACTCCTACTTTACTTGTACTTGTTTAGCCAGACCAGCTCCATTCTTGAAGGCTAAAGCAGCATATTGTATACAGAAACGGAAGATGGAATGAAAAAAATGCTGCTTAAATTTTTTTTTCGTTTTCAGTTTTTTCTCCTCTTCTTCCTTTTTCGCTGGGTCCGTAGAAACTTTTCTCTTTTGTGTATAAGCCAGCGTTAGTGTAACAGTAGTCTTATAAGTGTATATCCAAATAAAATGAAGGAGTAAGAATGCATTTTTAGACCACAAGTACCAATTTTGTGTCTCGCCGACCGTAGCGCTACTGAACAGTGTTTTCCTTATTAAAAGTACGGTAAACATATATCATATATTACTAGACACATCGCATCGGTCGGTACATTACTTTCTCAAAAGAAGCTTTAGTAAATGAAGCGGCTAGGCCAGTCGCTGGGAAAGTATACATGCTTATAAGTAAGAACTAAAGTGTCTGTGAAAACAATAAGAAATGTTAGCTCAATATAGGTACTGTTGTTTTAGGCATATTCGGTGGGGGAGGATACATATATATACAATTACAGTCGAAACATGGTTGGAGTGGAGCAGAGAAGAAACTAAAGTTTGTTTTTGTAACATGTACTACGAGCAGAGTAGGGAGCTAACGATAAGAGAGGAGTCAGCAGCAGCAGCACTGATGTCCAGTCATCCCGCTCCTGTTTCCCTCATTCATTCATGTGGATCTATAGTTTGTGTTATCTATGGTGGATGTTGATATTATTGGCTTGGGCACACTTCTTGGCACAAGTTTAGTTGGTGCCAAGAATGCAACTCAAGAGTGAAATTCTTGGTTTTTGAACAAAAGAAAAGTGAGCAAAAGTGGCCTGGAAGGAATAGAAGCATATTGGATTTGATTCCTATGTTATCATCATCCCATCACGTCGACGCGCAAATAGTTTGCACCGCTAGTGCTACTTCTACTTCTTCTTCTTCCTCTGCTCATTTCTTTAGCATTCTTTGTGTGTTGAGAGAGTGTGTGTAGTGGGCTATTTAGTCTTATTTAACCACTTCAAGAATATCCATGAAATATGAATGTTTGTATAGTATGGGTGGTGTGATTTCTCACAAAAAAACATCCATGAATTTCCCGACGACTTCCTTTGCCGTGAAGCGAAGAAGTTTTTTTTAGTTCTAGTACGCTACATTCCTCAACAAACTCTACGCTGTATGGGGTTCCACTAGATTGGGCTTTTCTCATCTACAAATGAAAACTAAAAGTCTGACAAAGGACGATATTATTATATAATATCTCATAATATATGTATCTTAGTACCTTTAGCAAGTCACATATGAAATATGGTATATAGAACAAAAGAGAATGAAAAGATTGGGTGAAAGATATAGATTCTCGCTTCCTTGAGATGACTCGAAATGAATGGAAATGTTACTTTCACATGGATGAACTAAAAAGGCGGCATGGCATATACACGCCAAAAGATTTCTGGAATCTGAAACCAGATTCTTCACTTTTTCCCTATAATGTATATATAACGAGAAAAAACTACGTGTACAAACACATATCTGGAGCCACGAAAAAAAAGTAGTTGCCCATTTTCATCGAGATTCAGGATATCTAAAAAAAATAGTAGTAGGAGGAAGGATAAAGAAGACAAACGGAAGGACTCTCACTCTATATATTTCTTCGTATCTCTTTTCGTACTACCATACCAAACACCAGCATCAACATCAAGCATCACCAATATAATATATTTGCAATTGCAATATAGCTCTTATATGTACTACGTACGTTACATTATCAACGAGCACATGCATTGGGCTGTTTATGTTGAAGCCCATATATGTAGAGAATGAAGGACTATCTTTTAACCACCAGCTTCGCCTCCCGTAATAATAACAACAATAAGTACTACTTAACTGCTGCTCCATCGTCTTTTTATACATAAATAAAGCCGCAGTTAATAGAAGCATATGGGCTGTGAGTTCTTATTATGAATTGAGTTATTGTCCCGTTCTTGGACAATGGGAAATTTATGAGAGCAGATAATTTTCTCTTTTTCGCAATCTCGTTGAGAAAAAAGATGTATAGGGAAGCACAACAGTCACTTCCCTTAAAAGGAAATATCAAGACTTATATATCACAGGACTCTCTGTCGTATAATCTGTTTTGTCTCTCATGAGACGAATGAGTGTGGTGACCGGCGGCGGAATCGCTATCCAAAAATAATGAAAATTCCATGCGAACAAGCAATTTATATCCTCCATAATAGCATTAATGTATGGTTCCCTGAATTATACGGCACCACTACCGCCGTCTCTCCAGTTTTCTTTAAGTAAGCATCAAGTTTACATGATTATTCGCTTAAAAAAGTTTGTTTGATGATAGCAAATTTCTTTTATAACCTATTACTTTAGCTGATGAATGATCTCCTTCAGCCATTGTCTTCCAATATATAGAAAGGTTACTGAAGCAAACTACAGATTATGGCTAGAATCTGCTCATTTTAGGTAGTCTGAGAAGAGCCACAACCCATAACTAACCATTTTTTGGGGGGATCTCAGCTTCATTTTCCTTATAGTTCTAGTTTGGTTTCAATCTTTATCGTCGATGGAAAAGTTTGTAATTTTTAACAAACTGTTGGGAATTGCCACAAGAAACGAATTAGCAATCAACTATCTAATCCAATTCGGGAGCAAGTGAACACAGATTGCTAAGATGAATAAAAGGTTTTCTGAAATTCATCAAGTTTTTGTTTGCTCCTCATATTTTAACTATAGCTTTATCAACTGTAAAATATTATACTAGTTCTGTAGCTGAATAGGTATATAGATTGCTGGAAGAAATTATATGAAAATAAATTCATTTTTTCATAAAAAAAAGTACAACTCGCAATTAGTCACAGCTAACGATTCGGAAAGCTGAGCATGTGAGCATTTTAGATTGTTACATTCTTCAACATAAAATTTAATTTTGCTTCTTTGTGTTACGTAAGGGAATTGCTAGAATACGTGCATGTTTGGCTTATAGATATAAATTCTCACCAACTTGTATCCCGATTACAACAGACATCATTGTAACATTTAATAACTTTCGAGCATCTCAAACAAAACACGAAATACTTGAAGGCACACCTTGCCCTAATTATTTTGTCTTCCCTGTAATGTAATACACAAATGGTAGCTCTCTTGTCCCTGATATTTGTTTTAGAAAGACAGACATTTGAGCCGTGAGAGCTAAAGTATGTTTTAAGAAGCGTAAAAAATTTCAAGTTGAAAGTGCTAATGCAAGTCCCTTTGAATTATATAATCCATCATCATGCAACACCGCTTCAGCAAAAAAACGGGAGAATTTCGTTTTACAATTTATATGTTTTTTCTTGCTACTGGAACAAAATTTATTAATTTATCACGTTTGTAGACAGACGGATACATTAGAGCTTCACTTTTAAAATATTTTTGTGTAAGCTTTCTTATCACGGTTGTGAATCAAAAGGTATTTTTTTGACTTTCAATGCCGGACCAGGAGGGATTAAGACTTTTATTTTTTTGCTACGAAAGGTGAAACATCAGAAAAGTTTTTATAGTCATGAAAAACCTATAAACACACTAAGCCTAATGAGTGGTGTGGTAAGTGCAGAGCGAAGTAAACAAGTGTGCCCTTAATCCCTCTTAATCTTCTTGAGGTTTTTGACGGTATTCAAGCTGGTGTGACCTTGCCGGTAAAGGTAAATGTGAGTACTGTAATGACTTTTTCACGTGTACTAAACACAACTCGACTGTCATCAATGCAATCATTTTAGTTGTAAATAAACCTTTATGAAGTGACTTTTGAACGTGAAAACTAATTCCTTGTCGTTTAAACTGCAGGTACTGCACATGATAACTTAACTTGGCCTAGAGATATACTTATTTATGATTATACTTGTACGTTTTCTTTTATAGCTTTGTAGTTGCAACTTAATGATGATTTCCTGCTTCAATCCTTTTCCTGAAATACATACATATACGCTTAGCACCCTTGAAAATTGTTACTGTAATAATGTTGTGTGATTCGCATAGCAAGGCTACCGATTTTAAACAGAAGGATTAATCTGTTCTATTCGTTTGTTTGTGGGTATATGTTTTGTGTGTACGCTTTGCTTATGATGCTGATGAAGAGGAAGTTTTTTTTAGGAAGAGTAGAACGAGGTATATTATATACGGACACACAAATGTGCTGCACGTAGCGTCAAATCCGAAAGTGTAAGTGAAATGTCAGCATCTCAAATAAATCTTCATTTAGTTTGTTCACCACTACTTGCTGTTGCCACTCATTTAGAATAGCTGGATTATTTCTGTGTAAGCAACGTCAGTTTCCCATAACCGCGTAAAGTGCACAGAGGCCTTCTAGGAAAAGCATGGAAATTTTATCAGAAGCACATATTATATGATATAGCAATATGCATAAAATGTAATTGTATATTTTTCAGCATAATGATTTTCCACTTCCTTTCTTAAAATCTATTCAAAGTAAATTATGACAAAGACGTCCCTAGTTAATAAATATTACGGGAGCACAACGTACAGCAATGAAACCCACAACAATACTCTCATATATATGTATACGTTATGCGAGGTTTGGCCTTTGGGTGAGTAGGAGGAAGGCATTCGGGTCGTGGGAATAAACCGGAGACGTTTCAGATTCAGGAAGCACGAGAAGAGGGGAAAACCTTCAGTGTTCCCTCCTGCTTTCAATATTCCATCCTCCATAATATTACAAAAGTCAGTGGATGTTGCCGGCAATTCTTTATAAATTAGTATGACAAAAAAAAATTAAAATGAGGCTGATGGAATGGATTCATTTTTTGAGGGATATAATGTAAGCATCCACCGCTTACCAACCACCATGTCATTACCACCAAAACCAAAGAACGGAAGTAGCAAAAGGTTTGGTGGTTCGGGATGTAACAATATTATTCATCATGGACCCAAAGGTTTCGTTGCGGCGAGACGATTTATTAAATCAGCTACATCTTATAATGAATTTAGATCCATTTATCTAGCATATTTTGTCCATTCATTCGTAGCAGCAGCATTCACTTGCTCACTTTCTCCTCTGTGCTTGCTCACTCAAGAAAGTTATCTCAGCTTGATGAAACATGAAAATGAAATTGTGTGGCTGGAAAATATCTTGGATAGAATGAACATGAAGATGATCAACAATAATAGATTTATAACTTGTACTCGCTCCATTTGTCATCTGACATTGGAGCAACTTATTGTCGACGAAGAAATCCAATCACAGTCTAAGCCTCAATTTAATTTTGGAGGCAACTAGAATCTTAGCAAGTTCTTACAGTAAGTAGTTCAAGAATAACTTTTCATGGTTGCAGGAATTCATGTGGCGCATCCAATCCAAGGAAATGAAGCACGTATATATATATATATACGGATTGCTTAGTTTAGCATTAGTAGTGCTGTCGATTTCTCCAGGCTACGTAAAGACTAATATCATGGGATGGGATGGGGCATAGAAGGAAGCTTCTTGCTTTAAGATGTAGTATACCAACGGCGTCCGGATGTCGTACGAAGCAACTCAACCTTGTTGTTCGTCCACCAAACCAAACTCTTCCTTGACGGATCATATATATATTTTTTTTCATGGAATGTATAAAAATTTGGTAATAGAAAACTCCGGATATTTGCGGTTGGCAGGTATTAGTAAAGCAAGGGATTTGGGGGATGAGAATATTACTCTGGTTAGATGAGGCCCACATTACATATTTATTATTATTCTGCTATTCTATATACATATTACATGTGTGTTACGTAAAAAGGGTCGTATCTGCCTGAAATATGAACCAGACAAATCCGCTTCCAATCCAGTGCATCCACCCTTCCTTTTCTTGCTCGACGTGAGTACAAGCAAACCAAGCCAACTATTGGATTAGATTGATAAAAACGACCTTTTCTCTTGATAATAATAAATAGAGTGCCAGCAACCTTTACCGCAAACTCCTAACAATGCCAGTCTTACTTTAACTTAGTTGGGTTGTAATAACTTTCTGAATATTTCCTTCATGTAAAAAAACGAAATGTTGGTAACTTGAGACAGCAGCATCAACCCTCAAACTCAAACTGAATACATGTGCGTAACACACTAATATCATATCACGTCGTGTTAAAAAGGGAGTAAATGTGATGTTGGAAGCTTCCTCCGACATCTTAGGCAATCATATTATGGAAACTTGTACGAGGTACTACGTACCAACCATCCAACTGGGGTATAAAATTTATATTCACTTTTATTGCATGTCGGATGTAATATGACATAACAGTGTGTGTGTGTGTGTGCGGTGTATATGGTATGATAGCAATTTATTTTACATGTGCCACAAGATGGAAGAATAAAATTTCTAGTCGAATTTTAAAATCCCAATAGAAATGCGTACATATTCGATACCTTTTATAGCTTATGGAAATGTCAGTTTAATGCCACAAATGGTTAAAATAGGATATCCGTACAACTGCATCATCTGTGTGTATACCGACTGGTATAAAATTTTCCACTTTTTGAACTGCACACTTTCCACTGGCTGAGCAAACTACACAGACACCTACACGCATTATGGCTTTCTTTTTCATACACGGAAAGGCAATATTCATGTTTTTAGTTACACACACACACGTATGTATCCAGTTAATATCGATACAAACGTGAATGTTTTATGCGATACATATATATATGCTTTGTTATAAATTTCAAATATATTTTATAATACTTATATCTAATTCTAAGAGATGAACAAGGAATTCCATAGCGTCGAGCAAAAGCGGCCGTGCAATAATACAAAATATTTTCCATTGCGTTTATTTTCACCTTCAAGTTGATTAGAATGAGAGTTATGCATGTTTTTTATTCGCTGTAGAAATTTCCTTTTTCTGTTTTCAGATTGAAAAGTATTTTGCTTCCATTACTACAATGATGATGGAATTACAATACAGCCTTCTCCTATTGATCAGATGGAGTGTGATGTGATGTGATGGACTCACTCACCTAAGAAAAGAGGAGGAAAGCGTTGGCACATGTTATTGCTTCTACAGAATACTTTTCTATTCCGCTCTCTCTTTCTGACCGTCTGGAGTTATCTCCAGGAAAAAGTAGGAGCACGTTGAGCTGACATTAGGCTAATATGCTTTCAATTCAATCCACTTTACTGCTTCCTACATACATTGAAGGGATGTACAGGGGCAAGCTCGGCAAGCGAGAAAAAGCTTTAATCCTATTTGTTTAGTCAGAAATCGGAATAGATGTGTGAGTTCACCTTCCACTACATCCCCGTGAATTATTATTATTTTGAACCCTAACTTTACGTGTCGAATAACGCTTCCTTTTCACTTTCGGAATATGGAGAGCAAAAGCTCAAAGAATAGTATTAAATTACACGCGAGAGTTGGCCACAAAACACTTTAAATAATATTCAACGAAATTCATTTGTGCAATATAGAGGTATATCCTTTATTATTTCCAGTATTATTACGGTACAAAATCTGGAATTGAAATCGGAAAACAGGTCTGTTGAATTTTTGTTTTTCTCTAGTTTCGGTAAACAATACAGTAAAAAACTTTTCCAGTAATGAATATACGGGAGGAAACAGTTATTTAACACGCATTCCATAAATTTTGTAGAGGTAGCTAGCTCTCTGTTTGGGAAACGTGAGCTACAAAATGGTCTTTCAGAATGGATGTGATTCAATGCTAGCCTCCTTTATCAGGCTGAGAGGTAGCTTAGAAAATAAAGAATTTACTTTGTTTTGTACATTGCAACATTTGATCAGGAAAGTAGGAAGCCGACATCATCTTGATGATTTGTTGTGATTTCAGTATATTTTTTTGCCTGCACCACGCACCACGATCATCATTAAATCACAGTGTAGCGAAAAAGCAAAAAAAAAACGCCTACACTCATTGACTGATCTTCTGTGTAATACTACTAACACCCTATCTCTAAATTCTCTACTACTACAACCACCACCATGTACTTACATTACATCCCGGGTAATACTTCAGATGTTAATACTATTTATTAGATACGTGTATAAATATCACTTTTGTGCATTATATAACTACCCAGCCTATCGCCGTGTGTGTGCACAAGTATGATTATGAATGCAACTTTTCTCTCTATATTGGAGGAGCATAATGTAGCAATCTTTCAGATGAGTCCTATAGGGCCAGCATAGAGACGTGAATGGCCTACAGACGACAATCAATGAAGCATCACGTAATGGCAGGAGAACCCTTTGTGGAGTTTCGCTGCAATAACAATTTATCGTGTCTAGATAAACACTTCTCTATGTGTGCGTTTGCTTTCCTCAACTAACACTTCCAGAGGACCTCTCTTTCAGACACACACACAAAATGTGTGCACTGATGCTGCACATACCTCCATTTTATAACATACATGTGAGCATTTGATAGTTACACTTCCAAATAGTATACATAACCATTTCAGCTTTCGTGACTCTTCAGCAAAGCACTTCTTTTCTTACCATAAAAATCAGTCTCATAATTTCAAATGAATGCAACCAAACGGAGCCCTCTCCTCGTGAATCCAAGTGTAATGGAACATGAACAACGGTGGATCGACAAGGTTATGGTTACTCAAAGAGTAGTGGAGAGCAGAGAGAGAGAGTGAATAGATTATTAGCTGGAAAAAAACTATATAGTAAACCTAAATCTACAGAATCACTGCTCCTCTCACAGCAACACACACGTCATTCAGATCATTTGAGATTTAAGAACAACCAAAATAAAATGACGAAAAAAACCAAACCACCGTTCCTTCACATTGCGTGCAAGCCTTTATGAGATAATACGATTTTGATAGTGATGTGATGTGAGCGGGGCCCAACAACAACAAAAAATTATCATGATTACGATGCATTCAGTAAAGGAACCTTTGAACTGTGATTCCACGTCAAAATATGCAGTGCAAAGGATGAAGGAGTGCAAGTGTGAATTAAACTGAGAAGGGTAAAAAAAAGTTAGAGGCTATAAAAAACCCGATCCTATTTTCCTTTCAATAAAAATTCGATACTGATGATTGTGATTGTGAATCATAATACATAGAAATATAAAACGAAAAGATGAGATTACCACATGAGTACCACAAAGATTGACAAATAAAAATGTGAGTTAAAATATTGAAAAGGCTTTTCCTCTTGTGCAATGGCAATGATTCTATTCCATAAGCTCTTTGTTAAGTCCCTTAAATTATTAAATAAAGAATTATTGTTAATGTCATTCCTCTTCCATTCCACACGCTGTAAAATAGTTCATTCATAAAATGGGAAGTTTGTTCTGCATTATGGAAATGCGACTGAAAGCAAACAATAATTGGAAACCCAATGTATAAAGTCTTGAACAATTTCATTTCTGCGCTAGGATTACAATATGATCCCCCTTTCCCTAATTTTACAACTGTCTTCTCGTGCCAACTCCTATAAACAAGCATCAGCCTCACATGACAATTTGTTTACCGTAGAAGAAGACAAGAAGGAGGAAGAGGTTGGCTAGTTTCTTCAGTTTTTAATACTTTAGTGGTGAAGTTGATAACTCGCTTTGCAGCTTAAGCAGCCTAGGATCAACAACAATGTTTTCATACATAAAGAGTTGGTTTTCCTTGTAAATAAAGAAGCGTGCATGCATGTATGTATGTATATTTCCTAGAATGTGAGATAGCAAGCGGAGGAAGATGAAGATGATGATGATTTTGATGATGGTGTGTGGTGGTTAGTCCGTGAGCATTAACACTTTCCAGACATCGTATTTTAATGCACCACCAGAAGCAATGGAGCAAGGAGCCGTGAGCACAAAACTTGACTGAAACTGCCGGAGCAAAAACAAACCAGCAAAGAAGTCTGGGCCTACCTGTGAAGATAAGGATTAGAATTACAAGTCAAGATGCTTTATACTCATTAACTACGACTACATTAAGAGCCAGAGATAATGCAGTTTACACAAACTCCACTATCTATAATGTAACACACAACTTTCGTATTATTATGCCAGAGAAATTTTGAGCACAGAAAAGACGCTCTCGCTCATTTCATTGTATACAAAAGTGTGTGAGAGACACGTTGTTGGATAACTAACTACATACGTTCATAATATAGCTCATATGAAACAGTTTGGAGACTTTATCAAAAGGAGGCCATATGCAAAAGTGTATGATTTTAGTATCTAGAGTTGTTAATGGACTAATATATTTTATTCATGAAAATATGCCATGATGGAAGTTGACGGGAGTTGTACAGATCCTCCTCCACTCCTCATCTTTGCTCAGTCCTGCCATAAGCAATTTCACATTCCACCTTCAAAAGATGGATGGATGCATGTTGCCTGCTCACATGATTTTACTGCTGTGAATTCGCCATCAGCGTTGACAAGGCACGCTGCATGTGACCTCGGCCATATTTCATTAAATTAAAGCATCCCATACATATATTCATTAAAGTAATAAGTTACGAAGGATCTTACCAATTTTCTCGAGGCTTTTGTGTACGACGTATTACACACCAAAAACTAAAAGGAGCTGACAAGTGTGTGGTTGTCGATTCAAATTCATGTGTAATATTCTTTACATAGAAGCCATAAAAACACAGCTCCAGAGAAGAATAAAGCTTACGTAACCAAGATGCAGTGATGAGGAAAATTTAAAGTAAACTTTACATTCTTGCTGAACATGCGGTAATCTGAGTCTGGTCTAAAAAGTATTATCTTTGAGTCGAGCCTGAACCTACCAAAGAGAGAGAGAGAGCTAACTGAAGACTTAATGGTTACGTATCGGATTATGTATTCTGGAATCTATATCAAAGGAAGGAAATGGTTTCCCTTTACTGATCATTAACTATGCACATTAACTCTTCTACTAGAAGAAAGGAATAAAACTCATTCATTCGTATGCGCTCCTCGAACCTATATAGCAAAAAGCTTAGTTGGTTTGCTATACCATGTCCTCATATCTTAAGGAAAGGCTTTATCTCCTTCAAAATTAAAGATCAAAGCACACATAAAACCACTTCATTTTACCTTAAAAGATCCTCATTCCAGCCCCTCCTTGTATTTTGTATCGACCATCAAATTTCCCCCCGCAGATGAGGTCTTCCCAACCTATTAAACGTCAGCATTAATAGGCAAGCTCTTCAATATTTGCTAATACTGAGCGAGAGCGGTGATGATATGATGGCCACAAATGCGCAAGAAAATCAGCAACCTTTCCAAATGGCAAGATATTAAAAAAAGGCTGGAATGGCATTCGCCCCAAGGTGCCAACATTGCTGAGACATGGGTCATTACGTAATCAACATAGTATGTGTTAGTATTCGTATTACTGACACATAGACCACACCACACCGTAGACAAAGGGAACTCGTATTTATCTACACATTGACAGAAATACTGACACTTTAAGTACGTAGCATAAATGAGAGAGTTTTTGGCTCCCACTCTCACTCTTTCTGAAGCCTGATACTTTTTGACTATTAAAACCCAGCGTAATTAATGCATGTTCCAGGAACGGTTACTGATCTTATGTCAATGTTTCCCATTGAAATGCAAATGAAATGCTATTAAGAGTCAAATAAAACCTTACTTTATGGACGAGTGGCACTGATTAAAACATTCGTCTAAAAGTTTTCTCTGAGCCTTGCTGATTTCTTGTTTTTTTTCCTCTGCAGAAAGTTGAATACTATACTATGCTATGCTAGCTCTACAATGCATCTTCAACTCAGATTTAGGAAATGACACGATATATTGCTTTGTAACTTAATACGATAAATGAATTGCTGATGATGACAGCAACTACAGCGCACTGCAGTAATTTACGTTGGGCTCACCAATGTAATAATAGCAAAGCAATGCATGACCATGCATGGAAGAGGCAGAAGCAACTCAACTCAAAAAGTCCCAATCTCACGGCTTCCACAACTCTTGTCTAACAAGATAAAAATCAGATTCATTGCTAGTTCAATAGTATTGCGGTACAGTAATTCGAATGCTGAAAGAAATGTGCTTTCTTCGAGAATAACTGTGATACTTGTTCGAATAGAAGCGTTTCTTTAAGCCTTGTACAATATCGTTAGCAATATTCTAGTAGTATGTTAGCCACTATAGTCAATAGTAGGCAGCCCAGTACATTCTTGGAATATATGCTTTGGGAAGCTCTCCAGTAGTAGTACGCCCTGCCAAACAAATTGAGATCACTAAAGTTGACTGTAACTTCCATGAATTTCTGGCGAGCCCAAAATCATGGGAAAAAACTAGCCATACAAAGATATAACACAGAGTTCCATTACATGTCGGCCTCCGACGTTTTGAGTTAAGGATGCGTACCATATTACACAAGTAAATTTTGTGACTTGTCTAGCTCCCAAGTTTGCAACGGATCTCGTTAGACATACATACATAAATAGATTCCTATATGAGTATTTTAGTTAGTCTTCCAAAGCTGAAACAGTGATCACACACAGTTTGTGTGCAAGAGGAACGTGAAGCTGCATAAATGTCAGAATTATCAGAAAATGCAGCCGTAGTATTAGGGACCTCCCCAAGTTAAGAGCTGAATTTATGGAATTGGCCCGTGCAAGAGCAAGCCCGTAAGTCTCCAATGATGGGATTCAAAGTCGAGTCCATACTAGTTATTGAGCAATTAGTGAAATGTCCTTTGCTATACGGAGTATGTTATGTGCTCACTCTTTCTTTCACACACAAATAAGTATATCGAAGCTCAAAACGGTGTCAGCCGCGTTCGCCCTATTACTATTTTTCAACATTGGACTTTAGTTGATTGTTGGACATGGACAAGAGAACCTTGCTTGTTTACTAGCATATTGCCGCCCCCTCAACCCAAAGCACGTTTTAAAAAATCAACTAACCAACTCAAGTAACTTTTTTATCAGGCCATTCTTAGAGTACGTCATGATCACATATATTCAACGCCTACACACGTGTAATATCAACATGTTAATCTTAAAATCGACAAATAAAATGGCTCCACAAACACTTATTACACAATCGCTTTCAATTTCTGCATGAAATCCTTTACAAAAAAAACTTTCAGCAGTTTACATTTTGATCCCCATAAGTCAACTCATTCAATTCAGAGAGAGAAAATGCTGTTTTTGTATAAAGTATAAAGTCGTATTTACCAGATTAATCTCAAAGATACATACATACATATATATCAAGTTTATACTTCATTCTTTGATACTTACACTTGTATTACATTTACCATTTCCCCCATCCAAATCATCATCCGCGACAAATCATGTTCAAGGTTGAGTTGATTTCAAATGTCACATTCAGCGTTGCAGTTTACGCAAAGGAAACTTTTTTTCCATGCCCAAACACTTTTGCTTCTGACTCCCAAAGTTGGTGACAAACGTTTATGGTCAAATAAGTAAGATACAACATTGTGGACTAAATTGGATGGTAATAAAAATTTAAATGCAGTTAAAAATCAAGTTTCCATTCTTTCTTGTTTTCTATACATACGATGAATACATTTTATATGGTGCATATTATTATTATGTTAACCAACAAAATTTAAAGTGAACTCGAGTGCATACTCATTGTTCTAATTTAGTTATCCACCAGACTAAACCTTTACTAGATTTTATCAACTGCTTACAAAGTTATGTTATGACGATGACCGTCATGACACATGCATGTTCAACCATAACACTTGCTAGCTATTACTATTACTTTCCCCTTTACCATAACTGAGGAATACAATATTATGCGTTGTAATTTTTAGGTGTGTGTTTTTACAAGGAATACAGGATTTTCTTCTTATTAAGAAAAATATTTAACATGGAGACTGGTTGACAGAGACAAGACAGGTACAGAGACACGACGATGATATAAACTACGGGGTAATAACGATAACAATCATAATGACGGTGTGGAGATGTACATTTTCTATTGCAGCATACATGGGATGATGATGATGATGCAAATGTAAACCAAGATGTTCAGGCTGGAAGTATGCTGGAACAATCAAGTGATTTGACGTGTCACAAAATATGCATACTCGTCACCAGCTTGGTTTCCCTTCTCTCTGGTATTCTTATGACATGACATCCTTTTATTTGCATACCAAAGTACATAAATATTACACATTCCTTTCTTCTTGTCATTATCTTGGCAATGGTTTGTGTACGGTCATTACAGCTTTGCTTTATTAGCAATGAAACTTGATGTGGTTAGTTCAGTAGATAATACGGGAGGAGAGGAGACTAGACTTAGTATTTCCAGTATTTCGTTGTCATCGGGTGAAAAAAAAATTCTAGAAATTAAAAACACTTGGGAAGTCGTTTCGTGGACTTTCTCGTTGCGTAATTGGTTGATTGGAGTTAATTTTGACGCAAACGTATGAATAACAGTTTAAATAAAAACTGCACAAAAATATATGTACGTGCCAACGTGCTTGAAACATCTTTAGTTGAAAATGGCTAAAAAAAACTTCACATTTCCATTTCCCATCCCATCCCACCGTGAGATATAAGGGAAAGTACCAACTAAACACACAAATATTATCTTTCGCTTGGTTTATTTACACAAGGTGGCTTATACCACCATTCAATCTCTTTTTTTTCTGATGAAGGTAAGATGTTTTAGGTTTAGTTTGATCATAACTTTGTGTGCAAACCGTTTTCCAGCGAAATATCGACGATTTACAAGTGGAAAAAGTAAATACTCACATATATCTTGACACATTTTCTGCTTTTCGTAGCACCTCTTAAGTGGGAATAAGCAGTCAGTCGGAAGTTATGGGCTTTAAGAAAACTATGTTAACAAAGAATAGCAACAACAGTCATACAGCTGTTGAAAGTGATGGTTTTTTTGGAGGAGTAAGGAGTAGTAGTACACACACCTTAATCCCTGGGAAGGGAAAGGCTTTCTATAAAAACGATTTTTGCTCAATGTTAGTAATAACGTAATAAGGCTCTCTCCTTCTCCATCTCTCAATCCTTTAGTGTGCTAAACCAATGGGGCTTTTCCACTTTTTATGTAGATATTTATATGAACACATTCATACCTACAGGCAGAAAGTGCTAAAACTAACCAAACTCGTTAACTTTTCCTCACTTCTTCTCTCTCACTTGCTGACTACCTTCAAAAGAATCGGTAGCTTTTGCAAACTAAGTAGTGCTCACACACAAAAAAACTTTTCGGCTGCTCAAGTTTCATTATTCTTCTTCATCGTCTTCATGCAGAAAACTCATCGAAATCCTGTGTGAATGTGTGTTATTTGCTGGGAGCTAAGATGATGATGCTCTTTCAGAGTTAGTTATATGCAGCTTCATTTTTTTCGATGAAAATGGCTATCTGTAGTTTACACTCTTTCATCGTCCCCCACTTTCCGAACGGCAACATTGCCAAATACTGCATAAGTTACAAATTTTCATTATGATACCTTTAAAATCCTGCTCAACAGTTTACAGGAGTAGTAGTCGTCGAACAATCCTTTGAACAAAGTTTGACTTCGTTTACTCAGCAGCTCCCTTCCCCCATTTCATATTGGTTTCGTGTACGCTGGAGCTACCTACTCGGGGTACTTATGCTGGATGGAAAGTACTCATCCTTGAAAAAAACTTTCTGCAAAACAACCGAAATGCATCCTAAACACACATGAATTTGTAGTGGTATGGTATAGAGGTACTTTTTACTCTCCCGAGTATGTACACTTTCCGTTCACGCTCATGCCTTCAAAAAAGACGAAAAATTTGCCTGCAATCGCCTCCAGAAATTATCTAGAGCAGAGCATGACTTGAGTAAAGTAGCATACTAACAAGTTCGGGCATCTCCTATGAGAAAATATTTAATTTTCCCTAAAAATATTGTGTACCCACCTATTCCTTTGCTGTGGAAGCCCTGTTTGTATTTGAATGCTTTACGAAAAAAAGTAAATTTGAGCAGGGAACTGCGTTTTTTTTGAATTGGTATACTTCTAAACTAATATAATATATAATATGCTGTATAAGTATTTGCGCGTCGAATATTTGATATCACGCTATGTAAACGCACGTCGAAAATAAATATAAAAAACAGGTAGGTTTTATTCCCCTTGTTTTTACTATGGGCAATAAGCACATGAAAAATAACTTACGTACTTGTATCCACTGTGTGTACATAAATTTCATGCTCTCCGTGTGTGTGCGAATCTATCCGCAGTGTGTATAATATATTATTCCCACAATATACATATAATTTCTTCTAGAATATACACGTATCTTGAATTCTCAAAAAAAAAAGTTTGCAGCTGCTTCCATGCATGATTTTATTCTGTTTGCTCATTTTTGCTTGGTGTGCTTAGGGCCAAAAAAAACTTTCAAGACAACAAAGGTGACTGTACAAAGTGCTACGGTTTCTTCAATAAAGCAGCAACTTGATACAAAAGAGATGCATGCATGAACTTAATTCGCAGAGGGAACGAGCTTGCGAATACTAAGTCAATGTTTATAAAGTACGTTGACTGAATGCTTAGAGATGAATGATGCGCTGAGGTGAAGATGACGATGATGCTTTGCTTATAATGGAAGTGGATTTTATTTTGATGTGATGCGATGTGAGATGCGATACGGATCTTGTTTCACTCAAATTACAGCTTGTATTCTTACAGGTAATGAACATTATTACAAAAGACAGTATAGCACGAAGATCAAAACAATACGAAAACTGATAAAACACACAACTTTCAGCGAGCTGTCAGACCAAAGAATTCCTAAAAAGAAGTGGCACAAAACATGCCCAACAGAGGAGAAATGCCGTACCTCACCTGCAGTTTCTAAAGGAAGTAATAAAATTTGTCTTGACTCCTCCAGTCGGCTCTTTTTTCCCCACTGTCAGCAACTCAATAAAGTCAACTTGTTTCGTTTTTATACATACACAATTTCTTTTATTCCTTATCACTTGATATTCATGTCAGAGCATAATCATGGTGAGATAGATGCATTCCATTTATGCGGGTGGTAGAAAAGTTAAAGCAGCAATAAGGAACAAGCCAAAAAGGATATGGTGCCATTCATGTGTATGGCATCATAATATAATGCTAGAGTCTGCAGAAAAAAAAGTTGGTTCTTTCATAGTGAACGTGCATGCATTATACATGGACAAAATGCCAGAACATATGAAGGCTTATTCAAATGTGATCTCGTTGACAATGTCAATGTCAGACCACCAAACAACCACCTCAACCTAACACATGTTCCTTTACACTCTCTTTCTCCAGAGTATGGAGATATTTTCTGGCAGCCAAAATCATATTAAGAACTGGATGATGTCTCCTTAAAAAACTAACCCGATTTGAATTTCATATGATTTAGGTGCTATCAGACTTTGACGGATTGAGTATATGTAGCTCTGATTTGATTTGAAATTCAGTTCTCTCTAACGGATATCTTTTTATCTGTTTATCTTCTTTTCTAAGAAAATAAACGTATGCATTGAATTTCATTTTTTTATTTAAGGATAAAACTGTTAAGGAAGGACTAGCAAAGTTACGCATGTAGATGGAAAAATTCATGGAATTGTATAAAAACTTACTGTCACTGAGAATCCAGGGTTATTTTTTCCACATAACATATAAAACCCGTCCAATTTTTGGTAATTCAGGCTTTCGATTGAGTATTAAGTTCTGACTCGTTTTATAACACAAGAATCACAAACTTTCAGTTTCCTTGAATCAATGTCTTCGTGTTTTGTCTTTTTGTTATGAATGTAAGATGCTGGTGGATAATCAAACTCAACTCACAAAATTTTCACTTTTTCTTCAATTACACCAAAGCGTATCTCATTGAATACACGTGCCTCATCAATTTGTTGTAAAAGCTTAATTAATTTTATTCCAGTTGCTCCTTTTGTTTTTAATTTATTTGTTTTTATTCTTTAAAAATCACTGACAGCGAGAAAAAAAACTACAATCCACTTTTAAAACTTCAGTCACGAAACTTCACAATTTTAGCAGCTTTAGCTTTTATAATGTTGCTTATAATGATGAACTATGAGAAATTTATATTTGCAAAATTACTGGATTTCCCCCAAAATTTTATGTAAAATGATTTTTAAGAGTTTAAGAACTCTTATAAAATGTTGTTTCAGAATGTACTTTTTTTAGTGTGCATGTAACTCATTTCCCCATGAACGCGAATTTGTTTTCAAGCAAAGATGATTGATTAAGATATCTTGACTGCTAACCGGTCCACTATGGAATGAGCTAGTTATCCTTTGGTAAAGTAATAATATACCAAAACTTTCCTACTGGACCCGAACCACTTTTCTACCACTAGCAAGTCCACAAACGTGGTTACTTCTACTTTTCGTCTGTTCCCCTGTTTGTCTGTAGCTTTACTAGCAACACTGCCGCATCGGCACACCAACAAGACAACTGAGCCGGTGTAATAATGATTCTCTGCTAGGCTAGGGAAGCTAGCAGCCAGAGACTTTTGATACTAAGCTGCTGCTGCTGATGGAACTTGCGTATATCAAGGAAAGAGATGGGAATGATAAAGATACACGTTTCCGTCACATAAGTAAATACAGAATACACTTACTACAGGAACTCTCCAGTTCCAGGCAAAAATGTATCAGAAAGTGTTGGTGAATGAGAGAGACTCTCTGTACCCGTTAACACAAGAGTTTAGCAAACAAAATGTGTAGCTCCTTATACCACGCTGCTCATGTGAGCACTGCTGCCAGTGAACTGAAGCTGCTCCAAAAGACCTTCATCAGTTTGCCCCTTATGTGTTACACCAAAAGGTTTCTATCCAGCCAGCCTCGTAAAACCACCCAATGCAATGATATTCCTCCACAGCTCGTTCAGAGAGGAGAACGGCGCAGCTTGCATACAAGAACAGTTTTTGTACATGTACACAGAGGCAAACTATATTATGTTTTGAGTTGTGAATACGAAGCTACTAGCCTGTGAGATATCTAGTTAGGAACAAACCAACAATTGCTCTGCTCTTGTCTATCCACTCTTTTTCGTATATAGCAAAGTAATACATGCATAAGACTTAATGTATACACACAAAAAAAACTTTTTTTTATTCACAAGCAAAGCATAACATGATATTACATGTTGTTATACTCATATACTGACAAGCTAGTACAGAGTCTCGTGTGCATTTGCTCCCCATATCCCCTTGCCATTGTTGCTTCTTCTATTCTCTAAAAGTTTACGTTTTTTTTGTGCATTGTATACAATTTTATATTTTGTGTGAGTGTTCCTCGTCTAACACTCACATTCCATAATCGCACTGGAAAACATTATTATTGTGAAAAATACAAAACTTCTTACTCTTCAGTTGTGATCTAATACTTTTAGAGGAACAGCTAATGGCACTTTTTATTACTATTTGGATGTGAATGATTGTAGTGGAAAACAAGCTATAATATTGCAGCTATAGGGTGTATGTGTGGTTCATACCATACCTCATATATTTCGTTTATGTTTGTTTGTTAGTTCATATGGACATTTGTGTTTCATAATCTCGAAACTATTAAAGCATCTGCGAATTGTGAAACCAAAATTAACCTTGGATGACACTATCCTTCCTTCATGGTGAATTGTGTGCGCCTTGTCATAAAATGAGCATAGTCACATGCACTTTAATCTTTATGCTTTAGTGGCTGAGATCACAAGCACATGTAAATAATATACATTATGTTGACTGTGCCGTATAACAAATAGGAGTAAATGGTAGTAGTAATACACCCCGAAAACAACAAGTTGTGCTTTGGAGGATGATTCATCCCCACACGATATATGATATTGTTATGATGCAACACTATATGCTCAAAATAAACTGGACTGTTTTAATGGCCAACTCTTAATGAGTGGGGAATATAATGCTTTTGTTAACATTGCTAATAAAGGTCCAAGGTTATAACTCATTTCGTATTCTTCTCGGCGGTGCATGGTGATAAGCAAATATGCCTGTCTCAAGCACTTGTGTAGTTTTACGGCTTACTTTAGATGCTTTCCAATGCTATATAATGGCCAATCTTAGAACTTAAAAGAATGGTCATATATTTTTTACTTTACAACCTCCACATAATATTCTTCTTTCATATATCTTTTGTCTATCATGCTCTGTGACTGTGATAGCTATCTGTCTTTAGAGATGGTGTACGTAGTACGTACGCACATTAAAACAAATATGAACGATTCCATTTTATGAATCACGATTTATGCTCAATTTTTTATTTCTACTAGTTATTTTGCAGGAAGAGGAAGAATTAATAAATTAGTATGGCACGTCAAAATCAAAATGGCATCTGGATTTAATCTGTCGTATACCCCCGCATAATAAAACATGTGCTCAAACCTTGATAGAAGTCAAATACGTCTGTAAATAATATCGTAAACCGATAGTAGTCGAGGATTTTACTTTGCAAACTCGCACAATGTTTTCCCCGTTCGACCTATGAAAAGTTTTATTTCGAAAAGATCCCTAGAATAATTTACTCATTTCATAGGTCATGAAGTTCCGTTTTTTACTCTTTGGATTTCCCTTTGTAGTTGAAGTCATTTGAAAAATTTCTCTTTTTATGTCTTTCCCCCCAAAAAAATATGCTCCAGCAACAACAAAAAAGTTCTACAGAAAGTGACTTTGTTTGTTGCTTGCTCTTATATATACGATGATGCTGATGGTGATGTAATCAAAAGGATCTCCTCAGAGGCATGGTGGCAGTAACAGAAGTGCATTTACTGTGTTTGGGTGACTACTGCTAGGTAGTGAGCATGGTAAATAAGAAAACGGATAAATTCAAAGGTTATTTTATTGGAAAGGCTCACACGACCCAGTCACCCAAAGCGAAACTATAAACAGGAGAAATGGGATTCAATGAAGCAAGCAGTTGGTTATGCCTTCATAGTACACACGTCGCACATAAAAATTCGATTGTACTGAAGTGCTCTCCTCAGTTTTATTCCTTCACCAGATCCGTATATATTCTTCAGTGAAACAGCGCACTTCAAAACACGGATGCAAAGAAAGTCCAATACCAAAAATATACGACTACTTCCTCGTCATCATCAGTGTGATCCTTGTACATAAGTACTTGTGTACATAACATGGGTGCACGGCGTATTTGTACATGTGTACACAAATATGCCTTATATGATAGCAGCCGACCCTCTACGCGCATTCACTTTTAATACGTTTGTCTACTTACCAACAGCGTGTCTCGTGTTTGATGCTGTAATGCTGACAGTCAGCGCTCACCCTAAACAGTGACACATATTTTATACAATAAAAACCAAAATTCCATCATGATTCTGATCACATGAGGGTCGGAGGTCTCTTTTTAGTACATAAAATATAAATGCCATTTTACAGTGATACAAAAAAAAGGTTCTCCAGAGGATTTATTTACTTTCTTTCAAAGCAACCATCCAAAATAGCAATCACAAACAAAGAGACGAAATCCAGTTGGTTGAATAAGTCACTATTTAGTTCAATATATTCCCTTTGGTTTGTTAAAGAAGAGAGATAGCAAACTCTGAAGAAAAGTCAATTCAAAAGTAAAAAGTGGTCTCCATCTATCTCCATCCCCTCTCTCGACACAGTACATTTGATAATAGGTATTCGCATCTGCCTACTGCAATGGAAACGGATAACGTCATCAGTGGAAGTGGTAAAGGAGAGACAAAAAAATAACCAATGATATCCAATATACTATGTATATCTATATATTGCACTTAAAAACTATAATAACGTGAATGCGTCGTCTGGAATTGTAATTAAAATTGCTTGCTCTATTGAAAGAAAGAAATAAATCTTCAATAGAAATGCTCCCCCCAACCAGACGTTTCATTGTTATACTGACCATTCGAACTGCTGCTGCTGTTGTTGCTACTGCAGGGGTAAAGTTGGTAATTTCTTGATCCAATCATTTAGGAAGCATCCTAAGGATAATATCGTTGGTATTGGCTTGTTGGGTAATACTTTTCGTTATGCATTAACCAACGCGAAACCCATCAAATAAATGAAGATGTCAAAGCTATTTAGGAGCTGAAATCCGACGTGGATAAGAAGAGTCGGATTGAAAAAAATGTCTAATTGGATTGGAATGGGATATAAAGAAAGACACGCAACTAACGAGCAATAATGGCACTCGAGACGATGCAAAGGGGAAGAGATCTCATTTGAACGATTTTCAATTGTTGTGCTGGAAGCATTGTGCCTTTTTATGTATTGTACTGGTTGCATTGTAAGCAGAGATGAAGTAGAGGATGATGATGGTATTTTATCCAAATAGAAATCCAATGAGTAGAAGTTCAAGTAGGAATTCTCCCTATTTTATTCATGCATTATTCCTCCAAGGAAAGAGAGGAGAACTTCACAAGATGCATCAAATCAATGTACTCATGCGTTTTTACTAGTTTTTTTTACCAACAAGACCTAATATCACACCACTATTGAACATTGAACCTCTTCAACTAATATATTTCGCTTTTTACACTTGATTGACTTGTGAATTCGATGGTAGATGTTGATGTATGTAAATACACTAGTGTAGGTCTTTGAATTGAAGTCGACAGGAAATTCGTGTGCGTTTGAAGGACTGATATTTTTTTACTCGTCACCTTCGGTCAACCGTGCTAAATCGAAAAGGCAGTACTGGAATTAGATTGTGTTGATGCGCTGATGCAGTGAAGTGACTAATTCAACGATGGTATGTCGCCTTTAGACGTATTTAAAGCAAATTATATTAGAGTTGATGCATGTTTTCTTGAGACTCTTTTGTATTGCTGAAGAAGACGTTTGAAGTTTGAATAACTCTTTCTACCCAAGAACAAAATTTTAAGTAGACTATATATACTTATGAAGTCCTACTTTATTTTTCAAGCCTTGACATATCTCATTGTAATCCAAGATTTTTTAAATAACAAAAAAAGTGATGAGTAATCAAGCAGGCAAAAGTTATGTCAATATGTATTTGGTAAATGCAGCGTACATTTAAAGCCTCAGTTCAATTCTAATTGTCTACCTTTTTCTACTCACATTTTGCAAACTGTTGGACTGATTCACTGATTCATATATAATGAATCCCATTACTAATAAATCTTTGCATTCACGCTGTCAGAGTTCATAAGATATGCATTTATCATTCATTATCAATATCCAATCTTGCATATTTCATTCTCATTTCATCTGGGTTTCTAAAGAGTAGCGTTGCGTAGTGGAGAGTGGAAGTCGCAATTTCTTTTACAAATGAATGAAAGTAGTGCCCTTTCATCCTAAGGATATATGGCACATTTTCTGTAGATCATCAGTCGTCTGGAGAGCTGGATTGCTTCTCTACATTATTACAGTCGTGTTTTTCACAATTTTCTACTCCACACATTGTCTTCACTCATTGTTAGTTGGGAACAAAGAAATTGCGTGATTATGTTGAGTGTTCCTTTTGATGAAATAATAACCATAAAACTTTCGATCCACTCCATCAATACTTATACAAGTGAGGATCGTGGCTAGCTTCGCTTCAAACAATGCAGAAACGAGAAAAATGGGAATGCCCTTATTTAACATTACCTTGTGTTTTAGCAGTTATTGCCCTCAAAAATTCCTAAGGTGTATGCTGTTGTACTATATGAAGCGTTCCAAAGACCAGTTTCATTATACGATATGACGTAACGCATTAGATCATGCCAATTCAAGCAAAAGTACTTCTACTTTCATTCCAGCGTGCAATTCTGTATTTTTGGTTCTTTGAACTTTGCAGTATGCACTCCTCAGAAGAAAAATTGAAAGGAACCATGTTGAATGCTGAATACGTCTGATTACTAGAGAGAATGGAAAGATCTCACTAAAATACGCATACCTGTAGAGTTTTTCATTAAAAATGGCTCATAAACATAACGATTTCATGTTTCTTGTATCATTTTATCGTGGCTCTTTACTCGTGGACACGTAGCCTTTCTACCACACTTTGGCACGCGGAGTAACATAAATTTTGTATCTAAATTCACATTCTGTCAAAACACAAGGTTTGAAGGAAGAAATATATGAACAAATCGTGTTGAGTTTTTCAAAGCCATGAGTTCCGAAAAAAGATTTATGGTCTTATGTATATGTAAAGCAGGTATGAAGGTCATTAGGGGTAGAGCAAGGTGTGAAAGACAGTTCACTTAACGACTACCAAAGATCCCTTAATAATATGAGAGACCAGCATTGCTAGTGAAATTGTAATGATCTAGTTTCCCACGCTAGGTATTGTCCTAGAGCCAATATAGGGATGGATGGATATTCACTCAGGAAATGATTCATTTTACACGGGCTTAAGTGTTGCGTAGCAGAGAAACCTTGAAAACAAATGGATACAAGTACACCTGGTCCTCATTTTTCCAAAAATATAACAAAAGATGTTCCTATACTGTCAGATTGCAAGAAATGAAATGAAGTATATCTTGCATTCAGTCAATCATTTTTGCGTAGTTTCCCCTAATATTTTAAAAATGTTCAATTGACAAATATTTTAAGCAGAAGAAACATTCATTTTAGAATTATAATTATTGAAGTCGTCTTTTCGAATAGGAGAATGGCCGATGTTCGTAATTGCAAGTGCATTTGTTACACTCAATTATATGAATTTCACCCCTGTCGATCATTACCTAAAATTCTAGTGACAACAATCGACTACCGGAACCATAGAGGATTTGTTGGATATTTAGCTAGCAACAGTTGTTGAAATGTAGAAACCAATTATAAAAATGTGTCTTGCTAAAATGTGTGACATCATTCCACCGTTGAATATCACCATCGAACATGCAACTAGTCCATATGCACGTAATAACCAGGGTGGTTTGATACATAAACATACAGATACCTTTTATTATATCTACTAAGGCTTTTCGGAATAATGGAAGTAAAACCTAATTATTTCGGTTGGTGCCAGTACGTCTTTATACTTGGGAAGGTTAATGCATCTGACTTAAACCATTAAAGTTAAGGTTTTATATCTACAACGTTACGATGGGCAGACGGTCTTCACTTATATGCAGGAGGAGGAAAACATTATTCAGTTGTAAATACTGTTATCAAACAGGGGAAAAGAAATGATACACAATATGCATAATTGTCACTTTCATCATCAAATGTCACTACTGTCAGTTACAAACAGCAATGTACAAGTTGAAAATGGCTTGTGCTCATCGATCAAACCTTTTGACAAGACAAGAGGGCCGAAGCTAGGGAAGATTACAGAGTAGAAAAAGAATGAAGAAATGATTTAGGAGTTTATAAAAGGCAAAAGAATTATTGTACACCTGTTTCTGGTAGGCAATAAGCCATACCCAAAGGCAACTGTTCAACTGTCGCAGTGACAATGAAGAGCTTTTTGGAGCGATTCCGCATCTACTCACCGTATATGCTAATAAACCCATACAAAATGGGATGTAAACACTAACTTTGAAATTCTGTGAAAACTGATACAATGTTTTTAACGCTTTACCATGATCTACTACGAGACTCTTAGTATTTCATGATGCTAGTCAGCTTTTCCTCTGGGGACCAAATATGTGTTGACCTTTATTACGGGGGACCTTATTTTGGAAGCCTTATTTGCTGCTACGGAAGGAAGAAATAGAATAATTTTTACCAAGTTATCGCCATATTGCAGTGCCTCGACATGTGAATCACTAATCAAATGGACATTTACAAAAGTCTACCTAACACGACCCCAAGACTTGTCGAGCTATAATAATTAATAATTCTATATTTCCCAGGACTCCTAGCTATGTCTTGTACTTTCCTGTCCAGTTTTATTGTATAGTCGAGAAATTCGACTTGATATTAAAATTCATTCTACGATTTACTTGGGGATCTTCCATCATTTCTTTGTCAGTATGATGAATTTTTTGCTGCAATCAATTTCAAAATACGGTTGCCTCTGATGGTTGGACGGTATTGCTTTTCAGAAATCTCTAGATTATGGCATTCACACTGCAAAACCAAGAAAGATGTTATGAAATCTATTGTGGTTTTAATTACAATTGTATCTACTTTCTGCACGGAATTCTAGAAGCAATGTTACAGGGCCTTTGCATGCAGTTTAGATAATTTTTTCACATCTAACTTAACGAGCTTAAATGTGAACATTAATCTTCCTCATCAAATCCTGATTGATTTATCATTACTTTTCCTGGCCAAACCATGATTTACCATTTCGCTCCCCTATATTGCATTAATTTTTTTTGGAAATACAGAAATGAAACGGTTCGTTTATGCTTGGTGAATGTCTCGATCTTCACTATACTTTCTGCATGAAAGCAATCGAATCGAAAATAGCGCATTAATGAAATCAGCTATTGAGTTTCAAAGACAACATTACGATTTCTTTCTCCTCTATATTTTATCACAGTTCTAGAGTACACTTCATCTCTGAATTATGAGAATGAGCACCTTTCATGGGTTGTGTAGAAAAGTGTAACATATCTAAGTGGGATTTTAGAGTATACTAATCTGAGAGATGTTCAAAAGGCAACAAGATTTTTTTTCTCTTTTGCTCTTTGTGTGGTCCCATATATAGTATTCAGAAGTGGCCATTTGGCACAGATTTGAAACCATTTTAGACTAATGCAAAGACTTAAAGAGCAGTGTAAAAAGTACCACCACCACTGTTACTACAGTTCCACTACTTATTTTTTCGTCCTGCCAAATGCATCTGCTTCAAGCGAACACTCTCACATATAATGTTGAATGTGTTCAAGACGATGACTAACTCTTCTGGACATTCAGTTGAATGAGTAGTTTTTCGACTATATGGCTCAATGACTTGTCATGCTCTCAAAAGAGTTGCTTGCAAGAAGAAGCAGGCATTTTTCCACTTGGATTCTTTATAAGGTATACGAAAAAGGGTGAAGAGTGGTAGTGGCGAGCGGCATTCAAAAGGAAGTTTACGGCATAGATTATCACTACTACTTACTCTCCTACAGCTTACATATTATCACTGTCATGCAATTGCAATGTAAGCCAGTTTCCATTTGACCATTTTCTCCCGTCAGTCGTTTAAAACAGTGTAAACTTTCATTGCAAATAAAACGAGGGAATACATACAAACATACATAACAAACACGATCCCTTTTTCTTGGTTGTAAAATGCCACACGGTTTACTTTACTCCATTCTATTTTTCTAAGAAACGATTCCTCTGCTCACAGAGCTTTCATCTCTAATCTTCCAGGCATCAAATTTATATGTGGAATAACTAAGTCAGCGTTTTTCTTTGGATTTTGTCCACTTCAATTGATGGTTTCAAATGTGAAAGAAGGTGACTTTTACAAACATTCCCATTTTTTGAGCCTCTACATCTAAACATCGTTTCAAAACGGCGGAAGACGAATGTTATTGGAGAATCTTAAAATAAGCCCATGATAATTCAACGGTCTTCTTTACAACTCTGCAAGCCCGTTTAAATATCTCCTTTTTACATCATGGATGGCTTACCAAAAGGGCATAAAAATGCTGAGAGTTTTCCTTTTTCTCCCAATATACATTGCTTTCACATTCACATTATTTCTGAAACCCCTTTTTGATACTCGTCTCTGATTTCTTCATGTCTTGCTCACATACATAATATATATTGTATCTTGCATATGTGCAGTTTGAGAAGATGACCATTTCAATAATTTTACATGCAATGATCAAAGACTACGTTGGCGTCTCTACGTTGAAAATTTGATTTCCTTCAATCAATTTAATGGTGTTCCGCTTATTATTGCAGACAGACGGTGAGAAAAACTACATTATGCGGTTCGTAAGCGATGACAATGACTTTAACAAGGAATATAAAAATTATGAAGTAGTTTATGGACTCGAATGCAACTGGGATAAGTTGATACTTGGAAAAAATGGATATAGCTGAAAGTTAAATGATCGTTCGTCCGTAGTTTAGTTCTATATGAACTGGCTGATGAGTCATTTTCCAATGGATAAAACATATTACAAAAGCTGTAAAGTTTAGGATGTGGATAATATGAATGAGGGAATGATCATGTGATGTTTATGTATGTATTAGGACTCAAAGTGGGTGAAACATCATATTATCCAACTTGTGCCATTTTCAGCATTCACACTGTCTCCAAAAGTCCGACACGATAGCAGAAAAGCGTGTAAAAAGGAGGAAGTGCAAGTCAGTCGTCTGTCACTAAAAGCCTGTTTGAAATGGACATGTTCATTATCAGAGATCGATATGGTTAATTTTAACCAAGCAGGCACAATACATTGCTACAACTTGTATGATATGGTCCGAAAAAAGCTCTACTTCTCTAATGCATATTCTACCGAAAACGTCAATTAGATGTAAATATAGCGGATAATTTGTACACAGCACAACTCATCACCGCGTAAGTAACTTTGATGAATGAGATCCAACATTTATCCAGTAAATCCATAAATAAAGTTGGAGGATATATGGCGTTGATGTGTGTGCTAAATGGGTTCCGCCCTCTGAGTTGAATTGAGAAAGAAAACAGATCCATTAGGAACAAAATCGACCACGAGTACATAACTTACAGTTAGCAGAGCATCATGGTTCCATCCGATGCAGAGAACAGCAAGCTAAATCAAAGATTTTAAGTATGTATGCGTGTATACATGTCCACATGGGAAACATAAATTGATTTTCAAAAAATAGATAATATATTTCTACACGTCATGAATGAATGAAGTGGGATGTACATAATATTCCTGTAGTTGGCTTATGGTATTCCCTAGTGGGACAATGAATTATGTTCGATTCGGCTCTCCATATACATAAATTAATAGGATGCTTGGGAACAAAGGCTCATCTCCCGCAGGTTCATGTTCAATTCACTTCAAATCCAAAGGGATACAGCTCCATTAATTCCAATTCATCCAATTTATACACTTCTTCTTTCAGCAGATCACTGGGGGTTGAACATGATGTGTGCTAAGTGGCAAGATCGAAACGAAAAAAAAATATTCATATGCATAATACACCACTGCATGATGCGTTCTATGCAGCATACGTTATGAGTGCATTTGTTGAATAATAGGATGTGAAATATACATGCTTGCTTGCCTGTCAATTTGCATACATTTGTGATGTACCTAATATGAGAAATTGAAAATACTCCACGTCAAGCAATTCGAGAAAACAGTGAAAGCTGGCAGAGAGTCAGAACTGAACCCTCAAAGTAAGTAAGTATGCATAAAATAGACTCAACAACTTTTACAAATTTTGCTTGCTTCCCACTTTACACACTTTCAGTCAGTCTTCGAATTCCATGCCTTAATCAAACTTTTGTTGGACGAAAGAATCATGTGAATCAAACATCTGCAACAGCGGATTACCAACAGAAATGCATCCTTGTTTGCTCTAACGTATAGAATCTATCAAAGCTCGCATGATGAGTTGCTTACCATACTTTCTTTTATAATGTAGGCCAACGGTTTGGAGTCAACATTATCTAATCGAAACTTGGTTCTTAGAATGCATTAAATATACATGCTTAATGTAAACATAACCTTCTTCACGTCATGTTCATTGAACCCAGTGGAAAGCCGATTCTCAAAGACTTTTTTGCACAATCCCGTTGATAGAGGAGGATCTAAGTAATTCAATTACTGCCACTGATTCGTTGACTCAAACTCAAGGGCTTCAAAGCCAGGGATTATTATACTATGAGGATAATATGCAGAGATACGGATAGGAAAGTTCTACCAACATCAACACACATTAAGAAGTAAGACATCTTATCATTTATTAACATAATAATATTATAGATACGGAAAAGGAAGAGAAGATACACGTTTCAACCTTTAAATATTATGTATTAAACACAAACATTGCTTCTATACTCAAAGAAATTAGCATTATCGAAAATACATTGTACGATTATGTGTATATCTGAGCATCAAAGTTTCAGGAATGTAGGTGAAAGCTACGATGTGCATACATAAAAGTATTATGTACAATAGGTACAGTACGTAGACAGATGTTACAAAAATATTTAATCTCATTTTTCCTCATTACAAGGAGGAGGTTCCATTTTCGCTACCAACTCCTCTTCTTTCCGCTCTGCGGTCTGACGTACACTTTCCAACTTTTCAGCTCTCTGTCTCAACTTTTCGCTTCGGTCATGAACCGTGTTCATGTCTTGTCTTAGTTTAGTCAACCTTTCCAAACCCATTTTCATCTCACTCATTACCTTTGTCAATTCCGTCATTTCAGGACTTGCTTCCAACTCTTGGTTATGTGTTTCAACTTTTTCCAACAGTTCATCTTGCTTGCCAGTAAGCTGTCGAATTTCGGATGAAACGTGGGTAAGCTCCATTTTGAAATGTTTTAAAAGTCCGTTCACAGCAGCTTCTGGAAAGGATCCTTCAACGACATCTGGGAGTTTCATTTCAGAGCCTTGTGCGAAATCTGTAGGTGACTTTTCTATCTCATTTTGTTCTTCCTCAGGGTCGGAAAGAGGCTCCAGCATATTGAGCAGGATCTCGGGCGTGAACCTATGAAAGAAAATAATATTAAAACAGTTTAGTCATGTATCTAGTTGACAATTTGACACTTTAAATGAAGAAAATAAGTTTCTCCAAGAAGAAAGGTCAATTCATTAGAAATTTACTTTACGAGCCATTCGGCTCGTGACTCACAACAACGTAGGATGATACTACTACTACATTAGCATTTAAGATGTATTTGTAGGTTTCAATGGCGTGCATCACATTACGAAAGTGTAAAAAGAAAATGCACTCAATGTTCTGACACCCATGGGAAACAAAGGGGTGAGTCTTGTATAAATATGGAAATGACTTGATGATATGATGCATTTATCCCGTCTTCGTCGGGCATCCTAATGCTTAGAATTCGGAGGGAAGAGATATATTTCTCGAAGGTTTAATCTTGCGATGAAATAATATTACAAGTTAAAGGAAGCCGCTGCTCTTACTGCGTGCCTTTTACCTCATCATGAAATCATCACACTTTTAGCTCGATTTTCATCAGTTTTAGTGGAACTCTGACAAACGAAGAACGAAGAAACCAAGAGTTTTTTTTCGGCAGCAAATATCCACCGGGATAAACTATTGCTCAATTTTGTTGCACTGACGAAAAAGGAAAGGAGAGAGATTCCCTTAAGTGCTTCCATGATATAATCAGAAACAGCAAACCCTCATCATCAACATCAGAAGGAAAGTCCTTTGGGACGGCTCTACTTATTGAAAAGCGTTTGGGGCAATATTTCTCAGAGCTCTTGGGATCTAGGGTTGTTCAAGTAACAAAGTTAGCTGAGGCCAGCAATTCAAGCTTTTACTGACAAAGTATAAATATATATATGACACAATATAACACAACAAGAATACAGTGCCAAGTTTCCCTTCCTGGATTAGTGAAACCATAGACTATCAACAAAAACTGAATTAGAATCAGCCTACATTTATAAAAGTTCCATTACAAGGAGAGAGCGAATAGCAATAAATGTTCAAGTCAGCATAACTTGTGAATCCTTCACAAGTTTCCGGAACTTATTGATACGAGCGATTTCCTTGCCATTTCCAGCCTGTCAGAACGATACCGTGAAATAACGGATTGTTGCTATATTAGTATGTTGGGAATAGTTATATCTATATCACATTCAATGATTCAATGCCTGTATTATATAGGCAGTTGTGGTGTATCGTAGTGTAGTATACATAAAATATAGTAAATCATTATGTTCATTCGCTTTACACAAGCCCCTTTCTGCAATTCTGGATAAGTCAACGTGATAACAGCAGAACTTTACTATTTGGTCATCATCATGTTGAACAATAATTGAATCAAAGTTGTCAATAATAATGGAAAAGTCCCTAAGCCCTCAGGCAAACATATTTTCTAGGACACTTCTTTATGCTGAATGAAACGAGCTCTTTGCCTAAGGGGGAGCCAGGCTAGGGAGGGTTATGACATAAAATATTAATCATTTTAATACAGCCTGGCTGAACATATAGCACCAAAATTTGACAGAACTGAGTCATGCACTGACATGCTAGTCAAATCAAGAATGCATGGGTCATACAATTCAGAGCAAACAAATGAGTTCTTTTTTGTATCTGGAGTTCTGGAAAGCGTACCTTAACAATGTGAGTGTAAGAGTTAGAAATAAACCGCCTGACTGCATTGTGCATTCTATTTGTAGTGTGCAACATTACAAGGTTCATCCATATTAGATCACTGACCATCTGATTAAACTAGACAAGTGAGAGTAACTTAATTCAGAAGAGTCCGCTAATTTCCATAAATAAACTGTCAGTCGGTTGACTAGCAAACCCCAACATCATGAATGACAATGAGTATTTTGTGTGTTCTTGCATTTACTTTCTTCAAAAACCACCACCACCAGCTAGGACACTACTATGTGCTGGGGACGTGATCACAAACAAGTTCAAGGCTGACCAAATTCCAGGAGGAAGCTCAAATGAACAAAAAAACGTATCGAACATCATTTCAAGTGTTCTTAAGGCAATAGTATTCTCATTTTGTTAGTGCGGTTCACTGAATCGATGCCTTTTTTGGATGGATAGGGACAGCTGGTCGATGTTATAGAGCAATGAGTAACTACAGTCATCAACTAACTAGATTAAGAAGTCTGAAGCATCGAGGGTGAAATTCACTTAAAGAAAACGACCCTTTGCGACAGAAATAATAGCATTAGTCTGACATTAGGTTCGATTTAGGATTTCTAGTATTATCGTTTGGCGAGAGAGTGAAACACTACAGGAAAACTTGGACCTGACTCTGACTCACCAAACCTCTAAATAAAAAAACATCAACCTTTCTCAAGGAATAATCCTTAATTTCTTCCAATCCAAACAGGGTTGTTTTGTTTTAATCTAGGCGTGAAATATTCATTGGCATCCGGAGAATGTAGAGATAACAAGGAATTACAATCAAAGCAATAAACAAAAACGACCACTTTGTTAATTAATTCTTCCGGTATCGAGAAACACAAACGTCATTTTTCTTTGCTTCAATGTATTAAAATGTATTTGCTATTACATCAGGATTGGTTCGATAAACTTCAATGTGAGGACGCAGGTGAAAGTGAAGCGAAAGCATTTGAGAAAAGTACTTTTCCAATCATACGCTCAATATCCGTAATAAACGAAGTTGAGTGTCAAATTTCGCATTTGGAAAGTGGAGCAAATCCTATATCATTATTACGCTTTCCTACATTTTTCGCATCTCCCCAGTTCCTCTAGTTGTTTCTCTCCGTATTGCTTTCCATGACTCTTACTCAATGCAATTTTCAAAACGGTGATAGTTCCCAAACGTGCAATCAACACAAACGTTCAAAAACTCCGTGAAAGGTATACGACGAGGATACGACAGCCTTTCGAAAAAGTAACATGAGATATAAATGCATGAAATGTGTGATATTTTCAACATATATTTAACTAGACCAGAACTTTCCCAAAAATATACGGTTTCATTCATTGCAACAGTTCTTCTTTTCCACAGATAGTAGTGGTTTGGCTCGCATTCCAAGAAAATAGGTGGAAATATTGTGGTGAAATTCCTACGAGTGCTGGAAATGGCAGGATGATGGATATCCGTTAGGTACTTTGAATCTTCATGTACACGCCCCAGATTCGTTACATTGCCATATATATATATATATTCAACTGTACCCCACAAACTGTGACTCACAACAATATTCACTAATGCAAACGGGGAAAAATGTAGAAATCCTTGAAATGTAAAATTAGACAGATACATATAATATGCGGAATGTAGTTCCGCAAATATCCACTTCTCATCTCTCTACTCCGCTGCCCCAACCCAGTAAAAACATCTGTAGTCGTTTCACGTTTTACCAAGAATGGTAAACGTTTCAAATCTGTCAGTGGTGATACTTTTGGTAACTGCTTGAGGAGAAGCATGAAGTATTACTTTGGTCGGTAAGAACTACACCAAATATCTGTTTGCAAGTGAAAAGGTGGTGTAACATTGCTGAATAACACATGTCACTTTACTTCGAGTTCGAGCAGCGCACGGATACGGGACCGCCGTTATATAGCAACTTCCAAGATGCAAATATTCCTGACTTTCACCACCGCTCGCTACCATGTAAATACGAAGTGTCCCAGAGCAAATGCTGACGAACCGGAGGTGCAATACAAAATACTAACTCGAAAAACCCAGCACACAAGTTTGCATATTTCCATTTCACATACATATAATTTGTCCTTGATGTTTTAAGTTCTAAGTAGTAAGCATACTTTCTTTTAGGTGCATAAATCTTCTTTCATAACCTAACAAACCAATATTTCATTTCACAAGTCTACGGATACTGAATGCTTTTTAAGGGGTACGTAGAAAAGTACATACACGATGGTAAGGTCGGCAAGGCACATGTTTACATTTTCATTTTGTTTTTACGACCCTTACATAATATTTGTTTGTCGGAAAACTTGTAGATCTAAAAAAATCATCAAACTCATTAGTTTTACAAATACCTGCAAGTTTTAATGCATTCGGTAAAGTATAAAACATAATTTTCTCCTGTAATAAACCTTACTCTTTGCGATAGAGAAACTGAGAACATAACGTCATGTTGTTGCCAACTAGCCAACTTATCCACTAAACTCCCATGATAACTTCTTTTCGCAGAGGTAATTGCAATGAATCTCCATATAATAGCTTTGTGTTTGTCCATTCCTCTTGTACACCGACCCTAAGAACTATTTTAGCTTCACAACGGAAAATGCAATACGAAGTATAAACTTCAAATCCAAGCATGAAACTCAATGTTCTATATACTACAGCACCAGCACAAAAATTGTTTATTCGACTGAATTACCACCCAAAATAATATCTAGGGACTGAAATCTAATGTTCATAGTCCGAGTGCACAACGACATTTCTTTACAAATAAAAAATAACCCTGTAGCAATAAATTTCGTTCCCCTCACATACATTTTACAGTGGCATCGGCATCCTTTCCAGATTTTCACAAATGTCCTGCAATGCCCATATGCTGGCAGAAGAGATGGCTGAAGGCCACGTATATAAAGTATTCATTTATTATTACATTATACGCGGAACCCCAGACTGACTACATTACATTAGATTTAGTTGATATAATATTTTTTTTAAATACATATTCCAATTCCTGAGAAACCATATAAACTTAATCACACACAAACTAGTAGTGAAACCGTTACTTAATGAAAGTGATCTACAACAAAAATGAATCAATCTAAAAACTGCTGACTTTAATTCGAGAAATTGGAACAAATGATTACAACCCAATGTACATAGAAAAGGATAGGCAGACAACTTGCAAAAATTGTCTAGTCATAAACTATCATGTTTTCGTAAGATATTTTCTTCTAGCATACAAAGTCACTACCAGTTTTACTTTACTAAAAATAGTGCTTTCACTCTGCTCTGCTACGCTTTTGCAAAACTAACTCAGTGCGGAGAAAACATTTGTATTCCATTCAAGTGCACCGAAATGGGAACTCCAAAAAAATATTTTCACTATTGCAGTGGAAAGTTACACAGGAGACGACCTATTTTAGCAACTTCTTTCCTTGTAATGGCCAATTTATTTGCAAAATTTAGCACTTATCATAATATTAGGTAAACTCTATTGGTCCTTTGAAACACTAAGAAAAACAATGGTATTAAAGTGTAAAGCAGTATATGATGGTAGGATCAGGGATCAAAGGGAAAGAGCATGCAAAGAAAAGATAACTGGGCTATGCAATGTAACAAAAATAGTATAATTTTCACCCGAAAGTACTTTTTTTTACCTAATACACCGTAGTCCAAAACATTTTTGTATTTTTATCTTTCACAAGAGTAACGTTCCCTCTCCTGATGCCTTCTTTTCGACCAAACTTTTATCTCATGGGAATTAAAAATCAGTCACAGAAATAAAAGCAGCAATTTTCCTCACATACGTGGACTGCGAACACCTTTTGAAGTTGACGTTAAGCGTTAAATACTAAGCTTTGTGTAATGCCTACCGCTAATCTTTTACAAACATGCGATTCCGATACGTCAAGATGCGAAAGAGATTGAAATTATACAAAAATTATACTTTCATTCACTATTAAGAATTCTACAAAGGAACAGGTACAGATACCGTTTGAAAAATAGTCAATTTAAACAATCAAAATTTCATCAAGTTTAAAATTCACATACAGATAGTGTAAAGTTTCAATTTCAAGCGGGATTGAATACAATATATTGAACGGTAGTACAAAGGTGAAAAGTTTTCACTGCAAAACAATTATTATATTTCATTTTTACTAAACGATTCCTGCAATAGCATTTGATCATATTGTCAGTCAAGAAAAGTTGTCCCAAGAAAATTTGATTATATTGGAATTTGCTCTATAAAAGATGTGTTGTTTCAAACAATTAAAATCAAGGTATACTCTTCCTTCAGAAGGTTGAAGCTACGTTAATAGGTAAAGAAGACATGGAAAGATGAAAGATTGCATGAAGAAGCCTGCTACTTGCCATCATTCCATTGGGCTTGATATTAGTATATTCAGTGTGGTATGAATTATATATACTACAGAACACTTTCTTCAAGTGATTTTGATCACCAATATGCACTTTTTGACTGGAAAAAAGGGAGAAAGCAAACTGTAAGTGTGCTACTTTGCTTCATTAAATCACTTTCACTCTCGTCCCACGCACTTCAGAAGCAAAGAACACGGTTAGTTAACATAATTTGTGAGGAAATTTCAAGGAAATTAGAAAACTTGTGCTAAATGGCATGCTAATTTTTTTCAGAGCATGTAGGAGAATAGTAATTGGTTACAGTATGAAGGTGTAAGTACATGTGCTACACTACATACTTATTTTTTTATGATGAACACTACAAGCATACATTATAAAGTTACGCAGTCCTGGAATTCAACCCTCTTTTTCGTTCTCCCTAGAATAGAATACTAATAGCAAATGCTAATCATTGTCATAAAAATTCTGTCGGCAACTCTATTACAGAAGGAGCAAGTAAGTTTTAATCAAAAAAATCTTTTGCTTCGACAATCTGTGCTGCATAAATTACGATAACGGTAACTACTTACATGCTGATAAGGCTCCTATTATTGTAGGTGGAGGGTAGATGCTTTCGGGGTACCATGAAACAGTTGAAGTTGTTGTGGCAGAAAGTGTATTGCATAATATACAGGAGAAAACATCAAACGGTTCTCCAGCTTTTATACACTTTCATTCTTAGTTTCTTCAATGAAAACTTGTGATCAACAGCTCAATATGCTTTAATGAAGATGCCAAACTTGCATCAAAAGAATGGAAAAAATACTAAAGGACCTTTAGCAATTAAATCACTCCTAACTTCTATTAAACAAGTTCTATGTAAAAGGTTTTTTAGCCCTCCGTCGAACCAGAAAACAACAATGTCATAAATAATTTTTCATCTCACCAAACTAATTGTAAACACATAAAAATAGGGAAAGTGATTGTATACTTCAAAAGTTAAACTTCCGCTTCATTCCGTTAAGCGTTAAAACGCTTCATAATATATGTTTTTTTCTTCAAGATTAGAGTTAAGTCCATTAACAGCTAATAACGTGTATTAAATTGGGGTAATGTGTGAGAATAGAACTTTTCCTATACACTTACAAATTACTTTAAGAAAAACATCAAACATGAACCATCTAATAACTTGCCATACAAACTTTGTTCACATTTGCAAATCAACATATAAATAACACAATGGGAAATTGGATTGTGACCATCGACAATCAATGATTGGAGAATCGAATGTCCCAACAAGCATCTTACATTTTCCCTAATATTATTTTCATTTTTTATATCAACTAAATGCACCCAGAGAAAGTTATATGAAGGTGACGTAAAAACATCAACAACTGGCTGGCAGACTGGGATAAGAAAATAAGATTGGGGAAAGTTCCTTGAATTACTTTTCTACCATCTATTATTCAATTTTGTACAATTGACGATGTACACAATATTGTGTCCGTGAAGCAATGGCAATTAGGAACTTCTATTGCGCTGATAAAGAATATGTGCATATGAAATATATAAAAGTATAACATTGAACCAGTCTCATAATTGTAACTCCAAAATTTACAACCAGACAATTGACCATAGCTTCCAAAGGTCAAAGGAACTTATTCCTAATGGTCATGTGCATTAGTGCTCTCAAATACTAGCTCAAATGTCATGAGTTTAAGAAAGAGAGTGCAGAAGCTTTTGATTTTTTATACAAAACAATCACGAGGCAGTGCTCTAATGTATAACGATTTGAGACAAATCCAAAGAAATGGTGAAAAGTAAGAACATAAAAAACTGAAACGAATTCTTCGGATTCTCCATCACAATTTAGTTATTGGATACTATTGTTGACTGACACTAGTCAACGCCAACAAATAACAATGATTAAAACCATTCGATCACGTTACACATTTTTGTTTATTTTAAACTTAATGTGATGTCTGCTTAACAAGAGCTAAGAGTGGGGCCTGTCACTTGTCACCACATGTCATGTCACGGTTACTTTGTGATGAGAGAAGAAGAGTGAAATTTCTGTTTCATTTACGACCCTAAAATGTTTATTAATATTGTCAATGTGCTTACCTTTTAAGTACTGGGTGTTTGCGGTTAAAGCAGGTAATCTTGTTTAATTTTTAGAATTGAATGAGAAAACTTTCAAGGATTTATTCATTCACTTTTCAATTAATCGGATGCAGATAAAAATATTAACACAACAATTCTACACCCAAGCTTTTGCCAAGTATGTGCCACAACATATAAATAAACAAAACTGTGTATGATCACCTTGATCTCGCGGGACAGCAGATGAGTTCTTTGGCAGAAGTGAGAATTTTATGGATTTCCTTAGATAACTGGAAACGGCACTCCTCGTTACATCATAAATAACTAATATTTAAGCATCATAATTGATTGGATTATAGTATGAACGATAGGCGAATCAAACCAGAATTTTAAAATCAAAGTTACTCTATTCGACTTGACAAATACTTCTACGAAGATGCTTTTTAATAATCATGAAACGAATTTATTCAAATACAAAATTCAGCATACATTTTCATTTGAAGATTTTATTCATGTAACATTCAAATCTTATAACCATGCACCGCACCAAACCTTACCCGATGCCCAGAATATAAAATATATTTTGAAGCAAACAATCGGCATTCATTTCATATCCTATACATTCTATCAATGGAAACTAAACTTAGGAAAAGTTTAAACTGCATCTATAAGCAAATAGTAAATCATCAAATTACTAAATCTCATTGAATGGTTTCGTTAATATCTCCGATTTTCAAATGGAATATGACACCAACTGAAATGCCTAGGGCAAACTGCACATAATATCTATCTAATTATTATAAGTTACATAATACATCGCACCATGTAAGTTTCAAACAGGACACACCCACAAATTTATGGATATATATTATACTTTTTTTATCCAATATGTATGTTATGTAAACTCATATCAAACTTAATAGCATGCATTAAAGAAATAGTTTTTATATACGATATATTTGTATATATATAATTTGCATTAGAATAATATCTTCACTTTCCGCCCCAACCCCATAGTCCTTTAACAAATCCAGTAAGTCCACTTGTTCCACCAGCTGCTGGAGACTTTTTCGTTCCACCAGCTTGCTCTTGAACCTCTTCTTTTGGATATTGTATATGATTCAGGGCCAAATCAAAGAATAAAGGTTTGCAAGGAACGGGTCTAAACCAAACACAATGATTAATATAAAACTGAAAGTCACAACTACATATCCTTAATATTGTAATATGAAATTGACTAGCTTCAACTTTCAACTTACTTGTATTCAGGAGGAAATGGAGCAACATTTGGCTCCCCGGACACAAGGCTTTCATCTAAAACGAAATCCTCAAGTCGATCTATAAGAGGCTCTTCAGGACGAGTTAGTTTAAGGGCAGCGTCTTGTTTATCTCGTTCATCAGGGTTTAGACGAGCCAAAATGGCCTGAGCGTGGCTTTCCAGAACCGCTGATTCAGTGTAAGCTAATGTTCTTTTAATTATGTCGTGATAGGAAGAATCAGCAGGTAAACCTACAAAATGAAAACTTAGTAAAACCCAGTTCAAATACGAAATTACATAAAGCACATTAACTAGCTGTTTTTATACCTTTCTGTGCCCTGCGAAAATGCTCATTTGTTTTCTCGTACAATGCCAAGGACTCTCCCCATCTTTTTCCAGTTTTGAGAGCATCTGCTAAATAACGACATCGAACACCTTTGAACACAGATATTTGGTCGTCAACCTCCAACTGGAAGTCTTCATCAGCATCTAACAATTGTATAGTTTTCATTTCTGTAAGATTGTGGAGAATTATTTCCACAAGTCGAGTGCAATCCTTAGGTTGATTCTTCTCCTGCATCATTAACTCTGTTCGAGAAATCGTAAGTTTCAAGCGTAGGTATAGTAAATAGCTCAAAAGCCATGACGGTTTTGATTTTCCACTTTGTTGCTAATAAATTAAATCATTTAAGTACATCAAATTAAATACACTTGCTTTCAACATTGATTAATATATACAAAAGTAAATGAGTTTACCAACGACTAAAATTACCTGTTCAATCTTCACCACATCACGAATATTTTGTATAGCATCACGAAGGTCCACAAGAATTTCTTCGTACATTTCCACCTTTTTATCCTGTTTTTTGTCAAACTCATCAATTCTAACCAACAATGCTGCAATCTTCTCAGTTGGCACAGTTATCTTGTTTTTACGGAAGGTTATTTCAGACATCTTCGGTCTCTGAGCTATCATATCTTGAATAGCTGCAGATTGGAATTCCGAAGAAAGCTCAGATATTTTCAGCTCTATTAAACAAATTACCAGACATTAAAACTCGACGTCACTTGTATACCCTAGAATCAAAGGTTTATGTCGTCTAGTCGTATTCTAAGTAAAGTACCTGCTCCAGTCTTGTACGCACAAAATCGCATGGCTGGAAGTATTTCAGATGTTTTCTCAGTATAAAGGGCAGATTCAGGATGTTCTCCAAGGGCCTGCGCAATTTGCGTGTAGATTGATCTAAAGAAGGAACGGCCATGGTCATTTTATCACAATTATATTTCGTCCACAAAAAAATTCAACAGAAAAATTGCAGGATCTATTACTGAGTTTTCTTATAAGCTGTCATAGCTTCTTCCCACTGCTCCATTTCAAAATGGAAAGATGCGTTGATGAAAGATACATACGCTTCGATTTCCAATTTTGTTCGGGCATCAACTCGTGTACTACCCTGTGCAATTTTCATCAAATCCTCAGAATATTTGAGAGCCTTCCGTAATCTGCTAATCATATGAAATCGTTTTCTAGGCTCCGTATTTGCTTCTTGCTTCAGTTCCATTGCACATGCCCATGCTCTATAACGTAACAAATCAAACATTAGTTAAATGTTAAATTTTTAAACCACGATGGGTGCTGGTTTAGATTATCAATCTATACCTTTCTACCACCGTAAGCGGTATTTCCAAGAATCTACTGTCTGCTTTCTCCGCATCAATTTCAACCACAGTAATGTCCTTTCGTTTGAAGTGCCTTCTATCACCTTGTGGTAAATGTAATGTTTCTCGAAGTCTACGTAAGCGTCTCGAGCAGTAGCCATGATATCTTTGATAATCGCCGTGCCTAAGGCCATGTTGTTGCTGTCGCTCCTTCAAAACAGGCAGAACTGCAAAAAAATAAAATGCATTTCTAATTGCACACATGTATAGTATGTATCATAATTTCTGATGCTCGAATATGTAAAGCACAAACTTTTAATTGTACATTGTTATCAATATCAATATTCAAACCCTTCAACTTCAACACATGAATTAATTAAGATAAATATCGGCACATTCCATATTTATTATACCTTTCAAAGAAATCAAAGGCAAAGCCGATGAATCTCGATCGTCCCCTTTCAGATCGGAATTACTAACAACGTCCGGGGCTACCATTGTTAATTCTTGAGCAGAAAGTCCGTAAATGCGTTTTTTAATTGACAGAAAAGTGTTGAAAGACACAAAGCACTATTTTAGCTGACCTAATAAAGAAGTGGAATGTACGATATCTAGGTCAGATATTTCACACAATAAATTATTCCTTAAAATAGTTCCAACTCCAAACCAAAAGTAAACCTACTAACTACAACTACAGTTGACAGTTGCGGAATGGAACAATCGGCAGAAATTGGAAATCCAGGATTTTTCTGATAACTTCACAATATGGTATCAAGACAAAAGGGAAAGGGACATTCAATCTAAATACATGGTAAATCTCAATAGCATGACATGTTGATGTGGTTTGAGCTACGCTGCATACTATATCCCTTCAAATATGCGCTCACTTTAGACCCATTGCCTTGCAAGCTTTGTGTCGTCTTCATGTCTATACCCAATCGGTCTGTATGCATAAAATGCCAAATTCATCATATAAGAATCACAGCATCTGTGTGATATGAATACAACAAAAATTAACAAATTGGTTCAAATGTAATGAAGTAACTGCGGAACACCATTACAGATTAATTTTATTGAATTTTATCAAATCCAGGAACAGTCCAAATAAATTGATGCAAATAAAAGGAGAAGTTAACCCAAACCAGTAAAATTGCAGTACATTAATGTAATACTGATTTCGAATTCTCCATGTCCAACATTTTAAAGCGAAATTATTTTTATTAAACGTTAAATAAAGAAGGCGGAATTTGCACCTGTGAAAATATACTCAAAGGAATAGGTCCTCTTTGAATAGCAGTAGTACCTGGTATGATTTCTGATGCCTTTTGCTTCAGATCAAACCTTCCAATATCGCCCCTCAGACTTAATATTGCCATTAACTGCTCTTTGGTTAAATCAGGGTAGTGTTTAATAAAGCTATGAAGTTCTAAGGAAAGAATGTCTAAATCTTCAACTTTAATTAGTTCTGAAACAGCATCGATTGCGTTAAATGGACATGCTGACTGCTTTCCTAGGGGTGTTGCTCCAACCCGTTCAAATAATCGTCGTATCTGTGCAACTTCGTGAACGATCTTGTCAGATGCTTCTCGTCGTTCGTCCGGGTTCTTGAAAGAAACTTTACGGGACATTACTGACAAAAGATATTTCTTTGCTACTAAATTCTTCCCGTATGCCATAACCAACTCAAAGTTTTTCTGCTTTAAATGAACGTAATCCTGCAAAATAAAACAAAAATGTTATACATTGATTACTGTTTTTAGCCTTATCTTTTGTGGCATGCATAGATTATTCTTTCAACAGAAAGCAGTACCTGGAAATAATCTTCTAAAGTAACGCAGATGGTATCAACCGCCGTTCTACTTTTCAGCCAATTTCTTGTAATAAGTTCTTGGAAATGTGGTTCAAGGTCTAAAAATGCTTCTTCTAATAGAAATTCTGCTGCCTTTTCTCGGAGATTCTATAAAGCATGAATGTTTTTGATAAAATGTTACGCTTAAAACAAAAAAAAACCATTCAAACAAATGTGCACTATTGACTATGCTAGCATTTCTTACCTCAAATGTTTTTAGGACTTTCTCAAATCGATGTGCAGCTTCGCTATCCCCAACTGCCGACTTCCAGTATTTATCTTTGGTTTGATGAGCAAGTTCCATGAAGTTCAAGCAGTTATTAACCACTGCTATAATGAACTGTGTGAAATTTTGAACCTAAAAAGCAAATATTCAACTTAAATTTGTTACTGGTACGATACAACAACAAAATTATCATGGCGTCAAAAAATAAAAAAGTTGCAACTTTGGTACCTTGCTACGATCCTCAAAGTACTTGGATTTAAAATCTTTCACTTCATTTTCATACGATTGACCATACGCCCGTATCATGTCTAAGCTAAGAAGCAGCATCTCTTGCACCAATTCAGTACTACATTCACATAATAAATATATTATATCATCGTTATTACCAATTAATTAGTGAATTCTTTACATAGGAAACCCCTTATTTCAAGATTTCATAATACCTGACGGTTTCAGCTAAACGAAGATTTTCATCAACCATTTTAAATATTATAATAGGGGCCTCTGTATGAAAGTGGCTATCACTGTCGGACTGCGGAGAAGAGTTTTTCCACCATTCCTCCACTTCTTTAGAAAGAGTATTCATTCTCCATGATCGGTATTTTCCATCAATATTCTGGCAATTATAAAAGTACAAAGCTGATTCAACTATAAACGACAAAAGGCTAACTGAAATCAAAGCAATGAGTTCTTACCGCGAGATATTTTTTCTTCAAATCTTGAACCACTGCGTCAGAAAGTAAGTTCTTGGGAATTTGTTCTGGTTGTAAATCTAAATCACTGTTCTTCAAAAGGTCAGGCCCAAGATATGTATTCAGTACCCAAGCAAGAAGCGAAATGAATTCATAGCCTTCAAGTCCAGATATACATTCTTCCAACTGTAAAACGCAAACAACAGTTTTACTACTTAAAACTGCGATTATCATTTAGGCATTGAATAATTTAGAAATAATTTATACCAGTTTTGATAAACAGCCATGGTACATGTTTACATATCTCTGTAGAATGTCATAAGAAGGCGGAAAACAAGGCACACACAACGACTTCACTACTAATACATCTTCTAGAATGAGTTGTCGCATGACTTCTAAATATCGGACAAGCCACATTTTATTTTCATCTCTAGACTCTAGCTGACATGCTTCCAACCGTTCAGTGACAGAGGATTCAAGGATATCAAATGCGTGAACCTTCCATTTTTTGGGACGTCCAGGCGGCTTAAATCCAGATATATCTGTGCGCTGTATAAAAATATAGAAAAGTGTGAATTACTTAAACTGGATTTTGCGAAATCGAGATAACATCTTATTCGCTTTTTTTACCTGCATTGCCAAAGCGTCAGCTTTTTCTTCTCGTTCAATTATTCTCAGTGTAGTAACTAACATAGAAGGTTCCTTTCTTGCAACATTAATTGTACGCTTTAGATTTAGTGTTAGTTGCCGTTTCAGTGAATCTGATAATTTCTCAACATCCGAAAAGTAGTCTAGCAGCATTGTTTGCTCGGTCCTATTTCCCATTCGAAACAACTCGAATAGTAATTCGTCTCTTGAAGTTTCCAATTCGCTAAGCATCTGAAATTTTACAAAACAGTGGTGAAAACTAATAGTTGAAATGAGTTACATTGAAATACGTGTACATACATAGACTCATAGACCATTTAAAAGTATTAAGATATGACACTGAAAATACTTACAATATGGGCGTGAAGCAAATTTCCTTCATTAATCAACGAATGCGCTTTCTCAAGATTTTTGTTAATGTTGAAAATATTATTCATGTTATCAGTAGCCATCACAAGCTGCGAATGTAAAAAGCTCTCTTCTCGGATCTCTTGAAGATCTTTCGCAAGTTCGGGCACATCTTTTAGACATTTTTGAATTTCTGCTGTACTGGAATTTCAATAAGATTGTGATTGTACTGCCTTGAGCTCAAAGGTATTGTATAGTATGTGTATGATTGAAAATAAGAAACCTACTGTTTTCCAACTTTCTCCAGGTCAACCCGAGCTTGTTTTAAAAGTTCCATTCCTCTTTGAACGCCTTCTAGCTGTGACTGCAAAGCTGTCTTCAACATTGCTTCTTTTGAAGCCTTCTTACGTGCCTCTCGTTTCCGGAATTCCTCCACCTGTGAATAAATTAAAGCAGCACTCGGGTTGCAAATTATAATTTTTATTGTTGGAAATTTTGCTTTTGACTTGAAAAACTATACGAACCCTTTCGAGCTGATCTGGTCTTTGGATCAATGCAGCAATCCTCTCGACTGCCTTGGCCCTGGAAGCAGCTTCAGCATTGCTGATACGACTCATGTTGTCAAAAGGAAGATACCAGGTTGAATTTCCTGCAGTCAAAAATAATGCAAAGTGAGAATTGGGCATTTTCATAAAGGGAAACTTAATATTATTTTTACTTTCACTAACCCGGCTCCGCCTTCACCACCAACATAGATTTAACTCTTCTCCACTTTTTCATTTTGAAAAGGTTTATAGTAATGCTATTCAAGTAAATTCGATGACACGAGACACGTAGCTTTCCAAGTGAAGTAAAATCCTATTTAAATCCCTAGCCCTAGCTCATGCATTTCTAACGTTCAATTTTTTATCACTACTATTAATGGCGACCAAAATATTTATACATAACTTCGATTGCCGGCTCTTACAATTACATATAGCTATCTATATCATTTCAACAAAAGAGCCCACAACACATCTAAACCAATGCAATAAAATCACTATTGCATTATTGCCAACAATGACTCCTCCCTGAGCATTTAGTCAGCTCAACTCCAAAAAATGCTACACCAATCCAAGCGTAAATTTTCGTGACGCCCTGTTTCCTTGAATATATTTCATACATGCACACCGTGATAACAATACCATGAACCAACTTCCGGTCAGGAATAACGAAAAACCATAAAAGCAGAACGGTGGTGTCCGCTTCACCATTCAGCACATCAAAATCTTGAATGTAAGTATAGGCAGGATTGTCAAGGAATTGAGTTGGACATAAAATGAATTTATAGTGTGATTCACATCAGATTGTGATCAGATTCACATCACATCATTCACATCACAGGCGAAAATGAGAAAGTAGCCCTATCTGTTCTACCTGTGTGTGACTATATGGTCATACTGCACCAACCAATGACCAACGAAAACTAAATTACTTTGTGGATCATCATCTTAATCATATATGAGAATGAGTATGAGTTTGCCATAATGTATATTGCTGACTCGCATTTAATTGTACTGGAGTACTTACCTTGTATTTAAAAATTTTATGTCTTAAGACCTCACACTTATTAGCAGTAATTAGGTACATTATGTCATTATACTTCATCTCATAATGACTTGAAACCGCATCGATGCTCTTGTTTCAGTCCTCGCTCAAAATTACACTAAACCTTTAATCACCAAGATGCACGAATGTCGAAAGAAACTACTACCGATTCTTCTAATAAGCTCTGTAATTATTATTCTACTTAAAATATTATGCATTATGGAAATGCAACAAATAAAAATTTCCAGTCATTTGAGTTACCTTTTTGATGATGGGCTCCACAAGCCGAAACCACTAAATGATTGCAGGTTTCACCCGTGCAAAAATTTATTAAAGGTGTTCAACAACTTTTTTTGCAAGTTCATTTCCTCCTCCAAACGAAAATGGGATGAACAGCAAGCAATCAATCTAAAAACACTTGTTTGTAATCACAAATGAATGTTTGTGTTGCTGATGGTCTGCAAAGTGTTTTGGGACCATCTGACATTTCGACCTATTGCTTTGACGTGTGGGAGCACATCTGAGGAGCCCATAATGCCCCACATTGTTTGGACAAATTTCATTTTCAGATGCTTATACACTTTACACACTCAGCTCATTCACGTGCTTGAAGTGCTTTTATCACAACAAGGCAAAATATTAAAATTGCTCAGATACTTTTAAAGAAATGGTGTCACCTTTGACATCGTGAATATTTATAACTTTTAGTTTGAAAGTGTAAGAAATCATTCTTATTAAATATCGTTCCTAATAATCATCAATTTCAAGTTTTTAGCCGGATAATTAGTTAGTGATTGAATTGTCAGGAACGCTGTCGTTGGTTCAGAATGGCTTCGTTATCATCCCCATTTATTCTGTGCCCCTTACCTGATCGCAAAGCGTTGTTGGGCGTCCGCCAGGATTCTTCTGTTAGCAAAGCTATTGTGACCCTTGGAAAAAATATTGCCATTCGTTATCATGTTAGCTGGTCATTTTGTTTGAAAGTTTATTGTCTCTCATTCTTCATCATACGTGACTGACTGTTGACTAAAATTACTCTTGTTATATTCTTCCATTATTATAGGTCCTGGAACAAAAGCAGGAGTCCAGCTGGACTACGAGTCGCTACTGGTTCACTTCCCCAGTTACTTACTGCTATGACTTTGGCAAGTACGGTGCGGTTCTAAACTATCATGTCATTGCACTTTGGGAGGAAGCGGATGCTACGCTCACCAACATATCCAAAATTAAGGTTCGGAAACCAAAATAATTATAAAATAGCTTAAAACCTCCACGCTTATCAAAACAAGTTAAAGTTTTAACTTGAACAACTCATGTTTTCAGCTTCCAACCGAGGTTTTTGGACTTCATTCTAGCTCCAATGGAAAGACTGTAGTTGTTATGAAGAATGGAAATGTAGCGTACTTGGAGGATGTGTCGACAAACAAAAACTTGGTTAAAGATGCTATTCTTATGGTTGATGAATCCATAATTTATTTTGAAGTGGATGATAAAAACGGTCTTTGCTATTTATTCACCACGACGAAAGTCGATGTAAGTTGATCTGTACCATATTTTAAGATCTTACGCGTACTCATCGTATAAATCTCATTAAATTACGAATGGTTAAAACATTTCTAAACTCTACTTACTGTATATTCCACTAGGGCCAACAAAAGTTTCAAGTTGTAACAATGGGATTAGAAGGAGATAATAAAGCACCCATTCGCTGTGAATTCGGCAGTGACACGGATGAAATTTTGGGAAGTTGTTTGCATAAAGATGAATCGGAAACCTTTGTCGTCTATTTTGGTACGTGATCCTTAAATTACTTTAGGTATTCAACCCTGTTTGGTATTTAATTAAAATACCTCTTCTACCTTTTTATAGGATCTGATGGTTATATCCGCAAAAAAAAGTTGAGTGGTGATAGCATTGAGATCGACCGTATTAAGCTCGCTAGTTTGAACAAATATATCAGCAAAAGCAATCCGGTCACTATGTGTCCACTTCAAGATAATTCCAGCATTGCCATTTATGGAAGTGATCCGGCTGAAGAAGGGGCAGTTGTAATCATCTATGACATCCATTATGATTTAGTTGTTTCAAAGCAGTCTTTGAAACTGTACAGTGTTCCTCCGTTAATGGAAAAGATTGGACAATCTTTAATTGTTCCACTGGGGCTACATATTCTTGTTCTTGGTTTTCGTATCACAAAATCTCTTTTATCCGCGGTAGTTGGAAAGCATCAAGCAAAATTGGATGAAGAAGTATTTGAAGGAAGAAATCCATGGAATACAAAAGCATGGGATCCAGACACCGAATTAGTAGATGCATCAATTCCAGATGGAACTAAAAAAGCGACAGATAAAAAAGAGCTAGATGCAATTAAACAAGCGTATCCAAATATTTGGGAAACAATTCAGCAAGTGAAAATTTTTGAAAACGAAGGACAACCTGAAGCAGTGTAAGTTGTTTACTTTTGGTTTGCTGTCAGAATAAAATTATGGAATGGATGTAACTATTTTATTGGGTTTATGAATTGTTTTATAGAATTTGCAATCATGTAATACCTGCAGCGTTGGAAGCAAACAATAGTGCAGCACTTGACTGGATTTTAGATACATTTACAGATATCCCTGAAGTACACGTCGTCAGTATGGTTGTGTTTTCCATAAAGGAAGCATCAGAAACTGGCGTATTAAACGAACGGCTAAACAAGCTCCTTTTGAGAAAATTTGATAAGCAACTTCTGACTTCAAGTTTGCGTCACATACCTTATGAGCAAGTTAAGAAATTGTTGGTTTATATAAATTCTCTGATAGAGACCAATTGGGAATTGAAAATTGATTATGAGGATGAATTTGCAATGAAATCCTGGTTGAACTGGTGTTCCGTTTTGATTGATGCCCACTACACAAAGTTTGTCCTCCACAGTGAAACTGATATTGTTGAAAAACTTTTACAAGCAGTGTGTGAATGTACAAAAGTGATGGAAGCAGTTCAGGAAATGGAACCGTTTTTAGTGTTAACATATTCCAAAACTTCTTTCGAACCTAATAATAATAGCTCCACTAGTAGGTGGCGAACAGAAACCATAACGTTCGATTGATAACCTTGATAAATATTTTTGATTATAACTTAATATTACACTCGTTGTAAACTGTATATATGTGTGTTTTGCAAGTATTTTAGTTATAATTGCATATTGTCATTAGGTTTCAATAAATGTTGATACGAATATTTATTAAACGATTTTTATTTATTAGCATTGACATTATCTATTCTAATACGACCAATCCTTACAGAGGTTGAGCCATCTTCAAGTAATACAGTAAAAAGTAGAAGATGAGCTTGTGTTCTGTTGGAGATTGGTTTGTAGCCTTCAGTTGAAGCTCTGATATATATACAAGTGATTTCGCGTGAAAGAATCTTGTGATCAAGCCCTTTTGGAGATTATGTATGGGTTTATATTACAATGCAAATTTCCATTTGTACATCTATCATTCTCCCATATAACGCATCCGCATCATTAATAATCTTTGGAAGCATCCTCTTCATGGAGAAGAATGTGTTGAAGTTGTTCTGCGCATATATCAAAAGCGTCATCTTCAAAGAGAATGTGCCGATCGTCCAAGATTTCATAGTTGGTAGACAGCTTGTCGCAACTGCCCATAGACATAGCTGGACAAAACAAAGAATATAAAATATCCAGTTTCATTGAAAATGTCAGTTTATGAAAGTTTTTAAATGAGGATTATTTTACTCACCGTATAAATTTTCGGATGCTGAGAGAAGAAAGCTTGGAACAGTTTGAACTGGTCGACTACTTATCTTCTCAAGCTCAGCAAGGCAAGCTGAAGATCCCCAATCAATACAGGGAAGATTATATTCTGGATTTTCTACTGCAGTGATTAGTGGGACACTGTCTAGCGGAAGTGCGTCGGCTCCATACGAATTGGAGTGAGCATGATTGTTGGGAGTTGGAGCAGTTTCGGAAATGGTTGGAAGCTTGAAGTTTGCAACTGCTTTGGATTCTGGAACACTATAGGGAATTGAACCCACAACTAATGGTGTACATATCTTCAAGTCAGTCCAACGTTCCAAGACCAACTTTATCTAGAAGCAATAAACCAAAGCCATTCGTTCATGCAATATGAATCCAATTCAACAAATCGTTTACTTTTTGCATAGAAAAGCTTCTTATCTCACCTCTAAGTAATACTGAAGTTCCATAAGTTTACATCCTGTTAAAGGATTAGGAGGCAAGTCTGGTATTTGAAAGTGATTTTGCCATATCAAGTAGCCTTTCATTTCAACGGACGGTCCTATGCACTGGACAACCTTATCTGCTTGCGACTTTCTCTCAGCAGCAACTTTGTAAAGGACATGCTAAAATAGAAGAAGAAGAAAGCTTATAACAGACACTAAAAGAACTATAGGATGCATTGCATGATCTGGGCTTATGAAACTTACGCTTCTCAGTGAAATAATAATGGAGCTGATTCGTATGCTTGCACTATTTCTGATTTCAACTCCAAACTGAAGATATTCACCGGGCACAAATCCTGCTTTGGACAAGAAAAAGTTTACCACGAGTGGTCCGTTTTGACATAACATTAATCCCACATGCTTTTCCTTAAAAATTTTGACTGGCTCTGCCGCTTTAGGCTCCGCGTTAAGATCTATAAGTCCTCGAATCTCTACTGGAATTACAGAGGTATGATCATCCTTCCAAGATCTCTGTATGGAAGCTTCTAATGTGTAGCTAATGTGGCCATGTTGACCTTCAAATGTGGACGGTATACTGGTAGGAAGCTGAATTGAAAAGCAGTAATCATGTCGGCCAGGCTCCAGCAACTGCTCTCTTCCATCCTCTACACAAATTATATAAATCCTTTATGTATGGAAACTATACACGCTATAGTGAAATATGAATTTCAGCTGAATTACAAGCTTTTCTTTACCTCTGCTTAGTAAATTAACTCGTACATCCACGTAAACTTCAGAATCGCTGTGGACACTGTGACTGTACTTGATGCTGCTAATTCCCCCTTCCCAAGACACATGGCACTTTCCCAGAAGCCGTATATTGATACCTTTTCCGTGTAGCATTACGAGAAAAAAAATGTAGAATTAAAAAAATTTATGCCCTGCATGCAAATGAATTATCATAATATTGTAAACCTGATTATGAGTTTCGAACCTTTCACGGCTTTCTCTTTATGTAGAATGATCACAACCCTCCCTGTAATGGTTTGACCAGCTATAAAGCACTTAGACTCTTGGTCCAGGTCGATTTCGAACACTTGTGGGTACATTGCTACAAATAATCTACACTACAGTCACAACTTCCAAGCGCAGTTTTCACTTGCTACACCACGACTTACAATGCTCAGAATATGCATCTGAAGCACATTACTCGGAACCTATACTCTTTAAATTAAACAGGGGTAAAAGTACAATATTTTTATTTAGCTCTTAAATATATGTTTATTTAAATTTTATGGGCCCTACCCCGTCCCTTTCCCTATACCCTTTATTGCTAAGGTGGGACAAATAAAATTTTTGTGGATGCTGGAAACAACACAGTAGCTCAGAGGAAAACAAACAGAACCATAAGAGAATTTAAAAAAGGACAATCCTTCCACATGGTAGCCTATCCTAAGAGAAAGATAGTGGATTCTGCTCTTTCTCCCCTGCGTTCCACAGTGCCTTGTCTTGTCTCTATCGATCAATTTCTGTTGGACTAGCTGGTTTTGGTTTACTTGGTGAAAGCACGTTTTCCTATTTCCAATGCAGAGTCTCGGATCCTAGAAAAAGTCTGCATCCCACTCTCTGGATATATCATTTCGTACTGAAGAACAACTCAAATGCAGGTACATGGGTATATGGAAGTATGAAGAGGAGGATTTTATTTGCACAATCAAAATGAAGTGAAACTTTTCCTCAGATCACACACAAAATTTTATGAGTTATGACATATATTTTTAAGAACATATATATTGGATTGAAAGCTTATCTCCGTCTCCGCATCGGATTGATATTTCTCCAGGGTACATGCATACACTTCCTTTGAATGTGGGCATATCATTTTTCTATTATTACTACAACTGAAATATGACTACGTGGATTATGCTCATTGGCTCATAAACTTCCACTTTTGTGATATACAAATAATCCCATTTATGTAGAAATCCAGTTTCCGTTTGAAGTCTGATTCCTAAAACTTCAAAGAACCGATCAAAACTCCTTTTTGTTCATTCAAATGTATATATATTTTCTACTAAAATTGCTACGTATCAAATACATATTGGATGCAGCAACCCCATTGTGCGTGTAATACATATATATACTCACTCCAAGCTACACTTTACTTTCTCAAGTACCAATTTCAATCAAGTCAGAATATCTCCTTCTCGAAGAAGTTAGATTAGAGTTTAAGCAATTCTATTTTAAGCCATTTTAAATGTTAAAGGTCATCCGGCATCGGATCGTTAAGCCAATTACTTATGCTTGAAGATGACAATGACGACAGCATAATACGCACTCGTCTATCTTCGAAATATATGTATTAATAATAATAGAAATCTCAATTCTTCAAAAGTGTCGGGTAGGATGATGATGGTAGCACCAGCACCGAAACTCATGCACCTAGTATTGCTATCTGGTTTAACTCGTTTTCAATAACATATTCAATTCAAATGTATTCGCCTCCTTTGCTCTATATCGGTATCTGACAGCAGGATCCGCTTGTTGGTCTTGCTCTAAATTCTCGTTTGTTTTATGAAAAATTCTACACGACCGTCTTGAGCTCAATTAATTCCCCACAGATTAAGTTCGAATTAATTAGGTGGTTGAGAAGAAATAAATTCATTTCATAAGTGACCATAGTATACGGTAGTTATCAAGTTATCGCTGCAACCCACCCCAACGCTAGACAGATTTGCATACAAAAGGGAGTCTGGCATATTAAACAATGCGCTGCAAGAGGTTGTGCATTTTTTTTAGAAATGGAGGGGTGGGCTGTTGAGTTACTACCAAGAAAAAAGCAACAGGATCGCTAACAATGAGTAATAGTTGCATAACGAACACCGCCAAGAAAACCCAGTAGCATGATTTTGACGAGGTGGGATTAGACCTGAGTCAAAAATACGCAAATAATTGTTTAATCTGGCATCTTCTTCTACGCAAACTATTAGTAGTAGTACATGTTACACTAATACTACGCATGCATACTTATATATCTATGTATGAATATATAATATTCTCACGTTACGTTTGAGTAGCTTAATGAAGAGGTTGCAGTTTGCAACGATTTAAAGCAGCGTGTACCTATGTATAATAAACAAGATGATGATGCTATGAGCAGTACCGTTCCACCTCGATGATTATTATTGCTATTTTCCCTTCTTTTCACAAAAGGCTCTTCTTCTCATTTAGTTGCTGCCTTGCCTTGGCTTGCTTTATCATTTTGAAAGAGAAGGCGATAAATCGTTGCCACACACTATAGATCTCATTCACGTTTTTGCAATTGCAGCTAACTGTCGGTTTTGTTACTGAACAAGAGGAAATATTATACACATTATTTTATAAAAACTGTTGTTTTCTTTACCTACCTGTCCGAAGGGCTCACAAGTAAAAAGAAGGGTGTTTAGAATTAGACGTGTCGAAATTTGTAATTAAAATACTTTTTATTTAACACACGTGTAAATGGCAAGTATTTCAACAATGGGATATAGTATTATAAAAAGTCGTTATCCCAAATTAGGAAGTTGTGACAAAAGTTTTATGTACAGTCAACAGTAGTTTTTAAGTGGTCATGCAATGTCTTTAAATAGAATGACAGCATAGTGCTAATTTTAGTGTATTTGTGCAAAGTCAAAAGTGAATAGTGAAGAAATAATATAATTTTGTTGATATTCAAAAATAGAGTCCATTATAACAGTATCACAATGTGCTGCTTCTTTTCGCAACGCACCTTCACGTACTTTTTATCATTCACACATCTAGTACGTCTTATGCTAACATTTTAAGAAATTTATAGACTTTCGTGATTTATCAAGTCTTTCTTGGGAATTGTATTTGTATGCATATGAGTACTTTTGTGTAATTGCTTTGTTACTTTCTCAAAATGTTTTTTATAGTTTTTTGCCGTTGTGTTCCTCTCCGTAGTGGGAATGGAAGCCATTATATTTTATAAATCAGAGCCATTGTATGGCTGGTCATCAGATATTTCAACTAGTCTGGTAAGGTTTAAGTTTGATAAGGAATTCGATTTAGAACTACAGTGTGTGTATTAGTCATTAGTAGGTGATACCAAAACATGTTACATTAAATTTCAGATCAATGACAGTTTCGACCTTTACATACTTTCTGGCTACGGATTTCTCTATCTCGTCAGTGCCCTAATAATTTTTCATGGAATTCACAAGGTATGTATAGTGGTCATTCTTTCTACTGAGAAAATGTACCTTGGCTGGCTTTTCCTGAGAAAAAATCCAGCTATAATTAATAAATATACCGTTAAATTATTCATATAAGTACATAATTGATATGTTCTTCCAGGAATTCGTTTCTGTTATCAAATGGATGACTGTAATTTTCTTTATTCTGCAATGCTGTTCTGTTGGAATGCTAAAGCACATGTTGGAGCGGCATCCGGATACGAAAACATCCTCTTTCCACGACGCTTTGGAGACAATGTTCAGTTCCAGTCTGACTGTATTTTTTATCATTGTTCAGTTGTTCCACAGTATGATCTACTTAATTGACCTGGTTTTATACGCCTGTTTGGTGTCGAGATCGAAATTAGTTGTTCATAAAATAGTATATGTCTAAGAACAAGAAACCTCGTAGATTTTTTTCATAGTGAAATACTTGCTCACGCGTTGCTGCTGCTCTTCATGGGTATCGTCTAGAAAGCAAGATTTGTTTATGGGCATACGCAAATTAAACATGAAAATAGGTACAAAAGTTGGTATGCTTATTTATCCATGTACACGACTGCTTCATTGCATGAATGTGTTTGTGCTGGGATTATCATCTACACGTAAACTTTGTATGAATGCTTCTATGCAAAAGTGAAAAGGAAACAGTTTTTTTAGTATGTAACTTGGTTAGTAGGTTCAGCATAGAAATGTGCATTTTCACTTAAATTTTTACTCAACCGTATTATTGTATGCCTACATGTAGTATTTAATAACAACTGAAAAAATTACTTTTCTTTTTAGTAAGTGTCTTTTGTTTGTAATATTGTATGTTTTAAAAAGATGTGTTATTGCAATAAACAGCTTATAAGATGGATATATATGCATATATATATATATGTTAGTGGTTGTTGTGTTGCAGTTCTCGTATAATTGTTTCAATTAAAGTACCTTGTAATTAACTCTTCTACCGGTGTTTGTGATTTTGCAACAATAGCAGACTTTGCCAGATCCCGTGGGAAATTTATGAAGACTGGTTGCAGCCCCGTGTATTTAGCAGCCGGGATGTGTGATACAGAAACAGCCAGCCAGTCAATGTCATAATTCATTGCTTTAAGATATCGTTCCCAAACTCGCGAGAGAGTATTACTTTCGATGTAATACGTGATGATTGCGGTCTATCTATCTACACACACCCTTGCTTGAAGCTCTAGTTACTTTTTTAACAATGTGTTGCTCTGTCAATCCCATTTTCTGTAATTTTGGCGGAACCTGCTAATACATACCAAAAATAATATGCATAACCTTCTATCTCACGGTTTCAGCTCGTGTGAATTAGGTGTACGAATTTCAAGACTTCATTTTTGTGAGTTTATAAAAATACTCAAGCCGTTTATCTAGTAACAATGTATTATTTCTTTTTATTCCCGGTGCTGTCAATATCCGACAATACCATCACACTTCCTCCTACAATTGCTAAATCAGTTCGCTTGAGACTAATAGGACTATTTGTTTCAGTTTAGCGTATTATTATCCTGACCTAAAAATATCTGATTTCTTGAATAAGCATTGACACAATCCACTGAATCGATGAAAACAAAAGGCGTTCGTAATGATGTATCCATCCAATCATCTAATCTAATCTTGCCCCTACTTCCTGTGAATCTAGTTTCCTATGCACATACTGGGACAACTTACGTTTTTTAACATTTATTCCGTACCTCATTTGATCCATCAAAAATTAGGATATATTTGACAAACACAAAAATTGATACACAGTAAAAAGAATTCTCTTGAACAAAGTCAAATTTAAATTCAACAAACAAACATGACATGTACTGAATTTGGGCCAGTTTAAAACTTTTGAGCTCAATTGGTTGTGTTGTAGTTATGAACCAAGATTGGTTTTAGTATCCATTGTTTTATTCCACTTATGGTTCTGTCCTGAGAGTATGTACTACTTGATTTCTCCGCTTTTAATATTTACTTTACAATTCGTCATTGCCATTCAGATAAAAATGTTATCTTTGCAAATATACATCAATCGCATTCACGATCAGCCTCACAATGCATCTTTGCTGCAACCAAAAAATCCTAATCTTTTGAGTTAATTACCTACGTACTCCCAAATATGTACAGAGCAGAGTTATGGGAAAAGCTAACAGTCTGCCACTTATCACAGTCAACATTACGTCAACATTCGAACCGGAATCAAAACAATGATGAACTTTGGGTTTTTAAAAAAATGTATACAAAGTACAGAGACATTGCTGAATGAACTAAATTTTTATGTACTCGTACGTTGCATTCCTCCGAGATTTGTAGACCATCCTTATCTGTGAACAAATCATGTTTTCCAGGGGTTTAACGCAAATACAGTTCCAATTTCTGTATGGTAAGAAAGCAGCTTCAATTTTATTTTTAAGGAATAATCTTCCACATACAACAAAAGTAATTGATTTAATATCATTAATAGTGCTTTGCGTATATATTTATCCGCATTCGGTAACGTAAGAAAATTTTAATATTTACATTTTTTGTTTTTTCGAAATTTATGATCTGCACATACTAAAAAGTGAGAAATGTATACATTTGCGTTAACTCCAAAACATTTTTATGACATCAGATTACATGAATATCCTGCTGGATAAGCCTGGGCGCTATGCTATATTGCCTATGTCAAGCTGTGATTGGGGATTTCATTAAATTTAGAAATGACATGTCATTAGGTAATCCTGAAGCACTTAAAATACCATTCTAAAAAGAATCAAGCATTGACAGCCTGTTTCAGTCAGCCCTATCATAAATCAACGTGACTGAACACGGACGTTTTTATTTACCCCAAAATAGTGTGGTACTTTAGTTTGTCAAGACATTTTCAGTGTGTGTATATGCATTATGTTAATGTGAGTAGTGGCCCATGTTTTGGTACTTGTCATGTTGCTAGTACGTACTTTGTATATATTATATGTAATCCATAATGTTGTACTCATGCGTATTCATTGAGTAAGTTGTATAGCAAGTAGGTATGGAAGTGAGCCGCATTGAGCTGCCTGAAGCAGTCTCAATGAATATAATATATTGGTTGGAGAGCGGTGAGCTCTCATTCCTGTTTCCTGAGTCGAGTGAGAAGCAACAATATTGAGTCAAGTGCGGAACACCCTTCTCTTGTGTTTCCGTCCCTTCATTTATATTTTTGGTTTCTGAGAAATATTGACTTAGAATAAAAGTCAATTGTCTATAGTATTCCTTATCGTTTAAACCATCATAACTTATTTCGTTACATATCCTGAGCTACGGTTCCCCATCCAAGTGGATTGGTTTGTAAATGCATATCTAGTACAATTTCCACATGAGCATCCCAAGCCAACGTCCACAATAGACGGCGAGTAACATCTCACCGATTTCGAAACCTTTCGGTAAGTTAAACAAAAATTTCGTAAATCTAATAATTAGTCTTCCTTCCACGGTGGTAGAAGCGAAAAGTTCCTCCTCTCGTTTGCCAAGCGATAATTATTTTTGTTGTCTTTTCTTTTAACTCTAATTGGAAAATTATCAGAATGTCATGCTAATACTGATTTTATTTTGTGAAAAGTAGATCCAAACTTGAAGCCGAGTCTGAGGTGGTGTCGAGTGACCTAAGTGACAATTCTATTTTTTGGCATCACATTTCCATTCTAAAGTTAGTTTTGCTTTTGTTTTGTTTCAGTAAACGCTGCTCTCGAACTCGTTCTCTCAACCATTCTGCACAGCCCAAATCTACCTCAGAGATTAATATGGATGACGAAGGTAACAATGTTGATAATCTCGGTGGTGGTCTTGCTCTGCATGCACCAGTATATTTTAATGTCGATGCTTTAAAGCTTATCAGAAAGTATAATGGGCGTACGGACGTCGATGAGTGGATAGCCAAGTTCAAAACTGACCTAGCAGCATTTGGAATTACCTATAAATACGCAATCCTAAGTCTTGATAGATTTTTTACAGAAGATGCTGCGAATTGGTGGAGTAGCGTTAGTCATAGGTTTCTTCCAGAAGAAGAAGACGGAAATGATAGATGTGGTGATATTTTTGATGAGATATCTACAGAGATGCGTGAATTTTTTGACCACTCAGCTCTTCAATCGGTCAACAGACAGAAAAATAAGCAAATCACATTCAAGTTAGGGATAGATCCCCAGCAGTATGTAACCCAAAAACTTGCAGTTTTGAACCAAATTGATCGTGAAATGTCGGAGGAGAAAAAGATTAGAAATTTAATTCGAGGCATTCCCCTAGATTTGCAGCTCCAATTCTCCACTCAAGAAATAGATAATACAGGGCAATTTTTAAATCGCTTAAGAAAATATGCTGAGATATTAGAAGAAAACAAAGGCAAACAATCCCAACCTAGCGATACCACCCCGGGTGGCAATAAAAGTAGCAGCTCAATGTCCTCCCCAATCCCAAGTCAAAACAATGAAGAATCGTTAAAGCTACTTAACAATCAACCAGGTCAGGCACCCCAAAATATGTATAACCCGCTGGTTTGCTTTGCATGTAATGAAATTGGTCACATTGCACGAAACTGTACAAATTCTAATGGTGGGGGACGAGGAGCTCGAAATGGGCCACCTAATCCTAATTTTAGAACGCACGCTAATTTCCCTCAAAACCTTGTGCGAGCACAGGGAAGTGGTAATTTTGCTTTTCGTGGAGGCAGAGGAAGAGGCAGAGGCATTCCTCGTAATTTTCCATTCTTTTACCCACAAATGAATAATCCATATTTCTACCCTCCGGCAATTAACTCATTTGCGTACCCTCCTTACTTTAATTTTTATGGAGTACCACAAAATTTTTCCAATAATCCAAGACCTGTTTTTAATCCCGAGAACCAAAATGTGTTGAGCATAAATGAAGTCCCGGAAGTAGTTCCAAGTATTCAAAATAGTGAACAACAGGGAAACGAGTAGAGCTGCTGTGTAATGAACGCAGCAGCAGTGAAAATGCCCCTTTTGTAAATTTCTTTCCTTTTCACAATTCTCAATTTGTCCCACCTCATAGTCTAATTGAGCATCTTAAGCCTCTTAGCACGCACCAGGCCAAGCCTAATTTAGGCAGCGATGAAATCCCTTGTAATGATATTCAAGAATCAATGCCTTCTGTCCTCAACAATTCTATTACTTCAGCTTTTCCTGTTTGTGAAATTTTGCATGATGCATGCTCTGATGGGGCTACGTGTGCGTCTACGGAATATACTCAACTAAATGGTCGCAATTATCCTGTCTACTACAGGAACAAAAAACATAAACGTATAGTTTTACAATGGCCTGTGGTAATACACAACGACTCCTTTTCTGCATTGGTAGACACAGGTGCTACCATAAGTGCTGTCAACCCAGAGGTTTTGAAAAAGATTCACCCCAGTCAATACAAGAAAACAAGAATAGATCCATTTTCCATAAATTTGTCAGTCGAAGAAAATAAGCAATATGTAGTCGAGGAACAAGTAGAAATTCTAATCACAGTAGAAGGTCACGAATTTCTGTGGTGCTTTTACGTGATCCCATTTCTATCAAATCAGCTAGTTTTAGGCATGGACTGGCTCTCAGCCATGCAAGTAAATATTTGTTGTAGTTCTCAGTCTTTAAAAATTGGAAAGCTAGTTTCCTCTATCCCCACCACTTCTGGTTCTCTTGAAGTAAATGAGTCAAGTTGCACTCCTTCCCTGCATACTGACGCTTCATCATTCAAATATTCAGATATCTGTGGTATCAAAGTAAATAAAGCAACTTTAATCCCCCCTATGTCAATGACCCGTGTTCTAGTTAAATCGGCAAAGAAATACAGTGGAGATGTAGTAGTATTCCCTTCTAGTTCCTCCGAGGCTTTAAAACATATAGCAGTGGGATCTTCCATTATTTCTCTGAAAGATGGTTATGGTAGTACCTATGTCCTAAATCCAACCAAAAGGAAAATCCAGTTACGGCCAAATTCATTAATGGGATTTTTTAAAAAGCTGGAAAACAATGATATAATATGCAATGTAGACGATGCTCTGCACGAGATCAACGCTAAACCCCAAAAGCCAGATGCACAGTTGTGCAAGGTAGACAAACAAAATGATTCTGAATTTGAGCAGTTAGAAAAGCACTTTAAGTTTGGTGATTCTCTCACTGCTGATCAAAGGGAGAAAATTCGGATCATTCTTAAAAAATATACAAACTCCTTTTCTTCCCCTGAAAATCCCAAAGTAGGACAATGCAATTTAGTAAAGCATTCCATTGAAGTAGGAGAGACAAGACCCATTAAACAGAGACCCTATCGGGTGTCCTTTCGTGAAAGAGATATATTACAAAACCAAGTAGATAATTTATTGTCACAAGATTTAATAGAACATTCTAGCTCCCCTTGGTCGTCCCCAGTAGTTTTAGTTAAGAAGCCAAACGGTGGCATACGGTTTTGTGTCGACTATAGAAAGTTGAATATGGTTACCAAAAAAGATAACTATCCCCTCCCTCGAATTGACGATGCCTTAGATAGAATGCACCACGCCAAATATTTCTCCACCCTAGATTGTGATCAAGCTTATTACCAAGTATCAATGGAAGAAACTAGTAAAGAAAAGACAGCCTTTGTCACCCCCGACGGCCTATATCAGTTCAAGGTCTTGCCCTTTGGCTTATCTAATAGCCCCGCCACTTTTCAGCGTCTGATTGACTCTGTTTTAGGCCGCCTCAAGTGGACCATTGCACTAGTTTACATGGATGATATTATTTGTTTTTCGAGTTCCTTTGAACAACATTTAGAAAACCTAGAACTAATTTTATCAGCCATTTCTAAAGCAGGGTTAAAGTTACAGGCAGCTAAATGCTCTTTTGGTTTTACAAAACTCAAATACTTGGGTCATATAATTTCCGACCATGGAGTAGAGGTGGATCCTGAAAAAGTTCGTGCAGTTAAAGACTTCCCCATTCCAAAACGCGTCAAAGATGTACAATCGTTTGTAGCCTTATGTAGCTATTATAGACGCTTTATACCCGATTTTGCTCGAATAGCAAAACCCTTGCATGAGCTTACTCGAAAAGATGTACCATTTAGTTGGAGTCAATGTGCTCAATCCTCATTCGATCATTTAAAAGAACTAATGTGTAATACTCCTATTCTAGGCTACCCAGATGAAATGTCCCCTACCGAAATTCATTGTGATGGATCAAGTCATGGCCTTGGATGTACACTGGTTCAGAATCAAAATGGTAAAGAAACGGTAGTGGCATATGCCTCGAGAACCTTACGAAGACATGAGCAGAATTATTCTGCAACTGATCTTGAATGTCTAGCAGTTCTATTTTCGATTCAAAAATTTAGACCATATTTATATGGAAGGCGTTTTAAAATAATTACAGATCACAAAGCCCTTTGTGATCTAATAAATTTCAAGGACCCACACGGTCGCGCTGCTCGTTGGTCAATGGCATTACAGCCGTATGATTTCGAGGTAATTCACAGAGCTGGTAAAAAACATGCTGACGCTGACGCCTTATCAAGAAACCCTGTAAAAAACATTCTTTGTCCCGATCCTGCAATCTTTTCAAAAGCACAAGATTTAAACGACGACCTTTGTAATTTTATTGATAGTAAACTCCATTCCCTATGCGCCATTCAGTGCGAAAATTTTGGTACCATGCAATATGCTGACCCCAAACTGAAACTGATTATTGATTCCTTGCTGATATTAGATCAAAACCCTGATGCGGTAACCCCCGTGAAAAAAGTCCGTTTACACGATTTTAAAATCGATGCTGATATACTTTATAAAGCCAGTTTTGAGCCCAATGGTCGCCTGTGGCGACTTGTTGTCCCAGATTCCCTTCAAAAAGTAATTTTAGACGAAGTCCATGCCCAAGATGCTAGTCACTTGGGCATTGATAAAACATGGAAGTTGGTACAAGAGCGTTATTATTGGCCCCGCATGTTTCGATCCGTGTTAGAGTACTGCAGAAGTTGTAAAACCTGCCAGCTATACAATCGACGTATTGGACCCACTCCTGGCTCCCTTCAACCTATCCCCCCTCCCACCTCCCCATTTATTCGAATTGGTGTTGATTTTGTTGGCCCTTACCCCACAACGTGGCCGAAGCGTAATACATGTGTATTAACGGTAGTGGATCACCTCACTAGATATTTAGAGGCATTTCCGTGTAAGGGAGAAACAACAGCAGCGGCGATAGAAGTCCTACGAGAAAACGTGTTTTTAAAACATTCCATTCCAAAAGAAATTATTGTGGACCAGGGTTCTTGCTTTATTGCTAATGAATTTCAATCCTTTTGTAAAAATTATGGTATTAAACTACGATTCTGTTCCACTGCACATCCAGAGACAAACGCTGTTTGTGAGCGTTCCCATGACGTGTTCCAGCGCAGTATGGGTAAGAAAATTGGCTCCAATGAAAAAGATTGGGATAAGTTAGTCAACAAAATCGTTTTTTCCTACAATATTTCATATCATCGTGTTATAAAAATGAGCCCATTCTATGCAATGTTTGGTAGAAACCCCCGTATTTCAAGCGATAACAGTCTCCCAGTTTCACATTCGTACGTGGATGATGAGAACCCGGATAATATTGCAGACCGAACCCGTTCTGCAGCACATAAAGCCCACGTTAATACCCTTGCTGCCCAACAAAAGGCAAAAAGAGATTTTGATATGAAGCACCCTGACATTAATTTTCTCCCTGGTGACTTGGTCAAAGTCAAAATTACCAATAAAGTTAAAGGAAAAGTCCAGAAATGGCAACCCAATTGGATAGGCCCCTTTAAAGTTGTTCAGCAAATTGGTCCTATTACGTACAAGGTAGTTGATGCACGACCCATTCATGAACGCCCAGTTCACGGAAAAAGTGAAAGAATAGTTAGTACACGAAAACTCTGTCGTTGGTACAATTACTTTTCAGATTTTGGTTCAAATAATGACCTTTTTCATTCAGATTTTGATAATTCAGAGATGCAGGCTGACTCTGATTTTTATGCTGCGAGTTTTACGTCTTTAGATCCTAGTACTAAACCTATGGTACAGCGAAACCCTTCTTTACCTCGTAGCCTTTCTGTAAATAGTAGTTTTCACTCAAATAGTGCTAGAAATAGTGACATGTCTAATCTCCGTCAATCTAGTTCTTCTTCCTCTACGGATAGGTCTAATCAAACAGTGTACGAAAGAAGTGTTTCTTCAACTTCTAGTACTGCTTCAGTCCTTTTAAATCCTTTATACGAATCCAATTCGCCACCCCCAGAAAACGAAACTCTAGCGGGTTCAGATAGTAGTGGCTCAAGTTCAGAATCAGAAAGTGCACTTCCGGCATTGCCAAGTACTTTGCGACGAAGTGCACGCACACATACAGCTCCAGAGAGATTTGGGTATGATCAAAATTATTTTCAGCCTCGTCATGGTTCGAGAGTGGTGAGAAGAACGAGGTCGACAGCAGATAGTAGTAGCAAGACTACATAGGAGTAGTTGTTTAAATTTTTTTTTATTTTGATTGTCAAATGGAAATGTGATTAATGTGGGTTTTGAAGTTTAAATTCTAATTTTTGTCTTACAATTTCATTTATTTTTCAGTATGAGTAATTCCTTGGATATAAACGATGAGTTGATAAGTTTTCCATTAGATGAGGTGGAGGTAGCCATTCCAAAAGACAAGGAAGACGAACTTCTGATGGACACCGAGGAGGCTTTGGTCGTCTCACTGCGAGATATGACGCTTCCAAGCAAGAGTTCTGAGCCTGTTGCAAAGTTATCGGTGACTCCCGTAGTTGCAGAACAACTACCTGTAATGAAGGAAGCGATTCCATCATCGCTTCGGATGAACCAGCGGCGAAGATATCGTACTCGGTCTTTTCAGCGCCCAGCTCGTGGTTGGCCTGCCTCAGCACCTGTTCCGTTGATGTCTTTAAGGATTCGACCCCCAACATCATCATTTATATCCCCTCGTATTCCTAAATCTATTTTGTACCGTTCCTTGGAACCTAATGGTGTATGGGTCGACGTGTGTTTTAATTGTAATCAGAAATACCACAAGCAATATAATTGTCCATATAGAACATAAAATGTATGTCGAGTGAGAGGAAACATCCTTTTTTCTTTTTTCAATTTTTTTTTTTTTTAAACAACGGAATAGTTGTGGTACTTTAGTTTGTCAAGACATTTTCAGTGTGTGTATATGCATTATGTTAATGTGAGTAGTGGCCCATGTTTTGGTACTTGTCATGTTGCTAGTACGTACTTTGTATATATTATATGTAATCCATAATGTTGTACTCATGCGTATTCATTGAGTAAGTTGTATAGCAAGTAGGTATGGAAGTGAGCCGCATTGAGCTGCCTGAAGCAGTCTCAATGAATATAATATATTGGTTGGAGAGCGGTGAGCTCTCATTCCTGTTTCCTGAGTCGAGTGAGAAGCAACAATATTGAGTCAAGTGCGGAACACCCTTCTCTTGTGTTTCCGTCCCTTCATTTATATTTTTGGTTTCTGAGAAATATTGACTTAGAATAAAAGTCAATTGTCTATAGTATTCCTTATCGTTTAAACCATCATAACTTATTTCGTTACATATCCTGAGCTACGGTTCCCCATCCAAGTGGATTGGTTTGTAAATGCATATCTAGTACAATTTCCACATGAGCATCCCAAGCCAACGTCCACAATAGGTTATCGTTGGAAAGAATTATTATTGTTTTGTGTAAATAAAGAAAATTAAAAACAAATATTGAATCCTGGTGACTGACAGACAAATCTCTGCAGAGAATTCCAAAAAAATATGCATTTGAAGTGGTAATTTGAATTATTACAAAAGCTAGTTATCTTATAGTATGTACAAGTAAAATGTTTGATAAACCATATTCACATATATAGCAATTAGCGTACATGCTTGTACTAGACCAATGAACCTGTTAAACAGTCTCAAGGCATCCCGTTTTCAGATACTTTGTCAGTAGTAATAGAAAGAATCAAGTAGAAAAACATCTTACAGGACCCTCTTCTACAAAATAAGATTTTCTGCTCTGACTGACTGAACCTGTACCTAAACCTAATAGAAAACGCAAGTGTACACCAAGAAAAATATCACGTTGCGTGTGTGGCATTCTCATGTTGATGTCTACGTCGTCTGCATCCCCCTATAGAAAGGATCGTATCTGAAAAGTTGTGATCCTCATCCACACATTTTCTTCATGCACACCAACAACAACCTGCTTCTCTGCTTCTTAACTTCCAGAGACGAAACTTGGTTCCGATCAGTTGCATTTTTGGCTGTGAAGAGGAAGGTATTATATATTGTGTAGGGATCGAATCGAAAGTTTACCTTCCTCGCATCATAGCGTGCTTATACCAATCAACCATTGCATTGCTACAAGATTTGTGTTCATCAACGTACAAGACTTGAGCTCGAGGACATAGTATAGAGTATAATCTGAGAACGGTTTTAATCTGCACGTGTGTGTACAAGCTTCTCTAATTTCTCTTGAGCCATACTTTGATAAATGTGAAATTCATCGAGTCGAACGTTTTAAAAAGAAATTAGGAAGTTTTCAAAATATCTTATCACTGGAATGCAGTAAGTGCCAAGTTGCCATATATGTGTCATCGTCGTATCACATGGTGGAATCCTGTAGGATTAAGTTGGAAATTCCGTAATTCTTAAAGGCAAAGGAATTAAGTAGAAGACTAGCCAGTTCTGTGCCCTTATGAAAGAGCACCATTATTGTTTTTGGAATCTGTGAGATATGGAGCGATAAGGGATCCATAACCGTGAGTCAACCTTTCAAACTAATATTTATCCATGTATTTTTCTGTAATCTTCGATGACATACCTTGTCCAAAATATCAGTCTTCAAGACTTTTGAGGCTTTATCAAGAAGCTTGTAGCTAGCTGTCTTTGGTAGTAGGAGCATGAGCCATTTTGTGATTGCATTATGTTTAAAAGTTTACTGACTCATAAACTATATATATTCTTTGTTTTCTGAAGAGCTTAAACCATATTAGCTTTTAGTGACTACTGATAATGATATTTGAAGTAAAACGTAAATTTTCTTGTCCCGTCCAGACACGTTGGTGTCTATCTCTAATGCAAAGTAAAGTATAAAATTGAGATTGCGTAAGTATATTGAGCTCACGTTGAGATAAAGCGAGGCTGAGTAAATTGTTTTCTCTTTTCACGTTGTAAAATTTAAAACGTAGTAGCGCTGCAACAGCCATGATTTTGACAACTTACTACGAGCTATTGACTTCTGTTGCTTTGAGAGCTCATGGCATAAGACACAACAACCCTGGTAGAGATAAGGGTTTATCAGAAAGGCTTTCCTAGGAAATTGTATCTTTGCTGGCAGAATAAAAATCTGTCATAACTCATGTCAGGCTTGTATATGCACGCTGACTGTACATCATTGATGATCGGTCTGACGAACAATATTCAGTTGAACGATTGACAATATATGATGAGACTCATAGGGATAAGCTGGACTGAGCAAGCTGATTGTGATTAGAAAAGGGTCTTTCCTCTCTGTGCACTCAATACGTCAACCATGTTTATGGTTACTAATCTCCGCCCATTACGTTTTTGTTTTCTTGTCTATCACAAACTCTTTCAGAAAATCGATTGCACGAAACCTTGCAAGTGAATAGTACAAGGTTCAGGGAAAACTAGGAAGAAAATCTAAACTGTCATAAAAGGAAAAACCGATAATTATACACATGCGATTCAAGCAACTTACTTTAAAAGTCACAACCTTTTTCAACTTGCAGGTCGTCTCATAAGACGACTTTCAACCTTAAAAGTCTCAGTCAAAACTTGTTAATGTTGGTGTCCATCGGCCTGTAAAACACGGGGCACACACGAAGTCAATTCTCTTTAGAAATCATTCATACATGAGCTTTCTTACTGTTGATAATGCATACGCGACGCGGAATGATGAGTGAGTAACCCTAGTGGGTTTCTGAAACAGGACACTTTTTTTTGGAGCTCATTATTTTGTCTGACCACTTTAGCTATGCGGACGTAGGAAGTACATATATTTTCCCATATTTTGAGGAATTAGTTTTTAAAATGTATTAGGAATACATTTCCATTCAACAATCCCATTTGCTCATTTTCTTTTCTCTTTATTTCTTACATGTCAAACATCACCCCAGGTGTCTACACAACACCGGCTTTTTGGTTTTTGTGCTCGTATATCCCTCAAAACGCTGCGTGAGTGCTGATGTTACCATTAGAACTGTGTAGTGACCAGTAAAACCCATGGGTTTAACTATCATTGTTTGAGCCAAACCAAAACCTTCTACCCTCTGCGTGTGTGAGCCAGCAAAGTGGATAATATATAATGAACCCTAAGAATTTGTACCATTCATTATGTACATTCATGTACACTTGATATACTCCATGTGAGTTTTACATAGTTTAAGTGTTAAATTCCTTTCCGTATTTGGTCCAGTATAACTTCAGACTTGGAAAGAGTCTGAACAACCGTGAATTTCGTGAAAAGTGCCATCTTCCACTTTGTAAATTCGAAAACTTTTTAGTTTTCACTTTTAAACATGAAACTTTTAAGGTTATACTAGCTCCAAGATATTATATATATCTAAATATTAAGTAGCTAAGTAAGTAGTCGCAATATAATAATTATATAACGTGCAATGAAGCTCGGGAAGCCGAAACGTTACACATTGTTTCGAAATGACAACAACATCAACTCATCATCATCAACTCCTGGCAATAATCATAGCCACTCAGTCATGATCCCAATGGCGAATCCCAGCAACCACCAGAATCCCCTAGTCACCAGCATGTCATCGTGGCTGCTGGTGCCAAAAGGAAGAAATTTTAGACACATATTAGCCACTGTGTTGTGTGTGATCTTAGTGTATCACGTTACACTTTTAGCAATTCCAACAAACAATCTTCCATCTTCTCCTTCTCCAAACGGTGCTGTTGTTGGTGAGAATCATGAAATTAATAGTATGCCAGCTGCTGCTCCATTGACTCTTTGCGAATCGTGTGAAGAAAATGAGTTGGGAGCTGTTGATGCAACTCCGAGTAATCAAATTAGTCAACCACAAAACAGTTTTAATAAGGACAATACGCAAGATATTCCTATTGTGGGAACGAGTGCAAAGTCTGGATCACAAGTTGAAAAGAGCAATGATGATGATGATGCGTCAACACAATCAACATCTTCTCACCAGCTAAACCAGGCGAGAAATAGTAATGGTGGTGGCAAGTCAGCCGCAAATTTTTCACCACCGGAAACATCTGGGAGCAATTACAACTACTATTACACTGATGAAATGAGTAATGGAAAACATAATGAAAATGATAACTCCAGCAATGACAATCAGTTTGAGGAGGAGAGTGAAGCCATTTCTTCGGGATCAAAAACAGGTAGTGGTTACTCTAAATCCCAAACCAAAGACAATTACAATCATAATAATGATGACAATGGACAACCACATAATGTGGTGGGGATGAGCTCCAACGATGATGCCAAGAAAATTGCAAGAAGACAATCGGATAAACATGTCAGTAAAAAAGTACTCAACGTGCAGTATCAAAAACGGAAGAAGTTGTTGGATAGCATCTTCCTCAGTATCAAATCAACGAAACGGTTTCACAAAACGAGGCTTGAGCCAGTTATCAACACGTGGTTCAACTTGGCAAGAGATCAGGTAATGAGCAAAATAATGATGCAATGTTACTTTTATTATATGCTTTTTACTTTATGCACTATATTGCTTAGTGCTCTTTCATAATTTGTTTGTTTGAACATCAACTCCAATTTATATTAAAGCATGTGCCTTTGAAGCTATATTAAATCGAAAAATACTTACAATACTACATTGGTGTAATGTTATAGGGCATTCCACGCGTGTAAATATTCACAACCATTTTCCAATTACTGGACCGTCACCAACGCTTTCTCCTAATCTGTTATGCACGAGTGGCTAATTTGCGTGTAATTTTACGTTTTTTCTTACACTATGTATCAGCATGTAATTTACTATAAAGTAGCCTTTCTCATATCATCTGATAGAACAGTAGTAGAACAACGATATTATCACGTGCCTTCACGCACCATACACCCGTCTTTCCACTAAATGTTTTTTATATTGCAATATACTCATGTAGTAGCGGAACTAGTTAGTTAAAACTGCTTATATCTGAATGAAATAGGAATGCATAAATCAGATAATAATAGAATCGCCGTGGATAGCATATATTTAGCTACCTAAATGACACTTCAAATTGTGTTTGATATGGTATATCAATATCATATATTATAAGAAGAAGGTACACCATGAACCCCTAGTCCCTAGATATTATTAAAATTACACGTCAATCTAAACAAAAAAGATGCTGCCAAGTCAAACTCTGCAATTTTGTAAAGGTCAAAAGAAAGCACGAACTTCCCTTTTTAACAACAACAATAAGTGAACAAAGACCCTTAAACTTAAATTTTCAAACAACCAAAACATCAGATTTCCTATTAACTTCATTGACACTTTATACGGAATTACATGGTGGATTTGGAGGTTGAATTGTAGTGAAGTCATCATAAAGTCTTTTTACCTTTCTTGGTATATAAGTGATTGCTCTTTGAAAATAATTGGAAGCTTTTTTTCAGCTAGTACATACAGTAAATTATAGTAAAGACAGCGACACAAGCAATAAACGAAACATCCGTGTAATCACCATTCTTACCTTTGCGAGTCTTACATTTCCTATGTCCAAAATTTGGAAAAGAATATTTGAAATATAATATACCTGTGCCTGAGTAGTTATATTTTTGACTCGTGAAGTAGAAATTTATAGCACCAATTCATCCTAAACTCTTAATTACATGCCAAAAGCATTCAAACATCTTGAAAAGATTTCGAACGAAACGAAGTCAAGTCGGAAAACTACAAAATAAATACAATGTCGAATGTCTGCACTAGCGGCCATGCAGTGTGCTTACCTTTTGTTTGCCTTAATTGTACTCTTAGAATACCCTCACCTTCCATTTAAAAGTGAGCAGGTTCAATAAAATAAAATGGCCAACAAAAGATATTATTGGTCATAAACAACTATGGATTATTGCCGTAATAATCCCATTTTCTAGTTTCGTTTGGGTAGCAATTACACACGTATCATTTCCGACCAGCAGTGGCAATAATAACAAAATCGAATACATAAATATTGGCTGGCACTAGCAAAGCTGTAAATTCTCAAGTCATTTTCAAACCTTTAAGAATAAAAAACTGTTTATCGATAATATATTTTTTATGGGGGAATCTCTTTATTATCAGTAAAGGGAAGCGCTTATGGCCTTTTACAACCCCGTATGCCAGTCTCCTATTAAATACGTGGGTACTGCCGGTATGAGGTACTTACAGATCACACTACGTCCGTGATTGTTTTAATAAGGCATACTTTCCCTTGAAATGTACTCTGAAGGTTTTTTACCAAACCATTATCCAGTCTGCCCTGGAACTGCAACCAACACATTATTATTATTATTACATGATTTGGATACAAAAAAATCCTCCATTTCAAATTCCAATTCGTATGATAGGCCCAAACGAAACCAGGCAAGTAATGCACACTAGGAAATATGTATACAAGCCCTATTGCCCAGAAACACTAAAGTGAAGACAGATATATTAGACAACATATTACTAGAGATTTTCCTACATTATTACAAAGGGAGATATGATTTTACCCACTGTTTCTTCTGGAAAAAGGAGCGAGACCCTTTTCTTTAGTTTTTTTTTCAGGAATGGGAGCAGCTCAAATTACAAGGGCTTTACAACATACATAAAGCACAAAACCCATATTATGGCTCTCAAGTACAATTCAACAGTACTTATCTTGCTTTATACAAACATATAATATATACCTATAATATAAATGAATATTTAACAACAGCAGAGATTTCTCACTTGAATGCATTTTTCCTTCAACATAGCTTCTTTTTCTTGTTTATATAAATTGTACATAGTAATTTTTAGATTTACACATTTGGGGAGAAACACATTTATGAACTGTATTGCCTTCCTGATACATTTTTTCTTCTGTAGCATTTATGTTTCTCTCATACCTAGTCAAATTACTTGTAAACGAAGAGATTAATGTAAGTGTGGGGATCTGAAACTTGAAAACAATAATAATCATATTTTTTTATACAGATAGCATGAAATCATATTGAATCTTTTTTAAGATTCCCTTTCCTTGTCTGTTTATAGCCTACAAAAAGGTTCACCATATTTTGGTAAAACTATCCAAATAATTTTGATTTACTCAATCAGATAAACTTTGAGCTGCATACTGCATCATTGTTGTCTAAAAAACAAAATGTTCAAAGAATGCATCAGCAGCAGCAGCGTTATCAGTTTATCTGATTAAAACCATACGATGCAACCACCACTGTTTATAAGGGAAAGTTTTGTTTTTTGTTGCACAACGGACGATGGGATGCACATATTTTAGGGACTTGGGACAGAGAGTATAGCACGCTAGAAAGAAATGCTTATCTAGTAATCTAAACGTACTACGCTATACCCTGCTCTTCAAGATTGATGAAGTTTCTTGAGATTTACAAGAGTCACTAGAGATGAAAGTGATACCGGTAAAGCACAAAAGAATCTAGCGTAAGTGCAGCCATAAGTTACAAAGTTAGAATGCATGCCATTTCATCAGTTCTTGAGACAGGTCGGTAAATGCCAAACATTTGGATGTGGACGCGGGTGACGCATTTGTTGAAACAAAAAAGCTCTATACTACTACTTCTACTACCTCCTTATATTTCTGGCTGTTGACTTGTTTTAAGCGACAAAAAATGGTTGGGCATTTCTACAGGTTGCCATCAAGGAAAATAATATGCATTGTCTTTCTCAACAAGTCTTTTTAAATATTTCGTACCTGCTTTCCCAACTTTAATTTATGTACTGGGGATTTAAGACGGTGAATAATGAGTTACAGCAGCGAGCAACGCAGGGTTCTTTCCTTGAAAAAATAGCTGAGCATGTATATATATATACTTATCTAAACTACATTACATATACCCCATAGATATTTGTTTTGTGTACCTTTTAGACATGTAAAATTTGTCACAAACAATAGATTCGTAATAAATCCATTTAGTTTCAGTTTTACTTAGCACGCTCATTCCAATTTAAATCCTGTTGTTTTCCCGTGAACTTTAGATCGTATATATGAGATTGTTTCATTTTATGGGCATTTTGAATCGTAAGAGAATTTGGGACCCTTCTCTTTTTATGGTTGAAATGTAAATGTGTTTAGTATTTAGCATCAGTTTCGAATGTGTGAGAAAAGATATCCATCCAAAGAAAGACTGGAACAGTTTTCCTATACTTATATAGATACATGCAACGTTGCTTTGCGTGTATCATATCGTAACATAACGTATAATCCTTTTAATTTTAATATGCAAAACATTGTTGATATTCTTAACACGAAGACAGCCGGGTGACAATTCTGGCAACAAGTCATTCATCTTCTCTCATGCCATCATCCTTTTCAACCACGAACTGATCATTTCCAGCCTCTGATGAATTATTCATTCTTCAAGATTTATCTCATTTCTGTTTTTACTTTTCAATCCTCCAGAACAGAAACTTCATGAATTAGCTTGGCATTGATGATCAATCTTGTCCTCAGGCGAGAGACAAGACATCGTCTTTCCAAGACACACATGCTACACAACATGGTATTATTCAATGGTAGTATAGATAGTAGATACTTTATTACCAGCGTAGAAGAGTCGGGAGAGATTGATGAAGATGAATTATCGATGGACAAATGTGGCTGAACAACGGAACGAATCTCTTGTGAGGTGAAGCTACTAAATGCATAATACATTCGGACAGTCAGCGTATATAGTATTGATAACATTACAAAGTTTGGATGCGCAGGATCGTTTGGTCAGCAAACTCTTTGTAATGGCTTACAAGTGAGTAAAAGCATGTAAATGGCTAAATTTAGACATTCAACTTTAAAGCATTGAGTTTCAAGACGCGTAAGAACATTAATCAGTTTCAGCTTCACTTGCGTTCTTTCTTTCAATTGGTATTTTGAGTTTTGTTGTGTTGCGTTCCGAGCAAGATGGATGGTGCATCATCAATTCCTCAGCTCATTTCAATTTATTGGCCACAACTATAATGCATTGAACTATAGCATAGTGGTGTATGCTAACTTTGTTTCTGAATAATGAAATGAGTCGCCGGAAAATTGAGTATTGAGTTGAAAATGAGAAGCCGGAATGGAGAGTGTAAATGAATCGTTCAAATGCAATGCGATGCTCACGTAATAAAAATTTATAGTTAGGCTCTGTAAAGTGTTATCACAATTTCCTCGTGTGTACACTTGCAATAAGCAACTTTGAAATGTGCAACCTCCAGCTCCAAACATAAATGGTTATTTTGCTCTCGTTTTAGATTTTCTCGAGTTGGCTGTTACACTGCTCGCTTTGCTAACATGTTAATAAGAACATTAAATTGTCAATTGCTTTTTGTGACCCTAAAAATGTGCTTACATCTTACATATATATGCAAGGGCAGAATAACTATTGTAGGAGGTAGTGTAAAGATAATATATGCACTTCATTCTCATCTTCTCATCGTCATTTCATCATCCAGTAAAAGTAGAGGATTGATGAACAAGTACTTTTGGGTGGACATGGCATGGCTCAAGCTATATACTACATATAAGCACATAATCTTACGACGCAGCTTTTAAATGCACTTTAAGAAATAAAATATCGTATTTCTTTCTACGTACGTAGTAAATTTTGACGGAGCTCTTGTTGAGTCCCTATAATAACCACACTATCTTATCACCCTTTCTCTAAGCCTCCAAAGTGTTTCAAAGTCTTTAAAAAAAAGAAAACGATGATATAGCGCTGTAGGTCCTTCTTCATGAAGAAAAGCCAGCAGCCTCTGGCCAATAAAAAGTGTATGGTGATCGAGGAGATGCAAATGGAGTGTGTACATACATCAACTGTTACTCATCATCCATCGCATCACTCTTGCACCATTGTCTGCATTTCAAATCAGTTACGTTACTGCATAAGGAATGCATTTACTATGTAATCCGATTGTAAAGGGAATGCATATCACCACAAACATTTTGTCTAATGAAGCATAAGCCATTATCATAATGCCTAAAATAGCCAACTTTAATTTCAGCCGACTTTTTATACTATGCTTTTAGTAAAAGAAGATTCATAATATTATGCCAAGTCTACGGCTACACAGCTATACTACATCTGTATTTGATTTCAAATGGTAATACTTCCTCACACATAATCTTTTACTTTATAAAATCTTACAATAACTTCGGAACCATCTGATCCTGTCATTGAAATATATAGTTTGTTTTATATCTTCAAAGAAATTAAATGAAATAGCAAAAGCTTATTACACGGACAGATGCTTTCGTCTCACTCACTCGCTCAGGGTACATGATATGCATATGAATACGTATTATTATTATATTTAGTATGCCGACTTACGTATATGTACGAATAGGAGCAAAAACAGAAGCAAGTGGTAGCCGTTGATGTAAGTGCATTAACATGCATAAACTTCTAATTCTCATTTACGATTGATGACCATTGGGTGGTATGTTTGCGTTAGCATTAGCATTACGCGCTTGGTCGCATCATCATCTGAAGCGACTTTTCTTTATTGGCATCTTCATCTGGTTCTTCTGTTCCGAAGAGCATTAGTAACTTACTTTATTCCATAGGCTTGAAAAGAAGAATAAAAACGTTAACTACAGTAGCTCCAACACTTTAAGTTCAATCTGATGGAAGCTATTTCTGCATCAATAACTATACTGGATTTTTTTTTGTCTTTTGTAAACTCTCATCTCTATTCTTTTCATCTCTCAACAAAATCCTGTCTTGATGAGCCTTGACTCAAGATGAAAGATTGAAAACAGAAGTTGGCAGGGGTCCGTGGACCAACCATCCAATCCATTCCATTGCATGTCCATCCGAGAAAGAGAGATGCCCAACCAGTTTTTCACGTTGATTGCATACAACAACAAAATCTTACTAGGATAAGCGTAGTATTTGCCTTCTTGCTATTTTGTTTCTTCGTTCGTGACATGTGCAACGAACATTTCATCTCGCGTTATATTATTTTCTTGATTCTATATCCATTCGTTCAATGGATTTGAGTGGTCCAGTCCAGCAAATAATGTAGAGCTTTGCGGTTTATATAAGAAGAAGCAGTAGATGTACATAACCATCTTAGGTTTCTGGGTTCTATAAGCATTGCATCTTCCTTTTAGTATCCATCATCAATATTTTCTATGACTTGATTTTTTAAAAATGCAAGGACAATCAAGGAAACCAGTTTCTCGTTTGTTTTTTCAACGTACTTATGCATATAGGTACATAGGCATCTCTTAAAGCTCAATTCTTTTCGGTTCTTACAATATCATATAATTTAGGTACATACACAATATATAATATATCTTTGCAATAAAATCATCTTTACGTAAGTAAAGGCATTAGATGGGGGAAAAAGTGCGAGTTAGTATTTCTGCAGAACGTTCTCAACGAATGCCATTGCTTTGACTGTTTTCGTGCGGGGTTCCGAAAAGTAAAAATTATGAAATAAATGCAATTATGTCTTCTATGTAATAAAAATTTTGTTCTTCACCCGTTTTGAAGAACCTTCAATCATAGGAATAGCAAATAAGCAATGTTTTTGCATGCATGCAAACCTCTGTTTTTATATTAACAGCAGGTTCATGAACTCATGACACGAAGTTTTTGTGTTTTTAAGGATATATGTTGAAACATGAAAATCTGAGTATATATATATGTTGTATGTGTGTGTATGAATATTGCTTTGAGTGATGTTTTTTTGCGTAACTCTTCTTTCATGTCTTTTTAACAATGAAAGGAAACAAAGTGATTGAGGAATGAATCCAGTATTAAATTATTCCAAATTTGTGGAGGAATGTCGGCTTGATTTTTGTTTAGATTTTTTTATAAACCTTCATCATGTATGTTTCATCATGTATGTATGTATGTTTTAGTGTAAATTTTGTGGCACGACAGTTTACGGTGCAACTTGTTATAAGTTATGGTGGCCATTGAACTTGGTGAATGTTTGGTGTGTAGATCTAGTGAAAGGAAGAATAATCGTGGGTCTAATGATGGACAGTAATTATCTATGTAAAAATGAAAGATTTTTTAAAAAGGTTTGAGACATATGCTTACACTTCTACCTGTTTTTAAGAGACTTTTTTGACAGAACAGAGTAAAGCACAAAATTACTTTGATGAAAATAACTAAAGTTGAAAGTCTTTTCCCTCTCTTTCTCTTGGGTTTTAGACATATTTATATTTATGACTCCCTTAAGATTTGAAAAAATCTTCAAACTTATTTTTTCTTGTGGAAATAGCTCTGACATTTACGTTTTCTTAACTAAAACCATATGAAAAATCTCACAAAATGAGGAACAAACAGGAGCGTCTCATATTTCTCCTGACAATCTTTAAACATTTTTGTGAACTTTGACATCATGTAAAGCCTACTGCTATTACGTCGAGACACCAGATTATTGAAATCACCCTTCTACTTTGTGCTATTCACCCATATGCATTAACTCGAGTAGAAAAATACGATTAGGATTAACATTTGTTCTCAGTCATCAGATTCTTTGAGAATCAAGAGGGGATAGTAAAGGATTAACTCTTCTGAAGCAATTGAAATCTGAGGAAGCTTGAGCATTATAACCCTTGTTGTGTTATATTTATGAAAAAGTATTTCATGTTGAATTCCGTTTGTATAAAAAAAAATATATGTCTCATATCGTTTCTGTGTCCCAATTCCCCCATGTATCAATGAAGAGATGAGAAAAAAACTGTCTGCTGAAAAGAAATTTATCTACTCATTTTTCTCGAATATTGAAACTTTGGAAAGCTTGTTAACGCCCCCATTTAGAATCCTTTCTCAATAAAAATTGAAGCCTTTGACAGAAAGATTTCTACAGTTTTCTACCCTTCAATACAATTCAATACCTCATCTTTGGTTTCTTTTATTGAAATGGTTCATCAGACGACAGAGACGACGGACGATGACACATATTTTTAAAACTGAAAGTATGCCGTAGAATTATTTCTCCAAGAAACTTATTGAGTTTCCTTTATGTTTCTTATCAAGGCTAAGGTCCAATATATGCAGGTCACATTAAAGTGTGGAATAATTGCACCTTTTTCAGTAACGAAGATATTTGATATAATTTTTAAGACGGCCCTTTTAAATCTCCGTCCATCTAACTCTTTAATCACAATAGTGCAAGATCATTATCATGTAACTACTGCGTTTTCTTGCATCTCTTCCAGAAGCAGTATTAAGTTGCAGGGTGATGAACGTATGCTCTATAGGAAGCCCCCCCTGAAAAAAAAATCATGAAATCTTTTGAAGAGTATAAAATGTTCAAACATTTCAAAGCTCAACTTTGGTAAATGATGACGGGCTGAGCAAAGTTATGTCGAAGCTTGTACACGAATTCAACAAAAGTGTTATGTAAACTTGAAATTGTTTGTTGGTATGCTATCATTGTAGCGTAGCTGGAGGTGAGGCGTGGTGAAACCACATAAAATGTGACTTACTTGACTCTGTACTTCTTTTGTTGGATACGGAGCCAGTTACAAGTTTGATGAACCAAATCCATCGAATTTAGTCATGATCACGAACACATTTCTAAATGTTTTTCTAATATCTGTCATATTAGATTAATGTAGGAGCTTGTTCCGCTCTCTTTTACCTGCATGGGGCCAACCAATAACCATTCATGATGTTTCTTTAGACCTGTTGGCGTAGTATAAGCTAATGCATTCAAGTAAAAAATTGAAAAACATAATCTGACTGACTTATGATTTGCTTGATTTCGCTTGTACTCCTATTGATCATCCATTTATGAGCTCCCCTGTGTGACTAATCCTTCTTTATTGATTTACCAGTATTCCAACAGCAATTGTTGCTTTTCAATTTTTCTTCATGCCGTACGTGCTCATGAAAAGGATATCATGGTGATCTTAGAAATGGCGTGCTGACAATCCCCATATTGTGGTTTTCTTTTTATGGCGGTCTCCAACAATGTTTGCCTAAAACATATCGCATAAAAACATTCATTCGGAGTAAACTCAAGCCTTCGGATTTTCTTTGTTGAAATAGATATACAAATATGTAATGTACTTACTTGGTTCACGTATATTCCGTAGTAGTATGACTAGAATGTTATAGTTTGTTAGAATCCACTCTCACGTTAAACAAACCAGAGTGCAATGTTAAATCAAAGTCGCAAAAAGCTGGTTTATACATATACGTACATACTATAATAAAATAAAATATTGTTATGCTGACCAGATGCTCTGGATTCACAAGCTGGTAATGTAATGTGATACAGCGCTACATAGAAATGTTGCACACTGACTGATTAACAAAATGTTATCACGGCTTTAATTTCGCTTTTTGTTGAATATAAAATTTATGTGATAAAACTATTAATTCCTTTTAATTACACATGCACGCATACTCATATTCTTTTGATTAGATTTTATGGGAGACTAAAAGATACAAAGCTGTAGATTCTAAGGTATGCATATATGTATATAGGTAGTTTGTTGCCTGCATGTACAAATGTATGTAGGTACTAATTACACAAAAGGAAATCCGCAATTTAAATGGAAGACGAATTTCATATGAAGGGCTTAATTTTTCTTGGTTTAACTTCAGCTGAGCAAGTGGAGTAAGTTAATGTTTGACAAAGGAAGGTTTCTTCTCGGATTTGATATTGAAAAGGATTATTATACCTTTTCTCTATTCAAGGTCAAGTTGTCTAGCTTCATATTAATAAAGCGACAATGTAATTGCCAATTGCTACTGTTTGATGGTGAAAATGAGAGATTTCGTGCTCACTTGATTAGAGGAAGAACCAGTTACCCTACAATGTTATACAATGTTATTCCAAAAGGAGGCGACCCGAAAAAAAACTTTTTTCGTCAAAATCGCCTTCCTAAATTCAACTCAGTCTATAAAGTATATAGTATCTTGACCTCAGCCACCATTCGCATAGCACTTTCATTCATGAGGATGGACCAAAAAACCAGAGTACAAAAGATTACATCAATATTCAGGCACCAACCAAAGTATACAATACAATGCACACCTATTGGCAAAGGAGACTGGGAGTAAATACAGAAGCGAATCTGTTTTCAGGTGCAGCAGGTGTGCATTTTTATAATGGGCTGCAAATGGTTCACAATTCACAAGGGTAAGGAACGAAAATGCATGCAACATTGTTTTGACAATGGCTAGCTTACCAACAAGAATATAATATAAACCTTTTTGCCAAAAGATCATCGCATCATTTTGCAAGTACTTTTCATGAACCGCCCAAAATCATGATTCATCATTTACTACTAAATAATTATACCAGCATCGGTATGTACTTATGCATTTTTTTCCTGAGAAAAGATTTGCAGAGTACAGCAAAAATCTTGGAAATAGGCTTTCATCACATCACATTATTCTGTGAAAACTAGGTCTTGCGCGCGGCAACAGGCAGTTAGTTATATCAAGCCGCACTTATGATACAGATTAATACGCATACGAAATGGAGTGATACGCAACAGAAAAATTTATAAAGATCAGTGTGATAGTAATAGGATGGTTTCCCCAGGGTGCTGTAAAGCATCATACCTAGTGATGGTGATGATGGCTGCTGCCACTGACAATGACGGCGGTGATGATGAGACATCATTACACTCCATATACGCACAGCTCTCAACCACAGGTAGAGAGATGCACACACAAAAAAAATGTGAAGGAGTGTTGGAAATTCCGTGAGTAGGGGATATTGTGAACTGGAGCCAACAATGGAAAGTGGTTTTTGAATCGTACTTCTTTTACAGGTAAAGGCTTGCCTTGTCTACTATAATTTAACTGCATTGGATAGAGATGACGGCTCACTTCTCTGACATGCGGATTCAAACCCCCTTTTCCTTGATTAGCTCTCTTGTTTTGCGGTTTGGGAGTTGGGAATGAAATTCAAACCATTATTTTGGACATTTTATACACTTCATTGTCCTAAGCATACATATGTATCTGTGCGGATATATCATTGTGTAATCTAGGAAAAGCATGCGCACTACTTATTGTGTCGCAGATAGGTAGATGCAGTTTATTTCCATTCCACGTTGTGTTGTTTTTTGTTGACAATGCCACAAAACTGTTGTGTTCTCTGTGGTGTTATATGGTCATGCATGGTTGTTGAACTTGCGGTTTTGAAGTTCAAATACTAGGCTGTAACCAGTAATTCACCAATAATGATGATGCATTTATGAGTACAATTTGCTGCGTATTTCAAACCTTTTTGTTTCTGTCTTTGGAGGAATCCACGAATCGAACCATCTTGGAATCTTCAGTCCATTCATATAAAATATATGATACATATACCATGATGATCATGAACTTCAGAACTTCAGGTTTGTGTCAGAATGAAACGTGGGAATTTTTATGACTTGGTCAAATATGTTTGAATGGTGTAACTCATTTCATTCCCATGCGTATTTATCACGATGTATCAATATCAATATCCTTTTTAAAGTGGTCGTACATACACATATAATATGAAGACCAAATTTGAAATAAACATGTATAAACGCTAAAGAATAAATTCCATAACCATTCTCAGTTTTCACTGGCGACTGTGACTGTGTAACATCTGCAAATCATCGCGTCATCATCACACCGTTTCAATACACATACACGAATGCATGCAATCTAACGCAATGAACATTTCTCATGAACTAATAGACGCACCAAAACATCATTCTCATCCCTTCTTTGAAAACATTTTTTTTGTCAGATTTCACTTTTCAAGTAATGAGCTAAAACCTTTTGTTTCATCTTTTTTTCGTATTCCTAGTTTAGTAATGATATATGAGCGTTTTGTATGACATGACAGAGGAAAATGCGGAGAATGCCATGCCAAGCCAAGCCAAGATGTGCAAAGTAAATTACTCCCTTTTTTTGCACATGGTTTTTTTAACATCTCAAGATTCCCTTTTTCCCGTTGAATGGTGATGTGATGATAGTTATTGTGGTGTTGGTTGCGGACTACAACTATACGAGGCTAAAAAAATGCTTTTGTTCTCTTTGATATAAATGGAGTTTCTTTCACTCGTTCATCAAACTTAAGCTATTTTCTTGCTGCCTTTGCCTTATCCTATTGTTAAAAAAGGTTTGAAAGAGAACCTGAACCTGCCCACAAATTGTGATGTTAAACTTAAACTTGACTTTCTTAAATGTTTTTATTGCAGACTTGGATCTTTACTGATGACGACGACCCCGAGCTGAATCGTAAAACAAGTAAGGAGTTTAAGCGTACTGTTCTATTTTTTTTTAAATTTGGATTTACATCTTTAGCATTTTTGCTTTCAAAACCAATCTGGCGTAACGTAACCTTGAATGTTTGCTCCTCAACTGAAGCATGATGTGGAAAATTAGATTAACCATGAGTATCGTAATGTAAAATTAAATTGTAAATTTACAGATGGACACATTATCAACACACACTGCCCCTCTACTCACTATCGGTAAGTTTTGAATCACTTCACTCATGTTTTTCCTGATCTAGTCAAAAATTCAAACTGCATCACACTACAAAAAAATGAAATAAAAACCACACGGAAGAAAATGTCGAAACACGAAAATGGTGTGTTAAAATTTGAATACACCTTATTTAGTGAGCGAGCGTGAATCTTTCATCATCCCCATCTCAGGTTGAAGTTAAGATGAATCGTTAGACATAGCTTGTAGTATGTTTGTAGAGAAAGAATTTTGACAGCTCTTTTTTGTACTCTGTCTTTCTCATTCATGTCCCATTGTACAACATGCATTTAAGGACAGAATCATGCTGTAGGAATCAGAAGAAGGCGAAGATGATGGTTGCATTACTAGTCTTGTATATGAGTCTCCCTGAAAGAAGAAAAATGCTTGAAACAGAGATCTAAACGTTTCTCGACAACAGAAATCGCTATTTATAATAGAGTGATGGAGTCAAGTCAGAGTGTATATATATGGTGGGATGAGATGATGATGAAGATGATGAGATCTTATAGCGCTTCTTGTGTATTAAAAATAAGCTGTAATTCAACTGTCAATTTGGGCTCGTGGTGACTTGCATAAATATTTCATACTTAGGATATAACGCCATCCCATGTTATATTATATTCTAAACTCTTTTGAAAATTGAAGCATGAATGAGTGAGTGTATTCTAAATCTTTTGAAATTCTCCTGACACTATCTTCCAACTCCTCTGCACCAGCGGCGAGAGGAGACGATGGACAGACATATCGGAAAGATATATCTTTAAATGAGGTTGTCAATTATTAGCTCCAATTCAAATGAGATTTTTACATCAGACCTTCAACTTGTGATATTGAGATTAACTGCTTACATAAATATCGGCAAAGAAAAGAAAATGAGAAAAATGAGCTTGCATAATATTATACAAAACTAAATACAACATGATGAGTTGGAGAGAATGGAACAATGTACTATGTAAATCATTTACGCGTCGGAATTTAAATTGCCTTCTTTCAAAAGTCAAGGCTAAAAAGTTAGGTGGTAAAGGGTCATTTGTACAACATAATTTCTTTAGATTGACAAGCCTAAAAAGTTTTTTAGTCGGGATGAAACCGTCAATTAGGGATAATGTATTGTATTACAATGAGATTTGCAAAATTTGGTTCGAAAACTTACACCAGCTTTTTTTCGATTTATTTTACAGGCAAGCGTTGTGCTGCAAGATGTCAGCAGAATTCGATACGTTCATGAAGTCACAAAAATCGTAAGTTATAAGCCTTCGATTTCGATCTTAAGACTAAGACGAGACACATTATAAGTATTTATTTATCTCTGACATGACATGCTTGTTTTCAAATGCAAACAATACTAATCTTGTTCTGGTTTGCCCCTCTCTCTCTCCTCTTTCTTCAGATGGTTTTGTCACTTTGATGACGATAACTATGTAAACGTTCCTGCCCTTTTGGACCTGCTTTCAAAATATGATCATAAAGAAGACTGGTATCTTGGAAAGCCGAGTTTGAAAAGTCCAATCAAGATACCTCATCCTGACAACAAATCGGTACGTGCCATGCCCCTTTCTCTCTCTCGGAGATTTTATTGCTTCTCTAATTTTTACTAACAACCCATGCTAATGAATTTGCCTCATGCTTGAGTGAACTAGCACTCCTAAAATAAATGCTTGCCATCAAAAACAACATACCCCAACAGAGGATCTCAGGTTCTCTTTACAAACCCAAGTACAAATGATTTTCGCACTTGAAAACACTTGGTTATTACCTTTAATGAAGTACCCACGCCCAGAAACATCATCTTTGAGATGAGATACAAACAAAATCAAACTTGTTTACTCTTCGGGCATAATAAAACTCATGTTCGTACCTATTTTAGGAATGGTAATTTATTTTGGCTTGACGGTGGTGGTGTAGTTTATGGATCACTGAGGATGAGCCCATTGTAATCATACAATATTAAGAAATGGAGATTTGAATCTTTGCATAGGTCGTAATTTATTACTTTTTCAAATTATACAACCCGATTCGTGAACCTTACCAGCACTTTCTAAATTCAGTTTACGACATGAGAGTGGGATTACATTTTCTAACAATAGAATTAAAACTGGGCAAACCTTTATGGCATGGCAAATGGCAAGTCTTAAAAAAGGTTTTTGGTATTATTGTGTTAAAGTAAAAAACTGAGACCCTTTTTCTGTACATTATGCACACATTCCAAACTACATGAGTTTTTCTCTTTCTAACATATCACCCGCGAATATGTTAATTAAGTTTTTAAACGAACAAAATACTTCATATGGCAGATAATTGCAGGTCTAGTTTTATAGAGACATAAAAAGTTCGAAATGTAATAAGCAAGAAATTGAATATCTCAAAATTTCCACTGTGCTTTATTAGCGTGTAAAAGTAACCAACCGAATCGTCTCTATTAAAAAGATAAATTTTGTGGGTAATGCATGGCATATACATACATACAAACACGTAGATGCATCTTTGAAAAGATGAGTATCGCTTTGCTCTAAAGATAAAAAAATTGTTGGTTCCAGCCAAGCGGAACGGAATATGTAAACAGGTTGTGAAGGGTAGGTGGGCTCTTTGTCATGGGCTATTGCTTCTCACTATTTAATAGCTTCTTCTTTGGAAATTGAAGCGTTATTGGTTTCTACAAGTCCTTATCAAAAGTCTGCAAATTGGAAGATTAGATTTCACACTTCAATTACAATTCAATCTATTTCAATTTTTGCCACTTGTGACCCAATGCAGCTTCATAACATTCCAATTTCCAAACTGGGGAAATTGAAAATTCTTCAACGACAACCATCTGTCAAGTCAAGGGTGGTGCGAAAGCCTTGTTGTAAACGGTTTGTGGCAATGTTATGCAAGGTACTAGTGAATCGACGTGAAGGAACACTAATTATTCCCAATTCTTTTTGCGTTGGCGGCGGTGTGATGTGATGTAATCTGGGATAAAGGAATAGAACAGTGGATGGTTTGGTACAGTATTGGATGAAGCAATTTATTATATCATATTGCCGCAGGGCTTTTAAGTGCTCACTGATGGCCTGGCATCTCCCACATCAGATCCTAACGAATCCGGTACTGCCTCTTTCGTATCCTTGTTCAAAGTTCTTAGAACGTTATAAGAAGCAAAGTGGAGCCAAGTGCAAATGAAGCATACTTTTTGTAGCCATCACTAAAGAATTTTTTCAGAAATGATAAATGCATTCTTACCATTGCCATGTCTTAAGGCCACAACAGCTTACCAGACGGTACAAATACAAATCGTCTTTGACCGATGGACAGACCATTATATTTTCGTGGTCAGATCATAAAATGTGTTGGTCATTAGTTACACTGGCGAGTAGTAGTAGACCAGACCAAAGTAGAAATTGAAGCATGGTTGTTAAATGCACAACATTCATCTTCTCACTCTAATTACAAGTTTTATTCTTAGCTTATGCAAATTTAGAAAGATGTACATACTCGTAATATATTGATGGGCTTGTCTTGTGATTCCTTCTCGTTCATTCTTTTCTTTAGTGGAGGAAAGTAGATTAGGGAACGACCCAAGAGCAGTAAAGCTTTCTCCTGAGAGGTTGCCGGTTGTCTTGCGCCTCAAATAATGACTTTAAGAGAATCACCGAATGTGATAAGAATGAAATAGTCGTGTGTCTTGACAGTAATCGTATATTTTAATCAACCCTTCGCGAAAGGAAAATAATAGGCGGACGCCAGATCTCCATCTCTAGCACATAAGTGTGCTTGCTAGTTCGGCATCATCATCGTTTGGATTGGAGTCTATCTATTCATCATCTAGGTTCGCATAGCGCACGAATGGAATTCCACGAGGAGACTAACTAACGATGGGGTTGGGGTTGTCTTAACGTCCATCGTTTCAAATGATGCGTATAAAGTCACACATCATATCATATTGTTTTCTTTTGACCGATCTATGATGGCAATACCAGCTAATGAGAAAATGTTCATGTTGGAGGAAGTAATAGTTAGGAAAAGGCAGATCCGATCTGAAGTTCTTGGTTTGGTAAGTTATGCAGAAAAAAACGTGGGCTTAATGAAGCAGAGAATGTGGGCTCGAGGGGACTCTTGGGCCGACAACATGCAGTCGTGCCTCCCTGGCGTGCCTCGATCATCATCATCACCAGCAGCAATATTATCATCATCTCTACATAGTATTCTTCTTCTTCGTAAAAGCCAGAGTTGTAGTATTGAACTTGAAAAATCTTTCTTGTAAACCTCATCTTTTCACCTTCACTAGCTTGATTCACCATCCCCCATCATTTACGGCACCAACAGCATAACACAACACAACGGCTATTGATGTGATGTAGGGATTATCAGTACGATTGTACAGACACTCCTTCTAAAGCTAACAACACACTGCTCATCTCATGGCATATAAGCAATTGAGATTTTGAGATGAAACCAAAATTCTTCTTTTTGGTGTGCTCAGCTCAGAGATCAGAGAAAATGTGGCAAAACCTGGTTCAGGGTATGTGCAGATGAGATCAAACCGGCTGCCTTCAACTTGTGTATATACGTACGTACGTACGTACACATCCTTCACAATTATCCTTTACCCGTTTCATCTATTATCCAAATAACACATCAAGAGTTGAGCAAGTCCGGTTTTCACCAGTGAGATCAGCGCAGGGTCATCATTAAACCTGTAGGCTAGTTTGTTCCTAAATGATGGATTCATGCAAGTTTTGATATAGCCAGAGAGAAACCCATTGTTTTTCTGGATAAGACGTGACTAGTAACTGGCATTAGCTAAAAATGCAAAATGTAATAATTTGTGTGTTTTTTCGTATTTTTGAAGAAAAAATGAAGATAATTTTGTATTCAGCTGAAAACGAAAAAATTGAAAAATCACATAATGTAACTTACCACTTTTACCTTTGCATAAAAGTATTTTCTTGACAGGAAAGTAATAATGTTCAGTAAAAATTCTTAGTCTCCCAAATTGCCAAAAGCCAGTTTTCCTTTTTTAACACATTCCTGTAAGATATTTTTGTTTTAATTTACATAATATTTACTTTATGCATGTAGCATACATCTGTGAACAGAATTTCAAAAGCCGACTAATTCATAAATGCTGCACCTTCCAATATACTCGTGTCATATCTCAGAACAGGATGAAATATATGATTATCCAATTATTTGACAAGTTGCAAAAGTGTGTGTCATATAAAATGTTGAGACTAGAAAAAATTTCAGAGTATTATGTATACTAATGTACGTGATGTGATGATGTTTCAAGAGAGTATGTCTACCTCGGAACTCGATTTAGAAGCAGTCTAACTTGTTTCATTCCTCAGGATTTTTATTTATACATTCTGACTCGGACGAACTCCTCGCTTCTAAAAACTGCTCCCTTCAGCCAATGGAGCACTTCAGCTTGAAATACTTCAGCAGCTCAGTTGGTAAATACATAGTAAATATGGAATGTACAGACTTACTTAGTCTGCGACGATTTGTCAAGTACGATGTGCATCTTAACGCTAATGCGCTTTCAAACTTCTAAATCCAAACACCACACGTTCCAACCCGATAGCTTTCCATTTTCAATCCAATCCTTTCCTGATGATAAATAATGAGCTTAGCGTATCTTTTCTAATGGAAGTTGTAAAAGGATCGATACAGCTTCCCTTTGAAATAAACGGCGAGCTTTTATTATGAGCATATATCATATTATCTTGTCTTAGCCATTAGGCGATGAATGAGGAATTAGAGAGAAAGAATACATTGACTTTTTTTTTAGCTAACCAAGTAAAAGCAGATTGCTTTGCATGATGATGATGATGATGATGATGAAGTGATGACCAAAGCCGAAATGAGAAGTAGGAAGGATAGAATCAAACATTGGGATTTATACACACTAGAGAAAATCATATTATTGACAACCATTCGGCGGTGGAAAAAAATCTCGCACTTAACTTTTATATGGCTTGCTTTGCTCTCCAGAGGAATAACTTGATTCCATAAAAAAACTCACCAGACTACATGAGTTGACGTAACCACAAATTTCGACTAATAACCGTGCAATGCATGGCAGTGTGTGAGTGCTTACTTCTTCAATCGAAGTCAAGTTTGCATGAAAAATGTCTGCCTGCCTTTTAATGTTTGAAGATTTCGTGTTTCTCTCCCGTTTTGATTTTTTCCTAAAGTTCTGATATTAATGGCAATAGCTGATTATTTTTTTGTTTTAGAAGAATTTAAAACGCAAGCAGACAAATCGCCTCTTTTGATATTAGTTTTGTGTGTCCACTAAACATAAAAGTAGCTACGTAGTGGGTCTGGTCTGACTGACGTTTCTTGTCCAGCCTTTGTAAGGTGGTAAAATGGTAAAAAGTAAATGGTTTTGTTGTGTAAGTAAGCATGCTGCGAAGCAATGTAAAATCCTCTTGAAACAAACGCCTCTTGACCACATCTTTTGGTCGTCCTAATGTCAATATATCTCATACAAAAAGATATATTGTCATGAATTATTGGACTAGTGGTGGCTCCTATTCTTCTCTCTAAATTTTATGTACTTTACGAACCTACTTTCCTTTCAAGATTACAATAGACAGTCAACTGATTTCATGCCGTGCCGTGTCGTGCACTGCCAATGCATGTGCGGTCGGTCCGAACCCAAAACCAAGAGGAGGTTGAAACAAAGTTTGAAGTTATGGCATATCGCTTCAAGTGAGCATGCTTAATAATATTATTGATGCAAGTTGTAAAAATCCGAGTTTCCATTTGTGAGCATATTGTAGAATAGGAGTGATCATAGGGAGGATGACAAGAGGAAAGAGGCAAGAAAAGGACACTATTATTTACCACACATGTCCACTTTTAACTTTACAAAATGGAATAAATTGTGAGATTCAGAAAACCTCCCAAATTTTATCTGATTCTTGAGATTCCTCTTCTAATGCTCCCCTGTCATTGTTTTCCTTGCACTTGAAATATGAACAAGTCGAATGTTTTTGGCTGAACATGAACAAAATGTTTGAAAGGACATGATGATCATCATAGATTCAGAACCACACATTGAACGCATGTAATGCGCCAAGTGAAAGGGCTTAAAGACTTTTGTAGACACTTGAAAAAGTCCTCAGTTGATGGGATATATCCACATCCACTCATCCACTACAACCCAGAAGTACACACCATACAGTCACCATCAGTTTGATGATCTTGCTCCTCAGGAATCATTCTTGTGCCTTGTACCAACAACAACCCTACCATATTTGGTTGAGATTCCTCAAGATTTTACTGATGAGAGAGAATCAGACGATAACATTTTGACTGGTTCGTGATGGTATACAAATCTAAATTTTTCAGGTGGGAATCAGCAGTGTGCTCATGCTTTTACGTTCAAGAGCCACTCCATCCCTTTCCCGTTAGTTCAAGGATTCCGTCATGTCCACAATTTTTTTGATTACTTATCGTATCCCAGTCATCGCAGTAGATCCTTATTTTATTTACGTAACCAATTTTAACTTGCTCATCTTTTAAAGTACTTATATAAGAAGGTGAACACGGTTTAGAGAAATGTCTGCAATTATCAGGTTTGAAAGCTACATCATGTCATAAAGTGTAAAAGCATGTTTTAAAAATCCTCCAACTTTTTCCCATCTCCGCCCAAGCGAATATTAAGACTGTGATGGTGTGGTGGGATGTAGGAGTTTAAGGTGTTGTACGCGGTTATGTCATTTATGTAGCTGAAGTAATAGAAATTTTATTTCAAGCCTTACAATAATGCAATGTAAAGCCCACAGCCCACCTTTAACCCTACGAAATATACTTGGTCATGCAATATTGAATAACCAATGTTTACTTTTGGTAAGAAGCGTTGATCATAAAGTCAAGTGGCTGATTGAAGAGCGAGACAATATTCATAGTTGTGGCATGCTTGGTCGTTGTGAGAGCTAATGCTGTTTGTTCTCTTATCAGATCTTGACCTGTAGAGCGACCCGGAGAGAGGCACAAACTCAGGTTGAAGGGGTTTATGCGTTGCATGTCTTAAATTACATTAGCATTGTAGACGACGTAAGCAAGCGATAGCTTACGACAACGAATAAATTTTCATGTCTTGAAGTTCAGTCAAGCACGTTACAACAACTTATAGGTCCCCAGCCTCCCCATAAGCAGGTTTTCCAGCATGTACTCTTTCTTAGAGTTTAACTTTAACTTGAGTCACCGAGAATGAGATTTAAGATCTAGAAGCAATAAATACCAAGTGGAACATACATCCCATTAAATCAGCTCAAGAGAGGAGAGGGAACATTCTTAGTGACGCCTTTCCTTCTCGTCAAATCCCTTCGACATGACTTCAATTTTACCCTTGCACTTTCGAGCTAGAAACAAACATCTCTAAAAACAACATTGGTAAAAGTAATAGGGCATGTATGTAGGTAAAAAGAAGGGATGAAGATTCATAAGTTGCGTCTTACGATGGCATAACGTGATGTAAAGAAACTTGTAATGGAGCCTGTAAATAACTCACGAGGAAAAGGGCTTGGCCAAAGCTCGTTGATGCTTATTGATAGCAAAACTAACAAGACTTATGGATCGAGTAATGGAGGGGGATTAAACCATGCTCAAAAAAAATTCAATGTCATGTTCTTTATGATAATTTGTTGACTTGTGACTTTAGAAATCTCTGAAACAATGAACACCTGCGAAATTTCCTTATTTCCAGAGCTGCATAATTTGGTAAACATGATGTATTGTATTTCAATTTAAATTGGAAATCATCAACCATCTAATGCATTACTTACTTGTCTACAATATGGTGTGATTTGAAGGTTCTATACCAACATTTTTTACGTTGATGCCGCATGTAAACAATAAATCCTTTGGGTACAGACGCAGACTTAGCATGCATGAGTGTGTTAAGAAAATTAGGCAGTTTTAAGTAAAACTCACATCAGATAAAGCTTATAACAGCTTGATGGTGATAGCAAGTGAATTGTGAATCTGTATGATTCAAAGGTCTCTTTTCGCTTGACGTAAAAAGGATCCTTTAGACAATGCCTTGAGTGTGGCAAAGAAGCCCTCTTTTTTTCTTTCTTCAACATTGGATTTACTTTACTCTTGAACAATTTAAGAACTAGGAATAACGCTGGATTGGATTGTAGATTATAGTAAAATATTCACGAGATGCCATATGTTTACCATATCATGAATTGAAATAGCCTAAATCATTGAAAGGCAGCAAGCAGGCAGAAGGTTGGAAAAACGTTGGAAGAAAATTGGATGATAAGTATGCAATGCAACTGTGTACTTATTTCACCAAAAAGAAAGGGTTCAAAGCAAACATGACGGCTGATGCCAAGACAAACTAATTCAGGCTTGATAAAAGTGGCCTTAGTTTGGGATTTTGTCCTTTTGTACCCTTCGTCATCTTCATCCTTCTTTAACCCTTTCTTTACTCATTGTTAAGGAGTGAGCAAAGGACCAAAAGTAAGTCGGTATCATTTTTCCATGTGATGCTGATGTCGTTGTGCAGGCAGGTCGACAAGACAAGAGCCGTTATTTCATTGGGGACGTTCGCTAACACCACAACACTGAATAACAGAAACGTATATTTTGTGTGAAAGGAAAAAGGAGCACTGCCTTTGTCAATTTATTTTTCTGCTACGATGTGTGTACATAACTTACAAGTGTACAAAGCTATTAAATTGGCTGTCCAATTGTCCAGCACGATACCATTATTGACAGCTACTGGACAACAAGCTCTTTGTTCATGCCCTTTGTGCACAATAGCAATCTTGAATTCATTCTACATCCTGTTTTGAACATTCCATTGAACTCTTCTCTCCAATTTAGTAAATAATTATTCATTTTTGGAAAATGAGAAAAAAACTAATTTTTACATTGTGCGCGACCTGCCAATTAGCACGATTTTTTTCCATCACATCATGATGAAAAAATGCAGGCATGATTTAATGATTTGTTTGTGGGAGCATGCCATCGGCAAAGAAGCCAAGCCTCTTCGTGACTCTCAAGATTGGAGATTTACTGGTATGGCACAATTATTTCTTATTTCCACCATGAAATTTCTCGTTTGGCTGGATCTTGGATCCATCATGATTGTTTCAGATGGAAGGAAAAATGCGGTGAAAGACAGAGTCGAACCGCCTTCAAGGAATGAAGCTAAAGCTAGGCTTGGTGCCAGTTTATAGGCCTCAATAAAGATGACGGGGAAAACCTTTTATTATTCAATCCATTATTCACCTCGTCCATGTTCCATCTATGTGTGTAATTTAATTTATATGCAAATTTAGAAGAATGTATCATAGCTCGTATTTGTAGCGTACTCTTCTACTCTACAGCAAGATATTTACTGATGTTATCGTTAGGCCGCGTACTTTATGGAATGGTACTTTAATGTTGAAACGTTGTTTATAAATCACCACCACCACCACATTATTTTTTCTTATTTCCATTGCAATACCCTACCTATTTATCCAGGAAAATAATTACTATTTTCAACATTCCAAAGGTAAAATGTAATGAGCCTACGCAAAAAGATTTCCGAACTAATTTTTATACAAAATTTATATCTCCATCTGGTAATAAATATCATTATAATATAGCATCTACAAAGTTCATCGGTAAATTGATGCACATAAGCAATGATTGTTAGTCATAACTAAGACATTTTCAAAGGTTTTCTTTTCCACTTCAATTGCGTATCTTAAAAGCATTTGAATTTCAATGGCTCATTGTACTTCTCATCTGAATACATGATTATTCCTATTCTTATGAGCCCTTGCATTCATACATAAACAACTTTGAAAATGAACCAAATTATCCGGCGAAAGGGTTGCAACGGCGAGCATCCATGTACCTAATAGTAAAAAGGGCTCTAAATGTATCGTTACCAAGAGGTCGTAAAATATGGAAAACTTACTCTGTATAATATCCATCTCATTTCTCCAGAACTGAGACCTGAATATTATTATTATTATGAGTAAGCAACATTTTCATTTCTGACGGTCACTGCAGTAGTGTAATATTACTTGATTTACACATCTCCATAATATGTATCTTTGTTATTCACGTGCAGCAACTCAAAATTTTCAAGGTAAATTACTCGGAAGTATAAAGGCGTAGTACAAGTGTAGCAATCATCTCAACTCACAATCAGACCCTTTTAGCTGCTTTAGGCAACAGTAGTAGTAGTAGTAGGCTCTTGCTCACCCTCAGATCATTTCCCATATATTTTGATTTGTGGAATACCTCCGGTTGATTGTCCTTTTTACATGCTCCTTTTCGATGATGATGATCTCGATTGTAAAAATTGTTACAACTGTATTTCATGCTCATCCCAGTTATTCCGACGAAAACAAAGTAAGGTACACAGTGAAAAGGATCTTGAAAAGTTGAGGTAATGATGAACCTCGCTGAAGGCAAATAACAATAGAATTCGTAATATTAAGGGGGCTGTAACCATCCAACCTAGTTCATGGTTAACTCCAAAAAGAAATACACAATGTCCTCCAGGCAGGGAGTCAGTCATACATTGAGCCTTTTTATAACCGCGCAGTTTCGCTCGCTCTCTGGTTTTCCAGTATATTAGCTACACGCACAAAAAAAATAATAGATAACTTTGGTTTTGGCCACCGTCGCCCATAATTTTCCGATTTCAATCGCTCACCAGGTACACTTTACCCCGCTTTGGCCAGCCTTCCTTATAGATCAGATGAAGTACAAAAAATAAAAGAAGCTCTGCTGCTGATGTACAAACCCTTGGAAAAGGAGATTGATGAAAAAAGCGTAGGGTGTCAAAAAAGTCAAGAGTCATCATGGTTGAAAAAAGCTTTCGGAGATAATGATCACCCTCGACAAAAATGCTGATTGGATATGAAACAGACAAAAACTCTTCTCCTATATTATCCCTTGTTGTATTTCTGTTGTTCTCCTTATAATCATGATGATGATGATGATGATGATGAAGCTATATGCTTCCATTGTAACTGGGGATGAATGCACCTGATCATGATGGTAGGGAAAATCACTGGGAAAGATACTCAGGAAATATCTCTGCAAGTGAGGTCCATCCATCTTCGTAATTCTTCCGCCCAAGGTACATACTCTTTAGAGATTGATTGCCATCTTATCGTCCGAAACCTTCACTTTCTTCCTAGAAGACTCCATCGTCTATTTTCACAAGACTTTTTGTCGATTGTCAGTCAATATAATGCTTCATCATGTGGAGTAAAAGCAATGCATGCGCAAAGTCTCAGAGTCCCTGAAAAAGAATGATATGATGAAAAATCAGTATACGTAGCAGCTAATGCAAGGCACCATCCAGCATCAAGCCTCTCTCGGTCCAATCTTGTTCTGTCGAACCCAATCAAAAGCTTTTGACGCTATGATTGTGTTAAGTGCCACAAGCGTCTTGTGGTTTTTTATCATCCTAATCAATCTCTTGACGGAGCTTTATTCTTTCCATGACCATTGTGGAAACAGTTGAAGAAACAAATGTTTTTACATGGTTGATTGTTCCGAAGATGCTTAAATATAATAACAATAAGCTCAGTGTTCATGAAGTAAATAGCACGTACTCAAGCACTGCTCATTGGAAAAAGGGATTCTCGATTCTCACTCTTTATTCAACTCTTCATATTTTTTCTCCTGACTCATATCGCAACAATAATTACTCTAATGAGCCGATCTCATCTGACGTGTAAAACAATGCCGAAAAAATTCAAACCTTCAAGATACTTTTGTAACACGAGCGCATCTTCACATACCACCAAGACTGAAGATGATTAAAGATCCATAGGTAGCTTATAGCGTGTACAATGAGAACAAAATATTTTTGTTGCTTTTTAAAAGATTGATTCATGGTGTGGTGTGTAATCTAAAAAAGAAATGGTTATCCGCTTAGCAGTGTGAATACTTACATTAAATATCTTATCCCTTGAAGCGTAATTTCGACCACGCAGCGGAAAAATGTTTCATTGCAGAGGTCATGTAAAATATTTTGAAACTCATCGTCAAGAATAAAACATTTGACTCCGAGGCATTATATCACCTCCATCATAAAAATGAAAGATAGACAGGTGAAAATGATGAACCGAAACTAAATTACAGAGTGCCAGTGTCCTGAATGCCAATGCAATTTTTAAGCTGTGCTTCCCGATTCACTTTAGCTAGCGATTTTCGTCATACAATACGTTTCAAAAAACAGCCAGCATATTTTTTTCCTGAAATGCATTGCATAAGTCATCTGACACTTTTCAGTGTCATGGACGGCTAAAGGCAGAAAAACCTGAAGCTTATAATCCGCACGAACTGATTTGTTTCACTATTTATCATAACTCTTTATCTTTTTGTCTTGTTGACCTGTTATGCCGGCTACATTCGAGAAAAAAATATATAATGTCCAAGCCTATTTGCTTCCTGCATTTCACCTCACATAATTACAATTTGCATAAATTTAGTCAACAACGGGCATTACAAATGGACAGAACATGAATACAAATTACTTTGATGCACTTCCAAAACGCATAAGTAATGATTTCTTGCAGTGACCAAGTAGAATTCCTACATGTCCTACTACCATTCACAATAAAAATATAATGGTAGTAACTCGCAAGTCAGCAGAATAATATGCTCAAAGGTAAATAGTATTTAAGTATGCCATTTTAAGTTTTCTCCAATTGACCGTTTTGAATACATGCGTTTACAGTGCTTGACATTAGAATTTATGAGGCTAAAGTGATATCATCAAACCACATCTTCAGCCAAGTTTTAAGATGAAGGCGATGTGGAATGCTAATAGCGAGATTGTGTATGCACGTTTTGTTGTTATTATTACAATAATCAATGACTTGCAGTATCGTGGAATGTTCCTCATGCATCTACTCACGTTGAAGTGAATTTGTAATGAGTTATGTATATTTTACGCTCTTAAAAAGTTAAAAGGAGATTTAGAACTTTGAGTTGAGTTGAAAATCAAACTTTTAATTTTGACAGCCCACTATATAACTAATAAGGATTTTAACAAATCTTTCAGAGTACGTGAGAGCGATTGATTTCTGTTATGATGATTACATTGAGTACTCCACTAGATTGAAAGTATATACATATATATTTGAGCGGAATAGGAGATTCAACTTGAAGAGGGAGGCAAAAACTATATAACTTTGATGTAAAAAGCTCTCATTATTTTGGCTACATTGAAAGAAGTAGCTCTCTAACGAGAAGATTAGATCGGATCTCATTTAGACTGGCGGCAGCAGGCAGCAAAATGCATTTCTTGTAATAACCACATGCACCAATCTTGGACAATCAAAAGATAGATGCATTGGAATCTATTATTCTGCATGAAGAAGAACATGATGATGATGATGATGCGTTAGAAAAAGGCTTAAGAATAGTTGTTGGAACTAAGAGCTTCTTTGCCTGTGAGTACAAAACTGGGCAGTCAGTTGTATAAAATTCGACAGATTACATATATTGGTGATGGTGGCTACTTTTGTTGATTGTACTGTTGGTTGAGGCAATGTGGCTACCGATGATGACGGTCGTTGCTTTTTTGCATCCTTCAATTTCAATTCTTTCGGAAGAACAGAAAAGTTGATGGTTTCTGGCAGATCCTTTTCAGGTTTTATCCGAAAGATGATGATTTAGCCGTTGATGAAGGTGACCTTAGCACTTTTGTGGCTGGCCGTAGCTTCTTTAATAGGTTCCATCTCCATCTTGTCAGAACGTACTTATATAAAATATAGCGGATTGATCTTTCCACCATCAAACGATAATTGGCAAACAAGGATATAAACGTTTGGCCACTGCTATACGGTTGATTAGCTGATCGCTACTGTTTGCTATCAGATTGAAAATATTTTGAGTTTTATTTAAAAGCGCATGCTTTCCACACTCGTGTAAAACCTTTTATCTTTTTTCCATTAATGAATCAAAAACCAATGTCAATAAAAATTCTATAAAGGTGAAAAATCTCATTATTGTTGATGATTTTGTGGTCGTGTTCAAATAAAATAGTTTTAAAACATTCCAGAAAATTTCATCATGCATACGTTCTCCCAATAATCGAATGCTAACACAAATTCAGAATATTCAGATTATTCGCCATACTTATAAAAAAACAAAGAGGATTAAAGGAAGATTAATTTTTTATGTCGTGACTCCGTGGTCAAGAAGGAAATAAGGATATAAACTCGGCCGATTGTTCTTTTCTTACAAAATGCTGAGGATGCCAGCTTAAAATAATCATTCGGCATGAATTGAACTTACTATTCGTGATTAACTATAAGATATTGGTGATGCTACTTAACATACGTGCTGATAATTGTCGGGTTCCTCCGAAGATTTAATTGACTATACCTATCATCAACAAATGTTTTTCTTTTGAGTTTTCAGTACAACTTGTTGATTAGATGTATGTATTTGTAACAGAGGTCCTTTCACCCCTATCTTCCCATGAGCTGCTTAGTTTATATAGAGACATTAAAAGGGATCTCAAAAATGAATTAGAAATGCATAAAACCCTACTCGTATAATTATCTTGAATTGCGTGCTCGAAAATAATGAAGGATACAGAGTAAAATCCCATAGCAAAGTGCGCTGCCGAGGTACTCAGTCGTGTTTTTGTGATTGCTCCTGAGATTTCTCAGTTTCTTCGTTTAAAATATTCACAAAAGTGACACTGGGGCTAAAGTTGGCTTATAAAGTTGAACTTTACATTCCCAAGGTGTTACAGGATGGACGTAGCTGGCAAGGTAAGTGGAAAATCACTGATTTTACACTGAAAAATGGTAAGTAAACTCTGTTTACATTCATGCATGATGATGATGATGATGATGTTGAACATGAACAAAACAAAGCTCGGCGCACAAAGCGTACCCCGCAGCACGGAAGGTGAACCGATCGGCGTAGATAGCAATATCTGTGCTAACTTGGTTTCATCTTCTTGTGCAGCGGGGAATGCTGAGTGCGCAGTGATTGTACGGTTATTATATGTCTCCATGAGTGAGCGATCGACCGGCCAGGGTAGAAATACCTTGGCTAACTCGATTGCTCATTTAGGGGAGTTTGTTACGACGGCGGGTGGCATCTTACTTAATGAGTGGTAGCATTAAGCTATTTCAAATTAATATGCATCGAGCTGTAGCAGCCACGGCCCATCTATCAGCATGTCTGAGGGAACGGCGCAGAGGCAGCTACATAGCTTTGATTCAGGAGCCACACGTCTATAAAGGTAAAGTCAAAGGCTGCCCACGGGATTGTACTCTAGTAGAGGCGGGCTCGATCACGAGCCCTCCCAGGGCAGCCATGGCAGTTTCCAAGGATTTGAGTGTTTGGCCGCTTACAGACCTGTGTAACAGGGATGTTGTGGCAGCACAGATTGTTATTGATGGCAAGGATGTTGTTCTGGCCTCCGTGTATATGCCACATGACGCCGGTGAGCACCCGTCTGCTGCTGTGCAGAGGTTGGCAGAGTACTGCGAGCAGAACAGTCTGGAGCTATTAATTGGAGCAGACGCGAACTCGCACCACTTCTTGTGGGGGAGTACGGACTGCAATGATAGAGGTGAGCAGCTAGTGGAATTCACCACAGTGGCCAATCTCCACGTTGTGAACCAGGGTGATGCTCCTACCTTCATCACCCGTTCAAGGCGGGAGGTGTTGGACATTACTCTGGCTTCCTCTGGTATTCTGGGCAGGGTTCGTGACTGGAGGGTTGAGGAGGCTTACGCCTTCTCTGACCACCGCATGATCACGTTCAGAGTTTTGGGTAAGGTGGAGCCTATTTTCGTAAGGAATAAAAGGCGCACCGACTTTGTAAAGTTCTTGGAACTGGTTAAGCCGAGGTTGGCAACAATCTCGGCTGGTTCTATTACCTCGATAGCAGAGCTGGAGGCTCGAGTTGATGGTCTGACGAAGGCCATTGGCTCGAGTTTCGATGCGGCCTGCCCGCTGACAGCAGTCAGACCGGGTGGGAAGCCGGATCTGTGGTATAACAAGGAGCTGTCTCGGCAGAAAAGTGAAGTCAGGCGCCTGGACAAGGTATTCAGGTACCTACAAACGGATGAGTCCTGGGAGGAACTCCGAGTCGCCAGACGTACCTACACCAGGAATGTCTGGAAGGCCAAGAGGGAATCCTGGAGATCTTACTGTGAAGATATCGAATCCATGCCGGAAACGTCTAGACTCTACAAAATGTTACAAAATGACTCCGCGGTGAGGTTAGGGACCATTGAGACTTCTCAGGGTCCCACCTCTAGCACGGAGGAAACCCTAAAGCATCTGTTGGCCACTAACTTTAAGGAGGAAGCCGGTACTGGAGACTCAGGCGGGGGTCCATTGGACCTTAGCCCGGGTCCAGTGCCGATGCATATCTCTGAGGATGTGGTCACAGAGTGTAAAATCAAGGCGGCTATTGCCAGCTTTAGTTCTTTCAAAGCTCCTGGGGCTGATGAAATCTTTCCTGCTCTTTTAAGAGCGGGGATGGATGACTTGATGCCCCAGCTGATTGAAATCTTTCGGGCCTGCCTCACCCTTGGGCACACGCCAAAGGGTTGGAGGGAAGCCAAAGTGGTGTTTATCCCCAAAGGGGGTAAAAATGGGTATGGGGTGGCGTCGGCTTGGAGACCCATTTCGCTTACGTCCTTCCTCTTGAAGATTCTTGAGAGACTGGTGGATTGGGAAGTCAAGACACCAGACTTGATAGACAGACTTAAGAGGAACGGGCAGTTCGCGTATCTACGAGGCGCGTCCACGGACGCTGCCCTGCATCGATTGGTAAGGGAGATAGAGGAGGCACTTGCCTCGGGAGACATTGCGGTGGGAGTCTTTCTGGATATCGAGGGCGCCTTTAACAAGGTGCCCTACTGGGTGATCAGAAGGGCTCTCAGACGGCTCGGTGTGGCGGAAGTGTACGTCAGATGGATTTGCTCCATGCTGGCGAACAGAAATGTGACTGCTACTGCTCAAGGTAGCAGTGCTAGCATGGCGGTGGGTGCTGGGTGCCCCCAAGGTGGAGTGTTATCTCCTTTTTTGTGGGACTGTGTGGTTGATGAGCTTCTAGCCATCCTACGCAGAGAGGTACCCAGTCTGTCATCACAGGGCTTCGCTGATGACATTGGGCTTCTTCAGCGGGGTAAACACCTCGCGGAAGTGCTTAGTGTCACGCAGAAGGCCCTGAAACTGGTAAAAGTTTGGTGTGATGAGGTGGAGCTATCGGTCAATGCGTCAAAGACGGAAGCACTTTTGTTTACGCTTAGACGCAAAATGACTGGTGTACCGCGTCTTCACTATGGAGGGGAACCTGTTCCCTTCTGTACAAATGTCAGATACTTAGGTATCACAATTGATAATAAACTGACCTGGAGCTACCACTGTGCAGAGCGCTCGAGGAAACTCTGTGCGGCTCTTGCGCGGTGTAGTAAGATGGCTTCTCCCAGATGGGGGTTGTCGCCTAGGCTGATGAGGTGGATTTATACCTTTGTCGTTAGACCGGCTCTAACCTACGGGTCTGTGGCATGGGTTACGGCAGTGGACAGAAGGTACAACGTGAAGTACTTGGAGAAAGTTCAGCGCTTAGCCTTGTTACTTGTAACGGGTGCCATGCGAACTACTCCTACGAAAGCGCTAGAGTCCCTAATGGGAATCGCGCCGGTAGAAGTATTGGTAAGGGCAACTGCCCTCAGGACTATGCATAGGTTGCTCAAAAATGGCATGTGGAAGGACAAAGGAGACTGTGGTCACCTGGTCCGGAACAACCATGTCAAAGTATGCCGCAATTTAAGCAACAAGGTACCCATCACTAAGTGGCCCTGCGACCTCACGGTTACTAGGCCCTTAGTGGAGGGTGGTTTTGGTATCTCGTTCCCAAGTAGAGATACTTGGGAAAAGAATGGACCCCCTCAGCATGACTTCGAAGACGTTGTCTGCTATACGGATGGGTCCAGACACGACGGGAGGACAGGGGCGGCCGCTATCGTCAACTGGCGTGGTGAGCAATGGCAATTGTGTTTCCCACTTGGTTATTCGACAACGGTCTTTCAGGCCGAAGTCTTGGCAATCGCGTGGGTAGGAGATGCTCTTGGCAACCTTGATAGGGGGCAGAACGTCTTCATCTACTCTGACAGTAAGAGTGCCTTACAGGCGCTTAATACTAAATACCACATGACCAAACTGGTGGGAGAATGTTTCGAATCCTTACAGGCTCTCGCGGCAATGCACGTGGTCGAGCTAGTTTGGATTCCGGCACACCAGGGCTTCTATGGCAATGAGCAGGTTGATGCTCTGGCCAAGGAAGCTGCTGAAACAATTGTATTTGGCCCAGAGCCAATCGTTCCAGTTGCTTTGTCGACCGTGCGCTCAGCTATCCATTCGTGGGCGGAAGGGCAGCACAAGGTCTTATGGCACCAATATAATGGAGCCAGACAAACTAAGCAGCTGGTAAAAATTCCGTCTCCAAAGATAAGCAATTATCTCTGTTCGTTGGGCAGGTCTAACCTGCGAATGTTGGTTGGCATCATTACTGGTCACTCGACCCTCAGGGGTCACCTTCACAGGATGGGTAAGGCGGATAGCAATATCTGCCCCTTCTGTGAGATGGAAAAGGAGACCAGTGTGCATTTCCTAGGGAAATGCGATGCTTTTTTGGAAGTTCGTTTAGATGTGCTGGAGGGTAACACCTTCGGCCCGGATGAACTTTTGTCAATCAGCTTGCCGGTGCTACACTCTTATATTGTTGCATCTGGCAGGCTGAAAAATGACATACAGTAATATGCTTGCGCATAATGTTATTGAGGCGAGACTGTAATAGTTCACCAAATGGGTGGACTCTACACAGCTGTGGTTCAGTTTCCTATCTGTTCTTACTGCCTCCAGTACATACATACATACATACAAAATCCCTTCAAAACGTTGTCATTCCGTTTGGTATGAATTGAATTCATTCATAAGATGCAGATGCACTTTGTTTTGTTACAGCCACATACACCAAAAAAGTTGTCTGAAAAAGGTCATTCGCAGTATCTAATCGCATGCCTAAGAATAATACTTGATTGTTTTAGGGAATAATCAAACCGCAGGTGTGTTTTCTAGATTTCTGAAATGTTTTCCAAATATTGATATCAGTACCGTAAAAAAGCCTTTTAATTAATTATCTCTATTTTTCGTCTTCCGCTATCGGCAAAACATGCCAGTAAGCCTTTAACCTCCTTTTGTTTATCGACTGTGAAGAAATCAACGTATTCCAAGTGCCCTTCCATTTAATCTTTGGATACAGACAATTGTAATAAAAGAGATTCGAGTTTTTTTTACAAGATTACCAAGTAATATTTCAAGGTTTTAGCTGATTAGTGATGAGGGAGGAAGGAAACATGTTTCTAAAAAAGGATGCCGTGTACTTAAGGGCTTTTGCTTAATGCCTGGCGTCTGTCTGAAATTACACGTATGTATCCCAATAGCCAAGGGGAATGCATTGATCCCTTTTATACGCGTATTCCTTTTCACAATATTGTAGGAAGGAGGAATACCACAAAGAATAATTATAAATAGCAGATCTTCTCATCATAACGAGGCTGATTTTCAGTTGGAGAGGTGTGCGGCGCTTTCTTAAGCCTAATTTTAACGGATAAAGGACCTTTGATGAGCTCAGTTGAGAGGTATGATCTATGAAGTAAAACGTAACTAAACACCTAAAATGTGAAAATCATAACTAGACCATCAGTTTCCTTCACTCTTTACCTTATACCGACCCACCTGATTAGGATCTACCGAAGTCAAATCTTTATTTTTTTTTGGAAAAAGGGTTCTTTTGAATTGTGCTGATTGTTCAAAAGATAAATACTTTTTAAGATGATGGATTAGGTATAGTAGGTGGATCCGATTTTGAAATTCGGGATGAAGGGTTATTTTCTGCAAGATTTGTTCTAAAGAGGTAAAATACTTTTGGGTTTTATTCCAGACTGCTTGTTCAGACTCATGGTGGTTTTAAAATCTAGAGCAAGTGGGTAGTCATTACCTAATAATATTATAATGACATGCTCCAGCAAACATTTACCTGTGTAAAAGCACTGGAAGTTGAAAGTATTCAGTACACGTCAATGCCCATCAAAAATATTGATTAGCCCTTAGCACATTTTCACAGATTGCAGGGGTCCGTAAAATGAAATTTTTGAATTAAAAAATCTATTTCGTAAATCATATATTTGATGATGGACTAGTGATTACAAATTTTATGTTTCACTAACTCAAATTTGATGGGGAACCAGTTCAACTTATTACTCGTTTTTGGCTTATTTATGTCTCCAATCCCTTCCAAGTACCGGACTAAATCAGAGATATAAAATTCCAAACGAGCAAGGAGAAAACGATATCATATCACCCAAGATTCTACCACATTAGTTCTCCTTTTTTATCGTATATTCAATATTACTCTCCGTATGTTGTGGTAACTCATGTGTGTAAAGAAAGATTATGAAAAATAGGAACAGAGCGCAGCAAATAAAATTTCTATTCAACTCACAAGAGCTCATAAGGAAGAACAACAAATTGATACCTGTGTGCAAAGCAAAATGTGTACGCAACATAAGGTACAAACAAACGGTGCTGTGGAGCAGATCACTTTTTTGTACAAATCTAAAATACGAAACAGGTGGCTACGTTTTATTGTATAAAAAGATTAGCTACGCAAGATTAGATGGAAGCCTTTCTCCGTTTGATTTTATTTTGATGTGCTCCTGTCTCGACGAAAGCAGTAAAGTTATAGGAATGTTTGAAGGGAGTGATTTGAATGCATCCATGATGAACAATCTTTTTAAATGTGCTCGCACAAGACTATGACTAACGTTGGCGTTTCAAACAGCAGGAAAATCAGGCATATAAACATGGCTATCATCTCTTCATCTAATCTGTGTGCAGTCATATTTCATTGATTTTATATGCGAAGTGCTATTTTAGACTGGGCTCTTGAAGTGAAGTCTTTTTTATCTGTCTGGTGATGTGGTGGTGATAAAATCTCGTGGCTGAATTAAATATTTTGGTCTGTGTGGCATGCATCTTGATGTTGAAGTGGAGTGAGTGGACAAAGCCCCTGTTTGACATGACCTATGTGAGTAGAATGGAATGTTAAATGCTTTAAATAGAGGACTGCAGAGAGGAAAATACTATAGTGTGGAAATAAATGAAGAGAAAATCATTTTCAAATATATATCCAATGTTTTCGATTGCAAAACCTATTTAATCAGTGGGATGTGTAGAAGATATAGACCCATAATTTCAACCTTTGATTAACCAGATTCTAAACTTGAGAAGAGATAAAAGAATGTTTTTAGAGCTAGCAATTTTATTTCTATAAAAATATTATTGTTTTTACGTTCATATGGTGCTACTCTTACAGCATATAGTACTCACTCACACATCTCTTTAAGAAGAATCCGACAATAAGGCAAGACCTCCCTTTAACATGCCGCGGGCATGTGGAAGAATCTTGGAATCTGTTTGAATCACATAAAAATTATGTGTACACACAACCATATTTTGTGGAAAAGGTCGGGCACTCTGGGCACATCTGTTACAAAAACTAGATTAGATTTAAGAAAAAGCACACGGAGATCAAAAATTCTTTTTTTCCCCGTTTTACGACACTCCTCCAACTCTCCAACGTTGCTTTTTTTTACAACTTGGGATGTGAGGAATGCGTGATTTCATCGTAAAATGGTTTATGAGCTCACATGAGAAAGGGTTAGGGTTGAGCAACAACTTAAAGGGTGCAGATGAGTCTTCAAAATTATAAGCCAGGAAAGTGCTCCAAAAGGATTCACCGTAATAATAATAAAAGTTCATAAAAGCCATTTCTAAAAACTAAAAACCGCTTGAACATCATGTAACGTATGTACTTAAGCTGTGCGCAACGCCAGGGAAATTACGTAAGCAACCTGTTGAGATGGCATGTGTTGGATTTAGATTATGGAAATCCTTTCATGAAGAGCTTTCGTGCTGTTTCTTCTTCCTTCCTGTCTAGCTCTTGAGAAAAAAATGATAGAATCTAGGTCGCGGCCGTGGGATGCTTAACTTCAGCTGGATCTATGATCCACTTTACTGATTACGCTCCAATTAATTCATCACACAGTAAAAACTCGAGAATATTTTCATATTATCATGACAAATTCTGGAAAGTCATTCATCGCATGCAAGAAAATTTTTGGAAAACACGAAGGTATGGTATAGGATACTGTAAATTTCTGTTTCAGCAAATAGTGACCAGCAACCGGTTATTCCAACTTTTTGTTGCTTTATGATATATTTTTAAAGGAATTTATGACGGTAGCTTTTTCAGGATTCTTTTTACAGACTACTTGCATATTTTTTAAAGTTACATACAATAACAAAAAGTCATCAAGTCAAGAGTTTCTTTTCGAATTCTTCTTCTCCGACGAATTTTACATGAAATCACATCACGTATTCCACTCAAGTAATACATAAGTTACAAAAGTCATAAAAATTATTATGAGAATGTTTTTTTTTTTGGGAAAGATGGACATGGCATCATGGTTGGAGTGAAAAGTGGAGAAATAAAACGAAGTCATTTAACCATAGATTTTTTGACACCGCACCACTCCTTAATTACTCTAGCATACTGTTTCAGGTCCACCCTTTACCTGTATCACTTCGTCCGTCATCTCCTCTCTTCGTCTTGCCTTAATAGCTATATTGCAACTCCTATATAGCCCCACTCGTTTTCGTACTTGCGCATAGAAGAGTAAACTACACAGCAGGAGAGTAAAAGAGAAGATATTCATTTGAAACCGAAGAATGGGTTAGGCAACTTGTTGAGCACGTAAATTTTTTGTGGATTTCTACCGATATGTATCGTAAAATATTTTTAACAATAATATTCTTTTTTTTACCAAGAATTTTCTTGTTCATTTGAAATCCGTGCCCAGTTTTATAGTAGCAGTTTACAAGGGTCGTAATAAAGGAGCAAATTGTCTTCAGAAATAGATGGGGCTATTAAAGTCATTGAATTTGAAAAGCGTTCAAAATGTCCAGCATGGATGATGGTGGCAAGACCACTTTGTGTCATAACATAACGCAAGAATTTTTCCACCCTTCATAAAAGTCATCATCTTCGTAGCGTCGTAGTCTTGTACTTTATTTTACCAACCCTGCATGACTCATATATGATGGCACATGGCAAATCATGTTTTTTCTTATGTGTTGTTGTTAACTTTGACGTGAATGGTTATGCATTTCAGTTTCAAAATCGAACTCACACCATCTTTGTTTGGAACATTTTCGTCCGAGCTACTTGATGAAACGAATGAAATCTAAATATGATATTGAAGATTTCCTGTTCTCGTGTCAGAATTTATTCGTAGACAAATTATTCACGTGATGAGATAACGATCTGATCTTGGATTGGAGACGCTGATGTAGTTCCAGTTCACTTTTCTTCAGACACGTCACACGTCATGTCAGCTAAGGGTTTGCATGCAGATAATGCAGTTAGAGCTAAATAATACTTGCATCGAATGCATATCATTCATGGTGGCTGTTACATAGAAAGCTATTGACGGTTGACCGTTGTGTAAATCCAAACTTCTGAGTAAGAAGGAAAATCATTAGCTTTAGATCAAATCAAATCGAACATTCGTACGTGTGGCAAATATTTGTTTCTTTAAGACATAAGATGAACAACAGAGGTGGATTTTTTATATAAAACGTGGGTCTCTTTTGTTGTCATTTTGTGCCTTATTGTAATTCGTGGAAAGCAGGTGCACAGAAGTTGATGCTGAACCACTACGATTATTTTGTCAAAACATAAATGACTTCAAATTACAGAGGGCTTGCTTGCACAACCTTAACTCGGCTCGAGCAGTGTAATATATGAAAAGAGGCAAACACAGTAACAGTGGAAATTGCTACCAAAGTAAACAAATTGGAGTTTGGTTTTAGGTACAAAGGGTTTTTGTGGTGCATGGTGCATCTGGTTAGGTAATGTATTATTATTATTCATCTGAATGACCGTAGACACAGTGTGCCACCCGCCTTGAATAGTACGCTGTGACCACCATTGAGATTCTGTAACAACGACAGATTTTCATCTGTAGAAGTAAATCCCTGTCATTTGGTGATCTACCGACGATGGTCCAGTAGAGTATGTTAAATTACTCTAATTTACCAGTAGGCTCCAGTAATGACTCAAAATTGAAGGCTTGTGCTTTCCGAAATCCTTCCGCACATATGATACCATAATGCTTATGATTAGTGTGATGCAACAAACTAAAAGGAAGGAACAACAAAGCCGTCAGTTCACTTGCTTCAAAAGGCTTCAATCACCTTTCTGTGAATTCAAAAATGATGCAATTGTAAATGCATTCTTAGAAAACAGCCCGGAAGTTAAAGAAATAACCAAGTGACTCATGCTTGGAGATACATTCGCTTTTCTTTGTCAAATAATGCTTGTTACTTTTTTCTACTAGTTACGTGCACTCGCTTGCACAATGCATTTACATTTCATGGGAATGATTAATTTGTGTTCTGTATTAACAAAGATGTATTTTTGTTTAATTTCAGGAGGAAATTTCGTTCTGGTTTGCAACTGGAGGAGCTGGATTCTGCCTAAGTAGAGCTCTCGCTAAAAGGATGAGCCCTGTTGCCAGGTGGGTCAATTTGATATATGCTCATTAAAAATCCGAAATTGAATACTGCATCTGCATATTACAAGTTCTTTACGCTTCCAATTCTGCATCTCTCTCTACGAAAATATTAATTACCGACTCGGTTTGTTGATACTCAGTAAAAGATTCTCAATGTACTAGTAGCATGGCACTTTTGAACGTTTTTGTATGTTTGTACTAACATGAAAGTTTTGACAGGACAATAAAACAATAGATTTTTCCGACGAACAAAACAAAGTACTTGTTTGGCCCGGTCCGCCTAAGTTGCAGTAGCCGCACAAGAATTGTAAATCCACCACGTAAATCTTGAAGTTTATGGTGTTGCCGAACCTTGTTATAAAAAACCAAGGACGAATGCGTAAAACAAGATTTTTAAAACTTGAAGCTACCGATAGCCTGATATATAGTACACTATGTATGCCTACACGTATGTACATCTCCTGAGAAGACTCGTAGGGTAGATTCCTGTACGTACTCACAAGATTTGAATTCAAATTAGGCGTAATGCACTTTTCATCTGGCGTCGTTTTTACGTGCATTCATTTTAAAAACTGACAATATAGTTCCTCTTTTTCACTGGAGGCATATTTTACTTCTTCGTACGCACAACACGAAATAGGAAGAGGAATCAAGGAGCCATAATTTCATGTACATTGTTTTAAACTTGAGATTTAATTTACTGCATGTGCGTACGGGAAGGAAAGATTTAAAATGTACATGCGTAATTTTCTTTGGGTGCAACCACTTCCACTCCATGCATACTTAATGATTTTCTTAAGTTTTATGCAGTATCTATGTATGTACTTGTATGTATGTAGTAAGTAAGCAATATAATAATGAATTGTGTTTTTATATTTTAGTGGTGGAAAGTTTACCGACTTATGTGATAGCATACAACTTCCCGATGATGTGACTATGGGCTACATTGCAGGTGAGTATCTCATTCGTCATTGTTGCTTTTCGTCTGGAAAATTTAATTTTATAAGAAATCGAAAAAACGATGGATGATCAATGTAGCCACTTTAATTTCTGATGAAATGATGTTGAGTTGATGGTGCCCATTAAAAGTAGAAGCATACGACTTCACCATTACCATGTAATAAAAAATCTGTTCTACCTGGAATCGAGTTGGTTTTGGTGTTGGTTTGTATTATTCAAACTGATTTGAATATGTATGCAGACAAGGAAGTTCAGAGCTGAAACCGTAATCAAATCACCATCACCTCCATTCCCAACATTTCAAAGAGGCATTAAGAGGTGTGAATCACTGTGCTTAATTTTATGGTAGATAGAGCTACTTGAAAGTTTAAATCTGGGTTTGAATTGGAAGTAACAGAAAGAAACACTGTTTCTTCGCTTGCAGCTCGAAATAGAAGTCTTCTTGAGACACCCAGCCACGCCCTACTAATTACATCGTAGTACGCATTCAGACTGGGTGATTATTATAGATTCTCTTGTTGATTTGTATATCCTTCTATTTACTATATCAACTATATGTACAAATGTACACGGTTGTATTATTATATAGCTAGCTATATGAGTTGCCGAAAATGATGTGGAGAAAGGAACATTGAAGTCAGTAGTGAAGATGAGATGATGAGTTGCATACGTGATCCATTGTTCATTTACATTTGAATATAATACTTACTTAGCATATTAGCAGTGTTGGTAGATTGGATTGGGAGTCAACAGTCATGCCGCTGGCCAATTAGATAATTATTTTAGATAAAAAAAAATCTGTACATCCAACAAACATAACATGGGGATGATTTTGAGTAATCAAGAGATTTGAGCAAGTATTTTTAGAAGTCGTGATTACAATTTTAAATCTTAACAATATTCATCATACATCCGACATCATCACCTTGGATCGTATCTTAAATAGATTTCTAGAAGGGACTGCTCCTTTTCATTGTTATGCATTAAGTATCAATGATAACTAGAAGATGAAAGGTAACTGAACATGTGAATAATGAAAAGAATGATTTTCATCCACATATATTAAAACTATATAATAATATGCAAACAAAGTACAACCACTTTGCAATCCGCAGTTTAAAACCTCAAACAAACATTTTAGTTGCATTACGGCTAGTGAAAATTATCAATTGATTCCATTACCAGCCATTAAATGGTTTCATAATAACATCGGCTCTCAAGACTGGCTATGAAACATTTCAAATCTATATAATGAAGCCTCACCTTAAATGACTTTCTAGGTGCGATGGCATCTGATAAAATTTGTTCAGAATGGAATAATTAATCAATGACAATGAATTAGAGAGTGGCTGACACTGGAGTAAATTGTCGTACTGGTACTGGGAGTGGATCCAGTTTCTCTGTTGGCGGAATAAAACCAGTCTTACATAATGTAGCCAGGCATCGTATTTCTGGCTGTGAAAAAAAATTATCACAGACTGTGTGTTTGTAGGGGCTCATCATCATCACCATCATCATACATTGCACGCGTTGTACGAGATTAGTACCTAAATCATGAATGTAATAAATGTAAATTGCGATGAACTTTTAAAACATCAACTGACTTTCTAATAAGTGGGTTTGCACGTATGTATGTGCGTTATGTCAGACACTGACGAAACGCTCGGACAAACTCATGAAAAATGTACGAAACATGAAGGCTATACATTGTTCATCCTCGTTCATCTATTATATAATTTCTTTGGATGGTATTATAATCACTTTAATTTTGTTTATGATTACAGGGCATCTATTGGGGCGTAACCTTACGGTCATTCCGCAGTTTCATTCTCATTTCGAAACTATGAGATTCATGGACATGAAGAATCCACATCCAGAGGTGAGCTTGTTTTCACATTATTCATGAAAATTGACTCTCATTTTTAACACTTTCCCATACGTATGTAGCGAAAAGAGCATGGCATCAATGTACTAAAATTTTCTCTCATTTTGTTTAAACAGATTACCTTCAGCTACGTGCGCTATGCGGATGACTCCCTAAATATTTTGGAAATTGACGGTTTTTCCGAAGCAGAGGATCCAACGAGATTTCGCTCTCTTCACTGTTTATTATTTCCCAATTTCTCATTCTGTCCCAAAAGCAAGAGGTAGTTAAGGCTGGTCTGCCGTTGATTACTTCACGTACCTTCACAGAATCTAACCAACCTCTCTCGCATTCCATACATGAAGTAATTGATGGTTTTTTGTACCATGAGATTAGTAGAAGAGTATTGTCTTATGTGAACTACCATGAACTATTTACATTTAGCATTACCTACTTCACCATTTTTATCATATTTCGTTGGAATTTTCAACACTCCTCCTTGATCTGTCATTTACGTCGTCGCTATTTCGGCTCTTTTAACGTTTATAATGCAAGTAACTTACCAGACTGATGAATTTTCATATATACAAGAAGATGATGATGATAATAATAATATTGTCGTTGGAACGCAAATTATGTATGTATGTCTTGTGTCGTGCCGTGTCGTGTGTGAAACACATTTGATTTGATTCTTGATATGAGCTAAGAGACAATGGATATGATTACCAGCCAATCTTCGCATCGTTTTTATCTAAGTCCGAAAAAATCGTGCTATATTCAATATTAAATATAGATCTAACCATTTATGGAATGAAATGTTTAAAAAAAATGAAAACAAGACAATAAAAAATGTTTACTAGACTTAGAGATATTTACCATTTTAAGGATAATTTGTAAGTATTAAGTGACTCACACAGCAGATGTTTATGAAGCTGTGCGGCAATGTTTTGTGCCAAAATTAAGTGCTTATATATGAGGTGATGTGGTGGTGACTGCTACAGAGACATTATCGCAATATTATATGTATCGTTCATTATATAAGCTCTTCTTAAAAAATGTTTCTGATGTCCTCACTTTTTAATAACTTAATCCATTTTATTGCTGCGAAACCACAATAGCAAAAGTGTAACTTAAGTTATATAAATGGCGTTTTTACCATGTTGTGATATGAAGTTATAAATGTTACATTATTATAGTTAGACTTGATAAGATTATAGATATATATATATAGCGAAAATAAAGACATGAAGAAAGCAAACTGAAACTTTGATATTTGCGTAATAGCTTCCAATTTATTTAAAAGCATCCACATCCATTAAAGCAACCTTGCTATCAGCATCTCTCAACTTAATGTGTTGACATAATTTGTTAATAGGTTCACATTTCCCAAGCCATCTGCTCTTTGGTGAAGGTTTTTCGTGGAATCAGTCATCTTCATTTGTCAATCTGTGTTAGTCAAAATGAAAATGTGCTTGGGCATTATAATATTCAGTTCATGTGAAATCTGAAGATTGAGAAAATAGAGACTTGAGGCAATAGTAATTAATCTGTTTTGCATTCAGCATACACAATACACATATTCAGAGTTTTCCTGGAAAGATATCTCTTCCTGGTTGCAAATGCAGTCATAAATTTCCTCCAATCTTTCTTCTTAAGTACTGATCTTTGATCTTTTGGATGTGATCTTGTGTGCGTGCCCATCCCTGGCCTTGAATAATGAATCTGATCTCTGACCAGATACACTTAAAATCAAACCCTAAAGTCATATCAACAGTCAGGAAAGATGTGACTGGACTTTCAGATCATGACTAAGTGGCTCCTGTATACGCTCATGTAACTTGACACCTTTTTCCTTTCAACAGAGCCAACCAGTTAGTTGGTGTCCTTCCTCCATTGTTTATAGATGATAATTTAGTTTGCTTTTCTTGCGATTAGAAACCATGCAAAATGGAACAAAAAAATAGAAGACCGGACGAGAATGATCGATAAAAAACAGACACAACAGTTTTATAGCTTAACCAATTTTCGATCAAGACTAAAAAGTCAAACTAAAATCCAGTCTCATGAAAGAATTCTATAGAAAACAAGAGAAAAAGGTCGATTATGCAACTCATTATTATATCAACTTACACTTTGTGTGCGAATCAAACATTTGTGTGACTAAGCCTGAAGGTAAAAACAAGATCAAAGTCAGACTGTAAACTGTACTGATTGCCCTAGCACTATAGTATTTTCCTAAATCCTTGTTTGCAACAGAAAACAAAACATTTACCAAAAAGTTGACCATCATATCATTACTGTTATTACACTGGATTTTCAGCAATTGCCATCATTATTTCGTCAATCAGTCATTCCATTCAAACAACACTGGAGTTGAGAAAAGAAAAGAGGTTGAGGAAAAGAGATTGACTTTCTCGCTTCAGGCTTTAATGCTTATTCTGAGTAATCTAGTACAGTTTGTTGTTGGTCTGCTTTTTTCTTGACAATCATCATCATTTTTATAATCGATTGCAGAAAGCTAGATTTTGAACAAACAATTCCACAAAAACGGAAACAAAAAATCTTTATACAACAGTTGTCTAATCAAGGTTTAGCGAAATCAATAATAATACAGGAAATCCATATTTACATGAATATGATTTACAGCATCCATCAACACTTTTATGAATCTTATATAAGACTTCGCTTCCGAATTATGCTACTTTGAAAGCAAGGGACGCATCATAGTGTTGTTACTTTCTTTGAATTGTACAAGCAGCGGTAGACACCTGTCGAATAGTAGGTAAACTTATCCATTTCTATACTCCACAAATCCAAACATCCTGTATTGTTGCCTTGATTGTACGGAAGGGTTAAATGAAAAAAAGAGTTTTCGTATACCTCTACCTAAATGTTTTCCTTTTGTTCATATAGCCATAGCCGTGCTTAGAGAAAATAGCATTGCATACATGTGTCATGGACAAGCGAACATAGGCACCTGCATAATGCTAACAAAGTTGAGTTGAACGAAGACAAGTTTTAGTTCTATACAACCTTACTCACAGTCACAGTAGCTGCGTATGCTGGTTCAGTTCACAATATACTGTATGTATGTCTACTAGTGCAAGTAGACAGGTGGGGTATGATGATAATGATTATGATTACTCATTCACCAGCTATATAATATTGTGTTGTATGCACTACTGAGTATGTTTGGTTGTTGATCCTTATATAATGAACTGACGGTTTGACTTGGATTGGACATGGAGAAATACCCAACTATACAATATAATACAATTCCTTATGCATTGAAACGCATTGATAGTCTTGGATTCAAATTGAGCTAAGAGTGTAAATAAACAAACTTTGGATACTCTACGGTTTGAGATTAATTAGTGGACTACGTCTAAGTTTTAATTACAACAATGTGACTTTTGACTGTTATTGGTATTATATTATAATAAGTTGAGAAAAAATATATATTCCAATCAAGGCTTTAAGAATAACTGAATTTTCAAAATGTCTTCGTACCACAGTCATCACGCAAGGAGTGAGAAATATGAAATCCAAATTCCAAAACCATCTAGTAAGTAGTATTAAGAAAAATAAACTTTACTCAACTTAATTTTAATATCAGCCTACAGAATCCTATTATATAAATCATACACAATTTTCACAGGTGCCTTGGTGTATGGAGGGCTCTTAACCTTCATTGGAGGCATAATCCTCTTGATTGCCTTTGCAAGCCCTTACTGGCTTGCCTCCTTTGAGGACACCCGAACCGAAACCGCTTTCAATAATATGGGTCTTTGGGAATACTGCTTTGACGATTACAGGCATCCCAATTATCAGTTTGACAAACTTTTTACCGGATGTCACTATGTTTATAGCAAGGAATATCACATCATTCGAGAGTGGCTCCTACCAGGTTTGTAAATACTGTAGAATTTAATAACTTCTTACCATGCTCAAATACTTGCATCTTTACAAATTTACTAACATGATATTTTTCTTTCGTATTCAGGGTGGATGCTAGCTGTGCAAACCTTCTTTACGCTCGCATTCATGGCTTCACTTGGAACCCAAATTCTGTTGGCATCATTAGTTGTTCGATGGCCATTAGGTATCGTGATGCAGAATGAGTGGATTTTGACATTCATTAGCTGCTTAGGAAATGCTACCGCAGGTAGGAAATCTTAAAAATTATGAGAGACTTAATAATACAAGATACTTTCAGGCTTTATAAGTTCAGTGGCTTAACTACAAAAATAACTTTCTTTGCAGCTTTCATGATCCTCCTGAGTGTATCCATATTTGGAGCAAATTATGACAGACGAGACTGGCTTCAGTATCCAAATTATAACTACTTATCTTGGTCATTTGCCTTTGCTGTGGGAACTATGTTTGTTCATGGCCTTGCAGCAATAGCTCTCTATGTAGAAAGCAAAGAAGCCAAAGAGCGTACCATTGAGGGTGAAGGCCACCTCGCCCTTCAAATGCATCCCACTGGTCCTGGAAGCACAGTTGGGGGAATGTCTAACCCGGGATCTGAAGCCCAGCATTACATGTAACTTTTTTGTTTTAGGGATGGGATGATGGAGGAGAATCTTTCATGACAAAACTTAATTTTTACATCTTGTAGTCTTTATGGATGTATGTATCTCCACTTTTTAAACTTATCTCTATATAGTTTCTCATAAAATGTTGTTCATTATAATACTTTTTAGCAATTTTGAATCTCAATCCCGGTGTATAGTTTTCTTTAGTGAAGGAGCTATTAGTGACTTTAAAATGAGGGGTTGAAGCAATTATTGTTATTAATCTCATTAATATTCAGATTTAGATCATTTGTTAATAAGTACACATGCATGAAGGAGTGTCATAAGTATATTGTACGTACCATTTTGCTTACTTTTTTAATTATGCCAATCGACAATAATACCTGTACATTCCGAGAAAGAAATAAATAAACGATTTTAAGGTAATATCTGTGAAGCTCCATCTCAGTTATTTTGCTATTTTTTTTGACAAACTGGCTTAGAATCAAACACATTAACTGTCTATGTGGCAATGCAAGCTCGTATTGTCAGTTCATAATTATTTTAATTCAAGGGAAAACTCGATAATAGTTACTGGATGACAAACGAGGACGGGACTTTATACAATGAACCTACAAAGGGCAAAGGCCCGAATAAATTGCCCCTATCTATTGGGTTGGATTGCAAGAAATTCAAGTTTGTTGCATAAAGATGCGTTGTGATAACAAAATACGCGTCTCCGTGAATATTTATATTTATTAAAATAATAAGTTTTTAAGAGTTTGCAAGTAGTTAACAGTTAACCTTCATGACATTACATTAAGGAAATGTTTCTTAGCATAGTCTACTTTTATAGCTTACAATTACGTACATACTCGAAACGAAGAAAAAAAGTGTTGGAATTTGTTACAAACATTCCTTAATCACAATGTTCGAAGCTCAGAAAGTATTAGTTAAACCGGAGTTATGCAGTTTGAAAAGATGTATTCTATTAATTTCCATCTTTATTGCGTTATTTTCATTTATCCACAACTACAAAAACTGGCGACAAGAGGTTGAAAGAAGTAATCAAGCTGTGAGAACTCCCTTTTTCATTGCTCATGTAATTGATCCCACTCTTGGTGAGTACAATAATTTTTAAAACAAAGATTTCTCCAAAAAAATTACGAGTCGAGTTCTAAATTACCTGTAACCTGCTGTTGCACACACCTGGTAGATACTGAGTTTAAATATTGGACGCGTCAAGAATGGTTGAATTGGTATCAGCGACGAGAAAACTTACACCGTTCGGCAAGTCCAAGACGTAAAACACCGTTAACCGAGAAAGGATTGAATTCAGTTATCATTGCAACACCTAGTCAGCTTCTGAACGCATTTGGAAATAAAGAATCCGTAAGTAAATTTTCTTCTCATCAAGTTGCAATTACAGAAGATTAAATTTTAAATGTTTGTATTGATTAAAGTATTTTTCACCAGTTCAATCCAAGAAATTACGCTGAACCTACATATTGGGGAGATACACAATTCCCATCCATTGTATTTCTTCGCGTTCACAGTGGTAATCGTCATTCTTACCGAATCTACGAATGCCCCCCGATGTACTTTGCTGTTAAATTCGTACGAGAAATGCCTGTGCATTTACACGCTCATAAGAGTAACAAGAAAAATAACCAAAATGTACATTTATCTAAAGAGTGTAGGCTGTTAAACAATTAAGTTATTATCATTCAAATCATAAATAAATCGCTGTTATTGGTTGTGCATAGTACAAATTAGCCAGTTTGATCATTTTTATGTTGACTGAATAAAAGTACACCTTATAGTACTCCACAACCCCCATTGCAATTTCATACGAAACTTTATATTTGTAAAACACCTTTTTGCTGCGTAGCAGAAACATATTGTGATGTCAAGTACTTCATTTCTACGCTGAGAATAATCAAAAGTTTGGTCTGAAATGATGGGTGATGACTGATGACAGATTATTTGCTGATACAACCTTATTGTATTGCAACCCCTGCACGCGAAACTTATTATGATCATCAATCGGTTGTAATTTAGACAAAACATGACAATATCGGATGATCAAAATCCACTTGAATATTACAGGATACAACTGTTGCAACAAACCTTCCGATTCCGAATTACGCAGATGTAATTTCCGACCTGATCCATAATCTCAGGTTGGACTTTCTAAATAAACTCTTGATGATAAAAATAGTTTATGCCAATACGGTAACTAACTCAACTCCACAATTGCAATGAAATCAAGAAGCCGATTAGTATTGATAATGATCCAACAAGCTACTCGAATTTCACAATATTCTCAAATATGTGCGTCAACGGGTCATCCTCTTTTACATACCACACATAAAGCTTACAACGAAATACAAAATACAACACAACTTGTTACACTTAAAACATACAATGACAATGTGATCAATGTTCATCTCGAATCAAAGTGCATTAATTGGCTTGTTCAAGCCATATCAACAGAAGATATACAATAGCCAGCACTTGAAATCATGATTAAACAAAGGGTTTGTGGAGAAGGATTTCATATAAAAGAGCGTCGCGTGCCTCCAAAAAAGCACAGAGGAAGCCAAGAGTAAAAAGTGGGAGTGAAAAGAACAAAATTCACAAACTCAAAAAAAAACTTCAAAATGAATAAAGCTACAATTGTCATCGCCGTTTTCTTGGCTGCTCTTGCTGCTGCATCAGCCCAACAGTACTACGAAGAAGAGATTGGAGCATGGCATTTCCACACCTACTTTTTTGAAGTCAATCCATCAAAAACCGCTGAAGCCCAATCTTTCAGGTATAAAAATATATATTATTATTTACGAACCTCTCTCTCTGAATTATAATTTTGTGGGGCAAAAATCTAAAATTGCAATTTTCCCCACAGATTAGCAACCAGGCAAATGATCAATGGTGGAGCTCTCCCAGATTGTTCTTTGAATCAAGTAAGGCTTAATATTAGAAAACTATACATGAAATTACTATTCAGTCCAATTTCTAACCATCAAATTCCATTGTATTAAAGATCCAAATTGGCTGGGATGGACCTCATCCAGTTTCTCAATGGGAACTTTGCTGTAACAAGACTGGTTATGCAGCAGCTCACTCATGGTTCGTTAGCTACTGACATTCTAAACTTATATAAACGAAAATTGGTAGAGGTTTTAGGACTCAAATAATAATACTCGTGATTGAAATATTTAGGCACACTCAAAACCACGGAAATCTTTCCGTCCTTGTTCACCCATTGACTGTCTTGGACCAAGAGGATCACATGAGTCGTACTTCATGGATCGGAAAGGAAGTCGTGCTTGATGAAGAGTGCCCATGTTTGTACCCCGAGCTTCCAAAGCCACGTCCATGCCCTGTGTACCCCGACTACTCTGATGTGATCCCTGAAAACTTTGAAGATGTCCATTATGAAATTCCCCTTCCAGGAACTGAGGACTACAAGGGACGCAACAAGAACTTCAATATTCTCACTGACGCCTACTAATTTGCGAATGAATCTAATTCGCCTACTGAATCTGATTTCACGAATTCTCCAAAATTGAATAAAATTAAATTGAATAGCAAAATGAAACACTATTTTCCAACTAAAAACTTTTCTACTCTTCGCATATCAGTCATACAACATTAAAAAATGAGAGCTACTCAAAATTAAGGTTATTAAAGCTCATAATAGAGACAGTTGGGACTTCCATATTATTACATATATTCTAATCAAGAGGTCATTGTTCATGAATGTAAGAGCGCAACTAAAGCAAATAAAAAATGAATGATAAGCGCTTTGTGCGATAAGGCTTTGTGTTGAGCGATAAGCTTATGCGAGAAGCTTGTGTCATTTTTAACTGAATTATATTCACGAAGGTGGTGAAAGCAAAATGTGGAGGCTAATATACATAGGGGCTAACTTTTTTCTAAAGCATTAAAATGAAATGGGGCAAAGTAAACACGTTTTTAGTAAGCTTACGTTATAAAATTTATTGCAAAGCAAGCATTGACATTTTCTATCTGATCTTGACATTCAAGTTATATTTTGACATGGACATTCCCCATCAATCTCTTGTCGAACTGCCACGAAGTTGTGATTCCGCTCTTTGCTGTATAAAAGTTACCAGTATAAAGTTGGTTTAATAGGTACAATGTAAACTAATGTAAACTCTGTCTGTAGGTGATTAATTAAACATACTCGTTCAAGTTCTGCTTTAATTGTAATTTCCAGCTGCCGAATTTCTTCTATCGTCAGTCCAAGCCTAATCATTTTAGAAAAAATTATAGAATATCATCACATGCAAACTTCAAGTAGATAATTATAACTTCAAGGCTAGTCTATACTAACCAACTATCCATCCAACAAAAAACCTGTCTATGAAATTTCGTGAGAACTCGTTGCTGCAATCGTTGTATGTATCTCTCTACTCGATTTTGAAATCCAAACCAATGAAAATTGCATTTTACAAGCTTATAGCATGTCATAACTGGATCTGCCTAAGTTGAAAGATTGGGTCTCATACAAATTGTTAAAATAGTTAATCTGCAAGCTATAGTTTTTTTTTAAAAAAAAGAATCGTGATTTGTACTCTACTAGCCCATCCAAGTGTCAGTGGTCCTTTTCCAGTTGTAACTGACCGAAATCTAGTTGGATCTTCATCAGGCATGTAATCGTTACTTTCCAAAAGCTCACCAGCAATGTCTATCGTAATTACCTCCCGTTGTGCTAGTTGGTCTGGTGTAAGCTTATGAACATTTTGAAGTTCGCCTTTTCCGGGAAGGTGGTAACTTTCAATTGAAACTTCGAAATCTTGTTTCAAATACTCATTCTACTGCATAATAATACATGAAAAGTCACGATATATTTGAATAAAGGTTAAATTCTCAAAGAAATTAGAAAATAATACTAAGATAACCGTTATAACTGTTCTGCAATAGGGAAATGCATTCCAAGCGCTTTCCTCAAGAATCATGGCAGAATTCGGCAACAGGGTCCGTACGAACCCATTGAGTTTGCTTTGTAAGTAATATCGCTTTTTTGTGAACTGTCCTGTAGAAAATTCGTTGCCAATCAAGGGTATACCTTCAAATGGCTCATTTACTAAAATCTCCACCCCGTCCCCTCCTCCAGTTTCCTGTCTACTGGTTTCAATAACTGACCAGAGTTGTCCTAATTTATACTAAATAGAAAATTTTTCGTCCATTATTTGGAGAGTATAACACAAACCTTGGTCAACATTTTTTAAACTGATTGAGTTTAGAAATACCACCTCGTCAACAGTAAATGGCATAACAATCCTACTGTAAGGTAATGTAATATAAGTCATAAGAAAGTGTATGAAAAAAATGAACTATATAAAAGTAATGAGTAAAGTAACTCTTTATTCGGTCGCTTACTACTCCTTAATTAGCATAATGAGCGAAGAGAGGCTTTAAAAAAATTGGTGTAATTATGTCAAAATCACAACTTGTAGACCAGTAGAGAACGATAAATACTCGAACTCAGCTTGGAATAGAACGGTCTGCCTGGTTTACCAAATTGAGGACATAATGTCAACCCTCTTTGCAGTGTGACTTTATAGATTGAATCATGGCATGCTCATGGTAAAACATTTGACGGAATGAATTTTTGGACAATATGTCAATCTTTAGCATAAATGTTGCAATGTTACCTTAGGAAAACCCAAAAACCTATGGCATTCGTTCACTGAGCCATCGAATACCAATCCAAAGGTCAGCCATGTGCAGAGTGCAGGTAAACTTCCTGATTCAAAGCATAATCTATGGATTGGTGCCGTTCAAATAAGGATGTACGGAATGGTTGTCAATTAGTTAATGCATGGATAATCTGGATTATGATTGATGCTTTCGAGTGCAAATATGTAATTGCAAATGCTTTAAAAATAAAAAATAATCTATACATGAATCTAGTTTATAAATTACTCCTTTTGAAAATCAAAATATTGTATACTCTTTCATCATTATACCATAAATAATTTATTCAACATTTAACAAACTAAATCGACTGCCTACAGTTAATAAACTAAAGCCCCCAGACCCATGTCACCCGTTACCCCCATTGTTTCCAAATTCTTTTCATTTTCTTACCCTTTCACATTGTCCCATACAAAAATCAAATGATATGGAATTAAAGTGGAATGATATTTACACCAGAGACGCCCAATGGAACGGACCAAAACTTAAAGTCCTTACATTGAGCAACTAAATCCGATTTTAATGCCTCCACAGTCTCAGCCGAACATTCAGGAGGAAGGACAACGAATGCGCAACCACCTCCACCAGCTCCCGTTAATTTAGCTCTCAAATCTCGCTTCTTAGCAGTTTCAACAATGATATCCAGTCTAGGATGAGAAACATTCAAATTTTGAAGAAGTATTTGATTTTTCTCTACATATTCTGGTTTGATTTGTCCACTGCTTTGAAGCTCTTCAATAGCTTTCTCTACTAGAGTGATGGCTTCATTCATATACTTTTGATGTAATTCAGGGTTCTTCTTTTTCAGATCTGCAACCTGTTCCAGGAAATAAAAATGGAGAACGAATGTTGTTCAATTGGATACACATTCTGCGTTGTGAATCTCTATAATCATAAAGTAACTTACTCTCCCAACTAACTCCTTGGTAGAACGAGGAGTTTCAGTACTGACCAGCAGTACACGAACGTTTGAGCATTTAAGAGGAACGAGTGGCTGACCTTTCTGGTACATAATAGCTCCACCAAGTGTGGCCACAGTATTATCAATCCCACTAGGGTTTCCATGTACAAAACTTTCACTCACGAAAGCCCATCGATTAATCTGGGATAATGAACAAATTAAGTCTCTTATGTCTTATCATATCATAAAATGCTATCATTATTTACAAAATAACAAATTTCACTACCATATCGCTATCAAGGCTGTTCTTATTTGTTCTTTCACTAGCTGCAAGTAATCCTCCAGCCAAAGCCACGGCGAAGGAAGCTGAACTACCAAGACCTGCACCAACAGGAAGTTCAGTTTCAACCGTAAGACTCAAGGGCTCCAGCTCATCAAAGGTGGCCAAATAAATGAAAACAAATGCTTTGAAAGTTGCTTCAAATGCAGAACGTAGTGTGCCAGTGAATCCATTTTTCAAGGTCACGTAGTCATCGATTAACTTTGAAACATTAGGATCTACTTCTATCCCATCGGCTTTATCCAGTGCTTGGAAACTAACAGATTAAATGCATCAGAACAATGCTGTGCTTAGCATACACTTTGAATGCAGCATTGTATATTTATAAAGGCAGAAGATTACCTAAAATTGTCCTTAAAAGATGATTTTAAATCTTTTAACTCTTGTATTGGCAATGTGTGGCTTAGTCCTACTTCCCCGAAACTCACAAAAACATCGGACCCAGGACGTTTCTTTACATTAACGGTAGTGTACAAACCAACTGAAATTGCAATGGCTTTAGTTCCGTAAACCACGGTATGTTCCCCGTGAAGGATTGCTTTCCCTGGAGCAGTAACTTTAACTTCAATCACCATATTGCTGTTTTGATTTCCTGCGAACACAAATGTTTCATTGAAATGTCAATAATTAAGTTTCAAATTAATTTAGTCAAATATCCATTCCCTAAAATCCGTACCCTGAGTTTTCTATTGGTCATTCGTTTAGTAAGTGCAGCGTGGCTAAAAGTTAGAGATCAACTACTAACTACAAGTTTATAACATGAACGAAGACAATGTAACAATGGTTCTTTGACTTTCCTGCAGCAGCGACTTTTCCTGACGTGCCAACTACCAACATAGCCGAGAGTAAGATTAGCTGGGGTTTAGTGCATTCTTATTCTTAGAATTGGTAATACAAAGTAATAATACTTGCACATAAAGCCAGGACATGTACGTTTATTCAGTACAAGAAGATGAAATGAGAATTTGATAGAGATCCAAGGCCAAAGGCCGTTTAGCTAACTTTACAATTCCATCCCATTCTTACTTCAACTGAAGCAGTATGTATGTACGTATAATATGTACACATTTCTATTGTACCAATTATGCTCATTTGTGTTTGTATATATGAGATGAGTGACGTTACATGAAAATGATTTATGACTTTATATACTTCAATGCAATATTTCCTTGTCAGATCTGACTGTTATGATCCATTATTTAATTACTTTATTCAAAATTCACACGCTCAGTACAACAACAATCTTATTCTTTCATTCAAACTTAAACATTGCACAATTGTAGTATAGGACTCTTAACATCATATTATTATAGAAAACAGTAGGAATGTCATATTCCTTCCCCTCCATATCAAATGCTGCAAATCCAAAATAAAACTCCAGTCACTGACTCTTTTTTGTACGTTTTCCTTGTTGCGTTGGTGTGGCTTTGACTATTCTCCCTCGTCCATCAGTCAGTTGATTGTAATGAAACCAAGCGCTGAAGACGATAAAGTGAAGAAATGAATATAGAGCTATCAGAGCTGGGAACAGATGAGGCAATTTTCCGGGTGGTTTGATGAAATGAAGTCCAAAGATTAAGGCCAGATATCCTACAACAGATGCCACGAACAGCCTATACACAAGGAAAGAATAAGTTTTGCTTGCAAAATATTAATTACTTTCCTGTTGACGAATTTGTTTTGAAAATAATAATTAATACCCAAGTAAAGATCGGATCCCACTGTTGGTAACTATTTTTCCCTGCTGGGCCACTAGTACGAAGAAGCTGGTTATACAGAGTAGTGCAACATGAGATCGTTCCTGATGAAACAGTGGGTACAGAGAGAGTGATGAAATGGTAATGAACCAAATCATTTCCTTGGGATACCACGGTGTTAGTAAAATAGCTGCTAAACACGGTAGCATTATGGACTTTTCATGAACATGATAAGAAAACAGGAAACAGTTGAGGGATGTATTGAACATGCTCATCAAAAATATTTTCAGTAGGTCTTCCTGTGATGACTTCTACATCAAAATATTTAAGAGCAAATATTTTTCATTGGGCTAATATCAAACCAGCAGTCACATTATGTATTTTAATTTACAATACATTTTCTTACCGAATTCATAGAGCGTAAGAAAAGGTTAATTGCAGAGGGTAGCACACTGACAAGTGTTACAATCGCACACAATTGGGCAACCTCAGTGTCATCATATACTCCTTTGATTGGCGTCACTCTGTCCAACGCATACCAAAATGAGCCAACTTTATCCTCAAATACTCCACGTTTGAGGGGAAATACACGTTCCAATACAAAAATCCAGTAGTCTCCAAATGGCAACCATAATAGACCCAAGGTGGATATGATCATAGTCCCAACTCGGAAAGTGGTTAGTAAATCAACTCTTTTCATAACTAGGGTACTGGTCATGTACGCAAAGAAAGCTAAAGAGTGGTAAAGAGACATTTGCTTATGATTCACAGCCAGAGTGAAAGCAACAGCACCCAGCGATATATTTTCAGTAAAAAGGCAAATGACCGCCCACACCGTGAGTCCTAATGATACACAGTTGTACTGAAAGTGTCCATAGTCAACGAGGATGAATGGGGGAGCGGATAGGGCCAAAGTTACTGTAAAAAATTATAGCTTTGATATTTACTGGTACCATATTTTTACCTAAATTTTAAAATAATGGCGAATCCTTGTCTTACTGTACAGCCAAGGCGGAAATGAATATTGTCCTTTCAACTTTTTAAAAATGCAGAAGAATACAATGAAAGCTGGTAGCAATAAGTCACTTGCTGATACACTTGCTCGCATTAAAAATTTCAGCAGAGGACTTTCAAAACCCCGACTACTTCCATGTTTGACAGCGGACGGAATCAGTTTCCCAAATATTTTTCCGAGCCCATAGCTGTGATATGCTGACAAAGGTGGATAGTCCAGACCCCAATAGTTGAGGTTATTCAGGGTGGAGTTGTAATACCAAAGACTAAGCAGAAAACAATTTTATTTCCATGTATTTATGTTATGTTATGTGCATCAAAATTACATTGCTTTTATAGGGGAGGCACTTACTGCAATGGTAAATTGACAGTTACTTCCATCCAATGTCGCTGAGCTTCAAAATCTCCATACATTGGAGGCTTCCCTTCCCCAGAGTAAGGGAACAATGAAACACCCCATCTCAGAAACAGACCAAGGGCCACACAAGATGTAATTGTTGCTCTTGGAATACCCATCATCGTCATCATCCTTATATATCCTATTATTTTAATTTTATGTACTTTGATCACAGTCGGTTTCCTAAGATTTGAGAGCTAAACGACGCACGGGGCCAGCTGAAAAAGGACATCCAACATCAAGAGTTTGGTAAAAGTTACGATAGAAAGTTCTGGAGTTTTGAGTTATGCAAATGAAAAATTGTTCCGTATTATTGCTACCCTTTAGATCTATGAGTGTCTATTATGTTGTATGATATGATGACGAACTGGAGTGATATAAAACATGTCGCTTTTCTTGTTTTCAGTCTAAGAAACAAGTATCGATTTTCGGTAAATTATTAACTCGAAAACACCTACCAAACCAAGTGTGAGCAGCACCTACAACTTTGATGCTAAGCAAATACTGTATATTATACAGGAAATGAGTGCCTCTTTAATCGTTGCGTGCGTATCGTTTTTAATAGTGCTGTTCCCAATAGCGTAATTTTATGCATATCAAACAGAACGGAAAGTAATATTACATCAGAAATAAATTTCTTAAAACTTCGGGAGAACTTAAGTTTAATAATGAATGCAGAAATACGCTTTTAAATGTGTAGCAAAACTAAACGCACATAGTTATTCATTAGATACTACTTTAAACCTTGATAAGCAATTTCCGATTAAGGAAATTTTTACTCAACATCTATTTAAATTTAAGTATCCTTTACTATTGTAAATTGGTGTCATATAAAAATTTAATTTCATACCGAGTTGCAGCTCCAAAATTTGTTGGCTCTTATTGAAAAAACACTAACTAAATAAAAAATCCAACTCGAAATGTCAAATTGAAAGTTCACATTTCACTGCACTTTTGTAATTCCATATGAGCCGGTGGTGCATGCATATAATATATACCATATTGACAATGTTTACAAAATATTTCCCACTGCAACACATCACTATATCGCATCATATGTGTATTCTCCAGTTGGATGGTGAAGTGGAATCTGCAAGAGATTGAGAACTCACGTATTACTCAAAAAAGCTTGTCCCATTTCAATGCACGATAGCACGATGCATAGGTTCAATGATGTACCATTAACCATGAAGGAGATAATAATGTTCTCTGTAAAATATCTTAACTAAACAAAAGGTTCTAAAAGTAACTGTTTGTGCATTAAATGAAAGGATAGTTGAACATTAAGTATGTACATACACAGCATACAATTATTCATTTAAAGACATTTTACATGTTTTTTATTACCATGTACCCCTAACATATTATTTGCTCTCTGTAAAATGGTGGTGGCCCTTAAAAGGGCCGTTGGTTTAAAAGTAGACGTGTAGTAGTGAGGGTTTAATTAACCTCCGAATCCGTAGAGGGTTCTTCCTTGTCGCTTGAGAGCATAGACAACGTCCATGGCAGTGACGGTTTTCCTCTTGGCGTGCTCAGTGTAGGTGACCGCATTCCTGATCACATTCTCAAGAAAGACTTTCAATACTCCACGAGTCTCTTCATAAATCAATCCAGAGATCCTCTTGACTCCACCACGACGAGCAAGACGACGGATGGCAGGCTTGGTGATTCCTTGGATGTTATCACGCAAAATTTTCCTATGTCGCTTTGCACCTCCCTTCCCAAGTCCTTTTCCTCCTTTACCACGGCCAGTCATGTTGATACTTTGCTTTTTACTTGAAAGAGTAAATGTTGAGATCGGAATGGCAGAATGAAGGTAAGTGATTCTCTCACTCTGCTTATATACAAGAGTGCGGACGTGCCTGATGAAGAGAAACGGCTGCGTGAAGTACGAACCAGCAACATTTTTATACTGATGGTTGGATGTGTGGTATTATTTGTGAGGCATATCAGAAAACAATCATCTGGATGTGGGATACATGTTTAGTGATACGTGTATCCTTAACTGGGTTGGCTTATTTACGTATTATTTACAGCAAATTAGATTACAACATGGTTAACTACGTTAGGTTAGTAAATATTAACACACATACTCCAACATAATAAGCCAACAACCCTAGATGGTTACTTCTACGCATTAGAAAAACCATAACATAACCGAACGTTTCAAAAAAGTAGGCTCTGATCATAAAATTATCCAAAATTATCATAAAATACAGCATAACAAGAAAAAAAATATAGCATGCATTGTTATAAACCTTGATCTTCCCTATTAATCAGCCTTACTTAAACCGTATGCATGTTGCAACACAATCAATCTACCCCATCTCGGTCTCATTCGCCATAAAAACTTTCAACTCAATTTTCAACTCACAGAGCTCATATAAATACCGAAACGGAGCAAGTGAAGCTTTCATTCTGCATTCTGAGTTCGGAGAAGAGTATCAAGCACACACATTTGGAAACTACTATCCAGTCGAGTCACTATTTTAGAACGTTGTTCGTAAAATCAACTATCATCATGCCACCTAAGGCTAGTGGAAAGGTTACCAAGAAGGCGGGCAAGGCCCAGAAGTCCATACCAACCAAGGTGGAAAAGAAGCAGCGAAGGCACAAGAGAAAGGAATCATACGGGATCTACATCTACAAAGTGTTGAAGCAAGTTCATCCCGACACTGGAGTATCGTCCAAGGCTATGTCCATCATGAACTCGCTCGTCAACGATCTTTTCGAGCGGATTGCTTCTGAAGCTTCCCGTCTTGCTCATTACAACAAGAGGACCACCATCACCTCTCGGGAAATCCAAACAGCTGTTCGTCTCCTTCTACCTGGTGAGTTGGCCAAACATGCTGTGTCTGAAGGAACCAAGGCTGTTACCAAATACACATCTTCTCGCTAAACCAACTCATCTCCTGATTGCTACTATAAACCAACGGCCCTTTTAAGGGCCACCACAATATCCAGAGAGCAAATACTTGACGAGTTGAAAAGAGAACATCAAATTATTACGGCTAAATATTTTACTTCAATTCTACAGCGGATATGAAACATGAGTTTCAGTCATTTGGATTGAAACTCCTGTGATAGCAAAATTTATTGGAGTAGACCTGGTAGGTTTTGTGATTCGATATATGCAACAGTAAACAAATAGTCTCATAAATCATTTATACGACAGCACCTCAGCTAATTCCTTTTATGTCCGTACCACCAAAATGATTTTCGCATAAGTTAGAGGCGATATTGTTATTGCAATAGCATAAAATGAACACATAATCAAATGCTCGAAATTTTTTTGAAAATTACTTTATCTTTCATATCACCACGGTTTGGCTGATTTTTTACCATTGATGTAGTTGAAACTCATTGTATTGTGCTTAAATTAAACTTCAGCAATCAGTAAATAGGAAGAAACGGTACCCCTTTCAAATAGCTTCCCAAAACCCTACCCTCTGATACTTCGAAAACTTTGTTTTTAATAACAAGAAAAAATAGAACTGTCAGTATATGAAACAGCTGACAAATGAGACAATGACATGAAACTTTTCCTTTAGAAAAATACAAGACTAATTTGTGACGTTAGTTAAGGCACATGCATTCACTTCTGGTCAGTCACATACTTAAAAGTAACGGCTATTAAATCATGGCAGCACTAGTACTAAGAAATAGTTTTACTTCATCTAACACCCAATTAAACCATTGGATAAATGTAATCGTAACACACTTCATGGCGGATTGAAGGTATTTCGTAACTCGATTTACGAGTCAGCCTCGAGTGTGTTATGTTCGAAACTCCGGAAAAATCAATTAGCAAACATTCCTTCAATTGAGTCATGTCGTACTACCAGCTAAAGATAAATAGAGGCTCTGACTATTTGAAGCTAATGCTTATATGCAAAGTACTGCGGTAATGGCTTATCACGGAATAAAATTTTGATATCAATGGTATACGTATGTATGTAAACAAAAATAGTATGATTGTAGTGTATAACCGTCGAAATCTCATTTTAAAATAGATTGGTTATGTTATGGCTCTTCGAAAATGGTGGTGGCCCTTAAAAGGGCCGTTGGGTTGTTTAGTAAGGCGTAGAGAGTAGTTTATTTAGAGTCCACCTTCTTTTCAGTTTTCTTCGGAAGCAGGACAGCGTGAATGTTGGGTAGCACTCCTCCTTGGGCAATAGTAACACCGGATAAAAGTCTGTTGAGCTCTTCGTCGTTACGGATGGCAAGTTGGAGATGACGAGGAATGATACGAGTCTTCTTGTTGTCTCTGGCAGCATTTCCAGCCAATTCCAAAACTTCAGCAACCAAATATTCCATAACGGCAGCAAGATACACCGGAGCTCCAGCTCCTACTCGCTCAGCGTAATTACCCTTCCTCAACAAACGATGGATACGGCCAACAGGAAATTGAAGACCTGCACGACTGGACCGAGACTTGGCCTTCGCCTTCACTTTTCCTCCTTTACCACGTCCAGACACCATTCCGAAATGTTAAATGGTTTGAAGATGAGATGACGAGTGTGTTGTTCTGTTTTCAGTCCGATGCGAAAGAACAAATAATACAAATGAATAAGGCGAGCTGGCTTATATACTTCAGATCTGAGTTGAATGTTGAGTTGAAATATTTTTGTATGATCTCTGCTGTCTGATATCAATGTGACCGAGATGGGGTAGGAATTTTACTGTTTGGACTTGTGTTGTATTGCCTCATTAAAATTTGTGTAATTAAATTGGGTCAGGATATTAACTATACATGTTAGGTCATGTTATGGCAAGTTATTTTAAATGGGCGTGTTATTTTAGTTAGTTTTAAATTGTTTTATGCTCTAGTGCATGAAATGAAAGTGGAATAACATGTAACCCATCTGTGCCTCATCAGCCTAAGATTTTTTCAACTCAGCTACTTGGTATAAATATAGATTTCTTTTTGCATTTGCACCATTCTTTGTTTGTTCTCTCGGCAGCTCACAACATTGTAATATTCAGCATCTCACTGTAGCAGATCTCGACATGGCTCGTACCAAGCAAACAGCTCGCAAGTCAACTGGAGGCAAGGCTCCAAGGAAGCAACTAGCAACCAAGGCCGCTCGGAAAACTGCACCAGCAACGGGGGGAGTCAAGAAACCACATCGCTATCGACCTGGAACTGTGGCACTTCGAGAAATTCGGCGCTACCAGAAAAGCACTGAACTCCTCCTTCGCAAGCTACCATTTCAACGACTCGTAAGGGAAATCGCTCAGGATTTCAAGACCGACTTGCGATTCCAAAGCTTAGCTGTTATGGCTCTTCAAGAAGCCTCGGAGGCCTACTTGGTCGGACTGTTTGAAGATACTAACTTGTGTGCCATCCATGCCAAGCGGGTTACCATCATGCCGAAGGACATCCAACTGGCCAGACGGATCCGAGGAGAACGGACTTAAGCACAGACTCGACTAAATCATTACTAAACCCAACGGCCCTTTTAAGGGCCACCACAATTTCCCAAGAGCGAATACATTTTAACTATTTTAGTTGTGAGCATATTGTATAAGAATGAAGATGTTGAAATGTGTAAGCTTTAAAACATCGAATGCTCTAAGGTTAGTACTCTAACCATTCAACTGATTACTCAAGACTCATGCATATAATTTAATTTACCTTGCATAGCAAACTGGTAATGCAAATGCTGTTGCAAATTAGTACAATTACATTTCTCTTAAATTAGAAAAACACATATTTTGCTGGTTTGAAGAAAGATTGCATAAAACTGGGTTTAACTAACCATATCAGGGTTGGCTTCTCATGTTACAGTATGTGCGTTAACTTTAACTAACCTAACATATTTAACCATGTTGTAATCTAACGAAGGCAACCCAGTTAAGGATACTCGCATCATTAAACATGTATCCCATATCCAGATGATTGTTTTCTGATGATTAACAAATAATACCCCATAGCCAACCAAACACACAGCAAATATAAAGATCTTGGTTCGTAATTCACGTAGCCGTTTCTCTTCATCAGGCACGTCCGCACTCTTGTATGTAAGCAGAGTGAGAGAACCTCAAAATCTTCTACTTAAAGTTAAAGTCCCTTACAAAACTTATGGTGATTGGTGACGCAGAAGATCGCATGAAATTCATTACATTTTCGAATAATCTGATAGTATTCGATAATGTAACAGAGAATCATGTGATTTAAAATATATGCAGGCACGTACATAGTAAACAATGATTTCTCGGTTACAGCAGATAACAATTACTGAAAATGCATTTATGCTGCTCACGTCAGTAAACTGTAATTTGGTAAATATACTCTTGTGTGCGTAGCATCTGAAAGCAATCACCCCTCACATTAACTTCGGAATGTTTAAACTTTTAATTCATTATGTGGAGTTTTGTTGTTACTCTGCTGTGAGTCCTACCATAAGAGCTGAAAGACTGCATAACCGCTTGGTGGTGACCAGGCACGTCCGCACTCTTTCTGGATTTCAGTATATAATCCAAATTGCAAACAGTCAGCTATATTTGTTCGTGAGAATCCAGTTTAGACAACAATTCTACTTCCCTACAAACAACAACCTGTATTAATCATGGCTAATACCAAGCCAAAAGTAGTTGCCAAGTCTGAGGGAGAAAAGAAGCCAGCCACTCATCCATCCTCTGCTGAAATGGTTATTGAAGCCATCACCAAATTGAGTGCCAAGGGAGGCTCTTCCCTCCAAGCCATCAAGAAGTACATCGCTGAGGTGCACAAAGTGGATTTGCAGAAGCAAGGACCTTTCATCAAGACAGCTCTGAAAAGGGCGGTTGAAAGTGGAAAGCTGATTCAAACCACGGGAACGGGAGCAGCAGGTTCATTCAAGTTGGCTGTCAAACAAAAACCAGCAAAGAACCCAGTTACCAAGAAGAAAACTGTAGCTACTTCTCCAGCCACGAAATCCGCAGCTACCAAAACGAAGCCATCAGCTGAACCACAGGCCGCTGCTAAGCCGAAAGGACCGAAGAAAGCACTTGCAGCCAATACACCAACTTCTCCCACAGCGAAGCCAGCAGAGGGGAAAGCACCTAAGATCAAGCTTCCCAAGACTCTGAAAGCCAACGCTCCAGCTAAACCCAAGGCGAAGAAAGAAGGATTTGGATTCACCACTTCATTTTTAAACCAACGGCCCTTTTAAGGGCCACCAAAGATTTCAAAGAGCTATTAAAAGGAGAGGAATACGATTGTTTCGTTTTATGGATGAAGTTTGAAACTTGAAACATAATTTTTCCAAACTACAAGTGCAATGTGTATTGGCTATCGATTGAATTGAGTGATAACTTAGCTGCTTCGTAAACATTTCTTAGGCTTATAAACACACTCTTAGTTTGACTATAATACATACGTCACCAGATAAATGGGAAGTTTGCACATTACACCTTCCGTCATCCTATATACTCAGTTGAGGTAGTTATAGTGTGGTTTTACCAATGCGTTTAAACCTGCATATAATTTCCTGGAAAACTATCGCTCTTACGAGCAAAATCAAATATAAAAATATAAGTACAGGTAGGAGCTATACGAACATATTCGTATGTAGAGGAAAATTTATTGTCTAAGTACTTAAAGATGTTTTTGTGTGTGAAGTTTTATGCACACACACCGTTTACAACAAAAGTGAAGTTTTGAAGCAAAAAAACCAAAAATGAAGGCTCGGATGGGTGAGCAAATTCTAAAGTCTTGCACGATGAAAAAGCATTTACGCATGCATATTTATTATTTTTGCATGCTTCATGAAGAAATCAATTATATCTGTCATTAGATGCCAAAGATATAAAAGAAATGCAGACGGTATATCTAGAGTTCCTATCTAGAAATGCTCTAAAGTGTAAAATAAAAAACGCACAATTACCTTATTATAAATACAATGGGCAAACCTTACATGTACGGTAGATCACAACATTATTCACAGCAACTGAGCAACGTCAGCAACCTTATAGTCTTTCATATAAATATGAAATTAAGTGTTAGAAACATATTATACTTGTACAATGATAGAGTTGGTAGCCCGCTGTTAGATCATGATGATATGATTATTCTGACAATATATTATCATGCATGTACCTAAAGGTTAAAAGAAGCAGCAAAATGTGATGCAAGATAAACAACACAAGTATATCTTTCATCTTGCGATTTTGTAAGTATGGACAAGATTTTTATGCAAAAACTAAAAAAAGGAGACTATCACGGAACATGAAATCACGAACCAAAATTGTAAAAGACTCATGCATAAGCGATATATTATGAATACCAATTTCTGTCTCTTCTGTCCATTTTCAAGAAATCATGAAAGGATGAGCAAAATTATCGCAAACTATATGTATAGACACCTAAAAGACCTAGACAGTGTATATGATCACTATGAATCCTAGCTCTTCATGCCATTATATCATCATACATCGTGAATCATCAAAGGAACACGACAAGGATAAAGCAAAAGCTATAACGTACAACATGGAGATATTATGCATTATTACTGGCTGTAGTGCAGATTCAGATTTGCACCCAATTCGATATTACAGAAAAGTGACTTAATACAATTGAACATTGATTGTTACTGGTTTTAGACATTTGCTTACAGTGTTTAACTTAAGTCTGCTGAATGCGGTCTAAATTTTAGAATGGAGACTGTTCCTTTGTGTCTTTTTCTCTTATTACTCGTGGTTACAATTACTGTAAGTAATCCAGTTAGTGAAGTGTCTCCAGAAGAAGTGGACCTCCAATTGGTAAAAGGTTTGAGTTTCGATTATCCTGACTTGAATACTAATACCGCATATGACACGAAACAGTTGTCATTTTATCATATACTAAATTTGCCCATTATTTGCAGCGTGTAAAGTTCCACTTACCGGAAAGGATGGGGTGTGTATCAATTTGGAGACGGACATTATCCGATGCCCAAAGCTTCGGAGAACGTTGTTGGACAAAAACTTTACAGATGTAGACGAAGCCATTTGTGATGAGCCGAATTTAGACAAGCTCAACGAAACCCTTGTATGATGAGATGTATAATTTTTGGGGCCAAATGAGAATCTGACAGAATTTAGAATAGGACTAGAACATTTTTGTATATATGAGTCACGTCAAGCTTGTGTATGATTTAGGTATGTTGTGCGGTGGATGAATACATTGAGCTGTTTCCACTCGTCGATGAAAACTTTAAGTCTCATGAGAACTTCAAATTAATTCCGAGCATTGAAGCGTCGGACTGTGGTAAATCATTCAGTTCTACCACAGATCGAATTATAGGAGGTACTGCCGTGCTACCAGGTGCTCACCCATGGATGGCAAGATTAGGAGTGGTACTACCAGGTAAAACGTCATATATTCAGATAAACCCCTGAGTTTCTTATTCATACGGCTAGAACTAAACATTACTTGTCACACTTGTGTTTAACCTAGGGGAAGATTTCATGCGATTTCCATGTTCAGGATCCATCATTAATGACAGGTAGTAAAAAAGGAGAAAAGACATTGACATTCATTCATTAAGAAAGATCCATAACGTTCAGTCGTTAAAATTAAAATTTTACTTTTAAAGGCACATTCTTACAGCTGCTCATTGTTTCAAACAAGGAAAACTGTAAGTAAAATCCTTAAGGATTGTGTTGTCAGTAAAGCATTGAATGTTGAATTCCGTCTGTACATTTGAACGGATTATCTCAATACATAAATAGAACCAAAATCCGCTTGGCTGAAACTGATGAAGATGTTTATGAGGAATGCATAGAGGTAGGAATGAATACGACGATATGTCAAGAGGTCGAAGATCATGAGCCGCAATCTATTATTATTCATCCCAATTATACGGGAAACGTGGGTTCAGAGAATGACATTGCTTTGATTCGCCTCAAGCAGCCAATTCGGAATCTAAGTTCACGTAAGTAACATCTCTACTATTCCTCGCTTACTATAACTATACTGTCAAAACTACCACCATTAAGTGATTTGCATTTCATAGAAAAATGAAATAGATTTAACAATGAGTACGTACTACAATCATTATTATTGCTAAAAAACAAGAGCTTAGAGAGCCTTTTATTTGAACCAAGATCATTTATACCTTCTATCACAATCAAAAACTTCTAAAATATCAATTTCTCATTCGCCTGTTAATCCACTCGATGTACTTCGAAACACGAGTGTAAACTCCAGGGTATCTAGAACATGCAGAGCAAAACAGTAGAATTTCATCAAACAGTTTTAGTTGAAAAAGCTTCGACTAGGAAAATAATTTACTTACCCTGGCTCCGCACAACGAATGCCTAAATATAGAAGATAACACAACGTTTTAAATAAGAAACGCTGTGAAACAAAATCAAAATGAGTACTAGTAAAATTTAAGACTTACCCCAGCTAACAACCCCCACGGTTGTCCATCTTCCACGGAGTTGAAGTTGAAATGGTCCGCCTATAGGCATTCATTGAAGTATTTCATCGAAAAGCAACCACTTCATGTATGTAATAAAAGGAAAGTATTATGATGCCCTTTACCTGAATCCCCTGGAACAGTTACACATAAACAATTAAATTATGCATAGCAATAATTGTGTAGGACTGATAGATACTGTTTGTTTGTTATACCTTGACATGAGTCTCTGCTACCCGCACGAACTCCAGCGCACAAATTAGTTTCCTTTGGATGGAGGACATTAAATCACATAATAATCTACTTAAAGAAATGTAAGGTGGGTTAAGCTATAATTACCTCAATTGGTTGTGTATACGCATTCTGGCAGTCTTCTTGCTTCCAAACTGGTACAGTTATTTCCATTAACTTGTCGGAAGTTGGTCCCTTTATAAGTAAATAGGTTTATTTACTGTTCACGTAGGTTTCTGATGTGAATAATATAAGTTTTAAGCAGCTTACGCCATAATAAATGGTGCCAAAGCCTGTTACAATCCCCTTTTCATTTTCCAGACTTTCTTGCGGAAGGTCACCAGGGGGTAAACATATACTTCTTATTCTGTCGTCAAAAAATGCTGATTTGGATAGTTTTACAATGGCAATGTCGTTCTTATAAGAATATCTGTAACAATAAAGAAATTATAAAGGTTGATTAAGTGTCTAGAAGAGTAGTTCGTGTAACCCTATGAATTATGAGCTGGATTAATAAGAAAGCATAAAAACGCTTATAAATTTCAGTCCAAATTCTACCTGTTGTAATTTTCATGAATGAAAACATCAGCAACATCAATATCTTGTGGGTTTGCCTCGTTGTTTCTGGAGAAATCGTATTCTCCTATACGCACAGCGAGGTTTTCAATTTCGAATCCATCCACACACTAAAAGGCAACACTTTTGTAAACTAAAACCATTCATAAATACTTTATGTACTTCTGAATTTACAGAAATATTTTTTTTGCATACATGACCAGCAGTCAGAACGTGAAACTCTGAAATAAGAACCCCTCCGCAGTACTGGCCATTCCTGTAATCGCTATTAATAAAACAAAGTATTAATTACTAGTAGATGATATTATAGATGCCTTTATAAGTATTTAACAGGCTGTTTAAACTTACACAGCATCCGACTTTTTTAGCAAAGCTGCCATCCATGGCCATGCTACAATTAATGACAGATAGATTTATATTAATTGAACTATGCGTCATTATTCCTATTTTTAAGGGTAAGGTAAACCTTTAGGGTCAGCTATTCGGCCGCCAACAATTCTGGCAGTGATTTTTTCACTAATTCCACAATTTCTATCGTTTTGTGGAGGGCGGTTACGATTTGAATTGCCCGGACGAGGACGCTTTGTAGTTTGGGGCCTTGGTGCAAATGGAGTAGGAACTGGAGATTCCGAGTCTCTCCGTGGAGGTAGGAAGGGAAAACTTGGCCCTCTTGGTTCATTAACTGGTTCAGATAGTGGGCAGCATACCCCAACGAAATTCTGTCTAGGGATGTCACATTTGTATTGAAGAAAACTTATAAAATCATCTCGAAATGCATCTAACACACAATGTTCCAAGTGTCTGCAATAACCATTTTCCTTTTTAGGTGTTTCGCACTTGTCATATTTTTCATTGGGCTGTTAATAAATCAGATTCGGTTAGCACTAAAATCAGACTAAAACAAATGCTAAGTTGAAATACTCAAAATTAATGCTTCAGTAAGCCATACTTGTTCGATCCCAATAGGAACAAATCGTTTTCCACCTTGGGCATTCGGGTCCCTGAGAAAAATTCCTGTGCCATTTTGTACCCTGCTGCTCCAATTCAGTTTTAATTCTTTGACATAGTTTTCACCTTGACAGAATTTATTATCAGGGCCGCATGGGCCCTTATCTCCACCGGTTTCTGTATTAGGTTGCCTATCCTGTTGTCTCTTATTTCCCCTTCTGCTCTCTGGATTATCTTCCTCCACCTCCTCACTCGCCGCTTCTGAATGATTGCCTTGACCGTTTCCCTTGCCTCTATTTTTTCCTCGCCCTTTACCTCTACCTCTTCCATGCTCATCATTACCTCTGGATCTGAAGATGTCAAGTGGATTCCGTGGTAATTCTGGAATTCGTAAGCCTGGTATAAAACTAGGTCTAGTTGTAGAGGCTTCTTCTTCCTCAGGTTCATAATCGTCAGGGGAAGAATCTTCCTTAGATGCTACATTATTCAAGTCGACACAATATGTAAGTGCTAAGCTAAAATCAGAATTTTCGAATATGAAGATTTCAAAAGACTAAATTGACCTTTCTGTGCCTTACGTCGTCGTAATCCAAAAGGATCGGGGTCAAGGTCAAAGCCAAATATTCGTTGAGCTGTATTTAAGTTGACATATATTTGTAAAAAAAATTATCAAGATAGTAGAATAATGTTAACCAATTACTTTTACTTTCATTAACATACCATGAGCTGGCATTAGTTGAACACAAGTGGTTGAAACAATGAACATTACAAGAAATATTTTTTTCCATCGCATTATGAATTCCTTAGTGTTAGCTACGAGGTAGGTTTATCGACATTTTTTTTAGCTATTTAAACTTCTATTTCCAAAAAAACCTTTTAAAATGGGCAATTAGTTAACTTATTTGCCCGTTTTAATAATTAGTCACGATCACTTTCAAAACGAGTCATTTCACTGTTAAACGCGTATATTCATTGCACAGGTTACCATTATTGGGTATCTTATGTTATTCAAGTGTAAATGAATGGACAAGGTTGGAAAATGCATGATTCATGCACATTCACACACTCGATTTTCTTCACATTTATACGCTGGATGAACACATGGTAGACTGTACAAAATCCTGGAATATCTTTATTTCATCCAGCAAAGATCAAAAGATGATCCAGGTACATAGGTAGATATGATGCTATTAAATTCAACTTTTTATTGCGCATGCATCCATACATTTGCATACGGCAACTTATTTCCTATTGTTTTTCTATCCAATATATAATCACATATACAAAGTTAATTGTGTTTTTCAACAGTAGTTCACTATAGTAAAAAGCATACTGGTCTTCTACAAATCTCATACTGATACGTATGTAATGGGAAAACTGTTCTACAATTAAACAGGATCGGAGGTTTAGGTTTAAGCATTCGTACGTATTAGTATTAAATGTACTTATACGTCCAGCTTACTAACCTAGTGCGTTTTGTGAATTTTTCATTACACAACATTTACAAACGCTACCTCTTTTTAACTACATTTGGTATGCTCCTGACGCTGGCTTATGTACACAAGTTTCCACGAACTGGTGATTTTTTTCTGACAAAACAGGAATGGAGCTACTCCTTAGGTATCAATCAATATCAATTTGCTACATAAGTAGACTTTTATATGTACAGCTACAGGTGCAATTTTGGAATACAAGCAGGAAGTATGAGATTGAATAAACGCGTTCGAATAGACATAACAATAGCGTGTGAAACATGAAGTATTAGGTAGCAAACAAGGTAATAAGTTGTAAAACCTTCATGCAAAAATGAGTTCTATCATACACAATCTACCTCAGTTCTTCTAACTAATAGCGAAGCCGGACTTAGTAAAGCAAAGGGGTAAACACCAAGCACTAGACAGAACAGCCTTTAATCATAATCGGGAAACTGTGTGCGAAATTGCGCGCAGTGAAGTGGAACGCTCAGGACCCTGTTTAGCTGAGAGATTCAATAAGCGATGCATTGCATGGTCATGGTAGAGTAAATCTTTCTGGAGGAAAGAAATCCATAGTGTAATAGCAAGACAAAGTATAACAATTCATCACCTTCGACTGAAATGTTACGCTATTGTTTCGAGAATGCATATTTATGTGTTCAAAGAGGTATTATTATCATGGCGAGGTGGCTTACGAATTTACTACTTATGTATATTTTTATATTGATGTTTGATTTCAGCGTTCACTAGACCTGTATGTCTTCCTTTCATTGACGAGTTTCATTTGCCAGACTTGGAAAATACGGCAGTTTCTGCTACTGGTGCCAAGAACTTGTTGTCAATCCAAGGATGGGGAAAAGAAAACAATGAAGGTAGGTTATTTGCCGAACACTGAACATGGATTTGCATGCATTATAGTATAGTATAGCATAGCATGTTCCTCTTATGTATATGCCTAACCAAACTATGACATGATCTTTCATTTTTATGCGATGATATGATGCTTCCTCAAAGACAACGGTGGAACTACACAACTGAGAGAAGTATACGTACCTCTAAGATCTAACGTGTTTTGTAGACATGTTTTTCAAAATGCCAACCTAGGGATATCCGACAACCAAGTACGGTTTGAAATAGTTTTTGCTATTAAACGTAGTTTCATATTGTAAAGAACTATAATTGCGATGTAAATTATCTACTGTATGCAGCTTTGTGCGGGAGGAAACAAAGATAAAGGTTCTTGTTCCGGGGATAGCGGCTCGCCGTTGCTGCTTCAAAGTTATCCATTGGACAAGAAAGGGGGAATGCGGATGTTTCAGATTGGTGTCGTATCTTATGGAAGAAGCTTATGTGGAGTTGAAAATTCTCCTGTTGTTTACACAAGAGTTAGATCATTTCTGCAATTTTTGCTGGACAACATTCGTGAATGAGTTCGTAAGAATCTATGATGCTAAATAAAATTCACTACATGAAGAATGTACAGATTCCTTTTTACATTCTCGATTAAGAGATTCAACAATAAATATATTCAACATTTTGGAGAAACTTCCAACTACCGGACGATCTAAAGGTTAAGTCTAAATTCTAACGTTGCTGTACATGCATATATGCTCATGATCACTCACGAACCGCTTCAGATTAACTGTTCTGCAACATTCTGCATCAAACAATGCTGAAAAGAACCGTAATCCGGATTTAAAAAAAACTATCCATTTTTCGCTATATTATGATTATGAACATAATATTGCTCTTCTGCGTGCAGCCTACTTAGTAGAAAAACGTAAGAATTTTGCACGGGGTTGCATACTCATGCTTGCCTGCTTATCTGATCAACAAAATATTCGAAATTCATTAAAACGGGAATTATAGTATGATGAGAAATTAATATATTTGCAATTTATATTTCTGTCATCACGGTTGGTACAAACTTGTTCGTAATCCATAAAACAGGATAAACAATCGTTGGCAATTCAACGTTAAACAAATAATCATATTTAGTATACATAGCACGTTGTAACAAGAGTGGTTTATAGTGTAACAGTAATAATATTGCTTTTGGAGTGATAAGTTTGACTTTGAACACTTGAACAAGCGGGCGTTATGAAAGACGGAAATAGTGCATACAATATACATATATATACGGATGATGATTGAAGCAATTATTTCATAAAACGATTTGTGTTCAACACATCATCGCTAGCAAATGTCACAATTTTGTTGTCTTCGATTGGAGGAGCTCGCTTCTCCCCCAGCAGCAGCCATCTCACTTTCCGCCAGAGCTTTAGCCAACATAAAATCCTCCTGCTCTTGGGATAAGGCAGTAGCAGCATTTGACGAAGGTCCATTTCCCTGATTTGACATTGAAGCTTCTAAAGCCATTCGTAAGGCATCTTCTTCTGACTGTTAAAAAGAATTTAAGAAACGTTGATTGATATATTCATTGGACACATTGATTTGATAATATTTTGCATTCAAACAAAGTTTATTTTACTCACTATATTTCCTTGTAAGGAAGATACGCTTCGTGATGGATTATTAGCTGGTCTGGAATTGCTGAAGATGGGGAATAAACTTCTTACGCCACTGCTACTAGAAGTAGTCGAAGCAGGGGTCTGATTTCTAGCGGTAGACGATGCATGATTTGCATTACTTTGACCAACCCTTTGTAATGCAGCTAAGCCAGGTTTGCTAACTGCCTTTTTTGACGCATTGCCGCAGGAATGATCAAGTTGGTGACGATGCTTTAAGCAGTAATTTAAGTTACATCTATCACATAAAACAGGCACTAGTTCCTTTTGTTTACAACCTTTTAGTGAGCACCGGTTGTTGTAAACTTTCTGTAGTAGGAAATAATAATGTATTAGATTTAATTCGAATTTCAAAACGTAAAAATTCTCAGTGTAATAATAATGGGGATCTTACCGTCCGTCTGGAAACTGCAGTGTCCGAGTTACAGTCCGCGTCAATATGTCGACTAACCCTGATATCCGGTAGTTCATCTGCTTTTCCTGGAATCAATGCGTTGCAAAGTGGACAGGCGGGTACCTGCACATTCTTCTTGTAAGCTGCTGGACAACTATGACCATCATATGAGTAATGATCCCCACTAAAACATAGTAGAAATGATAAAACATTCACATCATTCCTTCTTCAATTTCATCATGATTATGATTACATATGTATCACGTATAAAGCTTATATTGAGCTCAACTCAATGCTTACCAAAAGATTTTACTGCAGCCGTCACATTTCACAGGCAAAAAATCTGTAATGTTAAAAAATGTACGTTATGACAAAATGCACAAAAAAATTTATTATCAATCATGATCACACTAAAATCAATGCAATGCACAGAGGCTAAAGGTTGAAAACAAACACGTACCAAGTCTCCTACAATGCGTTTCGCTGCAGTGTTGACCCAAATGTGGAAACTCCATTGTAACTTCCTTTTTTTAACAGTTAAGGCAGTCAGTAGTAGGCAGATGAAGGTTAAAATTTTATGCTCTTTTTTTACTTCTAATCTCTGTGTAAAGTAAGCTTCAATATTTGTCTTCCCTTTGGAACTCAATAAATTGTTGAATATATAGAGACTAATAATTATTTTTAATTTAACTTTGCTACAGAAAAATAAACCTCGTACGTAGCGTACGTGCAGGTTAACTAACACTAAAAATGAGCCTGAATATTGATATTATATTTTCTTTAACTCTAAAGTCTCACATTTCACATTTTTTATATTCCTCTTTGAAGAAACAAATCTGGTCTAGCTAGTCCTTTAACCTAGCTCAATGTAACTTGTGTTTTGAAGAAGGAGTAGGGATGTTCTGACTTGCAGAAAAGGTTGTAGGAAGGTTTATATATACGAGATTTTACTATAGGTCACATTTTACAAACGTTTCATTCAATGTGTTATAATGACTCAGCTAACAGATGTAGATGATGTTTTGTACAGATTTTATATACAATACACATGTTAGAATTAGGCTCTTCAGGTTATATGCATTTACTTACAATCTCAATCTCCCACCACACACGTAGTGTATTTACGTATGTGCTATATACTCATCGTACTGGTAAATGTGAGATTCTACCTTATATATCCTTAAAACTGCTAATTCATTGTTCTGTGAGACTTGTAGTGAATGATACCTACATTCACGTTTTCGTTCTGACATCCCTATCCCATTATATTGTGCATAAAACGTCATGAAAAAATGGTATATACTAGAACCTCCAAGAAGTCTGATGCAATGACGAATGAACATGAACTTGCCAATGAAATTATTATTTCACAAGACACTTAAACATGATAAGTTTATTCTCAGCCGTTACAAAGTTTGAAAATTCAAGCAGAATTTTTGGAATATTACATATTTTACTTGACAATGGAGTGGAGGGAGTATTTCTATTGCACTCGAGTTGCCAAATCCAAATCTTATATAACGCTAAGCTGATGATGATGATTGATAACACGAAAAATGCAGTTAAGATGACACGTGTTTCGACACAGGCACACGATCTTGTAAAAACAGAAAACTGCATTGAAATATATATATATACTGTAAAATAAAAAAAAAACTCGGATAAGTTTAACATGTTTAAACTTATATATTTAAATCGACAATAATAAGAATAATTTTTCTATCCCATTCAAAACATCCACCAGCAAAACTGTAGCAGCTAATAATTATAGTATAAGAGGATAATAGTAACTTAACAAGTAACAATAGACATAATAAACATTAAAAGATTTAAACGCGAAACACTACAAGATCTGAAAATTCATGATAAACCGAGTAGCAAAAAACTTTTTTAAAATCAGGTGCGTAAAACGTGCAACAGATTTAATAAGTTTGTAGTAGTATTTAGTGTCGAGATTCACGAGAGCGAGAACGGGATCGACTACTCTTGGGGCTTCGCTTTCCACCCCCATAATCTGGAGATGCTCGAGAGCGTCTGGGAGAGAAACTCCTGCTGCGACTACGAGACCGAGAGCGACTTTCTTCATCACGTTTCACTCTGATGTATGCAACTTCACCTTCATGAGAGCGAAATCGGGAGTCATCAAGTTTCTTTATAGCGTACTTCATGTCGTCATAACGGACGTATTCAACGATTCCGGTTCCATCCTTGGAAACATTGGCGTAACAAACTTCTCCCGCTTCCCGCATGTGGTCCTTCAAGTCTTGCCAGCTTCCACTTGGTGGCAAACCTGAAAAAATTAAATAGGATTGGTGTGTTACTAAAATTCAAAATAACATTTAAACCTGATTATTAACTTAATCAAAAAAAATTCATGGCTCGCAGTGTCCCACTTCTGTATAGTGGTACGCATGTATGGACCAATAACGTACCTAACTAATTACCTCATTTTTTATTATTATTAAAATACATAAACCAGGTTTCAAAAGTTGCAACTGCAAAATTCTGAAACCCCTTGTTGCATATAAATTTAAACGTTTAAATATCTTAATAGCATGACATTGGCCTCATGAAAGTATCATAAAAAATAAAGCATTCAGCATACCACGCAGATAAGGTTTCATGCTAATATCCCAAATGCATTATTAAAAGGGTGAGTTGATAGTAGTTAAAAGGGAAAACGAAGCTAATAGGTAACAACAACATGAAATACCAAAACCAGCCCAACCTCTATAACAGAGAAAAACTTTTGATAGCAAATTGGTAACTGCATATTATTCCACAACCGCATTACACATGCCCATAATAAACTAAAGCAAACGAATTAATTATTACTGCAGCCCATGCAATCTTTTGGGATCTTCCCAGCTCAACATCTACGTTAGGAGAGTTGTACTAAAGTAATAGTAATACCATAATAATAATTTAATCTATATTTTATGTAGTACCAATATAGCTCACACCGTCAGTTTAAAGTCTTTTACAGTCTTGATTAAATTAAGCGTTATCATTCATAATAGTTTTGTAAATACACTAGCATCAATAATAGATTCAAATGTTCGCAAACCAATAACTAGGCTAACAAGGTGTAATGAAGTTATCAGAAATCAGATATCACAACTCAAAAAAACTCAAGGTCTATCGCTATTATTTTGGCAAGCAAAACTAGTTTATTGCCATTCCGACAATCCAGAGAGACATGCCGTATTATCCGCAATACCTCCACTCCACTTTATAAGCGTAAAAGACTACTATACGTACGTAAAAGGGTAAATAATGCGCAAGCAAACTGTTACTTATATAAAAGACTGCCAAAGTTATTGCCAAAAAGCTGTTTCGAATTACTTTTAAAGTTGGCAATATAAAACCTGTTTCGTATAAGTAATAAAAATTACCATGATCAAAACTTATCCACTGACTGAAACAAGCAATACTTGTCTTACTGACTGAGAGAATAAGTTGGCTTGTCCCAAAAACATTTACGTTAAAATCAGATATCCCAAAAAGAGAATTGAATTTCCCAAGTATAAGTTACAAACACGGAGACATCAAGCAGTCCGCACTGGATGTACTAGTGCTTGAATAAGATGGAGACTTAATTTCTTTTTCTCTATGAATGTCCAATTGAATGATACGTCGTTGACGCAGTGTCTCAAGCAGCATATGTTCCAGTAATACGAGGAAAGGCTTGTAATGCATTCACACATTTGTATTTACAAACACGACAGGAGAGGCTGGTAAGTTAACAAGTCTTGCGTAGCCATGTCCCAGTTTCCCAACAATGACATAAAAGCTCCTTATAGTTGCGATACTGAATGTCGGTACTGCAAGCCCTATCCTTCCCTATCCCCCAGACAGAATTCTTTATCATTGACTCCAGATATGAAACTCTCCTCGTTCCAGTTTACACTACAGCTCCCAACCATACAGATGATGAGCTGCCAAGCCCACCACTGCACCCTTTCTGATTTAGACATGGGCGTTCGTAATCCATAGAATTATCCATAGATTCTAAATGACACAACAATTTACGCTGTAAATCAATAATACAAAATTCACTTGTCCCTCAATTTTCTATGTACAATAGTTTTTCTACGTTATTATGCTGAATTTTATATTTATGGGAGAGTACAGAAGAGCCAGTTCAGCAATTGATTTTGGAAACTTTTTTTTTTTAGATTGATTGCCAAAATGTCTTTTGCAATGTCAACAAGCATTAAATATTCATGGCTTAATATACCAGTTACGCGGACTCTGAATTCAGAGCGGCTGAAGGCAGCACCACCTCTTCTTCCACCACCGGATCCACCACCACCACCACCACCGCCACCTCCCATTGGACGTCCACCTCTTCCACGAGGACCATTTCCTATAAAATAAATAAAAATCAATAGTATAAGTAGGTGAAGGTTGAGAGCATGATTTGTATCAAAAAAATATAAAAAAATTGTTGATAGTATATTAATTTGCACTAACTAAGCATACCAGTGGGATATTCAACACGAATCTTGGAACCCCCAACTACATAATTGTTTCGCCGACGAAGAGCATCCTCAGCATCTATAATATTAATAATTCCAAACATTTAATTTATTCATCCTTTTTTGTGATGGGAAAGTATTTAGCAATATTCTTGTAAATTAATAGCTATTACCTTTGGGAGATTCAAATTCCAGAAAGCAAAATGGATTTCCACCTCGTGGGATTTTTAACTTCAGATCAACTATCTTGCCATATTTGTGGAACAAATCTTCAATGTCCTTTTCACTGTAAATTAAAGGTCAAGCATGAAATTAATAATATTGTTTACTTTAACCTTAACCATCCTACACCTTTTAAATCATTGTTTAGCAAAATAAAATTACCGGATATCATAGGGAAGATTTCCCACATACAAACGACGCTCTTTTGGTGGCATTTTGATCCCTGTAACCTGAAAAATCAGCAAACACACCAGTGGTTATTTAAAGGTCAAATAAGTCTCCTTCCAAAGCAAAATAGTCATGTCACGCTATTTTTTTTTAGTATTTACTTACTTGCTTAAAATCCTTAGATGCAGATGCAACCAATATTAGTATTTTTCAATTCTTCAAAAGAATACGCAACAGCTGATGTCAGTCTTGTTAAAATAGATATTTTAAAACTTGACTAGAAAACAATGGTCCTGCAACAAAAAATAAACAACATTTTTATTAAATCATATTGCAAATTCCATACACTATTAAAAGTACACAAGTACCATCATTGAAACCTCTAAAAACTAATGACTAAAAGCATTTTTAACTGTACTCCTTCTGATTGTACCTTTTCAACAAAAAATGTATTACGGTACGGTTTTAGAAGGCGGTTCTAACTTCTAACTCTTGAGCTTATCCTGAGAGAGGTACACATAAATAAACTTTTAATTTAATTAAAAGAGCTCGGCTGATATCTGATATTGTCAACAAGTATCTACTACTGATGCCCTACTCTTGACGAATAAATCCAGAGTATTTTATTGGGACTAGGACGATGCTACGAAATCGGAAAATAAATTAAAAAATAGCTATGTCCATAAATGTAAAAGTAGTCTTTTCCGCCGAGTTTGAGCTTCTACGCCTTACTAATGCTTATAGATACTTAAAGTTTCATATCTTGTATCTCCTCTACAAACTAATTCCAATAAAATAATTTTGTTTCCTCCTCTGTTCGTCAATAATAATGCGTTGTCAATTTTGTTTTCCTTTTGCCTTTTGGTTTCCTCTACCTATCTAGCTAGTACATAAGCTTTCTGTGGTTTGGTTGAGGTTGAGTTGATGTTATGTTGGATATTTGTGTGCCTTACTTTATGTATTAAAGTTAAACAAGATAAAATTACATATCTTGTGAAGCCTGTACGTGTTCAAAACGAAGAAATAAATTTTATTCCACCGGCCCAGTCACCAGTGTTATATAGCCAGGTGTCCTCAAAAAAAAGTATATTCACGAGAACAACCAAGGACACACGAAGTGTGGGACTGCAATGCAATCGTGAAACGCTAACTTTTTTTGGACTAAAAACTTTGAGGAGGAAGTATCTACGAAAAATACACAAGGCCCAAAAGGAGAAGAGAGAAGGATAACCTAACATAACACACAGCGTATAATAATATTCTTATGTACGTATAGTAGTAGTAGTAATGTATCCTCCATGCAAAATAATATACCACAAAAACCGTATCAGGAGGAGTGGTCCCCACTTTTTGGTCCCTATACACATTGATCCCCGTCAGAAAGATCCCTAGGAAAACTGGCCGACACCATTTTTGGTTCGACAGGGAAAACTGGTCGACAATTTTTTTGTTCGACGAGGAAAACTGATCGACAGTTTTTTTGATCGATGGGGAAAACTGATCGACAGGTTTTTTTGGTCGACGAGGAAAACTGATCGACAAGTTTTATAGTTGACGGGGGAAAATGATTGAATGGTCCAATGCCTCCATCTCGTATATGCATTGCTATAAATACAGCATTCATGTAAGCATTAACTTTTATGCAAATGAAATGAGCATGACTAGACACGAGACTAATAAACTGCTAGTAAGCAGGCCAGAGACGTAGCTGAAGAAGGCGTTGAGTGATCTCCTCCAAACCCCCTCCTCCCATGTCCACAAAATCTCCTCCACCACCTCTCTCTCTCTAAACCCACCTCCTCGATCCTCTCTCAACGTATAGTGAAAGCATTACTTGTGCAATACCATTCCGGATTTCAAGTATGCACAAGTTTTATGCTTTATGTACATTCATGCACTATGCATTTGCTATGCTAAGCATGCCTTTATGCATACGTTTAAGCCAAATCGATGAGTTACTGAACTCTAACGCCTATAACTTTCGAACCGTTTGACCGATTTGGCTGAAAAGTATTCCCAGATGTCCGCTTGAGTAGTACTACCTGTGTACCAAATTTGAGCCAAATCGGTCAATGTATGTGACCAGGAGAGTGCGCACAGACAGACGGACAGACAGTTTTAGTAAAACCATTACTTCGCTGAATGCTCTGGCTTCAGCTACGTAATAAACATTTTAAGATTAATGTAAATACTGCATATAGAACGATTTTCCTAGATTTAAACAACACTAATGAAATGAAGCATCAACAGAACTGCACTATATACAACGAATTTATTTGAATTTATGTATTTATATTTTTAGGGTTTTTAAAACTATTTAGTATCACCGTTAGTCAATTATTTTTTGTGTATTATCTGTTGCGAAATTATTCATAAAATATCAACATCTGTAACAAAAAGTACTCATAAGCTAAAAGTTATTAAAACAAGCGTATATGTATCAAATCAAGATAGGTAAAATGAATGTACAATAAGTTTATGAATATTCTGAATAGATACAAATGACATATACAAATGTTCAATCAACGACCATGAAAGTAAAACCTATGTGTCAAATTCAGATTCATCTAAATTTTTCGCACGCTTTCGCTAACCTTTACGAAGTGTAAAATTACGCGTATTTCATCGGCTAATACATGCAAAAAAATCGGAAGCAAGATGAAGCCTGTTTTTCCTTTGCATTGGTAAAATACATACACATAAATGATTGCAATAGTTGGTACTCATTCTCAGTATTGGTACAGATGAAGTCGCATTCTCGTTTCATTTACATAATGGCTGCATTTCAAGCAATGCAGCCCAATTGACAATGCAGATAGGAGACGGACGCAATGAACCATTCAATCATTTCCCCGTCAACTAAAAAACTTGTCGATCAGTTTTCCTTGTCGACCAAAAAAACCTGTCGATCAGTTTTCCCCATCGATCAAAAAAACTGTCGATCAGTTTTCCTCGTCGAACAAAAAAACTGTCGACCAGTTTTCCCTGTCGAACCAAAAATGGTGTCGGCCAGTTTTCCTAGGGATCTTTCTGACGGGGATCAATGTGTATAGGGACCAAAAAGTGGGGACCAAGTTTCACCAACTCACAAAAACAACTCACCACTACTCTACTTCTTCTGCTGATACTGACTTTCTGGCTACTGCAATAACTGCATGGATACAGAAGAAGAAGAAGGTACAAGAAGAAAGGAGAGAAGTGTACTGTATGTGAATGTGAAACAATTTTTTTTTGTAAGCATGGGAAATAGGTAAAACCTGTGTGTGAGAAGTTGTGAATACGAATGTACAAGACGGGAAAATATTATGCCGTAATTGGATTGGAACGCTCAAAGTTGTAGTCTGTTCTGTTATAATTTTTTTTGGTACTTACATTTGCTGGACTTGAGCTTGAGGATCAGAATTCAGATTAGAGAGGTTGAGTAAGTTCTCATGCAACGACTCCAACCTTTCAGGTCATGAAACCCCTTGAACGACACAACTGTTGAATTGAGGTTTGATGAGAGAGTTTAGAAGCACAGGACAAAGTGAATGACCGGCCGAAATAGAGATATGGAAGGAAATGTTCTCCTTCTTTTCCTGTACTTTGTTACAGCCAAACAAATGCACTAAAATAAAGTGAGAGAGCAGCTAGCAGCTCACAAAAAATACGTTTCCTATCTGGTTGACAGTAAAATGCCAAGTGTTCACAAATGGAACACAAACTCAATTAGTAGAGATATCAAACAACGAGGAGTGGAGGAGGAGGTTCGGTTTGGTTGGATAGAAGAGCTGTCGGCGTGGGGAAGGAAGCTTTTAACATGTATGCACCATGCACCATTAAAATGTACAAGAACAGTTAGTCGCGATCCTGTTGTTATGATGGATAATAATAATTCATTCCTTTACTTTGTTCAGAGGACGAAAAGTTTGTATTCCTCCGTTGCCCATGGATGCGTAAATGTACACACAAAAAAACGATGCTACTATATACCTCTCCACTCCAACACTACTTTTCTCCAAATATTGACTGACTAGTATCCGAATGTCACGTTATGTCACCTTGTCGCAGCATTCAGGAACTCAACCAAGCGTTGCTCAAAAAAACTCATGGGAGAGGAGGAGAGGATGATGAGTTGATGTGTATGATCAATTCTATAAAATTGTGAAATGTTTGATGGCATTGGGGAAAAATTATATAGACTGATGATGGCTTTGTCATTGTCATGGCCGATTTTCCAGAAAACAGTTTTTCTGCTGGTTTATGATTCATGAATACTGATAGGCTTTATAGCACAAAAAAATAGTGCTAGCCTGGAAAAGCGTTTCCAGTTGGGCAGAATATAAATTAAAATTTCAGCATTTGTTTTACAAACTCTAAATCCACCTTACATTCGTTCAACCGGTTCAACCTATGTGTTCAACGTTGATAACTATGAAATGCTAGCGATTTCCATCAAACATTATTATGGCTTAGGAATGGAATCATGACTTCATTGCATGTGTCGATGATATCAAGAAGTTTATGGGATGGGAATGAATTCTTGTGTTTCTTCGTAAGCACATAAAAAACGTATCAAATATTTAATCAATGGATTTTCATGGGATGAGAATAATTGATCAATCAGATACTACTATTACTCACCTCTCTAAATTGAAAACGAAGGTATATGCATGGTTGGTAAAAATTCATATGCTTAATGATTTTCCAAATGCTCAGAATTCGTAACTAACGCTTGCTCTATCCTTACTTTGTCCATGAAATTATTGATATGTGTTTCTTTGATGAATACTTATGCTGCTTGCTTACGTATGCATAAATCGTAGGTTTGTCATTTATATGGTCCATCCCTTTTCTTATCAGTAAAATAATTCACAGTATCGATTGTAAAAACCTGTCCTTGAGCTAAATTCCAAAAAAAAAGTTTAGAATTAGTCCGATTTCAGCCATCCGCATCTGTTTTAATTCTAAATGATGTATGTAATGTTTACGTAATGAAGTTTGTTTAGTTGCATTTGCATGTAATGTTCAAATTTTCTTCGACGGAATAACTAATTAAACGTAAAGAGTCTTATAAGTTGATTAGATCTAAAAGATGATTTTTTTCTGCCTAAGAAAAGCACCTACTGTTCATAATAATTATTTCACATTTTTAGCCCTGCATTTACAGTTTTGACTTTTATTTTATTTTGTAATGAATATTATCAGCTCAAGCTCAAACTATTCCGAATTTTAATGAAACACATCGATGACAGGCGATGGATAAACGCAAATAAATACTAAAAAAAAACACTTCTTTATCGATATCATATATAGTCATAATTTACTGCATCATTGAGCTCCATTCGTACGTGCTTATGCGTTTGATATGTTGTTGGTATTTGTAGCACAAGTTATTTTATGAGGGTTAGGAATCATGTTTCATCTCAAATAATGAAGTGCAGTCATTTAAGTAGGTGAATGCACGACCGGTTACTTTCTACATAAAATAACGGAAGTAACAAGATGATTTTATTTGCTCATGATAAAAGTGAACATTGTTACTGAGAAAATTATTATTTCGCATTGTATTTTCTCTCAGGCTGATCATGATGATAGTTACAACTCATGTTTTGTACGTCAATAGTTGTCACTACGCCTGTTTGAATAGATTTTTTACTCACGAGAATCGTCCTTAGCTGTCAATCACCAATTTCTACCAATCAGCATGACATTGAGCAAATGCATTTTAATGATGATTTCTATTGATATGCCTTTCCCGATTCTTTTGTAATGAAAGTTCATTTTAGTCATTTTAACATTACTTCGTAATCATCATTTTTTCTTTGTTTTTCCGATTCAGTTAAAATGGAAAGTAAAGGTAAAAAGTCTTTGCGAATTCGTGTAATTTCATGTAGCACAAATAATACATTTGACATCAACATCGACAAAAGTAAAAGGCAATCATGCAATAAGATAATTAAGCAAAATGAAATCGTGTTCCTCCTTCCTTCTATATTTATGCTTCTTTCCGTTTAGGTAACAGAGAACAAACACAATGATGATTGCGAAAGATATTCCAGGTTTCTAAAATCTCCACCCTTCCCCTGATGTGAATCTTATTATTATTATCTTGCCTAAAATGTTGAATCTAAATGCTTTTCCCGTTTCATAATAAATACAATATTTCAATTCATTTCAAATCCTTTCGTGTTGCCAATTTGTGTTTGCCAATGATCACAACAATAAAAAATTATATACATTGATGATTTAATGATAGAGTGCATAGGCGTTCTTATACATTACTTCCCCAATCAACACGATACGACCACAGCCCCCAAGAACGAATAAAGAATGAGGAACAAGGAACAATGCAAGCTATAACGCAGGCAGCTTTCCAATGAATCATATTAACTCCAGCCAGGACCATTGTTATTGCTCTTAAAATTTAAACATTTTATTGATAGTTTGTGGCAACTAATTGAAAGTTTTGATTATTCTACACGTTTTAAAATATAAAATGCATAATAAAATGAGCATGTATAAGCCTTATTCAAATGTACCCAACCATGTGTTAAACAGTTTTAATGCGTGAGTACAAACTACTACATTTGTAATTAAGTAGTTAGTGTTCGTAAACACCAGTACAAATTTTTATTCACAGAAAAGGATATGCATTGATGACTGCGGATTTAAAAAATGTTTGTATATAGTCAACGGTTGAGGCATGCATGCATGCATGCAATGGCAATACGCATGCCACGGCGCTATGTGTGTACGTACTATTATATACATGTTATGATAAGGCATAAAAACTAACAATAAGACAATATCCTTATCTCTACTAATCGTAAGGAATGATAAGTAAACGAAAATCTTGAAGATGTTTGAATGAAGCGAAAGAATTATAATAAGGCGCAAGTACTGCTCTGTGCCTGCAGGGCTCGGCTCTGATGTGAGTTGAAATTGAAACTGTGAGTGAGAAATATTGTGAAAGGGTTCTCATATAAGGTTTGAAAATAGCATCACTTGACTGCAGTCGCTTGTCAGGCTTCTTAAGATCAGTTTTGAACAATGACCACAAATTCTATTTTTACTCAAGTGCTTGCTCATACTATGTGAATATGAATGAACTGATAGTGAGAGTGGTTAGGAACTAAGAATATATAATATTAATACTGTAACTGTCTGACTTGAATTAGAGATTGTTTAATCAGTATTCTGTTGACAAGCTTTAGTGCGAAAAAAAATTGTGCATAGATTGTAGACATCTTGCCAACATAATGGTAGCCCAACATGATCTCACTAACTAACAGATAAAAAATACAAGTTTTAACTCCACTTCGCCAACTTCCGGTTTCACTGGAGAATATGGGGAGACAAAATCATAGTAATATCTTCGTTTTTCTCGTCATTCTTCTCGTGCATGTAGTAAATACCGATCCTGGACCTTGTGCTCTGTTGTAAGTATATTTTATGTTAGAATCATTCTGTTCTGTTGCATAACTAATTATTGCTTTAGTGCTAAACTAATCTGTGGTTTAATTAAAACTCATGTTTTCAGAGAATCTGCTGATTCCCACGCAGAACCACTCTGCATATCATTAGCTGAAATTAATCAGGCATTTCGGAAAGCCAGACTTGCTCATGAGTTGCTGGAACCTGTTCATTTCTCCCCACATCAATCTCACAAGCACCATCATCACATTGACAAGTTGGGATTAGTTTTAGTAGAAACATCCAAAATCATTGCAAAAAGCTTTGATTTAGATTACCACCAAGTATACGAATTACTTCCTCAACTCGATGTAGAGCTAACGGATATATGGAAGTTTTGTCCATTACAATTTAAGACCAAGAAATGCAAGGTAATTCTTAGCGTTCATGGATAATAGACTTTTTTTTGGATTATACTATAAATCCAATGTGAATGATGTGAACGCGTTTTTCTCTTATATGAAAATTCATTCCAATCAATAGGTATCAAAATACAGAACATTGTCCGGTCATTGTAACAATCTGAATCATCCTGATTGGGGAGCATCCTTCTCACCATTTGTCAACGTGCTTCCTCCAATTCGCCCCGATGGCTTGTCTGAACCTCGTGATTACGGAAAGGATCATAGTCCGTTACCCTCAGCTAGACTTGTATCGTCTCATATTCACAATGATAAGGTGATTCATGATCATGCAGTGACAATTATGTTAATTGCATGGGGACAAATTGTAGACCATGATGTAACGTTTACTGCTGAAACAAAAGGTAAGCTTGTCACATTCTCATTCCGCCCCTAATTACAACTGTACGCTCATGCCCTTTATAGAACAATGCAATGGGTTGCATATTTTTAGTAAATCTAATTTAAATAATCACCGACGCATTTAGGATAACTAGTAGCATAATGTTATTGAAAAAGCTTCCTTCTTATAAATTCTTCCGATTCCGGTAAAATCCAAAGATTCGTTCTCTAAATGTTATTTGTGGCTTCAAGTCAAAATGTAGTTCATGTAGCAGAACTTTGCCCCTTTTTTTCTTTGAATTAAACCAGAAAATGATAATATAGCAATGGTACACGTAAATTGCCTTTAAACTTTAGTCACTTGATAAGTCATACAAAATTTGGGTTAAAACTGCCGATAATATTCGTATGAAGGAGGAGAGATTTACGTTATTATGATAGAGCATGAAGAGACCACTCAAACTAATTATTTACAAAGAATGACCAACTATAATCACAGGAAGATGGCAATTTATTGTTAGATTTGAGACCAAAACGCAGAAAAACTTATTTGTGACCTGGTTGATTACAATAGATTGTTTGCAGTTTTGGTTGTACAATAAAAATGTACAATATATGCTTATTTACGACTAGAAAGAACAAATTGCATCAAGAGGTAAAACTAATAGTCATCTTTAGGTATCACGAGCTTGCTACAAGTTGCAAACCGCGATTATATCATATTAATTTTATTCTTGAATAACAAAAAAACTAAAACAATAATATGTCGCAAAGTAAACTATTAAATCCACACTTTCCATTATTTTTGTAGAGGGTGCTGCCGGTAAAGATCCTAGCTGCTGCTCCGATTACTCTGATTATGAGAGCAAATCAAAGCACCATAATTGTTACCCAATTAAGATCCCTCATGATGATCCATTCTACTCATACTTTAATCATCATTGCATGAGCTTTTCCAGATCATTTGCAGGAGTACGAAGTGATTGTAGACTAGGTAAGCAACCAAGAAAAAGTTATTAGGCTAACAGAATTCAGCAATTTTGAAAGTTGAAGAAGACTCCAAAGCTACATATTTTCATGAATGATGTTCTGCAGGTCCAAGAACAGCATTTAACACAATTAGTTCCTTCTTGGACGCTAACTTTCTATATGGTTCATACATTGAGCTAGGGAAAAAACTCCGTTCTGGAAAAAAAGGAGCTTTAAGAACATTACCTCTTTTTGAGGAACATGGACTCAAAGATTTACTTCCTTTAAAAACTGATGAACCAGAAGATGGTTGCATCAGGCCAAATTCTGACATTTTTTGCTTTTTGGCAGGTAATGTTTCAACTCATTCAATAGACGACTGCAAAATGTAAGCAAGTAAGCAAAATAAGTTTAAAGTTTCTCGTATTTTTTCCAGGCGACAATCGTGTAAATGAACAACTAGTGCTTACTACTTTGCATACAATATTTATGCGACAACATAATTCGTTCGCTTCTTCCCTGGCGGAGATAAATCCACACTGGGATGATGAAAAACTATATCAGGTAAGTTTTTTGCCAATGCTATGTCTCTTCTTGTTGGGAATTGATGGATTGAGTCTAATAATTGTTATGTCATCATTATATAGGAAACGAGAAAAATTATAATAGGTATAACTCAACATATTACGTTTAACGAGTTTTTACCAATGATTCTGGGTCGAAAATTGCTTCATAAATTCGGGATATCTGTCGAAGAGGTACATTGAAATCAGCTATAGACATACTCTATAAACTTTGCACTACATCTTGTGTGTTTAATTCCTTCTTGTTCTATCAAAATTTTAAGGGGTATTGGACCGGTTATGACCCTTATAAAAATCCTGGCGCTTTTGAGGAGTTTATAACGTCGGCTTTCAGATTTGGACACTCACTACTGCCAAACAAAATTGAGCGTTGGACAACATCTCATCATTACATTGGTTTGTGAAACATTGACATGTAGATTCCTAGTAGTATTACATCCATTAAATTCAGTTGAAAAAACTTAATGCATCTCTGTACCATCCTGATAGATTCCACTAAATTACATGAAATGTTGCGGCAACCTTTTGATATGTTCCGACCGGGATACGCCGATTCGTTTATCATGGGTCTAGTAAATCAACTGGCGCAAGTAATGGATGAAGGAGTTACTGATCAGGTATAATCTTATCTTTTAAATACCCCCCTAAGCTACTTTCAGTTTTTCAACTATTTGTAACTTTTTGAAAACTTTTGACTCTTTGTATTTCAAGGTTACCACATTGTTGTTCAAAGAACAAGGCAAAAAGTTTGGAATGGATTTGGCAGCAATGAATATTCAGCGTGGTCGAGATCACGGTGTTCCTCCATATGCTGCTTATCGTGAACTTTGTGATTTACCTAGTATAACACATTGGGATGATCTAATTGGAATCATGCGAAATGAAACTGTGTACAAGTACAAGCATATTTACAGGTAATGAAATAATAGTAAGACGGTGAATAAACTGTGTTGACACCTTTTGTATAATAATAATATTTTGAATTGGGGCAAAATAAGATCTCCTTGGGACATTGACTTGTGGTCCGGAGGTGTATCGGAAATCCCAACACCAGGATCGCTTGTAGGTCCTACAATTGGTTGCTTGATTGCCAAACAATTTCAATCTCTTCGTTACGGTGACCGCTTCTGGTATGAGTTACCAGATCTTCCAAGTAGTTTTTCCTTAGGTAAGACCTAAAATGTCCTAAGTCTTGAACACAGCGAGACCCCATACAGACGAAAGTATATTTGGTTATAATGATTTCAGAGCAACTGAATGAAATCAAGAACATGAAGTTATCAAGACTTTTATGTGATAACGGGGATGCAATAAAAACTATACAGTTGTATGCCATGGTACATCCTGACCACCACATGTAAGTTGCCTTAAACTTGGAAACTACTCACACTCCTCAAGCAGTTTGCAGAAATAATGAAAGTTACTATTATTTCCACTTTTGGTCAATTTTATAGCAACCCAAGAGTTTCATGTTATAGCCAAGTGTTACCGAAACTGGATTTAGAGAAATGGAGAGATTCCGGAGAAACGGTACGTATCTCAGACCTTCTAACCTATGACACGGAACCTTCTATTGATGCTTCACAGACTGCTATCGCGAACGCTACTAAAACGGAAGCTCAGGGAGAATTGCTTGAGTCAGAAAAGAAGACTAACGTTTCAGTTTCTTAAGTTTTCAATTTATGCTTTGGGTAGTTTTGGATTGTCCCAGTGCTTCCCGTTCTCAAGCACGAACTAATTACGATCCCAAATTGCAATGTCGATATTTTAAACTTTTTATTTGTCCTTCCTGACTTTACTTACAATTGAACGCATTCACTATTTATACACGCTTTATATTTTGCATCGCAATATAGCGGTTTCACTATGCATATGCTTCAGCTTGTGAATCCCATTATTGGGTCATGCTATGAACTTTGTGAACAAAGTTTTTAAACAATATAATATATAATTGTGTATCACGCACCCTCTTTCATCTTTTCCAATCCAGCATTACACTGGAATTTTCAAACAAAAAGAAAAGCCTAGTGTATTAAAGCAAGCACACTTGTCAACTGATCTGGAAATCCTCAAGCCCCCTCTATATGATAGTACCTTTCTGAAACCTGTAAAAACAAAGTATGAAGGTGAACATCATGACAAAACTCCGCCTTCTGGCCCAGAACACACAAAAGAAGTCCACTCTCCGGAAAATCATCAAGAACATAAAACAAAAGAGCCACACGCACCACCACACGAAGTTACATATTCAAATAAAACGGCACCTGAACCGTTTTCATATGAAAAACACGTGCCAGCATTCCGTAAAATGCCGGATGATGCGATCATCTTTGACAAACCTTTATCAGTTTCTCATGGGCCGTTTGGCGACGTTGTGTATTATGACAATAATTCAGAACAACTCCCAAGCCCACCACCGTTCGACTATGACATTCCTCCTTTTGCACCTCCACCTCGAAAGCCAAGTTTATTTAACTTGATTCGAACACGCAATAGCTTTTTAATGAATTTATTTCGCCGCAAACGAAAAAATCGTGGTAGGCCATTCAGACAGTTTAATCCATTTCCTCAATCACCTTTCCCAGGTATGGATGGTATTTTTAGTCCTAACCCTGGATATTTAGTACGTCAGAATTTCAGAGTTGGATGATTGGTCTTTGAATTAATGTAAGCAATTAGATAGCAAATATTTTCAAAACAATGACTGTTTTTATTACATTTATAAGAATAATTTAGTTTTGATACGTGTGGTAACTTATATAAAAGAATTATGTTGTTATACCTCTTTCAAAGTGCATGGTTGCTTGAAACCTTAACAGATTTTTAAAAGGATAGTTTTTATAAATATATAATATTGTTTGTTTTCTTAATTATCCATTAATATTATCTAGTTTATAAAACATTGTAATATTAAAACTTGACGGTAAGTATTCATGGACCGGCGATAATAAAGAAAATTTTGAAGTTATGCAATAACAAAACTACAGAATAACGTACAGTGAAAAACTGAAATATGTAACAAGATCACACTCATGTCTATCTTACGAAAGTACTTTACTCAACATAAATACCATGTAACAATGTTTACGCTATCGGGAACACGATAACCAACTAAATGCAATATTTAATTTCTTAGAGTACATTTCTTTAAAATGCATTGTTTAAATTGAAAAAAATTAGTAATACTTTCTATTTCTTTCGTAACCTCTCTTTTATGTTCTCTGTACCCGTACTATTTGGTTCAGCAGTAGTTGACAGAGGAGATGCTTCTTTATTTGCGTCTTCATCTTGTGCAGCTTCTTTTTCTTCTTCGACCTTTTTCCTCGAAAGTTTTGACCAAAATCGTTTTAATGCATCTTTTCGAGAAACTACCACATTCAACTGCAGTCGCTTAGTAGTTATATTGTGTATTGGACCAAATGCTAATGCAACGACGGTGCAAGTCAAACAAATTACGTTGTATGGCATTGAAAAATCAGGTGTCGAAAGATTAATCAATAAAATCCTGGAGTAATATATGTGAGTATTTGATTTGCTACTTCCGTCTTGATTGGTCACATTTACTTCGAATCGTGCAGCAGGTAAGTAGAAGCCATGGTTAGCATCTGGAGGGTATTCGTCCCATTTAAGATGTCCCTTTTCAACCATGAATTTAGCAGTAACCGTAGATTTTGGTGGAATACTTACATCCAATTCCAACTTGTGCATCAGTTTACGATCTTGTCCAGGAGTATAATGAAAAATGTCCCCTACAAAAAATGAAAAATCAAGGATACCATAAGAAACATGAACTCCATAAATACTCGTTAAGAAACGAATGTTTATTAGGTTTAAGCAATTCAAACCTGAGGGTACTGGAAGTTTTTTCCCATCATGGGTTACTTCCATACGCAAAGTATGCAAGTAAGGACGGATGTACCAGGGAAGAACCTCAACATATAAAACGTTCAAGAATTTATCCTTAATGTGATTTGTCATTTCCACAATGACTTCCCCATATTCCTGTCCGTAACCTACAAAGTAAAAAGGTGTTTGTGGAGAATACACTTACAATTTACCGTTAATGTTTAAAGAAAATACAAAAAATGCATGTAATTTAATTTATTTACCTCCCATGTACTTCATTGGCGTGAATATCAAGTTTTTATCCTCTCCATTAACAGTAGGTATATCATTGACTTTGAGACTATTAATATCTTCAGGGTTAATCAGACTCCATCCGGTCACATTCCAAATTCGAACATTAGTTTCCTTAGCCAAATGACAGGGAAACAAAGCAAGAGAACCGAGAACTGTCCGTGCAAAGTTATCATGGGGTCTGGGGTTTCTTGGTCGATCAAGTACCAAGGCAAGTGATAACTTTAGCTTAACTCCTTTCTCCAAACGATAAAATTCTATTGCTGCTGAGTGATAGTGTGTATTAAAAACCTGCTTCGATCTAAGTAACGATGATATTCCTCGCTGAAACAAAAACAAACATATTTACAAGTTAAAATAATAGGATGTAGAAGAAAGCGGCTAAATTAGATCACTCACCATGATTCCACAAGGAAGGAGTTTTGTCCATGGAGTCAAATTTTCAGTACAGTAGTTTTCTCTAGGAAGATGACCAACCCTCACAAAAAGCTTTTCATGTGCTTTTACTCCACGAATATTTACATGTGGTCTGTAGGCATGCATTGGTTCCACAGATGTAGCTTTATCCAAAAAGTTCAATGAGGCACAAGTCAGGCCACTGAGTCTACTGGTTAGACCTTTCCAGTTGTTATCGGCTTCACTGAAGGTCAGAACATTAATATTAGCCAATCATCAATTAGCCTTTTTCTCGCTCATTATCATTAAAAACCCTTTAAAGGTATGCAAACCCCCTTACGTTTCATTCGTTGAAGCAAACCAAGCACTGATTTGAGCTCCAGTTGGAGCGGAAGTATTGACCTCACCCCAAGAATGTAATCTCCAATATCCTTGAGTAAGACTGTAATGTAGCTCATGAACATTGTGAGCATTCAGTATTTCCAGCAAAGCCCTAGGAAAGAGTCTGGAATGATCAGGGTTGTGACTGGAAATGAGATCAGTGATCACAAACTCCATATTCGCATAAACGTGACCACTAGGAAGACTCCGAATCCAAAGTGACTCTTTGAAAACCTCATTGCTATCCCGAGCGTGAGCAATTGTCAGTACACCCGTTAGAAAAAGTTGAAGCACAAAGATGCAACCCACAACTTTTCCCATTTTTCTTTGCAACATTGTTTCTGTATTTATTATTGCTTTCACTTTTTGGCACAAGGAAGACTGGAATCACTAGTGACAGTGACTTTAATAAACGTCCGGTCCGGTAGGATGTAATAAAAACAGCTTTAAATTTAGATAACAAAATCTACAGACAACTCAACTAAACTGCAAAACACTAGGAAAATGTCAATGAGGTGGTCGTGCGTTCCAAAATATTAAGAAGAAGTTCATTGCAAAAAAATGAAACTGTTTTGGGAAACAGTTTGATCGGAACCTCATGAAGAAGGCATCGTCAATAAAAACATTGAGATCTTCATACCTAAGCCGGATCCCCGCTTGCAATACACTTCATTGAGATCAGCTGCTGAGACTCATCAACACAAAATGTACCGAGCGGGTTGTTGTGCATTTGCATGTCATGTAAAACGAGATTTGGACGTTCCGGATGACTAATAGCTATTTAAGCGACGAGTAGGTGCATTTAGTTCAATTGCAAAAGACAGTGAAGTCTTTGGTCCGAAGCGTTCTTAGTTAGCTATCCGAGATTTTTGTATGGAACTTGATTAGTGCTTTTAGATTCAGAACATGGCTTCCACCAGTCGTAAAGGACAAAAGAAAACTTTCACATTTAAGAAACGTCCTGTTTTCGATGATGAGGATGATGACTTTGACGATTTCAAACCATCCAAAGCGAACCCTTTTCCATCGACTTCGACTTTGACATCACTTCAGGCAGAGACTACGAAAACGAAGGTAAAGGATGTGAAGGTGAAAACCAAATCTTCAACGAGTCAACTGTGTAAATCAGTTCCGAGCTTGGAAGAGGATAATCCATGTCCTATTCTTGAGGTTGAAGCCGACGCTGCAGACGAAGTGGTGGAGATTGGCTGCAGGAAAGGGAGTCAACGTTCATTATCCAGTAGTGATCAAGAAAATTTAGATGATATTCAGTATGTGTGTCAATTAAGCAGTAGTAGTAGTAATAATAACAGTGGCGAAGATAAGTCAGCTTGGAAGGATCTTATGGGTCAAATGCAGAAAAATCAAAAGGAAGCTTTACAGAATGCCAATGGAAAGGCGTCTTTCAAAAGGGGTTTGAAGCAGAGCTCGAAAGCAAAAGGTACGATATATTAAGATCACAACACTATCATTCATCATTCTTCCTATATTGCTGGTATTGTTTTTATATGAAATTTGTAATAAATCTTCTAAGCAGGTGCTGCATCCCAAAAAGTCATTAGAAGTCCTGCTACAAAAAATCCTCGATTAGGAGAGAAACATTTCCCAAAAGCAACTGTTAAGCCATTAAAATTGGAACAGGCTGAAGAGCAAGAAATTTTCATAAGTGATGATGATGAGGAATTTCTTCGTGAAGCGGAATTATTGGAAAGCTCTCAAGAGTTTAATAAAGAATCGACGGTTTCCAAAACTTCAGTAAAATTAGCACCTGTCTTTCTTCCTCCGGCTGAACGCAAGGCTTTAGCCAAGTCTGAGAAAGTCAAAAGGAATGAAACGGAATTGCTGAGTTCCCTTATTGGACTTGAATTACAAACCGAACTTGTCAGAAAAGACAACCCTCTTCATTTTAATGGAAATGTTGTCCTTTTAAATCAGGATCAGCCTTTGACAGATCCTTACGAAGGCACGAAGACGAAAGTTTGTCCATTTTATAAGAAACTTCCAGGTATAATGTGGTTTTCATTATCTACGTTTGATACGGTTTGCAATTTTTTTATCAATGATATTAATCAAGTATTTGTTTTAAAAAGGTGTACCTTTCTGTGTGGATGCTTTTAACTATGGACTGATTCCAGGAATGGAAGTGTATTTTTTAAGTCATTATCATTCCGATCATTACATTGGATTGTCCAAGAAATTTTGTAAAACGCTAATTTGCAGCCATCCAACGGGTGAGTCCAGCAAGATTGTTACGATGATTTTAATATTTTGTAGAAATGGAAAGATAAAATATTGAAATGTATGATTTTGTTAATTAGGAAATTTGGTTCGAATGAAGTCATATGTAGAAGAGAAGTGTATTCGTAAATTATGTCTCAACAAACCATACATTATCTGTGGCTCTGAAATAACTCTTATAGACGCAAATCAGTATGACAAACTTTCTTTATTAACCTTTTATTCATTCCATATTTTTAACATGATGAAAGTATCAACTGACACTATATATTTTGTACACCTTGTAGCTGTCCAGGATCGGTAATGTTTATTTTCCGTCTTAGAACTGGACAAACTATTTTACATACGGGCGATTTCAGATACACGCCTGACATGCTGGAAAATCCGTGCCTTAGTGGACTGCGCATAGATTCTTTATATTTGGATACAACGTAAGCTGTATGATTTGTTTTACTCTTCCAGCCTCTGATTTAATAATTTTTTCTATAATATATCATATTTGTGATTTTTTAGTTATTGTAGTCCTCAGTATGACTTTCCTACTCAGTCAGAATCCATATCAGTTGTCATTTCATACGTTAAACGGCAACTGGAATATAGGCCAAAAACACTTGTACTTTGTGGCAGCTACTTGATAGGTACTTATTAATACCTATACGTGACATGTATACTAACTTGTACTTGTCAATAACTATTTCATTAATGTTATTAATATATGTAATTAATACCTAATATTAGGGAAAGAACGTGTATACTTTACTTTGGCGGAAGCTATAGGATCTAAAGTTTTCGGTAATTATGATAAACGGAAAATCTTGAATGCGCTGGAGAATCCTAAATTTTCAAGTTTGCTTGCATCTGATGAAAATAATGCAACAATTCACGTTGTGCCAATGTTTTCAATAACCGCAAAAGTGATCAGAAATACTTATAATAATAATTATTGAATAACATCGTATCAGTAATTAAGGTGATTAATGATAGTATTTTTTTTAAATAGAATTTGCAAGAATACTTGGACAAACGACCACAATTTTCAAACATAATTGGTATCAAGCCGAGTGGGTGGCAGTTTTCTTCTGCAGGCTCAGGATGTTCTGTTAAAACTCATTATGGTGACACTGTGACAGTTGTTGGTATGTACTATATATTTCAAAAGAAATTAAAATATGTAGCTGCAATCGTAGTCGCTTTGGCCTAATTTCATATGGCACTGGCATTTTTTGTAGGAGTTCCTTATTCGGAGCACTCCAGTTTTTCCGAACTTGGAGAGTTTGTCACTAACTTGAAGCCAAAAAAAGTACAGCCTACCGTCAATGTTGGCAACGCAAAGAAAAGAGAAGAAATGACGCAACATATTGAGAACTGGTTGAAAAGATAATAGTAATTTGTATTTTATAAATAACACTGTTACACCAACCATTTTTTAACTACTTATGATTCGACTCGCTCTTATATGAAATAGTAGTAAATTGGTAGTAGCTTTAATTGGGAACAATTTTTTTTAATGAAACTTTTATTAATTCTCCATAATTATACACTTAGTAAGTCTGAATGCTAAAAAACTCTTGTATTATCACAAAAGTGATTTCAATTATACTGAATAAAAATCGTATCAAAAAAATAATCTTCGCGGTCAGTAATATTTCTTTCCCGAAGTAATTTACAAAACGTGTGCCTTTTACAAGCAAAAATTCTAGACCTTTCGGCTTAGTTTCATCTCTTTCAAATATATTAGTTTTAAGAGGTCATCAGTCATCCTTTTTATTTTTTATTTTACATTTGCCACATATGAAGCTAATCTATTATAAATATACCGTTATGTGACGAACGACGATAACAGGCCTTAATTATCACTCTTTTAAGGGAACACAATATATGTATGAATTCAATTTAAAAACTATAAAACCTGATCCAGCCTCATTTCATATATAAGCTATCGAACACCATGAAACCCTTTCATGACAGACGCTTTCGGTTTTCCAGGCTTCAGGTCTTTTGAGGTCTTTGACGGAGGAAATATTCTCCAAAACCGTAAGGTTTCATCTGCCCCAACAGTTGCAACGGTCGTTTGATCTGGGGAAAGAGCCATCTGCAAAATTCTTCCTGTATGTCCCAGCATTTCTCCGACTCTCGACATTTCAGGATATTTCCATAAAGTTAGCTGATGTTTCGTAAACCCATGTGAACTTAGAATTTCGCGATACGCCTCACTCCATATCAGTGAAGACACTTGACTTTCAGCATTAATGCTTTTTAGAAGAGTTCCACTAGATACATTCCACAGTTTTATGCATCGGTCATTCGTTCCTCCACCAGTGGCCAAAACATTTGAATGTGATGGGGACCAACACATAGCTAAAGAGCACAGAAATTTTTATCAGTATAACAGTAACCACAAAATACAATACAATGATACACACATACATGGTTATGAGAGGTTAGCATTTAATATAATTACCTTTAATTGCTGCTTGATGATCCGAAAAAGTACAGACAGGTTGGCTAGTACTACTCATATTCACGGAATCCCATATATTTACTAAATTATCATTACCACCAGTGGAACAGAATCGTCCATCAGGTGACCAACGAACTCCACAAATCTGTAAAAAAAAAGGTTACATAATAATAAGTTTCCTTCCCTACATTGACATTTTGTCATAAATACAAATGTAAGGTGATTGGGCATGAGCTCTCTTACTTCTTGGGCATGAGCGTTTTCTCTTTTCATTACTTCGTGATCTGCTACTCGCAAATCATGGTGGCGAAGAGTACCAAATCGATTTCCTTCAGTTAACATATGAGCACGACAACTCATGGCAGGTATTCTTTCATTATCACAAGTCCTTAAATTTCTAATCATTTTTACTCTCTCGACATCCCAAATTTGTATCCTACCAGTATCAGTGGCACAAGCAAGATGACTTCCGTCTTGGAGCCAGCCAATGGAAGACAAGTACAGTAATCTACAATAAAAAAAATGAACAAAAAAACCGAATAAAATAACTGAAGCATAACTAGAACATACATACAAGAAATTACTATGCTGGAAATCATTCTTACTCTTCACTTGGAGAATCGCAAGGTACCCGCTGAATTTCAGCAGTATGAGCCGTCCATAAATAAACTTGATCCCGTAATGCAATTGCTACTACATTAGTCGATGACCAGTCCAATAGGTTTAAATAAAAGTCATCTACAACGTCCGGGGCGTCTAAAACACGATCAGGAGATTTGGGATACACTCTGTATTTGCTAGCAGGATTTTGAATATTACCAGGCGTCCCGCTATAGACTACTTTCAGAGCATTCTGATAGCCCTAAAATAAATAATTATATGCAATTAAGTATACAATGAATATCATAATAATAATTTCATTAGAATCAATGATCTCACCTCTGGAGGAGCCTTGGGTTTTTGCGCAAAACTAAGAACCCTTACATTATTGAGATCTGATACCCCTAACATGTTTTCAGTTAAAGATTTCGAATACAAACTATTGTTTTTCCTATTGTCAGTGTTATTTCCATCTCCTGAAGCATCCGATTGTTCGCTGGATGCTTTGAGGCTTTTGTTGGCCGCGTCGTTTGCACTTTGTATTAGATAATGAGCCATTTCAAAATTGCTACGATCCGGCACAAATCTATCCACAACCGGAGTCTTAGCCAGCCTATTACTAGATTTATTCAGTTTCTTATCCGATTTGTTCCTTGTATTAGGTGTCTGGTTAAGGCTGATACTCAAATTCGCAAAGGACCCGTTGATGCTCTGGTGAAAACTGGAATACGAATAAAATTAAGAGAAATATTTTAAGCTTTTATGTATTTGAAACTGTAAAAGTACATTGAACCATTTAAAGCAAACCACTATACCTTCCAGACGCATCCAGTGCTTTCCTCACATTAGTCCCAAAGGTTTTCTTTATTCCAACTCCTGCGTGTTTTCCATTTACTGCAGGGTCCATTCTTCTACAGCTTATCTGAATCAACTCCTAGGAGTAATCCTTTTAAAAAGCACATAAAAATGGGCATGCATTAATACATTGACTTGGATAATTAATATCTTATTCTGAACGGCGTAACAAGGGAACGAAGCAGAAAACATAAGACTATAAAAAACTGTAGACAAAAATGATGATGGTATGAGACATATTGGACTATGTAATTTAAATGAGAATCAGAATCTAATGCTGTCGATGTTCAATGTTTTTAAAGATTTACTGCTAACCTGTTACAAATGTCTAGAATTTAAAGGAATGTTTAAATGTTTACTATTGACTATATCTGCTCAAAACACCATACATAAAAATGAAGTTTACATTGCATACAGATGATAATAATTTTATTGATAAGTGTTAAAACACCGATAATGCGCTATTACTTACTCTATTTCTGCAAATTTTATTTTATAGTGCACACCACAATAGGTAGTAGGTAAAAGGCAGCTTTCAAACTTGGGCTACTACTTAACAGCTTATGATGAGTGGTGGTTCTCCTCCGATTTTTGAACACTTTATTGTAACAGCTAACAGACACGAGTAAATTAGTTAACTAAGAAGTATATATTTGTTACAAAAGCATTTTTAAATATTAAGTACTAAAAAATATATGAAATATGTCAATGTAAAGAAAATGGAATGAAAACACGCTAAAGCATACACTTTTGCATGAGCTGCAGTTGCATGAAGCTAAAAGGAGAATGAAATGTCAACGGATAATTTTTCCCAGACCACTATGTACAAAACAAACCCATGCATATGTCTACCTGTTGTTCTGTGTTCCGCTATGCACAGGGTATTTCATTGACTTCTCTGCTCTTGGACACAAAAGGCCATTAGGATAACAGCATAACAATACCTGGTTAGATTAAGGCTCTGGTGGCTAAACGTCACCTACCACCTCAACGTCACCTACCAATTATCAATGTCACCTACTAAATATCAATGTCACCTACCAATTATCAACGTCACCTACTAAATATCAATGTCACCTACCAATTATCAACGTCACCTACTAAATATCAATGTCACCTACCAATGTCACAGATACCGCAGTTCATAGTCGTAGGTAGTTTAGTTAGGTTTAGTTAGGTTTAGATAGTTGTAGTTTAGATAGTTTAGATAGGTGTTGTACTTTCACGTAAGTAAATATTTGGTATGAGATGATGATGGTGACATTGATATTTAGTAGGTGACGTTGATATTTGGTAGGTGACATTGATATTTAGTAGGTGACATTGATATTTAGTAGGTGACGTTGATAATTGGTAGGTGACATTGATATTTAGTAGGTGACATTGATAATTGGTAGGTGACGTTGAGGTGGTAGGTGACGTTTAGCCACCAGAGCCTTAATCTAACCCAATACCTACATTCCTATGCGTGTCTAAATCTTAAAAAAGCTCCTCTTGATAGGTTTTGGACAATACTATTAGGGACACTTTGAACATGGGCTTTGTTAAAGATAATCTCTGAGCCATATACAAGTTTATGCATTTCCATCCGACCTTAATTGCAACTTACAACTTCATATCCAAGTCAGTCAAGAAGGAAAGAAGAGTGGAAAAGCCATAAGGGGATTATGAAGTCCTTATCATCCATGTTTAATTTTTCACCTGATATAGTTAAAAATCCTTTTCTTTGCTCTTCTATTTGCTTCTAGGTCCTTATTACCAACCCCGGTTTCCCATTCCCCCAAGTACGCGAAACCCCTGAGACCTTATCTCTCCATACCTGAATCCCCCCTCTGTTCATAAATCCCACTAGGCCTTTGTTCCTCCATTGAATCCCTTAAGATCATTTACAGCATCAGCATGTAGGTATCTTTAACGAATTGTATGCAATGTATACAATGAATCCATTTATTACCACATACACTTTTGGACGATTATTAAAATTTTAATTTTGCATTGACTTTGCTCGTATTAAAGAATTTCTGCAGATTCTCATCCATGAATTGAGATTTTTAAAGCCCGTCTTCACCACAAAGGAATTTATGCATAGTTTACTTTCATTTATGTCTTCTTGTAGTTTTGTACAGAATTTAAGCATGCCTAAAAGCCATAAGCTAACGCTAATACGGACAAAAGTATAACGTACAAAGTATAACAATATGTGCGTTTTGACCACATTTCCAAGACAAACAGGCCATGCAAAAGATTGATATTAAATATAACTTTACTAACTTTGTATTCTGATTAAAATATTTTTTTACCATAAAATTAAATTATGATGTACGTATGCATGTTATGTTCAACGTTAATTGTATTTCATGAATAACCAATTTTTCTTTCAAAATTCACTTGTATTTTCAACAATAATTTTCCAAATTCAAGCAATATAAAATACCCATACCCCAACAAAGTCAATGAATAAAATATCCATTTGTACTCGGTTTTCATGAAATTCTTTGATATTATGGTCGGGAAGCATTGTTCGCGCTGCGGTGGAGGAATTTACACGGTATGGAGAACCTCTACGAATAAAAAACACTACCACCCACACTGTTTCACCTGCGGTTAGCAATTAATATTCGCTTTCGAGAAAATCTATTAATTTGCACAATATCTGATTAATATTAGGAACTTTTTCTTTATTCACATGTAGCTATTTGCAATGTGGTGCTAGAGAATTCAAAAGAATGTGGAATATCAACTTTGAAGGAAATATACTGCCGACAATGCTTCATAACACATTTTAGTGATAACGGAAGACGAATTCATAGAAGTTCTTCAATTAGTGAAGAAATCGAAAATGAAATATTGAGACAGCATGCACATGACATTTCATTAAGACAACGTGTTCAAGTGCAAGATGCAACGACCCCAAAAAGAATGAGCCAGCAGCCGTTACGAAGGCATTTACCTTCCCCAAAATTAAATGAAGTCCATAGAGGGGACGCTTCTGAAGCTATAGATCGCGGCTCGTACCTCATTGAAGGGTCGCCTAACATGAAGCAAGCCCAGCATCATATAAACGAAACGAATTCAAGGCATGCGTCTATGTATAGTACTTCAGAGACTTCCCAACAACCATCCAAGAACTTTGGCGTAGAACGTAAAATTTCTCGTATTCCCCGACCAACTTCCGCATCTTCGAAGAAATGCTTGACATCCAACCCCACAATGACTTGTGGGTCTGCAAAAAATCTAGTAACTGTAAAACCAACGGAGATTTGTCCTCGCTCTCCAATTGGTAAAATGGGGCGAAGTGTATCATTAATGCAACCACCAAGGACACCACGACGACCTGAGGGATATGATAAGTCAAATCTTGTGAGTATCGGAACAGGGACATCTTCCATGAGTTTTTGTCCTCCAACTCTTCGTCCGAGATCTGCTAGCCCATCATCAGCGACCACAACAAAACGCCAGTGTGCTGCATCCTTCAGTACTTCTAACAATAATTTAAGAAATGTTGAGCTGCAAAGATATCCTTCACAAATTAGCTCCCCGCTAACCCGTACAGACCGACTTCAAAATATGAAATCAGGAATTCCATCAACGCAAGATATTCTTTCAGCTATCAGAAGAGAAAGCTCAGAATTCGATAGTTTAAAAAGCTTCAATCAAATGAATAGGTCGGTATACGGTGCATCTGCCTTGCCAAGAAGATTCTTCAATATTACTTTTGACTGCCCTATATGTATTGGTTCGCTTGTGCAAGGAGCTGGTACAGACCTTAAAGAAGGGAGCTCGAAAGGAAACGTTGTCACCCACTGCGGGCATTTGTTTCATCGAGAATGTATGGAAAACTGGCTGAAAATAAAGGGGTAAAAGTACATTACATATATGAGTATAGAGATGATGAGACTTAATTGTATATAGTCCTCTCAATTTCAGTTTCATACTTTTTTTCTTTCAAAAATAGTAACAGCCGATGCCCAATTTGTTCTACACTGTGTTTGCCAGAGACGCTCCAGTCGGTTTATTTGGAGTGTAATGTTTCAGTTGATGAAAATTTTAAAACAGTACATGCAAAAGAGAGTAGCAAGTTTGAACAAAATAAAATCGCTAACGAAGCGTTTGACATCTTAAAGTAACACACAACTTTAAAGATTACGATTAAACATATCATTGTGCATGATATGAAACAGAGAAATGGATATATGTTGATCGTTTAAACACTTCCACAGATCAGAATACGACATCTTAAAAGCAAGGTATGATAAGATGACAGCTGAAAATGAAGAATTCTCTTTCAAAGCAGCTATAGCTTCATCACTCCAGAGTGCTTATGATATGGAATGCAGAAATAGATTACAACTACAATGGTACAAGAAAAAGCATTATTGCATTCTTCTGCTGACACATTACTCAGGCTAAACCTTTGTTTGTTGTAGGGAAAATAAGAAACTGATGAGACAAATGGAAGACCTACAAAACACACGATATTGATGCAACCGATATATTCGAAAGCTTAATACAATCAAATCACCAGTAATAAAACAAATCGACTGAAACATCAATTTAAATTGTAATTTGATCTTGATCACAAAATGTTTTCTTTATTTTTTATACTTTTTAATTGCTTTTTTTCTTTAACACAGATTAATCGTGTAGCCTACGACGCTAATTATTTTATAAACCTTAAAAATTACATTCCTTACGTTAGAGTTTTTTTTAATAATTTTTACCTACGATATCCATACAAGTTTTACGAAAATCTTGAAATCATACAAGAATTGTGATCTAACTGAATCATGCAAATCTTAAATACGAAGAGAATTATTAATTTACTGCATATATCTAATTTTATTAGCTTTACCATCGACATTGACTGCAACAGCGCTATATATAGAGCGCCATTTTAATGTAGAACGACAATGTAATGTAGGTGCATTATTTCTTCGATCGGATAAAAATTAGACGTAGCAATTTTACTTTTAATAATATTTCTATACCGAAATTCTATACAAGAATAACCCTTCCATATTTCTTTCGTGTACTTGCAACGTTAAATAACTTTTTATCCGACCAAACTCCAATGCATACTATTGATGAAAATTGGACTGCGGGTACGAAAAGATAATAATTACACCTTTTAGAGAATGTGCACGTATTTAAGTTAAGTCGTGTTGAGTACACATTTATACATTGTTTTTTCATTCAAAATTGATTTGGAGTGTTTCATTGAGAAGGTTGATAGACGACACGTACGTATAATCTCAATTAATAGCAGAACAAAAACAATTTGACTATACAATTTTCGCAGTGTTAATTTCAAAATGCATCCATCAGCAGATGAACCTATATAAAAAATGTATCGGATCCTTACAGAATAACATTGAATATAAATAAAAACTAAAATCAGTTGAATATTAAGTAGGAAAGTATACTATTGAAATTCTATTGAACAGATAATTCGTTAAAGAAGAAGAAATGTCTGTTTACATGTCGACACATCATGGGTACGTACACAACTACACACACTAAAAAATGAAGCCAAATCACTAACCTGTCGGTCGGGATTATTTTACAGTGGTCTAAATTGAAGTAGACGGGAATTTAATTTGTGGGACAATAACTGACTTCAGATAGTGTAATAATAATACATTCGGAAGATTCTAATCTTGGCTACAGCAGCAAGAGAGATTGCGAGACCATTTCACTGATTAAGAAACTTTACACGAACTTATTGATCATTGTACACCCACCAGTCTTTTTCGTAACCTTCGTAGACATGATCCAATAAAACTTGACGACGACTGTCACAGTAGCGATACTTGTCTTGTACCTGAAATGAAAAGTACATGACAAAAGTTAGAAAGACATGCTTTACAAATGACACGACATTAAGTTTTTTAATTCTTTATAAAAACTCACTTTTTGCTTAATATCAGCCAAATTTTCTGATGTAATATCTCTTTCCAGATACTCTGATAACTTTTCGGTTGCAGACTCCAAGTCACGTTGGTTGTCTTCAAAAATAACAGATTGGTTGGTCTTTTGCAGGTAAAAGGCAAAAACATAGGTGAACATGAGGGTCTGTCTACATTGGCAAAGAATGTCAACAGCCTGAAAAAAAAACACATTATCCATTACTTTCAATTCAGAAAATATAGACAAAGTACATATCATATAGTTTTAGGTTTGTTAGTCATACCTTCTTTAAGAACTGGACCTCAATCCAGGACATATTATGCTGTTGCATTTCTTCCATCTTTTCCTTAACTGAAGCGTATAACTTATTCTCGAACTTCAAGCTCTGCATGTGGTTCATGTAACGATTACAGTAAAACAAATAGCGTTGCAGAGCAGCCCTTGATTTTTCCTGCGCGTCGCGGGCAGCTTTGGCTTCTGACTCGTCATATCGGTTGCAATTATACCATGAAGAGCCATGAGGTTCCCACGGCCCCAAACAGACCCAGCAAAAGTCTGCCTTACAATTCTGATTTTTGCACACCATGTGATTACAACCGCCATCTTTCTCGATTGTGGCGTTACATTTAGGACATTCCTGCAATAATTTATGAAATATATGGTCAACTACTTATAAAAGCTTTACAGAAATTCGCTTTGTGATACTTAAAAATTCAAGACAACTTACCTTAGTATTAGCAGCTATCCAATTCGAAGTTTCTGAATCATCATCGCATTTCTTGAGCCACTTTTTGAGCCATACACATTTAACGGGATCATGCCAATTATTGCCACACTGAAAACAGAATGTGTGAGTACATGCGCAGGTCACAGGTCTCCAGTCCACCCATTGCACCCGGATGGCATTAGTGCAGTCCGCTGATGGACACCATCTCATCAACCGATTGCACTAAAGAACAGGAAGGATAAAACAAAAAACATTTTGAGTACAAAGAGCAAATCCTTAATGTTAATGAGATGAGTGGCGTAAACTAGGACAACATACCTGAACGAAGCTATTCGTGATAAGATGTTGATACTTAAGCTTAACTTTAGGATCGGTCACCAGTTTCATGACTGTGGCATCATCAACTAGAATTGGACAATTGTGGGCAGCGCATGCAATTGTTTGCCCCATGCCTTCTTCCATTATCTTGGTAGTTAGATACTCGGACCAACATTGAACGCAAAACCGATGGCCACATTCCATTCCGTACATCATCTACAAATTCATATAAATCGTATCAATCCCATTTGGTTAAATTCGAATTAAATTAAACTTAAGTGGCATGTGATTGCGTTGGAAATACTTACCAAAGATGGTTTTTGCATGTAACATATTTCACAATCTTCTACTCCACTATTTGGAACAACTATAGGTGTTCTCGACACAGTTGGATTCACGACTCGAGCTTCCCGAAATAGTTGTTCTTGATCACCGTCGTAGTACGCTTCTAACAACTTTTCCTTATCCCATCCAAAATGATTAAGCAGAATCCGCATGGTGGTGGGTGGTAATTGAAGAACTACATTTGCCTGCAATTAAAATACATGATTAGTATACATTTATACATATCATTCTTACATTTTTTCTTTTTAAAATAAGAAATGGAAATAAAATACCTCACGAATGCAGTCAACCATATGCTGAACAATTTGTTCTGTGGAGAGAACTTGGAATGGGTACTCATCATCGGAACTCCTTTCTGTAGAACCTCTTTCTTCGCGTTCCATTGCGAATTCCACATCTTCGCCACTCGACTCATTCCCACTGTCCTCATACTCTTCAGAAGATTCCATGGTTCGACAATTTTCTTCCGCCTGAAGTTTTTCAGCTAGTACACGGTCGGTTTCTTCAACAAGTTTGAGTTTCTTAGATTGAACAGATGATTGTGGAGCTTTAGTGATACCTGAAATGAAACAATTAGTTCATAATTACATTATTAGTGATACATATACCACCCCAATACTAATGTCTTTACTAATGAATGATGCAATGACAACGACTTACTTTTACCCGATTTACTACTAACTGTTTTACCACGGGAAGGACCAGGTTGTGGTTCTACAGCTGTCGCATCATTTTCGCTACTCTCACTGAAAAAGAAATAAGCAGTTGACCAATATTAGTACAATATAATCACAAACATAATGCCAATAAAAAATTAAAATAAAAATATGATGCACCCAACACTTTTACTAATATTAACAACAGCATTAAAAAATTACTGATGTAACGATTATGTACGTGTATGAACCTAATACTAATATTTTTTTTTTCATTCAAATGTCCGCTTTGACAACTTAAAATACATAGAAAAAATATTAACCTCATAAAATAACGAAGGAAATTGGAGCTGCTCTTCACGACTCTTCAAACCTGAGCCACTGAAGGTGGAAGGTAGCAGATGTGCAGAAAAGATTGACTAGAACTAAAGGTCAACTGTAGTAAGCAACAGAACTGCCCCAATCTCAAGGACAAAGAACACTTCAGGAAGATGTAACTCAAACGGTGTCACGGACCTGTCCGTGTCTCTTGCAGATGTTGGATGTCACAAGGGACTACTACTCAACTACTGATATAAATCCAATATATGTATTGTTGGAACTCTAAACACACTATCCAAACTCCAACGTTTTACTCCGTTCTTAACCCCAATTTTCAGTGTACGGTCTCCAAACTGTGCGAAACTAATAATAAAACTAACTAACTTGCTACGACGATTGGAAAATTCTGATTACTATCAAACAATAATAATAAATCCTAAAATCATTAGTCACGAACTAAAATCTTTCCCTGATTACAAATTGGAGCTGCTGCTGGCTGGCAATTAATTTACATCACCATCCGCACGTTTAAAAATCAACTGGTAAGTTCTAGCTAGAAAAAGGGAAACTTGAATAATTTTTTTTCTTTTCAAACTCTTTCACAACTTCTTCTCTTCCTGCGTCCAGCTTTGTTTCATCAAATTCGAGTCAGTCAGTCGTCGATCCTCCAGTTATTCCAACGAAATTTTTCTTAACTATGCCCAGGAAACTCAAACAAACGTCTTGACCCAACCAAATCACATTATCCTTATCTTATCTATCTCAACCTATTATTACTATTGTTATTGTGATTGATAATTTGTAAAAGTCTTGAACTTGATACGAAGAAGGATAATGATATTGGATGTTAGCAAAACAGTAACGCAACGTCTTGTCGTGTCGTGGGCATGTAATTTAATGTACTCAACTAGGTATAAATATTATTTGTATGGGGACATCCACATCCAATCACCAACAACTAATTTTCTTTGTAAAAACTAAATAGCAAACTGAGAAAGACTACATACTTAAATTCAGTTAGTCACTCCGTCCAAAAAAACATGCACTAAAGAGAATCACAAGAATCAGAGGGTCGAGAGGAGAGGAGAGTAGAAGTAGTAGTAGTGAATTAGATGTATTTTATGTTATGTATCTAAGAACAAATGCTTTTTTTCTTGTATATACAAAACACAAGGGAAGTATCAGCATCACACACATTAAATAGCAACAAAAAAGTGAGTAAAGAAGACCAAACCAAACTAAACCAAGACCAGGCCACTCGTCAGATGATAGAGAGACAGAGACCTAGCTGGTAGCAAGAGATGAAGAAAAAGGGGATATATATATTTTGCTGCTGCTGCTGCTGTCCATATTATACATAATAAAAACAGAAATGTTATGTACGTACAAATCTCACTATACCTTCTTGTGCGTACGTGTGTATTCCACCTTATATAGTAAAGTTGTTGGTAAAGCTCATATCACTTTCTTTTCTTTGCGAAACTGTACTAGATATAACATAACATGACATAAATATAAAGCAAGAAGAGTACTTTGTATAGCTGCTCCTATGATTTCGACGACCCTATATAGAGGGCATTGATGCCTTTTTTATGGGAACAAACTTCAGCTTGCTTCACCACCAGCAGCAGCCTACCTGTCATGATTATCATCATCATCATCATTGTGGTGTGTGTGTGATCGAATGGGAGCAAGAACCCAAACCCAACCAAACAAAGGTATACATGCTACTTTACTTACTAGGTACATTTCAACGTGAGTAAAGTGAATGTGGTGTGTTTGTCTTTGTCCCCTTGTGTATCGAAGGATGAATAATGTATTTTGATGTGTATGCAATCCCGATATGCACAAGTGCTTCTACTCTTCTACAATCTAAAATACTCTACTCTACAAGACAATCTTCATTTCATTACATTATAATGTTCGTTCTATAAGCTCATGTCCCTTGTTTGCTCAACTTTGTTATTTAGTTTTCGTAATATAAGTTGACTGTTGTTATAAGGGAGTCGAGTGGAGTGAGAACCAAAATTTAATCTCTATGTACCTTTTTGCAATGTCAGTCATTCCTAGGGAATTTTAACGTGGATGAAATGAAATGTGTGGTGGATGGAGTAACAAAAGTATATTATGTGGTTAGAAAAGTTTTGCATTGTATGCAAATGTTAATCTTACTTTTCAATTCTGCTAATGGGTTGCTCGGTTCTTGTCAGGGCCGTGCTTTTGCCACTTCCGGCCGTAATTAGTTTTCCCCGGTTGTCCATAATCACAGATCGATTTCACCTTTTTCATATACAGGAATACAAGAAATGTTTTATTGGGATTGAGGGATTCCTTGACATGCCGGATTGTCATTGAAGATGATTGAAACTGAAAACCAGATCGAGGTGGTTATGAGCATGTGGATGTTGGTATTGGAAATTTTGAGAAGGTGAAGCGAATCCGAAAAAAGTTGGAGATGATGTCAAGAACACGAATAATTTTGGCTGATAGTTCACTAATAGGATATATGATATGCTACATGTTGTATAAATAGTCAAAGACTGAAATGTTCTCGTATATTGTGATATTCCCAGTCGAATTAAAAATTTATTCGAAAGACAATAACGACTTCGGACGACAATTGCATGAAAAGTATCTATGGGAAATCACCATACATACGATATCCTGTTTCGATTGTTTCCTATATTCTCAGAATGAAGCAGATTTTGTTCAGTCGTAGACGAGATCCACTAGGACCGGTGGAGTTCATGAGATTACGTGAAATGCATAATTTGAAACGTGCGTATTGTGGAAAGCGGAAGCTGGGTTTTTGTGTCGAACCAATCAATATATACCATTTTATTGCATTCTGACTCAAAAGTCACATCTTTGGGTGGTGATGATACGAACAAGTTGCAATGTTATAGAGAAAATAAGACGTTTGCAAAAAACTGTCGACGATTTATTTCATTAACATCTCTACGTACAGGTAATGGTAATGGCAAGGGATGATTTTGTATCCAATATTAGTGAACGAGTTTGGAAAAGTTGGGGCAATGTGGAGCTCCGATATTAGTAACCATTAATCATCATTTTAATCATCATACTTGTAAAACACCGGATACCCTTTTAAAAACGTTGCATTATAAAATGCGAATGATATTTAAACGTCATTCAAGGTGGATTGATAAGCTAAAGTCTGTTAGCTGTGCTGTGATTCAAGTCAAGGCAATTAATTACCAGTAAGATTGAAGGTGCATATAAATTGTACGTATGCTATTAAATAACTGGATGAACAATATGAATTTCATTTAGATAAAACTCGAAAACAATAATTTTGCATTGTTTTAGCATTCACTGTTAAAGTGTGGATACGTGCGATAAGGCATTTTAATTATAAATTGTATAAAATGCGTCCATTTAACCACATAAGTCTCTGTCTCTTGTTCAAGGCCCAGGTCTGAGGACTTACACGTACACACGGGTTCACTATTTCATCTGACAATGACGATTAAATCATATAGATAATTAAAATTGTAACTATTTTCAGCATTGTTTTGACATATCATCCAAAATCAAAGCTATATATTATGACATGATAATGATGAGGTGGTATGATTTACTTTCATGCAATATCAACACCAACTTCCTTGCTATTGCATTGGCAATGAATTTCATAGTACATTGTTATGCAGTTGACACTACTCGACACGTAGAAATGTATCGTAAATAAACAATGAGAATTATAATATTTATAACTTTTGTATGGTGTTAATTGCAAGATAGGATTAGTGACACTGACACAGTAATTCTAGACATTATTGTATAAAATCTAGTCTTTACGGAAGAACCTGACGTACGTGCTTGCTTACTTTCATGGGCACAAGTTGCTGCCGCATCCACCTATTTGCGTTCATTTTACTGTAAGACAGGATCTTTGCAAACTAAACCTGTTTCCATCAATCTGATCTCAAATCATGATAGCAAAATGTGCATGTGAACATCAAAATGAAATAATCCTTTGACTTCTTACAATGCAATCAATTCTCAAATGCAAGGATTCATTATCATATCATATATATTTCAAGAATATACAGTTACTAGTTACGTATGAAATACCTTTTGTATGACATAGGAAATGAGGGAGCCAACACCGGGAAAATATCTGTGCTGCAGATAACTGTTTCCTCCCATTTTTACCAACAAGTAAAGTATAACCTTCAACCTTCGATATCAAAATCTATTAACCAGAAAAAATGAAAATCTCTTTGCTATTATCTTCATCGTAGTAGTATTATTATCATCATCATCCCATTAAATTAAATTCACATTCACTTGCTGCTACCATTAAATTTGAATTCATATCCATTATTTGCAATAATAATGTACTTAATAACATCATATAGTGTAGGTACATCATTTTGTTCCCTTTTGTTTTTTATTGGAGTAACTGTAGCATTGCAAACAGGCAAGGCATTTCCCTGTGATTTATGCAGAAGGATGAAATGCACCCCACATCCCATTGTTGTTAGAGGAAGATGAACAAAAGCAAAGAAGGAAGTAAAAAGTTTTGTATTAAAGTAATTTTGTTGAGATCTCTCAAAAACGTTCATCATTTTCCATCTTGTACTTACTTTGCATCGGGTTTTCCTCTTTCCTTATTTCTTTATGATTCTTCTTACTCGAAGGGTGCATGCATCCGTGTACCATGTTTCATACCTAATGCGAATTCTATCGAAAATGTAATCTACCGGTCTACTACATTCTACATAATATGTAATGTGTGTATTTCATTTCAGCCAAATGAGTTCTTTCATCCTTGTTAGGATGAATTCACTATCAGACGTGATTTTGATTAAATCTAAAAACACTTTTCCTGCATAAAACTGGATGCCTCAAATCAAGAAATAAAAATACACTTTTGGCATTTATAATTTAAAAGTTCATGATCCCCTTCTTATTCTTGTTGCTATAATCTGTTCTCCATTGGTCGTTTCATTTTGTTAGAACACAAAACAAGATTCTATATAGTTTCCGTCAATATGTGTAATATGAAAAAAATTCATGTTCCCCTCAAAATATCTCACGAAATAATACTTTAGAGGAAAAATACTGTTTGTGCTTACATCATCAACCATGTAAGTTTGATATATATGTTACATGAGAAATTCAGGTTTCATCTTCCTGGTCATTTACTTGCCCGGGACTCACTCACTCATTCATTCTTTGAAGCCTTGAAGCAGCCATGCAAGCAGAACAACATCATTTCGTTTCGTATATTATACAATTTCTATACACAAGAATGATTTCATATATTCTTGTGGTCAGTAAAGACTTTGCCCAAAACGTACCTAAAGCTTTAAGTTGCCAGTGGCTTTCACAAACAACTTATTCTTGAGTTAAGAAGAAAACTATCTAACAGTAACAGTCTGACTTTGAAGCGTATAACTCTGTTTCGCCACAAGTCTCATATATGTCCTTAACTATTATCCAAAAAGGGCCAGTCAAGTTAAAATCTTCAATCTGGCTGAACTAAAGTACTTCATACGATTAGGGATTTGACCGAAGATGAGAAAACAGAATAATATCAAAAGTTACCAGCCGTGAAATCTCGACCTAGCTCTTCCCCGTCTCAAATCTCACAACAACCACCACCACCATCATCATCATCATCAGTATAGCAGCTAAAGTGGCAAACTATCTCTGTTCTTGAGGAAAATTACAGTCTCCTTTCTGGACTGGGAGGCAAGCATCAATGCATACCAATTACATCATCTCTCACCTCACCCCTCAACATCACGTAATTTGTTTTAAAGTCTTTTCATGTGCTACTTATTAATGCACTTAACTTAATTTTTTTCGTTCTCGATGGCATATTCTTTTGCTCCCACACGTGAGCTCGATTTTGATTTGCAATTTTTTTTGCATGCGTAACTTACTTTTACAGTAGTGCTTTATTATCATCTCTCATGCTAAATGCTAAGCTTCTAATGATGATCTCTCTGAATGAATTGTTGATCTGATAAAGAAGGGTTGCCTACTGTAGGTGTCAATTAACATTTAAAGACTCGTGGTTATGTAGGCTCATGATTTTTTTAGGGTATTAAAAGCAGGATGAATGAGCAATGATATAAACAATTGTATTGAATTACATAGTTATCCACGTGAAGAAAACAAAATTTCGTTTTTTACAACTAAAATCAGCCACTATTTTGAAAAAGAAATCATAAATCAGCACGGATCCCGTTCGATACAATTTTATGAACTCATAGTTCATGAATGCATGTCAGTGATTGATGAACAAAGAACTACATAATACATACATATATGTATATAGTTGATAGTCTCACAATCACAACTCTGAGCCACTAATGCAACCCTCTGAGTCCGAGTATCTATGTAGACCTGTTTTCTTTTCTTGTACATCGATCTTACGCAAGCAAACAATGCTTGTAAAAGTAAATAATGAAAAGGGAGTAAACAAGCGTGGAAATGTAAAGTGATGTGAAAAGTGTGTAGAGAGATTGGGGATGAGAGGAGTGGAAAAAAAGTATAATGAATGTTTCCGGATGTGTTGTTATTATTATTATTTACTATTTTCTGCATTTTGCCCTTCATATTGAGCAGCATTGAGCATGTACCATGTTATTATGGTGCTCAGCCAACATAAGAATTACCGTAAGCTCCTTTTTTATTACTTTTGTAGAACAGTCTACTTGATGATGTGTGTATTTGATTAAAAGTGTTATTCAAAGCCTACCTAACCTTTGGGAAGGGTCTCTTTAGGGAATTATATGCTGAGATTTTATTCGCATGAATTCTGCAGAAACAACAAAACCTGTCTTTTGCAAACTCATAAATAGCTTATTCGGGCAGAATATATTAAGAATACACAGACTATCGCAGCCTACTTTTCGTTTTTAACCTAACCTGATAGAACTTTTCAATATTCAAAGGAAGATTATAAAAATTTTCTTTGAAGCTCGGCTTTGTTGTAATTAAATGCATACATATAGCTATTACTTGACTTACAACGTTACAAAACTTCAAACGAAACCACAGTCTTCTTAATATTCCCATGTTGTAAAGGTGTCTAGTAGTGCTAGCAGCAGTGCTTCATTGTTCCATACCTTTCAGGGTAGAAATTGGATTGTGCTCATTAGTACAGATTATTACTACACATGAACAATGTTATATAGCGTCTGGCGAGTCAAAGTTGACACAGCTTTTGTTCCAGTAACCTCCAATTTGTGTGCTTGGCATTAGCATGTACGTTTTCTGGAATAGCATCTAATAATAAAAAGTACTACATAATCTAAATCATTGCAACATATGAGCTGATACATTTTGTTATGTGTTTTTAATGTTACTAAAAGTGATTTTGACACGTAGTCGATTACCAATGGCTTCATCTGCACAATTTTGAGATAGTATAATATATAATGAACTAGATTTTATTTCAAAATCAGGTAGTAAAATTGTTGTTGTGTATTTAAAGTACGAATATACCTGACATCAGATTAGATAAATTCATCTTTAATACCACCATTCAGATTCTGGTCTGTTGAAAGTGTAAACGTGTATGGTGTAGTAAAAAAAACTTATGCAGTTTACGAATCATTGTCATTTTATCTGCAGTCCTCGTGTAACAATTGAACGTATAATATGTATGAATATTATTTATGTAGGCAGAGGTACTATATGAATTGCTTTATGGATAAAAAAGCTCCAACGTTTGTGTACTGAAATATTAATATTGCTACTTGTAGTGGTGAAACAGAATCAGCAAGTGCAAGAGCAAAAACTAATCGTATTGCATTGTGAGCAAAGTGATATTTCACGCGTGATAATGGAACACAGAAAAAGAAATAACAAAAATGTGGAACACCAACACACGCCGCTCCTGATGAAAAGTATCGAAAACCATGCAAGGGCTGCAATACAATATTGACGAGTGTGAACACGTATGTATGTGTATCTGTAACAATACAATTCATTGTGATATTGATTTGACTGATGAAGTGGATAGACTTTTGTAACTTTTTGGATTACTGAATCCGCTTTAATGTGTACACGGGTTTTGTGAGGTGCTACCAACGAGCCAAGTTTTTTGGAGTGGCAAACCTTTTCTACAGAAACATTTAGTAAATCTTGCTGATCCATAGCATGCCGCGTTCTATCCAGTGAACAATGTTATGTGGCGAACAATTTGTGTTGCAAGTTTAAGAAAACTATATGTGAAAAGCAATAGGTAACCTTTTACCAACTCCACTCTATGAGTTTACATTTACCTGTTCTCTAGTAAAAATACATTGCATGAAGAGAACTCCCATGTACGTGAGAAACGAATTTGAGGAACGTACAATTCCACTCCAGTGTCTATTTTCTGCCCAATTCGCTGGATATGCTGTAAGCAGACAGCAGACATGCTCTATTAAAGAGCACAACGACGAAGTAGAAGCTAAAACATGTTGTTCTTTCCAACTTTTGTGTTTTCTGCCAAGCCAAGTTAAGAGAAGCCTCCAGCTCAGAATTCCTTTCCAGTGTTTGATACACTCTTGTTGGAGAAACAACCTTTCCCAAACTGTTTCCGTTTGATTAAGAAAACAAGCTTACTCTCCCGGTAGCACTTTGGCTCTTATAGGTAGACAACTTCAAGTGGTTAGGAAAGTTATATGTAAAGAAAGTTCAACAAATATCTTCCTACGACATTATAATTCACAGCAGTATCGAACTGTTTGGTTGTTGACCGGAACTATTATTACGCATTTGTTTATTAATGCCCGAAAATAGGCCAAGCCAAACTTTTGGTGATACGACTCGACTGATGTGTTGAATATTGGTTGAATATGTTACATTCAGCCATATAATAATAATGAGCATAGTGCAGTGAATTAATTAACAGCATTCACTCAGTGGAATAATTATTATTGGTGGAACATTGCTTGCTTTTGGACTTGAGTGCTGCACCAAACTTTCGATTTTGCTTTGTTGTGCTATACACATCCATACAATTCGTTCTTATTATTATGGATCGATGCTGCATAATTTTGGGATCTTGAGGACGTCGAATTGAGTTGTAAGTCAATCATAGCTCAGCTAAATTACTTTTATACTTATATTGTTTTTATGCTTACGATTAGTATAATTATGTGGTCAAACTGTACAATAAATGCATCGTATGCTTAATTTATATCCAGCATTATATGCATACTCCAATCCAGTTATTGATGCATTTATGATAGAAAATACGAATGCATTTACAATTTAGCCCATAAAATATATTATATCGAGCCAAAAGAAAGTAGCCGATTCCTTAGCCATAAATGTGCATTGAAGCAAGCAAGCTAATGTCTGAGCTTAGAGCAGTGACAAGGAAGTGAAAATTCTACGCATTAGCATAAAAGCATAGATAGGTAGGCGTTTTACCGGAAATAGCCGCCGTCAAAGCACTCACTCACTCACTAGAGATCTAGGACATTGATCAACGGAAACAAATCATCTAGAGCTGAGATCAATGTCACAATTGCCACTCTCTACTTCTTGCTAGATGTTCTTCTACTATGTTATTTACTTGCAGTAAACTTCAGCATAATATGTATTTGTATGCACATAAGAATAGTATTTATTTGCACAATCTCCACCAACTTACAAACATACAATTTTCATGTTTGGAGAAAATACATGGAATTCAGCATTATTTGCGACCAATAATACTACTTACGATAAGTTTGCATCACTTGGCTCAAAATAAATATTAGGAGGACCTTGCTAACCGACACATAGAAAACACAAAATAGTAATGCGATAAATAAACATGCAGACAACTTCCTTTTTCCCAGTCGTTGAGTCATCAGACAGTTCATGCATTTGTTGAACGTGCTAACAGTTAAATGCTTGAACGCTCCTTGAATACTGAAAAACATACGTGTCTACCTCGTAAGGTTCTATTAGAGTTCCGTCCGATTAGAAACCGAACCTCTACCTATAAAGGTATAGACTGTATACATTCTAAAATCTGGGCCATTGCTACATTGTTTCAAGGAATTTCATCCCACACACTTCGAGGAGCACTTGGGGGCTTTACTATGGAATACATTATGGTTAGTTCCTGGAAACTCTGAGCAGCAAAGGGCCAGGGCTTTTGTCATCGCTCCGAGAAAAGGGAAATTATATACTGGCTCATTGGAATCCATTGAATCCCCAACCCCCCAACCCATATAATATGGTGCAAATATGTATATCATACATCATTGGAAGGCTTGGAACGTTCAACACTACCTCGGTATAGATAGATATAAATGAAAGACAAACTTTAAATCAACACCTGGGCCTTTTCATAGTACGTGTTACTTTGTTCTCCATAATCTCGTAAATATACATATACATTGTGCAAACAAACTCAGTCAAACGAAATGCTCCTAATTTTGCGATTAGCAGACCACTTACGATTAGTAATTAGTTCATTAAACCAGGAATAATTTAATAGATTTCACAGGGATAAAGGAAAATTACATACATGGGCATTAAATGTTAGATGGAGCACATTTTCTAATGCTTTGACGAAAGTATTATGTATTATATACATTGTGTATATATATACAAAAGAACACTTTCTGAAGCAAGTTACAGTTAGTGTTAAAAAATAGAACGATTCTTGAATAAAAACGAGAAGCAATTCTTTGCATCAATGAACAGAAAAATTCTTGTTCATCCCCAGATTTATTATCATTGCTCCACATCTGAAAGCGAGAGCGAATCGCATGTGGCTTAAACAAACTGAATGTGTTTTTACCGATATCCCTATTTTCCCCAAGCAAAATTTCCATTTGACATTGCAAAGAATGTATATGTATCACAGAATGGTGATACATACATACATACTTATATAAGTGCGATACAGAATTCCCTTAACAGCTTGTACTGAGCTGAATAATTATGACACGGCCAAGTTGTTGCGTGTTGTTATCATATCGCTTTCTTTGACACGTATTAGTTTACACATCACATAGTTCCTTACATATAGTCGGCGGAGAAAGTTGCAGCAGATTTGCTACCACCGTTCGCTTTAGAATCCTCAATTCTAGGAAAGCAGGCGGTGGTACATATATAGCATTTACACTTTCATTCTTTCAAAATGGTTCGAAGCAACTGAGAACAGCAGCTATACTTTTCTTTGTTACATAAAAGGCAAACTTTTTGCTTCCAAGAATCTGAGACCTCCTGGTGTGGTGTCCTTATTGCTAAATGATAAGAAATTGAAGTTTTCCATTAATTTCTGGATGAGTTTTGATACTTTGGCAAAGATTTGTCATGAAATCAAATACTTAATCCAATATCTTTGACATTCTCTTCTTACAAATGTAACACCTAACATATATGTATTTACATGGCCATGAAGTGTGAAGGTCGGCAAATAGTGTTACAGCAGCAGAAAGGTGAATTAGATAACTAAAGCAATGCTAAATTGGATTGTATCTGTAAATGTGGTCCCCAGCGTCACGCTTCATTTTAGGGACAAATGGAGCTGGAGGTCTTTAGTTTATTACGTAGCTTTATTTAGATGTGTTTTGGGTTTGTCCATCAAACCCTCTAGGGATTATTTTCTGACAGAGTCCTTCATCAGCTTTCCCCATGTACCACAAATAAGTGCTTTTGAAGGGCTGAGTGAGGGGTTAATGCTGATCTTTGAATATGTAGCCTTTTTCATGGAGGCTAGTAATATATTTTAGTGCATTTTCAACAAAGTATTCAGACATAGCTGCTTGCCACCTAAATTTATTCCCTTCAGATAAATTACTTAACATCATGTCTCGCAAAATGCAAGATTTTTCATTAATACTGACATGTTGCACATGACATCAAATAGTATGCACATCATACAAAACATACTTTCGTTTGATGAAATTCAGCTTGACATGTTTAGAAAGCGTTTTTACATTTAAGTAGTTGTGGAATCTTAGAAATTTTCACTTTGTGTATCGCTACGTTTCAGCACTACCAGCTGCAGATGACTGTTAGAACGACCTTGTTCGTTTCACTACATAAATTTTTATCTCGCTACATGACTGCACAACGAATGCTTTTTTTCTGATGGAAACATGGAAAGCTACGAAAAAGGAAAAGTCACGCTCTATTTCGAATAAGAACTACTCTATCCATCATTTTTACAAAAATGGAAGGCCTTCTAATGCTAGCCGTTATTTGAAAATACTTCTACTAGACATGGATACATTCTAATAACATGAATTTTTAGTATAAAGCAGTGAAAATAGTAGGTCGTATCGAAATGGACAACAAATGTGTTTCTTATTCTTAAAAAACGTGTGTTAACTGTCTCAAGCGTTTGATTATTACGTACATATTCATATATACTATAGGATCACTTTGCAAACAACACGAATCGCTGAACACCACACGACATGTACATACGTTAATAAAAATATGGCCTAGAGAAAGTTTTTTCCCACAGAATGAAACATATGCCGCAAGAACTCACGTTGGCACTACAAAATCGCAGAAAATCTTAACAAAACCTATTGTACAGATGCTAAAGAACATAAATAGTCATTCCAGGTATCCAATTAAGTCGAATTTTTAGATGAAAATGCAACATGTGCTACTCAAAACGTGACAACTTCCGAACAAACGTGTAGAGTTATACTCATACTCGTACATCCGCTTTAACTGGAATTAGCAAAGGCTAGAGTAAACCAACTTTGTACCAGCTGCAATTTTGCATACTGCATTTGATAAGAATCAGGAATTAGAGATCATACAGTTGTTTTGTATCTCATCAAGTTTTGAACAATTTTATGAGCGAAAATGATGAGCAAAGCTGATCCCTAAAACGGGATTTGAACTACATACAACATAAGCATGATACATATATATATTATACAGTACACCCGTGCATTGTTTGTAATGCATATAAAAAATACAATGCAATGCGAATTCTTGAATAATGATTGCTTTAAATTGCCTAATTTAGTCTGATCCTTTATATTTTGATTCTCATTGATTAAACTTTTTTGTTCGCAGATTTTGCATATCAGCATCAACCGAGGAACCATACTATATATATCGACTTTTTTAATTCAATAAAGCCAAAATGTCCATGAAAGTTCTGACAAGCTCCGAAAAGCTTTTGCTTTCTTCAGTGGGGATCTTTGCTACATCCCTCACCCTCATAGTAATTTTTTGTGTGGTAAAGAAAAACTGTTGGCTCCACAAAATCATTTGGAATGACGGTAAGTTGATTTTTCTTTCGATATTTTTTACATAGCCTCCAAACTTTTTCTCTTGTGTTGTTAAAAGTCTTCCTTTGGGTGGAAGTTTTGATTGCCTAACGGTAAATTGATCGTTTTAACCATATTTGAACGAGTTTTAGATAAGAAGAAGAAGCACAAGCTGGATGACATGATTTGTATCAGATATCCCCCGGATATATATCCGCCTTCCATTGGAATTTATCGAGAAAGTAAGTGAACATTCGTTGACTAAGTATTCTTTCTGCCTTTGTTAAATAATGTCTTTGGAACATGCTTTCACTTAGTGAACAAATTTGTATGTCTGTGCACACAAACAGACGTCTAGATTATGCCCTTATTCAATTTAGTAACAACAGATTGATTATGCAACAACCATGTTTGCTGTGATGTAGGATAAGATCATTCATCCATATATAGCGTCAAGTAGGAGTTCAGTTTGCCCTGAACTCAAAAAGTCTGACGGTAACATATATTCATTATAATTTCAGACGTCTTTGTTTCTCGCTCCAGCGTACTATATTCGCTTACGCCAGTAATGATGTTGAAATGGTTCGAAGAATAATAATTTGCTCATTAAATACGAGATCGACTGCCAATTGTGTCGTAATAGCAAAGTATTGAATATGCGATACTACAACAGTTAAATGTAATGTAAAGTCGAGATATAAGGTGACTCCCTGTCCATTACAAAATCTGCGAAGCTGTTCACGTAATCATTAGCAGGGAAAGTTTGTTTGGAATGAAAGGAAACTTTTGTTGCTTTCATGATATAAGGCTATGATGAAATATATTATGTACATTAACATTATGTAAGCTAAACACACACCACGTACTGAGATAATGTTCTAAAAGTCTAGCTTGCTGTTAACTACGCTGTGTGCAGATTTGTATAAAGTTTTATTTTGATAACAAATTCAGCATTTTGGGACTTTCTTTTGCTCCAATAACCATTTCATTTAAACAAACAATTTTTTTTAGACATTATCCGAAGCCCTGAAGATGAGTTGGCAAGACTTTTTCACTCACCAGCCAAGAGGGATTCAACCTACAGCTCAATGTCAGAAACGAGCAGTAGCAGTACCTACGATTTGTCAGGCTCGTCACAAAGGTTGACAAGTAGCAGCAGTGGCAACAATTCTACCGCAAATCCCACTCCTGTGGCAAGCACAACTACACCTGAAACTCCAGGAACGGCAGCTCAAAGTCCTGACTTGACATCTGGAGGCGGTAACATGACAGAGCCAAAGCAACAGGGTGAAAGTCCAACTTTCTCCACATCATCCACTATTGTTGCTGCTTCAGATCACTCAGAGACGGGAAATTCTCAACCACAAAATAGCCAGCGGGCAGCAGCAGCTGCACTTGCTGCAGAGGCTGTTGCTGCGGCTAATCAGCGGCATAATAACCACTATCAATCCATTGCCAACAGTAACATTCGACAGCCATTTTTCACCTTTGCTCTCAAATACGAAGAGGACAACAACTTGGTTCGAATTGATTTCATTGTAAGTATATAAATCTCATTATTTTTTTTTTGTGTAAGTACATTTTCATCTGTTGACTTTTCGGCTACGACGCAGAATCAAAAGTTTAACAAAAGTGGTTGAACAAATGATTTTTTGCTATTTTTTGTGTGGTTTCCTCCATTAGAGCTTCGAACAAGGACGGAACAGATAGGGTATTGAACATGCCTATTATTTTAGCAAAAACTCATTTAGACCAGAGAGTCATGTCAAGGCTTAACTACATATAACAGCATATGCCTTTGGTTCCACATTATAGGATATTTTATAGGAGTTAAATCTAATGTCATCATTTTTGCCAGGAAAAGGCCAAATTACACTACCAATAATAAGTGAATGGTAATTTGAGCGAGAGTGATCATCTTATGAAATATAGTAAACGCACTTCCTCTCTGAGTAAATATATTTCATCATTTTACATCATTACAGGTTTATAAAAGTATTTGCTTTCCGTGCTCTATATGCATACACATATGATTGTCCAATATAAATGTATAAAATAAATGGGAATTTTTGTCACAGTATTATAAAAAAGAGGTAAGGAGCTAGGCGTAATGGTTTGGGGTTGAATGAACTTTCATATACTTCTTGTACATGTCAGACGATAGACTGACGACGACAGAGTCTGCAAAAATTTACATGTAACGAGTTTCTGTATTCCGTATTAGCTATACAGACTCAAAAATTACGTCCGTAGTAAGTATCCGAATAACTAACTAAAACCGGATTTTATTCCTTTCCTTATCCTATCTAAAAATATAATTTAAATACCTATATCGACTTCCATTAATTTCTAACCATTATTAAAGAAACCTGGAACTACATGGATTTAGTACCCATTTAAGGGAATACAGAGATTAAAGTTTGGCACAGCACAAGAGGAGTTCTTAAATGTTTATAAAATGAACTTTTGTGTTATAACACACACAACGTGTGTTTTATTTTGAGAGATGTAAACTTTTAGAAACGGAAACACAACATCATTAAAACCATTATAACATTCTTCGAGTCGGTACACAATAGTTGATTTGAAAGTGTATTTTTAGTATATTATGTAAACTGTTCCTGTTCCGGTGATACTACTTTCACAAATTGTTTTTGTTAACTTGACATACTTTAAAAATTGTCTAAGGATATATAAGTAACAGACGACTTTTCCTGCAAGATGCCTATAGGATGGCTTCAAATAAAAGTAAAATATCACATAACACAGAAGAATCATTAGACAAATCTACAAAATGTAGTATGTATGTATTTGTTATATAAAAATCATGATTGCTATTTCTTTTACCCTTCTTCATTCTCCCATTTTTCTGTACGAGCATATCGTTTTACATTTTTCCATGCAAGAAATATTTGGCATTGGTTAGTTAAAGTTGGATGTACACTAGAGAGATCAAATTATTTCCCGTTGGCTAAGTTTTGTATGCATTATGCATACTTTCTCAAAAGCACTTTCAACTTTTTTGTTTTTCTCAAGTTTTGCTTTGTTCTTGGGTCTTTCGGGATGGAATTTTTTATCATCGTTTACTGAGTGTATTCTAACTATCCAACCAAAATTATCAATTAGTTGAGAAGGGTATGTTACAGAAGGGTAATATAAAATGTGGATACGCAGATTTTTGAAAGACGCAATTTGTACCCATAGAACTGACGGCTGATACCATCAACCATGTAGAATTGATGTAGGAACAGCCACATATTCTATACCACTAGCGATAATGCATGTTGCATATATTGTATAAATTTCATCCGAATATGTTCTTATGTATAAGGATGATCAAATTTCAATAATCCTTCAACAGTAGAACCACTAAACTAATAGAAGGAACATGGCTCCATTTACGTAATGTTAAACTACGATATTTTGCTGTTCCTTGTGCTCTTTCCATCTACAGGTGAATTTGTATCCTCGACTACATAATATGCGTAGTTTCTAACAATTGAAGAAATGATAACCAGTATGGACCATCGTAGTACATTCGTCAGTTTGCAAATGTGCGATTAAAAACTCATATGAATAGTACTGACGCAACGTGTTTGATGGTGTATCAAACGACGAATGTACAAGATTCCAGTCACCAGTGAACAATTTAATTATCAGTAACAACATGACTCAGCACCTCTAATTGCAGTGAAGAAAGCCATACTAAAACATTAACATAACGCCCGAATAAGATCATTTTCGTGGTTTTGATGGCACTCCAATGATGAAACTAAACTTTGCACTCTCGCAATGAAGATTTCATCAAAGTTGCGATACAAACTTTAGTACCTAACAATTTCGACTGGGCTGACCACAGTGCAGTGGAAAAGATTGATTTTATATAAAATTATCTTGAAAAAAAGACGTAGTCCGTTGTCGAGGATATAAATTTACCTGTAGATCGAAACCTTCGAAGGAACAGTTTTTCGTTAAAAAAATCATCGTGTTCGTTCTATTAGTTTAGTGGTTCTACTCCTTCAACAGTAATAATTATTATGTATCAGCAAATATCCATTAGTTTGAAAACCATTTGAATTTGACTTTCTACGCAGTACTTTTTTGTGATCAAATTAAATTGGGGTAATTGGATCCTGCGTTAGATGGAAACATTTGATTGCACTAAAACGAGCATTTGATCATAGTTTTAAAGTCAGAAAGGATTATAGGTGCATCCGATTTTCATTTTGTAGTAAATTAATTCGATTGAGCTTAAATTATTATTCTATTTTTATCAAATCATTTGGCTTGAAAAACAGTCTTTTAAACAATTCAACCTATGCTGACTGAGTGAGTCATATTGTTCAAGGACAGAAATAAAAGTGTTTTCTTAATACGAACGTTGAGAAAAATGCATAATAAAAACGGGTGTACAATAGGATAGCTCTAAGGCAGCGAGCTCATAAAGGTATCTTCCAAACTAACATAGCGTAGGTTGATTAAATGCAGGAACAAAGTTTTTTTATTCTAAAAACAGCTCTAACCTTTACAGCTATATTCCTTTAGTAAAAAATCATCGATTTTAGGCTCCGCTTTCCGTGTTACATAATGTATTAATGTTACGTATATCATTTATAAACTATTTTATGTGAAGACACAACATATCCCATAATTATTATTATGTATAAATTTTGTGAATAATTTCTCGAAATTTCCCAGCCTATATGGGTTCTATGAAAATCGTGTGGGTTTAATGGAGGCATTGTTAGACGGTTGTTTGGAAAAAATGAATGTTTTTCTAACAAAATAGACATAACCAAGAAGGCTATTACTTTCGTTTCTGCAAACTCAGGGTTGAAAAAAAACATCGAATTGACAACTACAATTACAGAAAAGGCAACTGAGTGACGTTTACAAAACTTACCACCTTTCTCTTTTTGATATTTTTGTTTGCGTTCTAATGAAATCATAATAAGTACCTGCTTATACATGAGTGCCCAATGGGCCTAATTTATCTCGTTCTTTTTGGTAATGCAATGATGGCTCAGTTCAAAGAAAGAAAGCATATCATATTTTACAAACTATGAAACTTTCATCATCATCTCCCATTACATTGCATAATGTACGCCAACCAAAATGTTCAGTCATACATGAATGTTTGTGTTTTATGTGTCCCAGGAAGCAAGAAATCTTCCACTTCGTGAATATGTGAATCAACCATGTGACATATTTTTCACATTGGAAATCCAGCCAAAAAATCAGCACTCGACGAAGCCTGACATTATGCGATACAGATTTGTGACCAAGACGTTGAAGAAAGCAGCAGATATTTGTGACTTTAGTGAAAAATTCTTGGCACAACTTTCCAAATCCAGCTTGAAGGTAAATGTTGCAAAATATTGAGCTCAAGTAACTTTGCTATAACGTAACTTCTAATTACGTATATATAAAAACAGGAATCGTCCTAATTAACAGCTAATTTCGATTCAATGCGAGAATATGTTATGTTTCATAAGTACTTATAAATTTATTCATCACGTTTGCGTGCACATGGACAGCTCAACGCCTACTTTTAATTAATTTTCATGGAAAGGAAATTGTAATCAACTCGTTATATTTTTTATTTCCTAATTTACAGAATTATCTCCTCCGCTTCACCGCTTTTGATCAAGATAAACATGGGAATCCAACAGAGTTGGGCTCCACCACGTTGACATTTGATGACTTCCGAGATTTTACGCTTCAAAAATTAATCCTGAGCTGCTCTCTTCAGGGACCTATCATTGTAAGTGAGAAAATATTCAAGTACCAATGCTTTCTAGTGCCCGTTTCATACACCCAAACAGCTTTCTCTTTGAGCACCTTTCACATGTTTTTAACCTGCGTCCTCGTATTGCACTAGTTCTGTGTTTTTGTCATATACTTGAAAGAGTTATTTCGTTATTTGTGGAAGAAGCGTGAAATCGAAAAGCACATTGCCAAGTATGAAAAACAGTTACACGCAACAACATAAGTATAATAAACATGTGTCAGTGTGTATTAGAATATCTAAAGACACTCTTCGTTTTCCGAAAAAGGATTGTGTAAAGTGTCTCTGTTCGAATCTAACACAAATGAGTTCAACCCAGTTCAACCATTGAGAGTTAGAACACTATAAGCATTATATTTTAGACGAGTTATAAAACTTTGCATTATCCCGACCGACCTCTTGTCGCGTAAATAATTTTGATTGTCTATTTAGTTTGCTTTATTTGTTTGTATAAAAAGGCTTCGCTTAATCCAGAGACATATGTACATGTATCCAAATGCAAAATGATATATTAACTTCATCGCTTTACATTAATCAACTAATCACGTCACAATAAAACGTGAAATTCCTGAAATAATTTGGGATTCGAAATGAGAATCAAAAGCGTTATATTGCAAATTGAGAATGACAGGAAAGTAGCATATATATGCTGTATATGAATGTTGCTGCTACTAACTAACTAGCAACCCTAGCAGAAAATGGGAGAATGATCACTTTGATTACGTTAGCTATTCAGTAATTATAATACTTTTTAATCTGGCATAGGTAGATGTATGAAACAGATCCGTTTCAATCACGTCACAACTTTTGCTAGTTTTTTTTCAAATTGCTTATTTCTTTTCAAACTACTATATATGTATATGTATGTACTACTAACTATCTACTCCATAATATGTCTGAAATACAGCAATTGCAGTTGAAGGAGGAAGTGGTTATTGACGAAAAACTTTTAAGACTCCGCTGGACGACAAATTGCATAGTTGTGTCACCTCCGTAAATCTAGTTTATCCAGCCCACCCAATTCGTGCAAACAATTTGTTTATACGGGATTTCTTAAAGTAGGCCAAGAACATGAACGTGACATATATTACAAGTTTTAGACGAAAGGAAAGGAGCCTGAATAAATTGAATATATTGTGGAGCAGCTGAGCAGACGTAAACAAAAAATAGCTCGCACCTTAAATAATTTTTAAATAATTTTAAAGTTTACTTTTAATGAATCTAATTTCATAATCAATTACCTTCATTTGTTGACTACATACTAATTAAAATTAAACTTCGAAAACTCCCTGCATACACTGATTATTTCGATAATCTAGTGGTCATCTGCATCGGTCCCAGCAAATACACTATATGTATAGTATTCTGCTGGGCACTCCAGCAGGTAAATACTAAAATATTATAAAAATCGTTACATTACAGCCCTACAACTGAACAGATTACTGCTGAGGCAAATTAAATACTTACAGAAAACATAAGCAAACTCATCATCATCATCAATCAACATGAAAAATCAAACTTCTCGACACAATTCATCATCAACTAGCTCAGTAGCAAAACATTCCAACTGTAGTACCTGCACCTCCATTTGCACAATTTTGGAAGGAATAAACGAGAAATTGAAGAAACTTGACATAATCGATAAACTTACCAGTCTAATCAGTGAACTTGCAGATGCACAAAAGAAGACTGCTAAAAATGTTACAGCACTGCAAAGTGAGGTAAAAGATATTCATTCAGAACTAGCAACAGTACAAAAGGACATCAATAGTTTTAGAACTGGCAAAGAACAACTTGAGACTGAAGTGCGAAAAGTGAACTTAATTATTTCTGGCATTAAAGATGAAGAAAAGGAGACTAAAGATAATCTTCGTGTTAAAGTGCAAAACATAGTTAACTCAATCGTGGCTAATGAAACCGTAAAAGTTGATACTGTAACAAGACTGGGAAAATACTCTTCAACCAAACCAAGATCAATCAAAGTTCGTTTTGCCACCATGGCAGAACGCGAAATAGTTTGGGCTAACCACCGTAAAACAACTGCTCCTGTGTACATCAATGAAGACCTTCCAACGACGACTCTACTTGCTAATAGTTTACTGCGAAAAAAGAGAAGAGAACTCGAGAATGACAAGACTTGTGCAAAAATTAATTATTACAAGTGGAACGTGATAACACCTAATAAGACCTTCCAATTGAATGCTGACCTAAACTTTGTCGAAATTGATGCTACTAATGAGATGACTCCAGATTCAACGAGCATACAGACAACGCAGACCAACTGAAGAAATCTCATCAAACTACCACCTCTTGACCCTGTTATATGTAACCTTGATCTGAACTACAAATAATCGTGATAAACTACACAAACCAAACAATAATTTTCTTCTAATTTTAATTAATTATTTTTTAATTATGTAAACCTTATAAACTATAATACCTTTGACTTATATTAACTTTTTACTTAATTGACTTTGAAATATGTAAACCCCATAAAATGTAAAACAATTTGATGAAAGCTAAACTCCTATCAGCGTAACAACCTTGGTTAAGGGTGCTGATAGTGTAATAATAATAATAATAATAATAATAATAAATATTGCTTGTTCCATCTTCGTAATCGGTTTGATAATCCTAACAAGTTGGGCCACCGGACTTCCTCTTGATTAACTGTAATGAAGTATAAACATGAAGGACAGGGCAATGCGAAATTCAGTGTCAACCAAAAGCTGGATGTAATATCCGGTTCACACTGTTGCATGCATGCATGATTGTTGTCGATAGAACGTACTGTACATATAACTTATTTACAAAGTAAATGTCTTAAAACAATCAAACAAAAAATGTATCAGAGTTATTGCAGTTGTGACTCCAGTTTCCTAAATGCATATTTGGAAACCCTGTTTGATTCAATTTTTTAACCTTTATGCCCACCACATCACGTAATCATGCTAATTACAAAGTAAAACAAACACCCAACAGGCGACCATGGGGAGGATGATGTGACTTTGATGTGTGCAACTGCATTTTTTGTAATTTGATCTTGTTTTCAGCTTCGTACAACCACAATCTAATCATGTGGGAACATGAAAAAAACAACCTAGCCATTAATTAACCTTTTAGTTTAGATTCCCCCTTCGTAGTTGTACTTACATACATGGGTGGTTACACAGTCACTGCACAGCTCAGTAAACAATTAGGCATATTTAATCATCTGTAAATGCATACATGTCGTGATTTTGAGTATTTTAATTTACATTTTGGCCATTACCTTATACTGTATAATTTGCTTGAATAAAAAAGAAAAAGGGGCTGTTGTCTCCCACTACTGTCTACCCATGTTTATTGATGAATTCTAGAAAAAGTCTAATTTCTTTTTGTTTGTTTTGTAGAAACGGGGCGAGATATTGATTGGACTTTGCTATCTTCCCACTGCTGAGAGGATGTCTGTTACAATCGTAAAGGTGACTAACCTAAATCCGTATTTTAGTCATGGAACCATCACCAAACAGAGTAAGTTTCAAAAAAACAAAAATGTTATTGTACTTCCTTCAAAACAAATATAGGGTCCTACTCGTACTTGAGTTTTACAATACATACATAGTACGTATACTATTTCAACTTGGCAAACTGGAATTGATATTCAGCATTGAAAGGAAAAGTGTGTAGGCTTTGTGAGTGTTTTATAAAGCATCCCTTTAATCCTCCAAAACCAGAAAGTGGGTCAGGTCAAACAAAATGGCAAATTAAAAGGAACCTGCTGTTGCTGTCTCTTTGGCTAGATAGTAACTCTGTACTTTTCCATCAGTTGTTCATTGAATGAAAGGAATGAACTAAGTTATCGCAAATTGTAAAACTTCGTTGATGAATGTATAGATTTATGTATTCTATTTGCTTTCTATTATGCCAAGGCCATGCGTATGAAAAAGGTGCAAAAGCTGAAAGCTACGTCAGAAAATATATATATGTTGTTCATGACAAGAACTAATTTCGTGCATTACCTTTTTCACATGGAGATGTGAGTGGCAGTAATGAAAGCTACCTGTTTCTTCGACTTTTGCTCAAACTGTAGCTTTCCATTTACTTACCTGCTTGTGTATGTCACGCAAATGTGAATGACTTTCCGTAAAAAGCTGTAAAAGTATAGAAGAGTATCAAGAGTTGGATTGGATATTCGCAAAAAAAATGAGCTCATTTCTCTGACGATGAGTAGAGTGGAGTTCTGTGCAAAGACTTCTGGCGTTTCTACGAAAGATTTATTTGGCACGTTGCATGGTATGGTTAGTCCTTAGTCGTTAATATTTTTTCTCACTAATGTTGAAAGTGCTACGTGCTTTCTTTCGTCTGATTGATGTCGTCATTATGGAATAATAATGATGATGAATATTAAATTATTCCTTTCATAACGTGCCTAAAAACTAAACTGAAACTGTCAGCCGAATCGACCGACTGCGACTTTAGATAGTATTCTGAAAGACGGCATTCTATTGCTTGCAGTTTTCCCTAAAATCATAAGCCGTGCTTTGCTTATAGTACAATTGAATGGAGCTACGGAGAATTGCTTTATAATTTGTATTTCGTTTCATTTGATGATTTTTATAGCTACGTCACCCGTGCAAAAATCGAAATTGATAATAAACTTCATGGCTTATGCATTGTTTCTGATTTCCTTACAGGAGCTTTGTGCACACGTTTCCGACTTTCCTTTTAAAAACAAATCACATCTATCTGTGCATGTTCTAGTAGATTTGCTACGTGTTAAGTTAAACCATTACCAAATGCAATCTACTTCACAAACCTTATCCTGGCTTTGCTTCAAAAAATGTTTTACGCCTACGTAGATTTCAGCATATTGAAGGTCATGCCGAGGTTAAGTAAATTTAGAAAGTAAGCAGTAATTTCCTTGTGTTGACCACGGGACCACGGACTTCCACGACTTGATTATTTCCGCAGACTATTATATTACAACGATGAGATTAAAAGAGCATGAGCATGCTATAATTTTATTTATGTTACAAATTGAATTGGCATGGACGATATTGCTTACATTCGCAAAGACCAATCGACAAATGCAATACAAAAAAATGGATTTCCAACTAATATTCATATACCCCGTTCCAGCAAATTTGAGAAAGTAAAATATGATTTTACATGCGTTTGTCATATATGCGTGAATTAAACGAAAGGGGATGGATGGGTTTGACGGTTTATCACCCTGCTTTATTTAGTCATTTGTGTAAGTTTAAGACAGTGACTGTACAGAACAAATCAGTGTTTTAATAAGAAGTTAAAGAGCAGCTCCTTAGCGGCCATAAGCTCCAGGATTACCCCATCCACCTTGGGCTGCTTGTATTGCAGCTGGATCCTGTCCCCACCCTGCGCCACCTTGAAGACCTTGTACGCCTTGGCCCCACCCAGCACCACCACCTTGTAGACCTTGTGCTCCAAGTGCAGGGTTCTGTACTTGTGCGCCCTGGCCCCATCCAGCACCACCTTGAAGTCCTTGTGCGCCTTGGCCCCATCCAGCACCACCTTGTAGACCTTGTGCTCCACCTGCAATGTTCTGGCCCCATCCAGCACCACCTTGCAGACCTTGCGCTCCAAGTGCAGGATTCTGTCCCCATCCATTACCAGCTTGGGGTGCGACTGCGCCTAGATTTTGTCCCCAACCAGCTGCACCTGGTGCTCCCATTGCTGGATTCTGTCCATTCCATCCATTAGCAGCATCTGGCACCCCGGGTACTACGCCACCGGGATTCTGACCCCAAGCTGAAGCAGCAGCAGCCTCTGGGATACCAGGAACATTATTAGCTCCGGTCCATTGATTACCGATAGATGGATTTTGTGCTGCAGCTTGGGCTCCTTGTGCATTTTGGATGTTCTCAAGTTGTTTTTGCTGAGCCATATTTTGACCTGCGGTGGCAGCTTGGTTTACCCAAGATACATCCCCTGCCTCCCCGATTGTTGCTGGGTTGTCATATCCTAAAATGAATTCAAAAAGAAGAAATCAATGTTTTAAAAATTATACTCAACATTAAAATGAAATGCACAAAATTAACGTGAGTTTGTGTCACACCTTGAGCAAAGCAACTCTGGACAAATGCCACAGTAAGGGCGACTACTAGAAACTTCATTTTGTAAAGTACGTCAGTATACGTTGATGGTATTAAGATTTTGTGCTACTGCTGGTTTCTCGTGAGTCTGCTACCGTCAAAGTCTTGGAACTTAATGACTTGAATATAATGAATTTCTACTCTTCATGACTAAACCAAAAAATATATATTTTCATTGATTGTGAAATAACAATAGCAATTAATTTCCTTGTAGTAATTTACAATGTAAAATTATTGGATTTTGACGCTGGTTTTTGCCTAATTAGTCGAGTCTTACATACTACAGCCATTGTTTAGAGATTTGGGGCTTCGTCAATTACAACATTCGTTGCTCATGTTTATGCTTAAAATAACGAAAACAAAAGAAGGTGATGTCATGATGTGTAAAAAATATAGAATTTAATTACCAATATCCATTAGTTTTGTTAAATTTTATTACTTATTGTTTCATTCTTTCCGTAACCAGACCAGACGGTTTTCACAACTTCAGAAGAAAAAAACGAACAAGGTTACTACTGCACTGGGGTTGTTGCTCAATATTCGTTTCACTTAAAATGTTAAAAAATACCTATTCAAAAAAATGAGTACCTAACTAAACGAATGACAAGAAATAAGTTTTTTGGATATTTTAATTGAAATATGATCATATATCTGTAATAATATTAATGAAATGTTATGTTAAGATCATAGATACAAATATGCATCGCTCGAGCATTTGCAAGTATCAGTTTGGTTGGTCTTTCTATAGTCCATATTTCTCTCGGAGGAGAAAGTATTGCAACATTGCTGCAACCAATGTCATATCCTTTCATTTTGGGGTAACTTGAACACTCACAAATATGCCCAAAGTTTTGTAGAAGCATCATCAATCAATGAACTATGAAGTAAAGACTGATATTCTGGAAACAAGAATTTTGAATCGGTTATTATACGATTAACCATGCCAAATAATATAAAAAAGAGATCTTGATAGGATTGACGTTCGTTCCTGATTCGACAACTCAAGTTTTCAATTTCTTGCGTAAATCGTTTTCTGTAGAACTAGATCTTCAGCACATATAAATATTCATATGATAAATCCACCTCTTAATATTTCCCATCGCTGTCGTTTGCGTCATGATAGATGAAGAGTTGATGTCGTCATCTTCTGAATATTAAGTCAAACATTGAGCAATAATGATTTTTCCATTTTATGATTTTCAGGTATCTGTTACGTCAGACTACTTCTTTTGAGAGCGGACACTGGTCGCGTTTTGAAGAAGAAGAAAACAACATTCCAGAAACTAACAGGCTCTAATGGAGAGCAACCAGTATTTAACGAAACTCTGGTTTTTGACATGCCTCCAAATGAGCTTATTCAAACCGTTGTACTGGCATTAGTTTGCTTTGCGGACAAGCCACCTGGGCCAAAACACCATCGAAGTGATGCAGGCTCAGGGATGAACCCACAACAATATCATGCTACAATGCCGTACTACGATGACTCCCTATTCCACTTTTCAGGAAATCTGAGAACCCCAGCTAACACGGGACATCCGGGAAATGCGCATCAAAATCAGCGCAATTCTCCTAATGAGCCTATAAATAATGGCAGTAGTAACGATGAGCAGAATCGGGGCAATTCTGCAAATTCTACGGAACAAGGAAATTACACTTCTAATAATTCACCTGCAACGGACGTTCGTCCAAAATCAAAAGGCCACAAGGAGAAAGATGTGGTGGTTGGAAAAATAGCATTTGGTTGCTGTGTAAAAAATCCGATTGGAAGGTTCCACTGGGAGAAAATGGTTCTCACCCCACGCACAGTTGTCAACGAATGGCATTACCTCAAATAGATTCGCAAGGTTGATTGAACACTTTCCCCGTAAATGTATTATTCGGACTTTGTCAATGATGATTATAATTTTTCATAGACGTTTTGTACTCGGTGAGCAAGGTTGAATAATAAAATTAAAGAATGCTCACCACGGACTGGAACTATTGGCACAAGTGATAAATTATTATGAATTTTAATATCAATCAGTCAGTCAGTTGGCCGAATATGGCTTTGTTGAAATCAATCATAAAGCAGTCGGGGGTGGAATGTAATCCAGAGAGTTTTTTTCGGTAGTTCTCATTCCTCAACAAAAATGGAATTCCAGTATTTAGATGTATTAAAACACTAGTATATTCGTAAAAAATTAACTTGTATCATAAAAATAGGTATACAATGTATTAGGAGAAATAATTCGTTGCGGATGTAATAATTCCACCCATACACAATAATTGTGTAAAACCTGTGAATTTAAATCCTTCCCAAATAAATGTATAAATTTGGTTTGCATGTGAAAGCCTGATATTTATAAGATTTGGAATCCACAATATCCATCATATCTAAAATTACTGGAGACCTGATTGATTAAGTATTTTATTTCCCCTTTCAGTTTTTGAAAGCTGGTTTTATGTGTTCTAATGTAATGTAAGCCCTGCCATTACATAATTGTTATTATTACTACTGTAATCAATGTGATTTACATTATTGGGTGCCCCATTGTACGTTTTGTTAATCTTTTATGATGTTTGCACACAGAAAGTTTCAAGTCTTTTCGGTTACTACAAAAATTCGATATTCATTCTATACTAATCTGTACTAAAGATTCAAAAAAGCTATAACTAAATAAAACCTGTCTGTGTAAATTTTAAACCTACAAACTTGTCATCTGTATTTTATCATTCTGGCTTTTAGTTGGTACGTACCATCTACCATCTACACTATTAATCGGTTTGTCCATTGCATATAAATTCATTCATTCATCATTGAACAACTACAATTGCATTACTAAGCATATTTACGGACTTAGTTCAATTGAACTTCCGACATAAACACTACACAATAATTGATGTTCTAGCTTTAAGAACAAGAACTAAACACAGAGCAAGGAACACATTATTATCTATATTATCTTCCATAGAACTAGTAAAGGTTAAAGTTGAACTTCTACAGGGATAGATGCAGCTACTGAATGTTCAGACATGTCCTTAGACCAAATAACTTATAATAATCTAATATATGTCTGGTTAAAACTGTTGTTCACTTTAGTTGTTTGAATACACATAAATTGATTATTTATTAACTCTATTTCTAGAATGCGATTGTTTACAACAGTGGTAAGAAAATCATTAACAACATTGACATATTTGATGTTCAATATTTCCGAACTCGATTCGTCGCTAATACATTTGTCACACATCAGCTAAATAAAAGTTTGTTGAAAACCAAGAAAATAAACAGTCGAACAAAAATCGACTTGTGAAACGCTTCTTTATTTGCACAAAACTACTATTCAAAACTATCTTCTGACTTGCGGTACCAGGCTTTGGGTATCATAGTATTTGATGAATTTGAAGGAAACTTGTAATATTCATTTAAGACTAGGAACGAAGATTAATACGTCGTATATCTTGAATTACTGACGTAATTTGCTATTGATCGGTCTTTTTGTCCCTTCGTCCACAAACAATAGGCTGCTGCTACGCCAAATCCTACAGCGCCTCCAACAGCGCACCTTCTCAATCCAGCTAAAATAAACAAACCAAATACTTTATTAAGATGTGCTTCCAGAACCTGCCTTGCTGCCTTCATCTTTACTAATACTAAAAAGGGGTTTAATAATAATAATTTCTGAAGCAATTATTATTAACTCACCGGTTGATTTGAATAAAAGACCTGTAGCAGTGGCAGCACCTAACGTATTAGCGTCATCATCTGTGTCACGGTACCAACTTAAGAAACATCCGAAACCAGAATACATTAGTGCAACTACTCCCAAAGCGTTTGCTGACGACGCTCCTTGCTTTGCGACATAATTAATGAGCCTGTAAGTGTAAACACATAAGAATGAATCACATAAATAATTAACAATCAAACTAGGTATTAAATTACTACTCTTCTAAAAAATCCATTGAATGGTTCGTTCATATTATCTATAACTCTGACTCACTGTGTGCGACGAACTTTGCCAATTTGTCCTTGCGTTTCCTTCATACCCCTGTACAGACCTGCCATTCCCCCAAAGGCCGCTCCAACCAAAACTGAACTACCTATTGTTCCAAAAGCAAACTCAAATCGACCTCTTTGCCTTCCTGCTCCTTCCGGCAAGATAAATTCTGGCTCGGAACTGAGGTAAGGATCAACACTTAAATATGGCGATAATTTTGAAGCTCCACTGCTGTAAACTGGAATGACACCAATCAAAAAGGGAGAAATTAATTCAGACCTTTACTAACAAAGCAATACAATGAGCCAACCAAACATTCAACATTCTTGAAAATCATCATGATGCCTCAATTGCCTCATAAAACTCTCAATTTTAGTTTACACAACATACAACAAATCCCATACCTGAAACATTCATAGAGGGATCTTCCGGTGTGTATGAGGGCCCATACATACTGAGCAAACTCTTCAAAGACGTCCCTTCCTTTTCCATATTGGATGAATTGTTGCTAGAAGACCCCGTCCTGTTTTATGTGAGTAATTTCAAATTGTAAGTTTAAGTCAACTTAATATTCCTCAAGTCTTGAATCAAAACACAATGTTTGGAACCAGCTGAAGCTACTACTAAAAACTACGACTTTACAAACTACTCTATACTTACTTAAATATTTAGTTATTTGCTTGGTGATGTAAACAAATGAGTTTTAAAAAATATTAGTGACTCTTCAACAATTTCATCACATTTATGTGGAGAAGAGGAGCCGAAAAGGGTGGCCCATTTGAAGATCCAGCTCAGAGCTCTCACATGCTTGCAATGCGCTCATGACGTCACCCCCTTCTCACAATGCTTTTTTCATGGTGTAAAAACCCATATATGCAGATGAATACATAAATACAGTTTTATATATGTACATAGTATTACTTTACTATACTACTGTCTGTAGATAAGGATATTACGGATAGGGTATCATCGGTCGGTATGAAGGTGAAGTGCATTAGTATTGGTCTGGATAGATGGCCTGACTTTTTGTTAACTTCTTCTTCAATGTTGCATGTTGGTTTACTTAAGATATAATCTTATTACGTTTTTGTTATTATTGTAGTCTTTTGCGTACTTATAAAATGAATCAGATGAATGTTGAATGTATTATGTTGTCTGTACCAATGGAACATGGAACATTTTATGCCAGTTAATGTTAGTACATCTTCATTTCTTTTTTTTTCAAATCCCTACTAAACTCAGCAAAAACGTTTGATGAGCAGACAAAGCTAAATAAAACTTGTAGCTTGGATTGGATTGGACTCTCATCTTAGCTGAAGCTGATTTTGGCTTTAGAACAGTTTCTTTGTTATCGTTCATGATAATTTGCATAGCACATGCATGCATGAAATAGTTATCATTTTCATTTATTGCACACGCGACTAGACAATAATAATCCATCTCATCCATTTCTGGGAGTTAATTACATGGTTCCAGTTCCATGCATGATATTATGTATTATGACTTTTGGACATTTGATTTGATGCAATTACTAGTACTTTTGTCCTAACTTACGAGCTTCAGATTAGTGCATTCGTTCTTGTTCTTGCCGTGTTTGGCATTTACTCCTAAACTAAACATTTGAGTTTTTTTGCTTTAAGGGTTTTCAGATGAATGATGACTATAACTTTCTTTCGAAAGACCATATAACGTTTAGGTTTGTTAACATTTTCTGTTGCTTCTAGCCTATCTATATCCCACGTAACACTATGCATTATTATAATCAACCAAATTACGTTTGCTTGTGAGCTGCTGAGATCTTCTCGATTAATGCTTTTGCGTCAATGGTACATGCAAAATTTGATCTCGTCAAAATGTACTGAATATGTAATATTTACAAGTTACAAGTATGAACCATGAGGCCAAACCGGTTAGAATGTACACTTCTATTTTTTAAAGGGATTATCTTTCTATTTGAAATCTGATTATGAGCACCGGCATAGAATTATAGGATCGATATGGGTATGAAATTATAAAAAATAGAAAAGAAAAAAGAAAAATTCGACGCGTGTAAGACAAATAAAGGCGTGGGTTGCAGTAGACTTGAGCAGATATGCTGATAAGTTACTTAAGACATAAATATTATTATAATGAAATTACCTACATGTCTAATCACGATCAAGCTACAAGACAACTTTCAGAACAGGGTCAAATTCCAATTACTTTCTCTGAAACGGTAGATTGAAGAGAGAATTCCACCTCTGCATTCAAAAGCACGATTCTTTTATTTGAAGGATTTGTTGATGGACAAGATTACCCAACCCAACTAGATATGCTCTTCCGGTTCTTAAATTCTCCGTAAACTATGTGCAGCATTTTATCCTATAGGGTTTAGTTTATTTCGTTCAATAATAGAAAATTGATCATCTCAACAAACAAACAAATATTTCATTGCCATTTTTTTTGTAGCTTGATTTGATGTGCTCATATAAAATTAATTTTTGTTTTTCATTTAAAATTGAAATTGTAAGCTCTGTCGGGAAAATCCTAGGGAACAAATGTAACCTCCAATATCTATCTTTGTGATGCTAGTGCCAAACTGTTGACTAGTCATCGATGCCCCAAATTATGCCCATTATGCCAGGGTTATGTCAGCAACCCGTGAAAGCTTTTTTATAAAGCATCGCGTCTTTGTTTTCAGTTGCTTATGATGCGTCATGTGTTAAACCTTCCGAAATTCATATATTTAATTTTGCTGACCAAACATTACAATATGCGTGGTTGTCGTCTGTGCTAAGATTTTCATTTAGGGTAATTTAAAACAGGCAAAGGACACAATAACGGAACATTAAATTGGCCATAATATCATAATTAACTGCGCCCAGCTTTCAGTTAAAAGTATTAGGCAGTCTACCTATATACGAGAATTAGGCGAAGATCATTGTTTGACGTGCATAAGCAATATAGAAACGTGCACATAATTTATATACCCTTGAAAGAAGTTCGTCAGAATTACACATACCATACTAGAGAAACACAAATTTTCTGCCGATTGCATGTAGGAAATATCCCACTTTAAATGCTCAAACTAGCACATTGCATGTACATGTTGTATCCGAAGATGTAAAAGAAACAACTTTTGCCGTAACAAACGGTTCTTGAAATGCACCGAGTCGCATCGCACCAGCATGATAATGAATAAAGCTTATATACTGATCCTACAAAATCTCTGCAATCATTGCATTGCAGTACCCACAAGAATACCAATATGGAATTACGTAATACTCAAACATGATCTTCATTTTTTAACTAAATAAGAAGCATAACGTATGATGTCTCTATGTTTTGAACTGACTGGTTTTTAGCATTGAACTAGTCACTCTTTTATCTTTGCAGCTGGGTTGATCTTCTCATGCTAAACAATGGATCATATTATCATTCATCATAAGATGGATCTCTCACATTCCAATAACAATTGTAGGGAAAAAACTTGCTTTGTGTGAATCAAAAAAATAACCTGGAATAAATTATTATAAATAAAATTTACGTGGTAGTTTTTCCAACTCACAACATACACAAAAAATGGTACTCGATTGCCTTTATTCCGTGCTCAGCAATAGTAAAAAACAGTGTGCATGCTTCATTCAACTGAAAGTGAATAGAACATTAAATTGTGGTCGTTGCTATTCACAAAACACACAAAACGTTTACACAAACGCCTGGAAGGATGGGCTTTGACGTATTAAGAAAGAAATGAATTTAGTTGACAGAAGTTTACTAAGCAGTAGATATAGTTAACCGAGATAATCTTTGTGACTCAAAGAACTCCATGATGGTCTTTGCCCTCTTGCACAACAACATGGTTTCAAAAGGCTGATGAATGCATAAACAACGTATTCAAGTGGTATTGACGGTGAAGATAAAATAAACTGCATATTTTGTATATGGTTGTAAAAGTGCTATCCATCATCCAATCTAAGTTAATGCCCTTGCGAGATATTTAAAGGGTTATGTGAAAACGAATGAATTATGATGCTATACATTTTCTCTCTAAAAAACCTGATTGTGATCAACAAGCCAAAGTAATACAATCAATAAACGACATAAGCTTCATGTCGCCCACAGTTTGCGAGTACAGTGAAGAAAAAAGCTTTGTGTTTATCCATTCCCAAAGCATTATCTGAAGTGAAAAGAGCAGCGTCCATATACACAGCACATCCTCATTATTTTTAATAGTTGTGTCATATCATGAGCGTGTGCACTGTGCAGTGCTGCTAACGCTCCATCATTGCAAATCCCAGATACCACGTTACATTTTGACGATTTTGGAGCATTCTTCCAGTTGGCTTCTTCCAGTCGTAGTGCCTTATATATCGTGAGGAGCTGATTGTCCATATAAAAATACATTTTGCAGTAGCAAATTTTGAAATATAACATGGCCAAATGTGTAGCACTAGCTTGGACAATTATGCAGGATCTCTGGGACTTGACTGTGTTGTTACTCATGATTGTCTCAGCCCACATTCAATCAATTTACAAGTACTTCATTCCACCTACTCCAAAGTCGCTCGTTGGGAAAGTAGTGCTGGTATGTGACTATATATGTATTAACCATCAAATTCGGAGCAGCAAGTAGCATCTGCATGATGCAGCATTTGTATTTTATTATGCATTTTCTAAATTAAATACTTGAAGATAACGGGCTCGTCGGGAGGTATTGGCCGTCAAATATGTAGTCAACTAGCCCCCAAAGGAGCAATATTAGTTTGCTGGGATGTTGATAAACGGAGTAACGACAACTTTGTCAAAGATCTTGTAGCAAAAACTGGGGTAAAGGCATTCTCTTACCAAGTTGATGTTTCAGATAGATCTCATGTACAAACAGTACTTCGGAAGGTAATTGCTATTAAAAACATCCAATCTCAATTTAAAAACTAATTAAAATTTCTAGTACATGCAGCAAAATGTTTTTAATTGGATTTGCAGGTGCGTCAGGACGTTGGGGACATCAATGTAGTTATCAACAATGCAGGCATTATGCCTTGCAAACCATTTTTAAATAATACACCTGAAGAATTAGAAAAATTGTTCCAAATTAATGTTCTCGCACATTTCTGGGTCCTTCAAGAGGTTCTCCCTCGTATGATAGAAGTTAATGATGGTCATATCGTTACCACTTGTTCAGCAACAGGAATAATTCCTACAAGAAATCTTGCTGCTTATAGTGGAACAAAGCATGCTGTTCATGGATTTCTTGAATCACTCAAAGACGAATTGAGGCATGACAGTAGAAAACCAAATATTAAATTTACTACTGTGTATCCATATGCATGTAGCACGGGCCTTTTATCGGGTATCAAGAGTTACAGCAGGTAAAGCAACGCCAACTGGATGACTAAAAAAATCAATGAAATTACGAAACAATTTCTTTACTTAACACGTTGCGATTATTTTTGCATGCTTTGCAGATTTCCATTCATTGTGAATACAGTGTTGCAGCCTGAAGAGGTTGCTGAAAAATTGATTAACGGTTTACAAAGAAATTATGAATATGTTTATATCCCAAACTTTATCAAGTTAGCTGGAACCACTGCCAAGTAAGACAAGTATTTTGATTTTCATTTAAAAAAAACAATGTGCTCTGTATTAACTTTACGGAAGTACTTATATAATGAAATTCCATCATTTCTAATTTCCAGATGCCTTTTACCAGACGTGCAGAGGTTAGCAGCAGACTTTATGGGGTGTTATGTTGAACCCGTCGGTACTGAAGCTAAGAAAATAATATAAATAATTGTATCATGAAAACATGTTATAAAAACTTTTAATAAAACGACACTCTTTATAGTGCTTTCAATTTCTGGATATAGAACATATTTTACCCTTTTCCATCCACTGCTCATTTTTTTGCATAAATATTTTTGTACATACACAGTGTTTGTTTGTTGTGTTGCTTGTGTTGCAATGTGCTTAAAATTCGGTTTGGCTGCATTTGTGGGGGAGTGTCTTTCATTCTCGTCTCGAGTACTTTGGTTAAACCATTGCCTTATTGACACAACGACATGCATGCATTAATTTATATAAAATCAAGTTGTCCTTTTGGACCAACAATCTCTATTAATCTCTGTTTGTGTGTTCTTCCCACTTCATAGTTATCAGAATCAGAATGCAGCTAGTGTATACTTGATAATGAAAAATAGGAGCTATAGGGTACTTATGTATGTGCCTTTACGACTTGACATAAGTAATGCATGAGGTCATTGATGCCACATTATTTATCTGCTGATAAAAGATATACTTGGATATATTGATTTGATAATACCCGACAAGTACGGACAAAAATATCCTTGTACAATAATGTGGTTCACTGTATAAGTATATTTTCCCGTGTTTTTATCGGTTGTCTGTAATTTCCATCCATGTTTACATATTGTGCACTGTGAATAATGACTTGATTAGATATACTACACGCTACACCATATAGTATATAATTGTTGGACAGAGTTGATACAAATCAAATTACAATGTTGCAAACAAGCTCTTTCCTTCTTCCTATGATTGATTGAATAATACTCGTGGTACGCCGACGATATCCACTCTCATTCCAAATGCATTTAATTGTAAGTGGCTTTCCGTAAACATATCAACCTATGTAGGTTATAGATTTCTGAAACATTTTAAAATTGATTATTACATAATGTTGCATAAGCCAAACACATGGACGTTTGCTACCGGCAGGAACTTGTCAATTCACAGGAAGCTTTTAAATCGTTCACACATAATAATTAAAGGCATCACTGCATTGTGCGCACATCTCAAAAATTAGCCTCAATGCATTGCATGCAATTATAACACCAACATCCTATGACAAAAAAAATATGATTACATTATCAGTTGTTATCACACTAATTATAGGATGCAGACTGAAGACTAATAAATTATGTTTACACATGTTTTAAGCACAATGATTCGCTTAGGGAAAATACCTACCCTTGTTCCCAAAATAAGAAACTTTTTTTTTTATTTATTTATTTTTTACTCTTGTTTTTACTGTAACTCCTCTTCAAAACAATTACAGACAGATCTTGCGTACAAACATTTGTTTTATCTATCATTTCATGCGTTATATTGATATATTTACTGTATTATACTTATCATGTTATGTTATATGCAGTTTTCATACGTATCTTTAAAAATATTTGATAAACAAAGTAACAAGTGCATATTTGATACTGTACATATATGCATATATATATTGTATGTCCATTCTTACAAATAAAATCCCCTGGTTTTGTTACATGGTTGCTCTCTCTCTCTGTCGAAGATACGATATTTGTGTGCCTGCATTTGTCTGTAACTCATATATCATACATACATAAACCACACTTCATGCATCCTACTATAAAATATATATTTGTATTGCTCTGCAAGAAGTGAAACGTTGAGTGTTCACAAAATGCAATTTTTCTTATTTTGTACAAAATAAAATCTCTTTCAGGCATATCATTTTATGCAGTATCATTGTGTGTGAAAACTGCAAAAGGTTCCCCTATTATATATTATGTTATATCATTGAATACCATTCCCTACCACGACCGACCTCATACAGACACAAAAAATACCAACATAATTACCTACTAACCCAAGCTCACACAAACATACACGCTCACTTGATCCCTTCATGCTTACTTTATCACACGTTCCTCCGTTTATACAGAACAATGAGCTCTCCCATGATTAGGAATATAAAAACAATTAATATCTTTCACAAGTTGTTATAATTAGTCTCACTAAAAGTCACAGTGGACTTTGGAAGGAGGAAATGACTAATAATTATTGAAATAATCTTTGCTCTCCTGCTGGGGACTCTCATAATATTCCGGTGGGGCTTCATCAACTGGGCCAACTGGAAGGCCAGTCCGGGGTGAAAAGGGATTTAGTGGAATTTTTGCGAAAGGATTGTCAGGGAAAGAGTTACCGGGAGCAGCAAGGGGACCAAGTCCACCAGAACTTTTTGGAGCGTCATCATAGTCGGGTGGACCTGAAATTGGTCCGGGTGGGGGTCCGTATGGTCTACTTGAAAAGGATGGGGGTCCACGGGATCTTGGATGACCTCTGCTGCCTCTATGCTTTTTGGGGGAAGAGCCTCCCGGAAACAAGCCAGCAAAAGATGGATCGTCATCGATTCCACTGAAAACATCATTTTCCTCATCATCTTCACCTTCGTCTGGCGTTCCTCCTGTAGGTGGCCCTTGGTGGTCATAGGAAATATCTTCGTCGGTATCCGATCCCTCAGGGTGACCGCTTGAACCACCAAAGCCAAAACCAGGACTGCTGTATCCTCCGTGACGCCCTCCACCTCCACCACATTTGTACATTCTGTTAATTTTGACAACATCCCAATGCGACATGTGTCGTCCTTTCCCGATAGGTGCATTCCCCCTCTGAAGCGAAAGGGAAATATGAAAGTAAACGATTGCAGTTTTTTTTTGTTGGTCTCGTTTTAACGAAACAATATCACACTAATAATATATATACAATGTATACGCCACGCATATACACACATATATATTCAAGGATAAAAGGTTCTTTCTTACAAGAGGACGTATCGTGTCTGAGTGTCCACCATTAGCGAATGCATTGCGCTCGTAGTGCATAATCGACTCATAATCATAAGGCCCAAAGGGGTCTGCACGGCCGTGCTTCTTTTGAAAATTCCTTTCACGACCTATGTAAATTAGTAGAACAGACACAATAGACTTCATTTAAACAAAGCCAACAGTCAACATTCAATCCCAAGTTTTTCTCATGGAGAATGATTGTTTGGTGAGTTGCATTATGCATATTAGGCAAAAATCATTTGCTCATAATATGCATCCAACTAAAGAATGAAAATTGAAATGTAACACAAACCTCGTTGAATGTTTCCCCACAGGATCTCAACGTAATTATCTCTGTCATGTCGAACGTGCTCATGTGAAAATCCAAGGGCATGCATTACCTTAAATTAAAATTTCTTGAATTTACATTTGAGCCCAATTTTAGTTAGGTTACAAACCAAGGGGGTGACAAAAATAACAACTATTTACCTCGTGCACTACTGTGCGATGATTGATACATCCGATCGGAAGACTCAAATCCTACACAAAAAACAACAATTTTGTTTAAATGAATGGAATTATTCCCATTGATAAGAAGTAGGTAATTAATAATTTTGTGAATGGTAAAACGGAAGTTGGTGTTGGATGTAATCACTTTTGGCTGTCCCAAATATATATTTTGTATCAAAAGTCTCAGAGCATCGAATCGGAATATGAAAAAATGATTATCTGATTTGACATGCTTGATACTAATATTATCTAATGCATGATTAGGTTTTTCATACAAATACGTACACACACATGATATGCTGCAATTTATAGCTGACTACTGAAGGTTACGGTGCTTTACATACTGCTGCTTTGCTGTTACAAGAAGAGAGAAAAAACATATTGACATTTTTTGTCACAAATGATTTGCTTCTTGTTTATATGTAGATGTTATCAACACCGTGTTCCTTCCTTCCCCAACATAATATTTTTTTGCTTTTAAGGAGTAAGACAAGAGTGTTTTTGACAGTCATTCTTGTGTAAAAATTCAGAGCAGTCAAGTGTGAAAAATTACTTTTGATTATATCAGCTCAGAAGTTGTAAAATATTTTTTGATACACCAATGAATGCACCTTCTGAATGCATATGCCTGCTACATTGCAATAACCGTGAATGCCGTTTTGTTAACCTGACTGATGATGCCTACTCTGACAACTTAACTTGACATAGCAAAACCAAAACAGAAAACAAATATTATCTTACCTGTTTGCCATTACCAACTCTTCCAACATAAGACCAGCAACCTTTGCTCTTGGTTTTCGATACGTAAACATGATCATGTCCGTGAAGGGAATGGGATTCTTTGTGAACGGCAAATTTAACACAGGTTTTTGATGCGATTTCTTGCAAGCCACCAAAAATTACTCCACGCTCTCGGTAGCCTAATCAAGAGGATTATTGAAAGTGAAGACGTATAATAAGGTCTAAAACAGGAAATTTAAAAAAAAAAGGAAGCGAATCCTCTTACTGTATGCATGGTCAAGGATAATAGGAACCCTCACGACACCACCCCGTTTATCCCATTGGTATTTCGGGTTCATGGCCATGCCTCCTCCTCCAGGTGCCTCCATTATCATATCGTCTGGTCCACTACCCATTTGAGAACATGTTGGCCCGTCTCCCAATGCTTTTGGTAAATATAAAAGATAGTTGGAAAGGGTTATCAACATTTACACAGATTGGGGGTTGTGCCATTTTATAATTTGCCAAACAAGCTTGGCTTTTTTTTGCACATTCACTTTGTAAATTTTGAAACCTCAACACTTTTTTAAAATAAAAATGTAGCAAACCTGGCGCAAGGAAGAATGCACTAATGAATATTAGTAGGTTTAGAGTAAATTTCAACTTCGACATGATTCCTCCAAGCTCTGCATTGATCAACTGATCAACTGAACAGTTTTAGTTTCTGCATGAATCAGTGAAAGTGAACAGCGTAGAGTAATATAACGCTTAAAAGACTTTGTTACTTATTTGTGCTCAAAAAAAGGTATCTTTTTACAATCCAAAGTACAACTTTGTAACCCTATCCTGTACTAATAATATGAGATCTCAATTAATACACAAGAGTAAAGGTAAATCAATGCATCAGTTTAGTACAAATATGGGGGAAAATGCAAAATGTACACAATAAGGACTCTGATGAAGACTGATGATATGATGGATGCATGCATGCAAGAATGCAAAAGTAAGCTACAAAAACAACAAAAAGACAAAAGTTAAGCATGAGGCATAAAGCCCATTATAACATTAAGGTAAAGCGCCATGCCATATTAGTACATAGGAAAAATATTTTTATCATTTTTACTCTGATTTAGGATACTTTTACATAATGTTTATTTTTGAGATAATACTCGAGATACGTTGAGAGGTCTCCATTTTCTGAGCATTCACTTTTTTTCTACATCCGCCGTCTTCGTCCATTACATATATATTATTGCTGTATACTGCATTTAAATGAATGGACACAAAAAAATTACACGTAAAAGGGCACAGAAAAAGATCTTTACAAACCTATTCATTAAAATACGCACATTGTGTGTTGATTAGCCATTTATGTAGTATCATAATATATATTCATAACACAGCACACTATACTGCTGAGGAGGACTTATTGAAATCCAGGAAATTGTATACCCACATTATGTTGTGTTATGTTATATTATTTGAGAATTGAGAGAGATGCTTATACTATATTATACGTGCAAATAAGGACGACGGTGATGTTTAGTAAATGATATATTGATGAATTACCGGCACAACATATTTAAGCTTGTGCTATAGCTATGTAGGTGCCATAATGGGGAGAAGCATTATATTATTTACGCAAGCATGGGGCTTTGAGGCTCCTTGCAAGATTTACGCAATGATACTCACCGATAGGGAACAGTGAGCACCATTCATTCACACATTGTAGTCTCTATATTAAACCAGCAGTTTATGGGCACAGTTTTAACTTCCTTCCTTCTCTTTATGTCAAAAAATTCTCTCAAAAAGCGATGAAAGGCACACAGTCACCAAACTATAATTTTTTTATATGCATATGTAGGTATCTAATATCAAAGTTGTTACGTATCCCTACGTAGCTTTTATGATGTTTTGATGAGTGCATGAAGGGGTGTATTCCTTCACGTTCTAGTCATGCCATTCTATTAGTCAGTCAGTGCGGTGCAGATTATTAGAACATCATATCATATTGTATACTAATGTCACAAATTATTAAATTGTTTTATGACCCATTTTTTTCTGTTTTCGTCGGTTCTCTTCATTGTGTTCTCGGGGAGAGGGCTTAAGAAATGACTCAATATCGTGATGTGCGAGACCCTAAAAAATTATCTTTTCGATGAAATTGCAACATCCTTCATTCACTCAGTTTCAAACACTGTATTATAGAGAGATAGTATACAAATAATTAAAAAAATACTTTACTATTTAAATATATGTATACCTATATAAATACTAATACCTCAGGCACGCACATACGCATTTCAATTTCATTTTCGTATCATTACAGACAGGCATATTAGGCAAGAAGTTCATAGAAGCATGTGATAAGAACATGAACTGCTCGCCAAAATATATATGTATTTTTTTCATTGAATTAATAGCTAGTTCCTTCCGATACATTTTTTTTTCAAATAACAATTTTATTGTAGTGTAGTTAATTTTATCAGATTACAGGCAAGCAAATTGTTGGCCGCCTTATGTGAGTAATTATAGCACTTGCATGCTATGGTTTATTATTGGCACATGCAATTCTGCTGCATTTTTACTGCTGTTCAAACAACTTGAACAAAAGTCTTGTAACACATTTTGTGTTAATTGAAACTATTAGAATCGTACACGAAAACCAACTAACCAAAATCAAAAATCTAAACTACTTATGCATATAATTTGTAATTATGTACAATTGGTTGAGTGCGAGAATTGAATGTACCTACATATTCGCACTCATTTGATAAGATGGTACAAAGATAGAAATTAACTTTTTATCTGATTATCATCTCGCTGCCTGTAACGTAACCTAACATACAACATAATATGGCATTCGAGTGTTAAAATTATTTGATTTTTGCAGTTGTGTTTCAGTACCTATTTATTTTTTATAGTATCGGAAATTGAAAAAGTTATTTTTATTGTTATATAGGTATTTTATAAACAGTACAGAACTATATTCATCGCTTCCCCTATTATCAAGCATAGAAAAAGATATCAAGAAAGATTCAGACTTCATCCTATAAATTTTTAGACGCTTAAAAAAATACCTATAACTATTTGTCATGATGCCAATATGACAAGAGAATATAAGTGGGAGCTATTAAATACGATGTGATGTACTTTGATAATTTTTGTAGAACAGCGGAAGAGCTTTAAAGGAGGAATAGGAAATGGCTATTAAAATGCCTAAAATTTCTAAGATGTTCTCAAAAACATCATTAAATACTGTCATTATAAAGTACAAACTTGGCCAATTATAATCAAACTTATTTCTTCCTAATTTGCTTTGCTGTCGATAAGGTCGGGTTAATGCTCGATATAGCGTAACATAATTATTAGAAAATCGTATAATTTTCCAAAATGTAATACTGGTTTATGCCAGCGTTTAAAGATAAATTTTACTCCAGTTCAAAATAATATTTAAAGCATTTTGTTTTTGCTGACCTTACTTACTATTTATTCAAGGGGATAAAAACGAAACGATTTGAGTTTTTGAAAGTATAACCTGGGTTGGTTTGGTACGCTATCTAGCAAAAGAAAAACATTTCATATCATTTTCCACATCTTGCAGAAATTAAAGCGTATTATACAATTTAGTAATATTTTTATCTCCCAATTACAACTTAGCACCATTTTGCACGGTGTCATGAACCAATTTTTAAAAAGCACAAATTGGTCATTTCAAAATACAAACCAACTAAGCGAGTCATATATTGAAAGGATAATTTTTAACCACAGACGGAGGGCTTACTTGGTGCATGAATGACAATTTTCAGAAAGCTGCAAACTACACACTTACAAAGCAACAATAAAGATAATCATGCTCACATTCAGTGTTGAGGTGAACCAATGAAGAAATTACTTCACGAGTCTTTGTCTTCATCTTTGCTGACTTATTTTTTAACATCAACACATCATGTGTAGTAGTATGGTACGGTACAAGACTGTGCCATTATTTACTGAATTTCCACTGATTTATGACCATTTTATGGCAATTGCATGCCTGCTGACCCATTGATTCTTGATAAAGGTTAATTGCATGCGCTATCCGCACGGTATTGTTTAGCTTTAGTGAACATAAAACCATTGAGGTAAAAGCGTCCAGCATGCTAATGCGTGCATTAAGGAATTAGCGTATCAGTTTAGTGTTTGATGACCTTTGTGTTCAGCGTGCAAGAGATCTCATTGTGGTAAATATATTTTGTAGATATTTCGATGAACTTGTTTGTCAATAATAGATGAACGACCTTTAGTTGGAATACGGTTGTTGTAGGACAAATAAAATTACAAAATAGTTATGCTTCGGAAAATGTAAATGATGGTGAAATTACTTCACGATTACTCTTAATCTTTATCTGCAGACTAAACCGTAAAACCTTTTAAAACTAGCCTGTTGGTCATTTATTATATGATATCCGTATTCATGTATATTCCTATATAACGATCGATGTGCAATGCCTGTAGCAAAAAAAAGAAGTCAAATTCGTTTTTAATAAAAGGTTGATTCATAATTATGTTATAGTAAAATAAAATAAAAACTACTTTCAAGTTCTCAAGTAAAATTTAAAATAACTCCCATCTAAAAGGTGAATAAATTTTATAATGCCTTTTACCCAATCTATGAACTGGATAAATTTAGCAAAGGGAAACAGATTCACTATTAAAATGGAAAACAATAATTATTATTGATTTTTAGACACTGTCCATGTATACGGATAACAAGCAAAAAATGCAATAAAACGATTCAATAAAAATCGAGAACATCAAAACAAAACACTTCAATGCAACATAATCACTTTGGTGTACGTACGAAAGTATGATGTATCAAACCTTTTCGATTGGGCTTGAATTGTTGTTTTTCTTTTATATTAATATCCAACGATGTTGACGGAAGTTAATAGGTGGGGAAGATATTAAGACCTTCAATTTTTACGATCGACCCCTTGGGCGGTGGGTATTTTGTTCAACGACATAAACTCGCTCTGACCCAAGGTCGTTTATCTAATCTTAACTTTCCATTACAGGTTTGTAAGAAATGTCAAAAATATTAACCATGCTAATGACGATAATGACGACTAAAGTACATGTCCATGTAACTGTTAATGTTGTATAAGCTGGTTATGGAGACCACTTTATTACTATTTGAGTTATGGAAGAAAGTGTGTCTTGTTTTAAACTTCCATGAAATTTTTATTTCGTTTCATATGCCACCAGCGCAACGTAGAACAGAAGTACAATAATTACTTTCTCATTCAGGTTTTCTATGAAGGAGTTACGCCCTTGGATTTATTGTGTCATATTTGATAGGTAGTGATTCTAAGTCAATTACATACTTAGTAACAACGGAAAGAAATCAGCCTGTTCATAATTAACATCTGACGTGTGGATTTGATCAATGAATTATTCTTTATCTTGTAAATTATGCTCTTTAGCTTCCAACTTTTTTTCTCCACAAATGTATCAGCATTTACCTTTTGCCAGGGTGTTCGGCTGAAACTCTTGGAAATACAAGGCAGATTTATAAAAAAAAACTAACCAGTCCCTTATCGAGTGCCTTCGGGGTAATTTGAGAAAATGGCAACTTCAGTTCAACAGAGCGTGTACAAATTTTTCAGTAGTGTAGGATGTACAAGAGTGTGCATTTCAAAAGATGGAGGAGCAAAAGATTTTGAGCTGAAATATGCAAATAATTGGAAACTGCTGATTTACACATTTTGTCATATTAACTTTTTGATAAAAGTTACTTTTGTGATTTTGCTTTCATATGGAGCATTCGAGCCCATTACAGAATTTTTTGACTGGATTGCAATACTCCTGTGGTTCCTGATAATAGGAATGATACTCACAAGTGAGAGGTTATTTTACCAAAAGTATCCCTTCTTTGAAATACTTTGTGCTGGTTGGTCATATCAAGAGACCTTGTATCAATGCCTGGTAGACAAAGGGGACGAATTTAAACAAGAACTGCGTGGTTTGACCATATCTCGAGTTAAACTTCAAAGGTAATTAATTAACCTTTAATTAATGTACTTGTTTCTCTGTCTTAAGTACATTGTAGTTATTCTCATATGTCATATCGGTTCATTTAGCTTTATTGCAGTGGTCGGCTCTGCAGCGATGCTGTTCCAATATCTTGCTGCGCCCAAGTATTGCGTCTTTACGTACTCTGCAATCCAGGAGGATACAATGCCACTTTATATTTTGTTTGGTGCTCACGAACTACTTTTCATATTCCATGGATGGCAATTTTATGGTGGTATTATTTATGTCAGCTCGTGCTTTGGAGCGGAACTGACGCACTGCATTAAAACTCTGACAGATGTGTTATATTCATGGTCGCCTACTGGCAGGGGACGAAACAGACTAGTTAAACTCAAGCATGGAAGCTCAGCAGTAGAAAAACAAAATGCAAATCATGTTATTTCGGTTGGGTCACTACGTGATCGAAAGACTGGACATGGAAATGAGTTGATAAACTCGATGGAAGACATCATGATGGAATACAAAAAGCTTATCATTTGGTCTGACAGGATTAATGAGTATGCCTCGTACAATTTTCTTTTTATTCACGGGTTAGCCTACGTTCAAATGGTTTCTGACGTCTTTGTAATGATCCAGTTGTTGCGAATGCCTGAAACTGATGTCATCGGCATTATCTTTTTTGCAGAAGATGCTGGGGTACCGTCATGCTTATTATCCATTGAACCTGTTCCGTGCTGAACTTTATATATTGATGTCATGTTTTTGTAGGTTTGCATGTACATGCTTTTCAAAGTTTTTAAGACAATGTCCTTCGTCTCAGCTGCATCGGATGATTTCCTAACGGGCCTTAAAGTACAATTGAAATCAAAGCATTTAACAGGAATCGAAAGACTGTACAGTAGGAAGTTGTACAATTCAATAAGGAAAATTCAAATGAAAATTGGGCCCAGTTCCATTGGACCAAGCATGGTGGGAAATGCTATGATGACTCTGCTAAATTATTACATTGCAGGTAAGTAACGCTGAACAATTATTCATACTGCATTACGTATAGGATTATGTCTGTGCCTGGTATAAAGGCTCTATATCGAAAATCGAAACTCTTTTGCATGTTCTATGTTGTATCATTGCTTGTACCCATAAGCTGAAGTATTCTATTTTAAATATTGCATTGCAGCTGCCATGTGGTGACTCTTTTCGATTCTCATTTTCGTAAAACCACGACTAGTTTAAATTATTAGGTAATTTGATAATGGATTGTGGCTTCTTGAAAGTGGATAATTATTTCGGGTGTACGTACATGTCAGATGACCAATTTGGCTGATCAAGATGTCTACTTTTTTAATACTTTAGATTGCATGCAACTTTTAACTGTGTCACCACTATATGTATGCACATATATACTCATTTGTCCACTAAAACCTTTGATTATAAAGAGAAGGCTTTGCCTTTGTAGAAATTTTTACTTTTTTCCTACTTATACTAATGTAATTCACTGTAACGTCCGCCATCGCTAATTAATATTTATTGTATTATCCCTAGCTTAATACTAGAGAAATTATTCAATTATTATAATTTTGCCATAAAATTTGCTGGCAAGGGTAGATGTAAAATTTAATACAACTTAAGTGATTAATGTAAGAATGTATAACTGAATAAACAAATAATTCTTATAAAAACAAATCAGAGAAAACAATCGCAAAAGGCATTAAATCTATAATATGGTTGCAATTTAAATATTTAACAACTTTTCTCAAGTTCAAGTTTGCTTATTGTTAGCCTTTGGAATTTTGTTTTAAACTGGCAATGAGATGATAGTAATGGGTATGCTTTCAACCTTACAACTGTTCCTTTCTTATGAAAAAAGGGTTTGAAAATCTCCCTAAACTACTCAAACTGTAAGGGGTTAATACCCATTTTCAAGCCGCAATTATGTTCGTCTCGTGTGACTGATTTTTCATTTAGTACAAAATACGTTACGTCAGAATGAGAAAAATATATGGTGTTGCTTGCACACATGTGTATACATGCTGATGCTGTGCACGCATTGACATTTCTTTCGTATTGACACAACGGGGCAAAGGTCTTGAATCATGAGTGATTCCTTGTTAAGTAATCTCTAGTTGATTTACTACACGAGCACACATTCCGGCCTCTGTAGTCGGTGGTACTAGTTTCAATTTTATTTAAAATGACAAAACTCTTACAATTTGTGCTAACATAAATACATACGACGAGAGCACACCTTATCACTTATGATGATGTATGCATAGTACAACACAACATAAGACTAATGACAAAGCGTCTTGTATTTGAAAGACCCCCGATATCTCTTATGCCATTTAATCTAGATAATGACCCTAAAAAATTTGTCACTACACATATTTTTGTGATAAGTGAATCCCTCTAGCATGGAAAGACCATCCTGATAACGTAAACTTGTATTTTATCTTCCATCAAGAGGTCGGAGTAATGTGGATATACGCATGATCATTGGAAGGGTCAACAACGTGGTGATCGTTATTGACTTTGTTGGTGACTTGACATATATCTTTTAATGCAAACCAGCTATCTTTCGTGGTCATCATGAATTAGTAATTCCATGTTAGAATGCATAAATGAAGGATTAAGACAAAGTCATATCATAATGCATAAAATGCATATACCGCTGTACACGAAAGAGTGGAGTAGAGTGTACTTGTAAGAATTTCTGATTGACATAGGTACGTGCAAGTAAGTTTCATCTTGTGGAAAATCCATCCCACGCCATGATGTGGAATGCATGATTTACATTTAGATGATATATATATACAAGCTATCAATTCGGTCTCAGTTCGACTTTTAAGTGCGTTGGCTTTGGTGGCAGTTGAAGGCTATTTTAGCCTTGTCTGTTGGAATTTCTTTTTGTTTTCTTTGTTGGGTCGAGTGCTAAAAGAAGGAAGCTTGTGAAAATGTTTCCTCGTGTGGCAAAAAGTGTTGTTCCTAGGGCTTTTCAAGCCCGGGTACTTACAGTGTCCATGGTTAGACAAGTGCCAAATTGGATGTGCTATTCAACCTCGGTGACAGGGGAAAGAAAGACAAAGAGGTTGATTCCGAAAAGGGAAGAGTTTGCTTCAAGGCATATTGGTCCTAGAGCAAGCGACAGAGATCAAATGTTGGCCTATTTGGGATACGGGGTATTTTGCTATTTCTAATGTAGTTTAATTATATTCATGTCATTGCGTGCAAATAAAATGAAATTACAACGGAATGACATGGTTGGTATTCAACAGACGCTGGATGAAATGATTCAAAAGGCTGTACCACAAAATATAAGACTAAATCGTGATTTGGACCTTGAGGAATGTTATGGTAAGCCATCCGCACATATTTTGGTTTAAATTTTACTTTATTTAAGTACGTAGTAAATATTTGTCCATTCCCAAATGGAATGAAATTATTATCTTGCTTTAAACGACATCAGCTAGGCTCCAGCATGTCTGCTCGGCTCACAATGTTACATTATGCCTAAATGAATCATTACTTCTTATCAATAATTTTGATAACTCAAACTAGTATGTATCTTCAGACGTCAGCGGCGAGGTCTTAGGGTTATTGTACCACATTAGTCATTATTATTCTACATTACAGTAGTGTAAAGTGTGAAGACTACATGATATATATGTAAAAAAAAACTTAAAACAAGAATAAATTTTCCAGATGAACATGAGGTGATCACCAGAATTCGTGCCATCGCTGAGAAAAACAAGATATGGCGAAGTTTTATCGGAATGGGATATTACAACTGTGTTGTTCCACACCCTATTATGAGAAATGTTTTCGAGAACCCTGGCTGGTAATCATACGCTCACCAAAGTTTTCCACATCTTAAAATTATTGATGCAACGCAAATTATATTAAAGAAAAACACAATAATTTTAATGTAGGACAACTCAGTATACCCCATACCAACCTGAGATCGCTCAAGGACGTCTGGAAGGGTTACTCAATTATCAAACTATGGTCACAGATTTAACAGGATTGCCAGTAGCAAACGCTTCATTGTTAGATGAAGGTACTGCTGCTGCAGAAGCCATGGGTCTTTGTTACAGGTATGATGCAGATATATGAGCTTGTGTGTGTGCATGCAGTATGCATTATTGCTCTCGGGTGTGTCGTTCCCAAATACTCAAATGAATGAATTTTATGGCTTTTAACAGGCAAAATAAGCGGAGAAAGTTCTTTCTCTCAGATAAACTTCATCCCCAGACAATTAGCGTTGTTGAGACAAGAGCAAACTCACTAGGAATGCAGGTCGTTGTTGGGAATGTAAATACTGTAGATTTTGCTAACAGAGATTTCTCTGGTGTCCTATTTCAATACCCGGATACTGAGGGAACCGTTCATGAATTCAGTGATGTGGTTTTACGAGCTCATACAAACGGAGTAAGTAAATAATGCAACATAGCGCATTAGCTTCAGTGGTGTCATATCTTTTTCCGATCTTGAACTTAATAAATACTATTTGCATACATTTGTAGACATTGGTTGCATGCGCCACTGATCTCCTAGCCCTTACGATTTTGCGACCACCAGGAGAGTTTGACGTTGACATTGCTGTTGGAACTAGTCAAAGGTTTGGTGTGCCACTCGGGTATGGTGGACCCCACGCTGGGTTCTTTGCGTGCAAAAACTCACTTACAAGACTCATGCCTGGCAGAATGATTGGAGTTACAAGGTGCAGTGTGTTTGTTTTTAGTAATTAACTTTGGTTGCCCACTACAAAAGAGTTGCTTTTAATTACATGAAAACAATAATAACTAATCAAGTTTTGGTGGTTTAGAGATGCATATGGAAAAGATGCCTTTCGGCTTGCTCTTCAAACTAGAGAACAACATATTCGCCGTGATAAAGCTACGAGTAACATTTGCACGGCTCAAGCCTTACTAGCAAACATGTCAGCTATGTTTGCAGTTTATCATGGTCCAAGTGGGCTGAGGAAAATTGCGGATAGGGTACACAAAGCCACTGTGGTATTGGCAAAGGGTTTGCGGGATTCAGGAAATACAGTAGAGAACCCGATCTTCTTCGATACTTTGAAGGTCAACCCTGCCATGGCCTCCAGTGAAATCAGGCAAAGAGCAAAGCAAAAGGAAATCAATTTGCGGTATTATGTTGATGGATCTGTAAGTAAAGGCCTATGCTAATATAATTTTCGAAACTGAACTGACAACATTTTAAATGCAAGGCTTTTGTCTTAGGTTGGAATTGCTCTGGATGAAACAACAACAGAAGGTGATTTGGATGATTTGTTTTGGATTTTTGGAGGAACAACAAACCTTGCTAAGGTAGTTAAAGTACAAATAACAATGTGAATATTAAGATCCTGCAATTTATCATAGAATAAACAACAAAATGAAATGCTTTCATTTGTTTTGCTAATTAAGTTGGAAAACTCCATAGAAGATGTTGATAGCCTCGAGGGTGGTATTGATAAGTCCGAATTTCAAAGAACAACAGGATACCTAACTCATCCAGTCTTTAACACGCATCAATCCGAAACCCGTATTGTTCGCTACATGAAAACGCTTGAGAATAAGGATCTTTCTTTAGTTCATTCCATGATACCATTGGTAAGAACGATACTTTATTAGAACGTGTGAAACGGAATAATGACAGGTGATGTGTGGGTGAAAAATAATAGACAAAATATATGAGCACCAGTAAAAATATTTATACATGTGTGATTTTTTTCAGGGATCCTGCACAATGAAATTAAATAGTACAACTGAGATGATGCCATGCAGTTTCCGACATTTTACAGACATCCATCCATTCGTCCCACTCGATCAAACTTTAGGCTACAGAGAACTGTTTGAGCAGCTGGAAAAGGATCTATGTGAAATAACAGGCTATGATAAAATCTCATTCCAGCCCAACAGGTTCAATTACATGACATTATATGACCCACATTTATGCATATAACACTGAATTGAACACCAACACAACACTACACACACCCACACTCTCTCTCTTGACAGTGTTTCATAAGTCAATTGAGCTTGACAAGTTTGTTGATGAGTAGGCAATTTTGGTCATTAGGATTAATTGGATTTTCATATGTGCTTAAATATTTTCAGTGGAGCGCAAGGAGAATATGCAGGTCTTCGCGTTATAAAATCATATTTGGAAGCAAAGGGTGAAGGTCATAGGAATGTGTGTTTGATCCCAGTATCAGCACATGGCACAAACCCAGCCTCAGCACAAATGGCTGGAATGAAAGTAGAGGTAATCAATGTAAAGAAGGATGGTTCTATTGATATCAAGCACTTGCAAGCCAAGATTGAGAAACATAAGAATGATCTCGCATGTCTCATGATCACATACCCATCAACAAACGGAGTTTTTGAAGAAACTGTTGCTGATGTCTGCCAAATGATTCATGATGCAGGAGGTCAGAGAATACGAACTAAAATGTCAACTACATAATGATTTGATAAAAAAAAATCAAACTTTCGGTTTTTACGCAACTCTTATGAATCATGATTTATATATAGGCCAAGTATACCTTGATGGAGCAAATATGAATGCCCAAGTTGGTATTTGTCGACCAGGCGATTATGGATCTGATGTTTCCCATTTGAACCTTCATAAAACTTTTTGTATTCCTCATGGGGGTGGGGGGCCTGGCATGGGACCAATTGGAGTCAAGGACCATTTATCACCTTTCCTTCCTTCTCATCCAGTAGTCAATCCATTGGCTTCAATGGGAAAACTTTCAAAATCTTTTGGAGCTGTCAGTGCAGCTCCATTTGGATCATCTGCTATCCTCCCTATTTCATGGGCTTACATTAAAGTATGTATTATACATTGAAATTCATTGCATCTAAAATGCAATGAAAATTGACTATTACTACTTGTAAATTTGGAAGCTAAATGATGATGTAATGTGTAGATGATGGGTGCTAAAGGACTGAAGAGAGCCACACAAGTAGCCATTCTTAACGCGAATTACATGGCCAAACGACTTGAAAATCATTATAAAATTCTGCACACTGGCTTAGGTGGCCTGGTAGCTCACGAATTCATCATTGATGTCAAGGATTATAAGAAAACAGCAAACATTGAAGCTGTCGACATGGCTAAAAGATTGATGGATTATGGCTTCCATGCTCCTACCATGTCTTGGCCTGTTCCTGGATCCCTCATGGTTAGATAACAGTACATGATTTAGACGAATATGTTACATTTTCCTCGTTGAATGCATACAATTAACAATTTACCGAATTTATGTCATATATAGATTGAGCCAACAGAATCAGAAGATAAGGGAGAATTGGATCGATTTTGCGATGCTTTGATTTGTAAGAATTCATTTCACTGCATTCCCATTAATGGTCTCTTATAAGCATCAAGCATTTCAACTATTACATTGCTTTTTTTGGTCTTTTAGACATCAGGCAAGAAATAGCTGATATCGAAGAGGGAAGAATGGACATTGGAGTGAACCCACTGAAAATGTCTCCACATACTCAGCAGCAAGTTATGCGCTCTGATTGGAACCGTCCTTATAGCAGAGAAATGGCTGCTTTCCCAGCGGTAATTAGTAGAAAATATGGCATATGACTTTTTGTTATTCCCCATCAATTAAACTTACTTTCATTTGCATTATTATTTAGCCTTTTGTAAGACACGATACAAAAATCTGGCCCACTGTCAACCGCATTGATGACATTTATGGTGACAAAAACCTCGTTTGCACATGCCCACCTATGGAAAGTTACCAATCACCTTCAGTTGCTAGTGAGAAGGTTGCAGCTGCCAATTAATATTTATATATATGTATCGAAAGATTTATGTCTGTAATATATAAGCGAAGATACTATGTAATATAACCATTTTTTCTTATTATTACTCTAAAAGTATAGGAGATTTATTGTCATATATTATTTGCGCAAATAAAACAACTCAATTCAATAACATTTACAACATAGCGCAACACAATTTGCACTTGCTGCAACTGCAACTTAGTTTTTTAGCCCATAAAACTTTTCAAAAGTTAAGACCATGCAGCCAGCTCTGGAACATTTTGGTAGCAATCCAGAGACTGGGGATTTGCCAATGCTCCTTTGTTCTTTACAAGTTCCCCTTCAATGACATTCCTTACTGCGATTTCAACTTTTTTTCCACTGATTGTGTACTGCAACAAAAGAATAAGAATACATACATGCATTATCATAAATAAGCTCTTTAGTGCATTGGAGAACTGCATAATAAAGTATTTTGTTTGACTCACTGGGATTTCATCAACTGGCAAAATCACTGATGGAACATGTCTCGGGGATAGCTTTTCCCTTATTTCTTTCTTTAGAGACAAAGTCAGCTCATTAGTAAACGTTTTGCCTTCAACCAGCTTAAGAAAGAGGACTACCCTTTCATCAGATTTGCTCTTGTTACGTTGACCCACACAAACAGAGTCGGAAATCTCTTTGAACTGCTCCACTATAATTTGCAAACAGAAATATTAGGATGCATCCTCATAACATCCATGCATACAACTTTTCCTGAGTTGAGCTTGCTACTACTCCACGTATAGAGTATGACTCTCCTTACCAACTTGATAAATCTCCGCACTGCCAAATCTATGTATTCAGAGAAAATATTTTTAATTAAGTTATTTTCACTTCCTTATCTTTACTTAAACCTTAAGAAAATGTAGTTGAGGCCATACTGCTCACATACCTAACGCCACTGGGATTGAGTGTGCAGTCACTCCTTCCCAACATCACGATTCCTTTGGTAGTTGGACTAACGAGCATGAAATCTCCATGAGCCCAAATACCGGGGAATTTGTTGAAATAAGCCTTTTTGTATAGGATTCCATCCTGATCATTATGGAAATGAGTTGGCATGCTTGGAAACGCTGATCTTACAACAAGCTCTCCTCTCTCTCCGATCACGCTCTTCCCGTTTTCATCAACACAATCTAGGTCACAACCCAAATGGTAGGATTGAATTTCTCCACTGTGCACAGGTAACGTCATATTTTGCCCCATGAAGCATCCAACGATATCCGTTCCACCTATTTGATCAATAAAAGTATGAAACATGATCCTGTTAACTTTCAAATTATGTTTGCTATATAACGATGATTCATTTAGTAGAAAGTTAAATTGAAGCGTGAACAATAATTGTTCACTAAGGTAATCAATTATTGATTACCTGATATAGATCCCACCACAACATCTTTCTTTATGTAATTATAAATAAAATCAAAAGATTGTGGCTTGAGGGGAGATCCAGTGGAAAGAACCATTCGTAATTTTGTGCCATTTTTATCCAAATCATTAGCTGATTTTCCTGTCTCTGCAGAGTTTTTAAGAAATACTTCCTCCTGAACTGACAACCATTTTGCACTTGTCCCAAATATTGTGATGTCGAGCTCATCAATTAAGCTCCAGAGTGCTGGTGTTGGGGCACCATCATACAAAACTATAGAGCAGCCACTCATTAAGGAAGATATCAACCAGTTGTACATCATCCAACCAACCTAGAAAAATTAAATCATAAATGCTTCCGCAAACTCTAGAAATTTATTCAAGCTCGGTTTTTTTAATTTGATCATGTCATGTTTCACTTACTGTTGTGTAATAAAAGATTACGTCAGTATTTCGCAAGTCGCTTTGCAATAAATGTTCTTCTGCGTGCTTCAACAAAGTTCCCTTTACACATAAAAACAGAAATAATAACGCATACAGTCAGCATCCATCACAATAATCGATAAGATTTCTTACCCCTACGGAATGAACCAAGCATTTTGGCGTTCCTGTTGTACCGGATGAGTACATTATAAACAATGGATGGTCGGATGTAACTTGCTCATATTGAATTTGAATTTTTGATGATCGGATATCATCAAGTAGGTCGGAAGACCATGTCCTAATTTTCATAATTTGCATAATAAAATAATTATTGCTTAACACAAAACAACGTTGCATGATATCTTTAGGTAATATGTAGGTATGATTGCGGGTTGCAATAATTACCAATTTTCATATGAAAAAGACTTGGATTCTTCATTTTGTGTGGTGAGGAATGGAATGACAACAACATGTTTTACTGAAGTGAGCTCAGCTACGATGGTCTCAAGTTTTTCACGCATTCCATGTGTTTTGCCGTTGTAAAAGACTGCATTCACGGAAATGACAACCTTCGGCTCAGTCTGTTTAAATCTTTCTACAACGCCCTAGAGTGTTGTTGTGAAACTCTGTTAAGTATGTTTCCCTTTTTAAAGTTTTTTCCACTAAATTTTTGATAAATTCTATAAAATATTTTACAGTTGTTCCATAGTCTGGCGAAGTGCACGTCCATACTGCTCCAATGCTGGCTGTTGCCAGAACTGCACACAAAGTCTACAGAACAGCGGATCAAAAGCCATTAACGAGTGTAATGGCAGAGAAAATCATTCCGTTTCTACAAGCGTATGAAAATGTTTTACCTCAGAACAATTAGGCAGAATCCCTGCAACTACGTCGCCTTTCGTAACCCCAAGACTTTTCAATGCAGATGCCCATGCCGACACTTCCTTACGCAACTGGGCATACGTAAGTTTTTGTGTAATAGGATGACCTTCTCCTATAATTATATTGTAATTGATTGTGTGGTAAGTTGTGCTTAACCTTAAGTTAGTAAAACATACATACATGTATCACGTAACTTTAAAGGTTTACCTTTATAGTAAACTGCAATGTCATCATCTTTCCCTTTCTCGAGGAGATTTTCAGCAAAATTGAGTTTCGCACCGATGAACCATTTAGGAATTGCGTCAATTGGCAACGACTCATCAACCACTTGTGTATAGGGCTCGCTGTGAATGATTTCTCCCATTTCCCATACTTCCGCCCAAAAATTGGATCTCTGGGTAACGGACCATTTATGCAGGTCAGCGTACGATTCTGCATAAATCATGAGAGCCCAATATATAAAATGTTCAAGTCAGAACCGAACTGATTGTATATTATATGAATTGATATATCACAATGATATGATATGATATGATATGCGGCACGGCATGGCTCAAGCTACACACAATCCAATATAACTCTTTCATACCGCACAGCCTATCAAAAAGTTTTGCATGTAAAATTCATGGAACTTTGGTTCACGTGTACATACGTGAATAAATCCCAAAACAAAATCTCACAGCATAATACTTTCTTGTGACTTGTCCTTATGCATTATTGAGGATTATGAATGGAACATTTTTTAGAAAGATTTGAACACAAAAACCAAACCCAATGCATGTTTTTTTTTCTACAACTCGTTTATTCGCTGTATATTGTTAACTTACCGAGCTGCAGAGAATACTTTTTGTTCACCGTTTTCCGTAGAGACTCCAACCTTGTGCTGGCAACAACTTCCTTCCCAGGAACCCACAGAGGTTTCTCTACAAGAACAGACAAAGAACCCATGCCGTCTGTCGGTTTCGTAACCAAATAGTTACCGATAGAAGTTTTAGCATACGCAACGTTGCTCCGTAGTCTCTGAAAGGGTTTGCACTCCCTTACAAATCTGCATATAGATAAAAACTGGAGTGGTTTTTGTACATGTAATACGTGGTTGATCCTTCCAGCTCTAAAGAAATTTCGAAACTGAATGCAGATTGCCTGAAGGAAAATATAATGTACGTGCGCCTTAGATGATATACACACGTCTATATGAAAAGAATACGCTTTCCATCTAAGTTTTAATACTTATTGCTTGCTCGGTATAGTTTAACCATACGATTTATTTAATGAAGTTTAATGGAACTATATTTTCTACAGCGCATCACACGATCACACACAGCTCAATTTCTTATTAGATATGATGGGAACCCAAATGTAGACAAGATATACACGTCAAATGTACATACACAAATATTATGTGCTTAGAATGCAACACGCTAACTTGATTCACATGCATGTGAGAACGGGAATTGATCCTTACATAAACATTCTTCCCGCACATGATATATATATATGCATATGTATATAACTATAACAGAGATTGCTAAATGTATACATACGTCAATGTTCTGACTTTTGACTCAGCTCCACATGCTTTTGCCTAGTTCATCCACGTACTATTTCAACTTACATGTAATAGGTAATTGAAAGCATCGGCAGGAAGACCCTGCTTGTCTTATTCATGGGAAACCCCTAAGTAGAAAGAAGTTCGGTGTTCATGAATTAATTCATGCCACCCAATACTTGTTTCTTGCTTTACTTCTTCCAATACACTTGTAGTAATCACTTGCTAAAGCCATTTGTTTTGTATATGGCTGACCAATCTCTTAAAATACATTCTGCTGAATCGGACAAAAAGTTTACACTGAATATGCAATAGATGATTTGAAACCCATCTCCATTCATGAAGACACGTGTTACAAGTTGAAACATTAATATGATTCTGAAGTGTAACAAATCGTGAATGCAGGGGCCTATAATGAGTAAATGTGACTTTGGGGGCGTGTAACAAATATCTGCGGCTGATTGGTCAGCTTTTTCATGTATTATCATATGTTGCAATTCGCAAACATTATTTGACCATCATACCAGCTTTGTAAATGTAAGTAGTGGCAAAAATTACCACAAATTGTATTCTGCTTTATAAGTGTTCATTCTGGTACTCACTTACACTATATAAGACCGGCCTATTGCTTCAAGATGCTGCCATTCTCTTTTCACTAAGCTTTACAAACCACAAGCTCATCAAATGACAGTTCAAGATTCTTCATTCAAGGCATTTTCCAGCGCAGTGGTCTCGTACCATATCTGATAAACGGTTGTAAGTAGCATATTTGCTACATTATAGGCCTACCCTTCCGCTAGTTCCGCTACTATAATTACTAACGAGTACAGATAATAAATCTCTACAGACAGATAGAAGTAAGAAAAATTGTCGTTTTTCTTCAAAACTGGACAAACTTATGTAACTTAATGTCAATTACATAAAGTTGGAAAGTTCAATTTTAATGTTTCGCTAAACGTTATAGAGCAATCCTACTTTTTGTATCACGATTGTACTCCTTTTTTTACTAGTTTGTTCCGCAGTCATCAGAATAATACGCACATGTACAAGAACATGCAGATAGTAGTTTGAGATTGCAAATTGACAAAAGAAGTCCAATATACATAAATTTGTGACATTATCCTTGCACCCAGCCATATTTTTTGTCGACCATTCACCAACTAAACTAAGTTTGCATTTTATATGCTATAGTGAGTGAGTGGAGCCCTGAAAAGCTAGAGAACAGCAGTAGTTTTACGTCAACTCCACCATAAAACGAAAGACTGTCTAACGCCTGTTGTAAAAATGAATGTCATCTTTGCACTACTATCTTCCTCAAGCTCTTTACTCACATATGAATGTCCACTAGGCTAGGCTAAGTACGTACGTTCGCGTCCACAAAACTAGGTTACAACTTACAACTCAGAAATCCTCTTTATGGCTTTGTGAACAGTTGCATAGTCCATAACTTCGTTTCTGCATACTAGCCTCTTCTCTTTACAAAGGACTTACATGATGTTTTAAGGAACGATACGCTGGACATTGCTGCATGAGCAAGTACTCTTTATCACAGGATCAAATAAAGAAACTTTCAAGTCCATCATGATTGAACGTCCTGCTGAATAAACTTCAATTTACCAGCAAACTGTCAAGCAAGCTCTGTGTAACTATCTTTAGGTACGGATATTTTGGCTCTGCCTATATGGAAGTGAAGTTTGACTATATAGAAGACTTTGTAGTTTGTATTTATATATAGCCTTATGTGAACCAAAGTCCAAACTAAGCTCTTGACAATGTATGTTGTGTCTATGTTCCTTAAATATTTATAAAACGATTTTCATTGCTTTGTTCACTCCATGATGGAAATCGCTTAGTTTCCATTCACTTGTTTTTGTTTTGCTCCAACAAAAGTCCTTCCGTTCTTGTTGTTGCTGCTGGTGGTGCTGCTTGATCTCTATCATATCATATCATCCCAACTCAAATAATGAGATGTTTCTCAATCTCAGCGGACTTATTGCAATAAGTATGATAACACAAATCGTAGATAATAATATGTATGCGCCCTGTGTGGTTCTGTGCCCCCACATTCTACAACAATCTCGCCATCATCACTAACATCCACATTGTCATTTGCATTGCCAACTTTTCATGAACGTAATTTCCATAAACATTGCGTTTGCTTACATTATTGTTTACTCATCATAAAAAGAAATTCCAACTTCCTCCACTTTTCGTGCTATAAAATTGTGTAGAATTTACATTGCTACTTTAAAATGAGTTTTACAATGACATTGTCATTAAAGTAGATACATATTTACCAAGTTTTTACAAGTTTAATATCATAATGTATACTCCTACAAATATGACAGCATTCGTTACTAAACTGCAATACGTTCCTTTGTGTCATAATCATAATATACTTCGAATTTCGAATAAGGATGCATAATAATGCCATTGTGCATCATGCATACAGTATAGCCCTGATAAAAAAAGAGAGTGAAACATGCAAGATTTTGTCTCTGTAGGAGAGAGGAAGACAAAAAGAAGACGTCCTCGTGGGAGACTAATGCTTTAAAATAGTTTTTGGAGTAGCAAAAATGACATTCACATGTACTGGTAAGGATCTGTAGATAATAATATTGTAGTGTAAACAAGTGCCTTTAAAAGATTTCCTTTTACAAAAACCCATTACTATTGCCGTCATACTAATTCTCATACTTCCAAAACAATTTCCACACCACCAACTATCCAACTATATAATGTCTGAAGCAGGAGAAAATGAATCTCACTCCTCCCATTACCATTTTTGGCTGAGTGCTGTAGTTCCAATTACAGCCTCATCATAAAGCGACTAGCAGAAAAGCATGGTTACCCTCTTCTAAAAGGGATTTTAAGGCTTTGTCCCACCTTTGAAGCAAGACGAGTTTCCTCAGTTTTTGCGGATGAGGCAGAATTATCTCTTGATCACCCTAATGCAAAATCCCATCTGTAATAGTGTGGTTATGGTAAGCTAGCTTTTTATCCAACCTTCTTCATATGTACATGTATAGGTACTCAAAGTACGGATGAACAGATTGGTAAAGTGCTGTGTAAATGTTTAGTTGAAGTTGAAAATGGAATGGATTTGAGACGACTACAACTACAAACTCTGTTTGTATGCTGAACAAATAACACACATATGAGCATGGTTCAGTTTGACAAAAACTTTTGCGTTTTCCAGCACTAGATGAAAAGATATTCACTTCATAGTTTTATCCTCTCTTGATGAAGAAGCAACAGTGGAGTGAGTGGAGACGATAATGCAGTGAATAAGAATATCTAAAGAGAACAGGTATGCTCTGGCAAAACAACATTAAAAGTAAAATACACATTGAGCATCATCATCACAGGAGGTTTTGTGTTTCGTAAAAAAAATACACAAACGTTCACACACAAGACATGGATGGTTGCTTTAACCATGGCGCATAGCTGATAGCTGAGCAAAATTGTGATGTTGATGTTGCTCGTACTATAATAGTAGAGTTGTATTTCATGAGTTTGCATGCCATGTATGTGAGCGCTTAGATCTGATAAAGAATGAAAGTAAGTATGATGGTGTAAGGCAGAAAGAACTCAGTCATGATCTAACTTTTGGACAAGTTGGTTCCAAAACATGTGGAGAATTGGGATCCAAACGTGTTGTTGCAATTGTCGTGCTGCAAGTACTGGAACCGGCAGTTTGTAGCAGTTCCATAAAACGTGCAGAGAAAGATTTAAAGTGAAGTTTCTTTTTTGTGTGCATGAAACAGATATAAATCTCCTGAAAAACATTTTTAGAAATGTGTGCGACATTTTGTAATAGAATATAAAGGATAAATAAATTGATTATTTCATAGGTAGCTGGAGAAACTGAGTTTAGTGAAACAATTGAACCACCATGATTAGTGATTAATTAATAAACTATTGATTTGCATGAAGTACAAGATTAATACGTGGGTAGTTGGGCTGTGAGTATATTTCGTAATTTGTTAATGATACGGAGAATATGGCTGGAGATATAAAACGGCAAAGAAAATCTTGGACACTTCAAGGTATGACTTTATACATTCATGTTGCAAGTTTAGACAAATGATGTCACCAACCACCTCACCTCTCCATGTTGCACAATTGCATATATATATAGTCTGATTTTGATTTAAGCATGTGTATCTATATTAAAATGTACTTACATATGTGGATGAAATATAAAATTATGACATCATAATGATATGTATGTATGCATGCATATAGTTTTAGGAATAGCAAACTCCATGTTTTTGAATCTGCGAGCTTACTACCTGTAAAGCATCTATGAAAGGGTGCAATGTACAGAAATACAATAAAATCTTCGTTATAGGATTAGCCAAAATGTATCTTTGTTGGATGAATTTATCTTTTGTAATTTGTTGTCAAAAGGAAGTAGTCATCTATGTAAGTATGAATGAATGAATGTATGTCTGGCTGTCAACGTCAAACTATTTGTTCTCCCTTTAACACTATATAAGCTTAGCTGTTATTAGAAATAGGTAGGTAACGCATACTGGATGTTGTTGCATGTTATGTGGCGTGTGCTAAATGTCTTTTTATGGGATGCATGATGTACAACTTTCGCTTAGTTTTTTATGTCATGTCACAAGAATTGATGGGGAATGTTTGGATCGTGGGTGTTGAAAGAAGCCCATATGAATCAACTATGTATTCTGCACTATTCTCCGCCCTATGCTCAATATATGATACAACTTCAAATATTGTGATATAAAAGATCTGAAATCTGTATTAATATCTCCGTTTGTCAGTTTTGAAGAAGATGTTTGACACAAAATCGGTAAACAAGGCAACTGGTTATAAATGGAGTGTTGGCATTAGACAAATCACGACAACGTCAATGTGCTTTTACTATTCATAAGAAATTGTCAAAATTCCACAAAACCCCCCAAAACGGTCAGTCCAGTCCTCGTAATAGAAAAGCCGGTATATTATGAGAATAAGGCCCGTTGAGATATGGGTACATGTGATACACCAATCGATTGGAAATTCAATGAGGATCAATTATCTATCATTTATTTTTTGCGGAAACGTTCCCAATCCGAGAAAATTTAAGTTAAACCTGGCCGAAACCGATCATTTTTACTATGTATGTGGTATGTGTTACTATGTAATTCGGTTGCTTTTTTTTATTTCATACTGTTTTTCATAGGTTAGGTTATAGTAGGTTAACTCGCTTGAAAGTGTGTACAGGGTACTTGAAGGAATAGGTTAAAACGCTTGAAAGTGTGTACAGGGTATTTCAAGGAATAGGTTAACACGCTTGAAAGTGTGTACAGGGTATTTCAAGGAATAGGTTAAAACCCTTGAACGTGTGTACAGGGTATTTGAAGGAATAGGTTAGCAGGTACGTAGTAGTAGAGTATAACGGTGTAATTACCAACGTAATATTGACTACTAGCGGCCAGATAACGGGCCTTGCCCCGTTTCTGAACACCAAACGTTTTTAAGTCACGGTGGTATATATTGTACACCATTTCAATCTTGCAGGCTAGGCGATCGGAACGTCGACTTTAGTTATCCATGCATTTATGATTTGATTACCAAATTTCAATACAAAATAATCCCATAGAATTTGCTCTTCGAAGTCAAAAACTTGAATAACTCAATAGTTTTGAGACACTGGTTGTTTTACGTTTGATAATAGGTAACTGAATGTCAAATCGTGTCTATGAAATATTTTTAATTAAACTTGTGTTTTTAAAAATCGAATTAAATTATAACCGTTCTATAAAGTAAAAATTTGCAGTATTTTTAAGGACATGTGTACCAAAACGGTATGGGGAACTTTATAAAGGGAACAATGTATTACGTTCACGCCACCCATGCATACTACAACCCGGCAACGCGTTAGCTCCAAACACAAAATCCAAGATTGTGCAACTTGATTTATACAGCAAGTTTCGTAGTGATATTGGCTTTCAGTAAAACAGTGATAATTTGAATTATAAGGTGAATTTTGAAAAACAATTTCTGTAATAAGTTTTAAAATCGCTTTTTCTATCAATTCTACTAAAAATTAGCTTTTGAAATACTGTTTTTGTGGTAGTTGATCTGTTTAAAGATCCTAGAAATCAGTCATCTTTAAAGCGATCAACTACCACAAAAATAGTGTTTCAAAAGCTAATTTTTAGTAGAATTGATAGAAAAAGCGATTTTAAAACTTATTACAGAAATTGTTTTTCAAAATTCACCTTATAATTCAAATTATCACTGTTTTACTGAAAGCCAATATCACTACGAAACTTGCTGTATAAATCAAGTTGCACAATCTTGGATTTTGTGTTTGGAGCTAACGCGTTGCCGGGTTGTAGTATACATGGGTGGCGTGAACGTAATACATTGTTCCCTTTATAAAGTTCCCCATACCGTTTTGGTACACATGTCCTTAAGCAAGGTGAGAGAACTTTCATACTGGGATTAAAAAAGGAAAAAGTTCATCTTATTTTTAGACACCTTTATCTAGTTAATTGAAAGTATTTATGCTCATCGTAGAGGGCAAGTGAATTTTTTATATAGCCGTATAACCACATCTCGCATTTCACTTGTGACATAACCGCATAAGCTCAAATTTAGCCCTGCCAGAGAGTCACAAACGTTAAGAGCATAGTCATCAATCCGTCATTTTTTCAAGTGAGCGTACTACCATGACCCTTGCCCTTGCAACAAAATCAGCTAAAGATAAGGACTCATCGAACTTTCGTGAGTTATTTCAGGCTGCATGTCTGCAGTGCTACAATTGTAAGCCCTTTACAGAAATGCAAATGGATGTGTTTTTTTGGGTTAGCAACAAAATCATTGAAAAGTCACTTTTTTAAGGGACCACATGACCATGATCCGAGTTGCAAACATCAAGTTTAGCAGTTGATGTGCACTGGGCAAAGCTTTGCGAATACAATGGTTAAGTTAGGTATGCTACACGTCTGTACTACTTAAATTGCAAACCCTCCAGAGGGATGCAAATGAAGATCCCATTTATTAACCTGCGATCGAAGATCAATCAAAAGCAGGTTATTTAGAATGGATCATAGTCTGTCTGTCCGTCCGTCCGTCCGTTCGCACGATAACTTTTACACCGTTGAAGATTTTCAAAAATTCTTTTTGCTAAACGACACTATAGGTGAAGACCTTGACTGATTTCGAAGATGAGCAAAATCGGTCAATGGCAACTGGGTCAAATGTCAAGGTCAAATATTTTTTAATGACAAATCATGGGTTATGATACATCGAAATGATGCTATTTCTTGAGAAAAACTCAACCATGCTATTTTCAAGATTCAGCAATGACCCCAGCGTGACCTATAAGCGTTTAAAGGTCAATTTTTAAAAAAAATTTTCAGCAGCAACCACAATGATGAAAATTTTTAATTTTTTTTAAACCAATGAACTTCTCAGACACATAGCTTATGCTTACTTCATTCAGCATAAATGCTAGATCGCAGGTTCCTATATATTCTGCCAGTTGTCAGGTTTATTTTAACCACAATATTGTATAGATTACCTTTGAATTCATATGCAATTCAAAGGCCCATATTTAGTCAAAATCAATATTCAAATTATGATTCGAGTCATCTGCAACCTTTAAGAAGTCCCAGGGCACTGCTAATAAACAGTTCGCTTCAAGTAGTTTTACTCAGGAGGGAGCCAATGGAATATAATTCTTTTGGCAAAATCGTCAAATTTTACAAAAAATGCCAGTTTCATGAGGCTGTGTATTCAACATCAAACATATTAGTATGAAGATAATTATTTATTATGAAACACCAACTCTTTGTGATTCGAATGGTGTACAACATGACCACCCGACTTAAACAACGAAGTCAGTAGGGCCACCGACACATCTTCAGTTTTGGTCGCTGCGAATTAATACATGAAAAGTGCTCCATAACAAAACACGCATGGTGCAAACATACAATCAATATGGATGTAACGAATATGATTCGATCCATCTACAACCTTTAAGGAGTCCCAGGGCACTACTAATAAACAGTTCACTTCAAGCAGTTTTACTCAGGAGGGACCGGTTGGAATGTATTTTTTGGGCAAAATCATCAAATTTTACAAAAATTTCCATTTTCATGAGGCTGTGTATTCAACATCAAACATATTAGTATGAAGATAATTATTTATTATGAAACACCAACTCTTTGTGATTCGAATGGTGTACAACATGACCACCCGACTTAAACAACGAAGTCAGTAGGGCCATCGACACAACTTCAATTTTGGTCGCTAAGGATTTTATTTATATAGATCATACACGTTGTGGGGTATGGGTAACTATAGGATTGGTACCAAGTTGGATCGAAAATATCTCGAGATCAGAGCGTTTCCGCAACTAGTCGCCATTACAAAAAATGATCACGATCAAATTTCCAATCGATTGATGTATCACTTGTCTCAGTTTCTCAACGGGCCTTTTGAACATAATGTTCCGAAAAGCCAACGGCTGATGAATCTTGGTCTATAATTTTGGTTGTAACTATGAGGGTATATAACATGAATAAGTTATAATAAAATGCTGACGTGCTACTTAAATGCAATAGCAATTTTACTGTATCTAATATTGGTGTATCGTAACAGTAGTTGAACGTAAACTAGGACCATTTTTAAGCCTTCATTTATGTCCGGATCCGGACTGACTGTTTTGGGGGGTTTTTGGGATTTTGACAATTTCCTATCTCCAAGTATAAGCCCATTGAGGTTGTCGCTATCTGGCTATGCGTGTATACTCCATTTATTACCCGTTGCCTTGTCAAAATATCTTGGTTTGACAATCGAATATTATATAGTATTTACTTACCTGTATTGGATATTGAATCTGCATTATTGCCAATATATTTGTATTCTCATCTCATCTCATGCATGCATTCCATATGTGCTTAAAATGCCTGAATATTTTAAGCTTTTTGTTACATGTGCTGGTTTCTTTTATTTATTTATTGTTTCTCTCCAATGATGGACTGGTGCTGGTGGAAATGAATTAGGTTCTCGACGTGATCGTTCATGTTGTTTTTTCCTCTGCCGTCATTGCATAGATCGAAGCAAGGTCAGCATTAACATACTAAAAGCCCACTTGGCGGAGGAAGGAGATGAAGATGCACAATTGGATGTGGCAAAGCGACTGCTCCAGGAAACATTGGAGTCGGAAAGTACAGAAGCAGCTCAGAGTAAGTTTATAGTGTTTTATTTTAACTTGTAAGCTAAACTAAATTAAGTACGCTCCACCTTTTGTCAACCCATTTCCTTTGGATTTGAAGGTTACTGTAAAACATTTACAAACCAATAAATTATGTATGATTATAGGCAGGTTTGCGAATATGACCTGAAAAAACTGTTTAGATAAAGAAAATATTTAGTTCAGTGAATAAATATTAAAGGATATGAAAAGCAAATCATTGTCGAACTGTGTTTACTCGAATCTGAGTCACTCCAATATGAAAAGTTTTCGTATATGTACAAGAAAGATAAAACACATACATTTATCATGTACTATATGGAAAAGTTTATGAATTATGCAGCCTGTCTGATGGCCTCCGTCATTCCATAACTACTTTCACTACTTGCTTTAACTTGCTTGTCTTGAGCAACCTAAACAATGTTGTACACTACTACTCTCTCACTCTAACTCCATTATGTTTAGTGAAATGAAATATTTTGTGACAGCTGAACGAAATGACACATAGCGTGTCTAGCTCACATAACAATATCCAATATCTATATCGCATTTCATTTCCTTCCTCTAGATGAGAATGCCCGGCTTGCTCTCTATTGGCTCATTAAATCATCCGAGCAAGGAAATGACGAGGCAACCCATTTGCTCCAACAATGTCTTCAATCCGGGCGTGGTATGTGTCGCACTACTATTTCCGCTTAGTCAACTCATTAGTGACTAACCAGCTTTTCCACTTTCTTTTTCATATAAGTTTTTTTTTCAATAAAAAATATGGGCAATGAGAAAGTTTTCATGAAAGCATGAATATTATTTATGAATTGGGGCAACATACAAATTATGTTTTTTTTTCTCTACATGTACACCGTTTGTTTGCCTTAAAGGTCTCACAGCCCAAAACATTTTAGATGTCCGAACTTGTGCCACAACTCCGAAAGAGGAGAAACTGACCTTTAAGGCTGCCAGATTACTCCATAGAAAGTAAGTGGAGACTATGTAGATTATATATATGTAGATATGCATTCCCTTCTTCTGACCTATTCAAAACTTCCCCCAAAGTAGTAAAAAAACTTTCTTTCAACACAAAGTACTAATGTCAATACCGATGCAAAAGGAAATAAAATAATGTCGACTTCTGAAAGCCCAACCTTTTCCAATGTGGTTTTTCTTTTTTTCAACTGAGCAGACTAAGCAACGGGGAAGAATTCATTACAACAGCTCAGCTTCTGGCAAGAGTCAATGCGAGGAGGAAGAATGTCACATTTGAGAAGGAAAATGGGATCGAGCAAGGGGAAATAAATTTCAATGAAGAAAAAGATGCAGAGCAACAGCATGACGAACAACTGGAGAACCAAGTAGTACTAGATGCCACAGATACCGTTCATGAAAACAAGGACTCCGTGCCGAGTGTGGGTTTAAACAAAACATTCATCGTTTCTAGTCATACACAATCTGCTTCCTCCAAACCTGCAAAAGTGGAAGATATCAAGACCCCGTCATCTGAAAATAGTTTTCTCAAACCTCACTCAAATATTGCTGTTGGAGCAAAGCCATCTGACTTGCATTTTGCCATGACGCAATCCGGAAAGAAATTAACTTTGTCGAATCTTTTGTCTGTGGCAAAAGATTTTAATCTCGGGAACATACCACAACTTTCTGTAGATGAAAGAAAACGAATTCTTAGCCGACATAAATGGAATTCCAATTCTTCCTTTAACATGCTTATCCTCCAGTTTCTAATTCTTGCCGTGATGGGAAATGTAATACGACTACGGGATGCTGTGATGTACTTTCTGTGTCTTGGAGTCGTGTGGAGTTCATACAACTTATTTTTGTGGAAATTGCGATATGAAAACTTTAAAGGTGACAGATGATAATTAAAGAATAAAAAAATTATATATATATTTTGCTTTTATGGTCAATAACTAATCATAGTTTCCTACTTCGTTGATTCCAATAATGTAGATTGGAGAGGTGCATTTAACAGTGTACTGAAAGAAGAATCATGGAAGACGAATCGGTTCAAGAAACGATTGTCCTCGCAATATTTGTTACCGTATCTAATTATCACTGTCTTGGCTGCATTTACAACTGGACTCCAAGATCCATTGTTGACCTTCATTTTAGGAACTATAGTCCTGATTTCAATTCAGTTTAGAGTGCTTGGTCGTAAATTACCAAGTTGGCGACAGTTTCTTTTCCTGAGCGTTGCTTTATTGCACTACAAGTCTCCACTCATGAATTTATTTGGAGTGGATTTTACTGAGCAATCACAGTTTCTTCAGGAACCAATGATCTCTAGTCAAGAGCTTCTAATTTATTTCCCTTTACCTTTAAGCGGCTTCACTTTTATCAGCGGTATTTTACTTTTAACCGCTGTAAAAGCTTCAGTTCATGGACTCATTCAGGAAACATTACCTGAAGTTGCGTTTATAATATGGCTTGACAAAGTTGTTCAAGCCTGTGTTGGAATAGAATTTGGGGATATTTCTGTTGGACTATGCATCGCTGGTACCCTATGCATGATTATGTTAGCTGTAAGTTCTCAAGTGAAGACGTGGAAATTATTGTTGGCCGCTGTCACCGCGATATTTGTCATCATGATTTCTGTCGGGTTGGTTCAAAATTGGAACCGTGCTCCTGGAAAGGATGGAGAAAGGGAAATCAGATTTCTGGACTGGGAAGAATATGATGAGAATTGTCACAAAAAAGCTTGGGCTGTGCAAAGCCTGGCATCCACGCAAATAAAGTGCACAGCCTTGTATGGCGATCATAACGGTCCAATGCAAGTAAAATGGAAAGGTAGAATATCGATTGTAAGAGTAGAAAGTATGAAAGTAGAAAAACTCTCACGTTCCTTTCGAGACCCAAGCTTACCGAATGTTGTGTTTGACATCTCCGTGGGAATTTTTCCAGCGCAGAAAGATGATGGCTCACGAAACTGGCAAAGTTATCTTCCTGGATCAAATGATGGTGAAACATTAGCCTTAACCTCGGTCATAGTTAGAACAGATGAGTTGCGAGACGCAAGGCGGAAGCAGTATCTCATAGATCATATTCTCAATTTCCGAAAAGGAGACAAAATTGAGGTTATTGGGAAATTGAAAGACTCCACAATTGGTAGTGTGAAACCGTATATTATTGAAGTTCAAACTTTAAAATGTTTAAGTTGTGCAACCGCAGATTATGGCGAGTTTGCGGTGGCTGAAACTAAAAGTAGTTTGGAGTATGGGTGGAGTCTTGGACCATACAATTTTGAAACAGGTATTTCTCCCTACTCTTTTAATTATACAAGTTTTCTTATTGAATCTGTTGAAAGCTTTCGTTCCATGATAAATGTGTAAGATTATGTTGTAATAGTACCCTTGTTGTTGAGAATCTCAGAAAAAATGTATTATAACAATGGAGAAAGCATTAAAGATAGAGTATCGGTATATCTTCTTTCATCTAATCGTCATGTGGGGTACTGTGAAAATAATTTATCTCGTGAAATGCAACTAGTCCCACTAGGAATAATCCTTTTGTATCCTTATAATTACTTTATTATGAACGTAGTATCGTACTAAGGAATGTAATAATTGTATTGATTTACGTTGTAAACGTGTGTGTAAGACTGACTAATGGTTTATGATTTCTAATTAGCTTGCTTCATTTGGTGATTAATAATATGTAATGTGTGGTGCTTTATTATGTGAATTACTTGGAAATAAATGTGGGCGCCTGTTCTGAGGTTGCACAACAAATTCAGACATGTAATTAATATATTTATCATCTTGATGAAATTTCAAACATACATATCAACATGGATCATAACGCATATCAGAATATATGTGTTTTTTAGTCTAGTATTAGTTATTTTTGTAACTTTACTGAAACAATTTTTTTGGTCTTTAATAGCATGTGAACTCATTTGTTCCTCATTACAAATGTCATGCAGTGTGTGATTCTCTTGCGGTACAAAACTGAGGTAGTGAGATTTCAAATTAGAAATTCTCAGAAACATAAATACTTACTGCTTAAACCACTCTAGAGATAACTTATACTAGTATTAGATAGGGTCAATGAGGAAAGTGACGTGTGTATTGATTCGGCTTTGGATTTGCATTGGGGTAGTACAGTGTGGGGCATGCTAAGACAAGGATGACGGAGCCCCGTAAGAACTTGAAGGTGGAGCACCATACGAACTTGAAGGTGGGCTAGGTGGAGCACCATATGAGCTGGAAGGTGGGGCACCGTACGAACTTGAAGGTGGACTAGGTGGAGCACCATATGAACTTGAAGGTGGGCTAGGTGGAGCACCATATGAGTTGGAAGGTGGAGCACCGTATGAGCTTGGAGGTGGGGCACCATAAGAACTTGCAGGTGGTGAACCATATGAACTTGAGGGTAGGACATCGTTAGTTTCATGACTCTTCTGTTCCTTCAGGTCAAAAGCAGTAAGTAATATAATTCCAAGTCCTATAAAAATCGCACCGGCAGCTTTTATAAGTAGAGCTTGAAGAAACGTGAAGTTCCCAAGTCGAGCCACAAAATTGGGTATAGATCGAGTGATGTTGACAGCAGCAACGATTGGATTAACAGAACTAAAATCCACTCCTACTCCAGGAAGTCCTACTAATGATATGGGGCTGTCAGAAATATTGGGAAAGATCTTTGGGATTGCTGGTTGGTTTACATCATAAGCATGCCTTCAGTTTATAAACGAGAGTTAAAAAATTAAGTCGTAAACAGTATTATTAAAGAAATAATAAAGTGAATACTATAAATAAATACGATTGAAGGTAGGCAGTCACTCCAAAAGAGGCAATCACTCACCCGGAATTAAGATATCCTGTATATAGTAAAGCAGTAATACTAATTGATATTATTGAGAAGTTTGAGTTAGAATACTTCATGTTGGCAATTTTTAGGATATAGCCAGTGGCTTCAATGTTCTGATTCTAAAGTTGACAGACAGTAAGTTAAAAAAAATGTTAGACGAGAAGTGACAGTATAGACCATCTGACATCCAAATGAGGATGAAAGTATCACTATGCAATGCAAATTACAAGCACAAGTGGTCATCATCATTACAGTGATTTCACTGTTCCACTTAAAACACCACAATGTTAATAGGAATGGAAAAGCCTTTCAAATCAAAACAACGGTGTAAGCCTATGTATATAGCGTAACATGTATGCCTTTTTGTAGCTAGAACCTAAGTAGGTTAAAACTGTTTCTCAAATCGATAATTGAATACTTCGGCATGTTTTTCGCAAATGTCAGATACAAAAGGGAAATACACGAGAAAACGAGAGTTGTAAACTACAAAGATGATGGGCATCATAAGAATTAGACAACGGGATAGGACAGCGTGTGTATGTGGATGAATTTTACGAGCTAGATGAAGAAACACCATACGAACTGGAGGGTGCGGGTGGTGAGCCGTAAGAAATTGAAGGTGGGCTAGGTGGAGCACCGTATGAGCTTGGAGGTGGAGCACCATATGAACTTGAAGGTGGAGCACCATATGAGGTTGGAGGAGGAGCACCGTACGAACTTGAAGGTGGGCTAGGAGCATCGTATGAGCTGGAAGGTGGAGCACCATATGAACTTGAAGGTGGGCTAGGAGCACCATACGAGCTGGAAGGTGGGGCACCATATGAACTTGAAGGTGGGCTAGGAGCACCATACGAGCTGGAAGGTGGGGCACCATATGAACTTGAAGGTGAGGCACCATAATATGAGTCCATTGTGTGTTCCGTGTCCTGCTCATGCGCCTTCTTCAGTATTATAGCTTCCGCTATAATAACTGCGACCCCCGCAAAAATTGCACCCACAGTTTTCAAAAGTGCGGCTTGAATCAATGTAAAGTTACTGTGAGGGATTACTAAACCAGAAGTTCCGTTGAATGCGGAAGCGAAGGCATCATAAAAGTCAAAATCCAGCCCTCCGCTTCCACCAAATCCAGGAAGCTGAAGAAAGGATCCACTGTCAGAAATGTTTGGCCAAATCTTTGGAATAACGTGTTGAGGGACTGTACCTGAGTACCTGAGATCGTATAGTACAACCGATTATTACATTATGAATGGGAGTAAAATATGATATAGATTGATGATAAAAGTGGAAAAAATAAGATGGCAAAAAAATAATTTCTTTACAACTCACCCAAAACTAAGATATCCTGCAAACAACACTGATATGATTGATAATATGCAGAAATTTGGAAGGTTCATGCTTGCCATTTTGCTTAGATTTTAGGTGACTGCGCTAAATGCGTGAGTATAATATAAGTGAGTGAGAACCCGGCAAATGGTAAAGAAGCACTAATTTTGCTGTAACCAATGTAAATTTCAAACACGAGGCAAGAGAAAAATATGACATATGCTATTCAAGTCGGAACAACTGTAAAGGCATATTGCCTAGAAGGCAGAACAAGTATAATTGTTATACAAATGCTAATACTTTCTGTAAAACGTTATCATCTTCTTAAGTGACTTATGATGCAAATATGCGAATCATAAACTACAACTTAAAATACGTCATTTTAACAATAAGAAAATGAGTAGGGCGAATAAAACGGCACCTGATGTATAAAAGGTACCAAAATAAGTCGTTAGTTAACTAACGTTACTGACCGATGTAATTTATTGAGAATGCTTTAGCTTCATTTATCCACATTAGCATTTAAGATGCGAGTTTATTAAATGCGCAAACGTCGCAGTACATAACATGTCTAGTTAACTTGTATTTAACACCTCACTAGACAGCAAAAAACAACTGGGTGTTTAGTTAATTTCATCGTAACAATCACAACTCTCTAAGATGTCACAAATGCAATAATCAAAATATATTCCCAGATAAAGGGATCAACACTATTTCAAAGTTACTGAATTACTAAACGGTACTTAAAATCATACTATTATACTTCAGGGACTTGGTTAGCTAGTAGTTGAATTGGTTTAAAGTCGTAAGAATGACTTGTATAATAATTAGATTACAGATGATATATAAGTAATTTGTAGAATTAATTCACAATCAGATCTGATTTTTTAAGACAGACTGAAAGATAATGGATTTTTATGACTGACACAGGTGGAGGCTTTACACGTACTTACAACTTAACAATAAATAAAATAATAAATACAGTTTACTGTAGCTCTGGTCATTTTCAAAAATTTCTGATATGGCGAACCTCATTGTTCACTGGAATTACATTTGTCATCCTTTAATTACAAAATTATTAAACTCAGGTTCAGTTATTTAGAGTAAGACGCACAGAACGTTCACTGATAACTAACTAACTGTCCAGTAGTGTCCACTTAATTTGCAAACGAAAGTGTGAATTACTGAAGAATGTTATAGTGTGATCCAACAACAACCAATTATTATAAACATATTACTTATCTAAATGTTAAAATTTTTCTACCAGGGGAAAATGGATGGCTGTTATGTCATTCATTACGCATAGTGAAAAGAGGTTACAGTTTGTTATACTTTGGTTAGTTTAGTTAGTTATTATCAGGTTTTAAAGCCACCGAAGTTAAATTCACTTTGCGTTCCATAACTATGACCAACGATGTGGTAAGGTCGTTCAATCTTATGATGAACGTAATTCAACAAGTAATAATTATTCGGTCGGGTAGGACGCAGCTTCTAGTGTCAAACAATCCTTTCGGTGAGCAACGGTCTCGTTGTTGCATATATTATCCTCTTCTAGCATCTCAGTTTAACCAAACCATTGGTGTATGCAGGAGTCAACAAGGCACAATCACTTTCGTACAAGTATTCACGTCACTTTCTTTCCATTATTCTGATACCAACACTTAGTAATGTAGTTGTAAGTTGTAATTTGAACTGCACAATAATATAACATGTACGTGTAAGTCGCTACACTATAATACAATAATCGTCTCCTACTTCCTGGAGAGACGAGTCTAATACGGATCTACAGTTTAAACTTTTAAAGATTTAACACGTATATGTAGTCCTAAAAGCTGTTCTTTTTATGCTTCAACTTTTAAAAGTATTGATAAAACGCTGAACAAGTTTGGCTTACACTGCACTGACTCAGCCGGAAAATAATATTGTTCCAACAATTGTTAAGCCTCATAACTTTGTTGACAATAATTGTTTCATGGAAAGACTTCTTATGTACCATTCGCATAACTTGCCGTATCGATTTAAGATTATGCAGTAAATCCACTTCTGCAAAACCGTATTCAAATATTTCGACGCGTTCTGTGAAGTTTTGAAGACCATGGGAAAGAAAACTTTCGTGGTATTGGACCTCCAACGTTTCCTTCCATATATATAAAAATTGGATACCACCAAATCCTTGCAAGGTAGTTTGTCCTCGTTTGAGCAGTTTTCTGCAAATATATAGTAAAAAACTGAATTAAATAAAGTAAATTAATATTATTATTATTATGTTATTACTACTCGTTTATGATGACTACCTTTAATGATGGATTATTTGCTAATGTGTGGTATATCCAAAAAATTCTTGTTGTCACATAATAAGCAACAATCACATCAATTGTGTAATGTCCTCGGGAAATCAGGACCATGATTATTCCTGTCAGGCTTGCTAAGAAGGATGCCCAATGAAGTAGGTAAAATTTATGCGATGAATCTGAAAAACAAGAAATTTATGTATAAGCAAGACAATAAATATCCAATAAAAATTTAAACACATGTTACACAAGTGTGAAACATAACTTACATTCTTTGATAAAGAGATACGCAGTGACTAAAATGACGGTATGACCAGAGTAAATATAATCTCCACAATAAACTTGCTCCCCATTAATTGATAAGCCAAATCCACTGAGAAGTCGAAGAGCTCGTCGAGCAATCTCAAAAACAGAAGTGTTATTCGATGGAGGGGAACAATAATAGGTTGTGGAAGAAACTGGTAACACAGTGACAAACATTGTAACAGATCGCATTAAATATAAAGCTGCTAGTAATAAAAACGCCCTTCGGAAAACAATCCACCTGAAAAAAGAAGATATTTAAGTATATTAATTAACTATCTTTTGGTAATCTTGATTCAGTAATGTACGATAAGTAAAGTAGTTTGTTACCTATGCCTGTGGAGAAATAAAACAGTTACAGTAACGGCGACAGAAACCATTATGAGTATTTCAGAAACATAAAGTGCCCAGTCCTGGGTTGCAACATTATCCAAAATGATATCTGGTAATGGCTTGTAGACATTTCTGTCTGGCAGTCTTTGATGGGTCAGAGCTAAGGACACTGTGGCCAAAATAAAATTGACTACAAGAAACGATAGTGCAACAACAGTCTTCCGTTTCTCCTTGGGAAAACTACCACTAAGGGATTCCAACTCTGGTGGTATATCTATTCTTATTGTGGAGGTGCGAGTACGTTTTCCATCCTGCAAAGGGAAACAAAATACAAAAAAAGTAACACTTAAGTATTCGCTTTCTTACCATACAAGAAATAAAAATAGACTATATATCAGAATGTTAACATTAAAATAAAAAGAACTTACAACTCCAGTTTCCGATGAAACTTCCAGAGGGACGTCTCCATCGGAGCTGTGCCAGCCACCATTCTCACAGTTTTGCAGAAGCGGTTGGCGCTGATACAGCAAATCTCCGCTGGTAGTAGACATTGGGCTGGGACTATTGGAGTAAGCCTGTGTTGATGTACCAGCAGTGGAGTTATTATTATTGTTTAAAACAACTATCGTTGGTGTAGGCGTAAATTTAGAGGGTTGGGGCAGTGGTAGAAAGTTACCAGTCCCGGAACCACTTCGTTTGCTACCGCTGGACGATGGGCGTCCCTCTACACTTAAACGCTCGCCAACAATAGCACTTTGAGATTCAACAGAGGATGATAAACTCTTGTTCTCTCTGTTCAATCCCAACCCGTACTCAGCGGAACTTTGCCTCAACAAATTGTTCGGGTTTGACTGAATCGACACCGTGCTGTTAGTACGGTGCTGTGCACCTTGTCCACCACCTCTAATACAGTCGTTGTTATTAACGCTATTGGAGCTAGTCTGTGGTAGTCTACCAGCTTTGTTAGTAGGGACGCTTGGGCTTCCAATGCTTCTAACCGATGTAGAACTCAAACTATTTGTGTTGGTACTACTTACGCTGTTGGCACGGCTTCGATTATGGACTCCTACAACGCTGCTTCCAGAGTTATTTAAACTTCTGCTTACAGAATTACTATTTGTTCCAACACCTCCCACTACAACTCCAAATCCTGAAGACGAAGGTTCTGCAAAACTTCCATAATCTATCTTGTCTGATGAAACCACCATTCTCCTGCAAACAAAAATTACACGTCAAACATTTAATACAAGTGCGAACTTTTCGTAATAAGTTCCTATGTGAATGCTTACCAAGTACAAGCTCTTATCACTTATCATCATCCCCACAGCCCACAATACACACTTATACAATATTATACGACCCATCAATTAAACACCAGAACATCACATCATCTGGCTATAAATATTAAAACCTTTGGCTTCTTCTCCTATCCCTATCAATTCTGCCCATCCACTTGGCAAGCTAATAATCATGGCAAAACTACCCAACCAAGCTTATTATAATATAGGAGCTCTACTTTATAGTTATAAGTTTGCAAAGTTCAATACTCGAGAAGGTTGCTCGTGGAACCTCTTTCAATCCTATCACAACATTAACTAACATTCACACAGCCGTGAACTTCTCAAACATTATGATTCCCAATTCAGCTAAACCCCATTCCAGTTTTCCAGCACTCCACCAAACCAATGCAACATGTACATTTCACGTAAAATCGTAACCTCAACATTCTAAGCAATAAATATCAAATCAATGTTTCAATATAGACATATAGCTAGCTTTGGGCTGGACTACTGGACATGAAATCCAGCCGACTTAAATGAAAAGTCCATGGGACGGATGTAATCTATAATGTATAAATGCTTCTTGTGTTCTCTTTGAAATTTCCATTTATACAACACGATGTAATATATATTATAATCCAGTTTGCTCAAGTGAAGACAAACAAAAGCGACTACATTAGTTTAATCAATAGCGTTCCATCATGGTAGTTCCATACACTGGGCCGGGGTTGTTGTTGGTCTGTTGCATGTCCATGTCCCTCTTTCCAAGAAATGTGTGGTTGTTGAGTCACTACCATGATATATGTCCCTTTTCATTCCAGCAAAGAGTAAACACAAATTGATGAAATCTTCATTAATGATTAATGGGCTGGAGCTCTGAATACGCCGACCGACCAACAACAAACACGAATGACGAATCTCTCAACTTGTTGATTTTTTGTAGTATGTAGAAATGTAGAAGTAGAAAAAAGGAAAAAAAACGAAACATTTTCTTTGGCTTATCAATGAATTTTATGGGAAAAGGAACACTGGAGGAAGATATCTGACTCCACTCAAGTGACTCAAGTTTAGCTTCTTAAGTAAGTAAAGTGTATAGAAGAGGAGAAAGTCACAAGCTCGAGGAAGAACTTTGACATTTATCCACAACCCACAACCACCACCACCACCTGTCAAAACAAATGGGTCTAAAACTTTCCAAGTGTACATTAATTGAGCTATTTGGATCTGTACTTGGTGTTGCTTGTTGGTGGTCGTGAATACTAACTTTCTAAGCCTGCAGATGTTACCGGGAAGTGTATTGACAATAACATTGCATTGAGCAGAGGAAAGTAAGTGTCTAACTAAAGTGGAATGTCAAATGTCTTTTGTCCATCGATGTCATGTCATAATGAACTCGTTTAGTCACAAAAACAATCCAACACACATACACATGTACATAATTTAAGAAACAGATGCTCCAGCCCCTCCCACCTGTGTGGAACAAACACAGATAAGTATAAACAAACCATCATAATCCGAACTGAATTCCAGCAACATTCGTTCAGGTATGTCTAAACTAAAATTTTCCAATATCTCTTCCGTAGTTCCGACTGGAAATCAAAAAAAATATCCAGCCGGAGACCAACTCCCATAAAATGTAAAAAGTACTCTGAAAAATTGGCTCAAGTATATTGATTGCTTGAATATATCATGTCACTAAACTAACATTGAACATGCAATGTTGAATTTATGTACTTAAGTACGTATGACGTATGATGTAAAAATACACATATAACATATAACCCCCTCCCTTAATGACGTGTCTTTGTATAAATGACAAATAAATGGCGTCAACCGTACTTCATAATTAGTTTTTTCATACTTGATCGACATAACCAATTATGAATACATGATTAGTAAAATACGTAATTAGTACTAATTACCTTAGGATTTCTTTAGTTTCTTCACCTGAATCCTCAAATTTCATAGACATTTTTCCTGATTCCAAGATAAAAAATCACATTTCCGCACGTGCATGTGCTATAGACAGATTTACGAGCTGTTGAGGCTTGGCTTGAGTTTGAGTGTGCGATGTTCGTATGGCTTTTAGCTCTGCTATGACTAAAACACATGCATAATTTGCATGCTTCGGTTTCACAAAGACATGAAATGACGCACCCAAAAAATGTGAATAACGATAAGTTCACAGTTCACGGAGTTTTTGTGTAGTAAGTAAATACGTACGTACAGGAAGCCTGAACCAGTTTATACCCAATATTTAGATCCAATTAAATTCTAAATCACATCTGCGTTAAAAGTCATAAAAATGGTCAAGGCTGACCTTTTCCTTGTAAATAAATAAACATTGAACATTAACTTCACTCCAAACTTTGAGTTCCACCCAAAAAAAATCCATGAAAAAGATAATATCGCACAATCAATTGGAGAACTCTATATAATATGGCTTCAATTCAAGCAAACAAACAAACGATGAGCTCATGGAATATTACATACGTAAATAAAACTTGAAACTAAAACAAACTATGCCATGGATGGAATGCATGGGCTTGGCTGTACTAAATTCCTGCTTTGAACCTAGTATTTTGCGATAATTATATAGAACTAAAGTGAAAAGTAGGGAAGCTATATCAAAATTGGTGTCTTAAACATAAAAACACAAATGGTTTACGAATGTCTTTAATCATTTTCATGCACTATACAACCGAGTTAATCGCACACATGTAAGTAATTACGTGGTAGAAAGTGGATACATGTCATGTATGCAAAAACGAATATCTCACCATCACCGATTTTACACTCAAAACGCTTCCAGCTCTCGCAAATGTAGACCAAATGTTCGCTGTTGTGCGTCTTACATATAAATCTACAGTGTATAGCACTTAACTTTTAACTTCAAGAGCTAAAATTTGTTTTTTGAACCGTATTACTTAAAACTATTGTACTAATGTACTTTACAGCTCACACCAAAAACTCCTTTGAGTTTCAACGAACAACTTTTTTAAACAAAACTGACAATGTTGGCACTGCAAGTGCGCCTGTGTCTGTTTTAATGTTTATCAACCGACCGAGGTGTAGGTAAATGAATGGCAATTCTGGTAATCAGTAGCATCACTAGTCATAACCATATTAGTCATCCCAATTCAGGAAGAATGTACGTAAACTTCGTACAAACATCACACGTTGCCTCTGCTGCGTTCAGATGAACAAAAATATTTTGAGAAGCACAAGAATGAGGGATACGCTGATGCAAACATAAACTTTTATAAAGCTTGCAACGATATATATACGAATGCCTATGCATAATGATGTGATGGAGTGTTCGTGAAGTAACAATGCTAGGATTTTTGTAGGAACATCAGAGGAGCAGCCTCTGCAAATATTGGATGCGATGCGATGATTATATAATACAACTCAAGTTGTACACACATATTAGATAGACATGACATAACCAAACCAGTCAGTCAAGTCTATTCAACTCTCATTTTATTTTTCATAGTAGTAAGCATGCATAATATTATTACGTTACGCTTGTTGTATCCAGTTAGTGTCCAATTTCAGCTTTTGCTCAATGAAGGTAATGAATGCCAAGATAAGCTACAAAATTCGTTAGTTCCTGTATTACCAAGTATGTTATGAAAACTAATACGTACATAGATAATGATACATATATGTGAGTACCAAGTACTACTAGGTGGTTACGCTTTCGTAAAAAAGGATGTGAGCACCACTCCCATGCTTATGCTACATGCACGAATGGCATCTGTGCTTGTTTTGTTATGCTGGTGCAACAACATTTTTTTATATATATATATGATTTTTTTTATCTTCATTGAATAAGCCACATGATTTAACTATATATCCATTGTCCATGTGGCAAGAACAACATCATCATATTATATCTTGCATTGTCAGATTTGGCTGCTTCAGCTAACATTAAAATCATCATGCAAACTTTAGAAAAAATGGGCATGCAGCCACAGTCTCTGCAGTTTGATTCATACGACAAGGATGACTCCAGTCTAGCATATATTATGCCGACTACTCTCTCGTGTGTGAGCACTTGAAAGACTTCTTCTTTTCGAAGGAGTGATCAACATGAAGCATGATGAAATGTATGACTGGCATGCAGAGTTGCTACTCAAGGACAAGTCACTTAAAGTTTAACAAAAGGCTCATTCAGTGTAAAAACAGGCTGTTTATGTAATAACCAGTAGAGTAGGAGGTGCCTTACGTAATGCTTACAAAATTCCAGAACTCAAGTTCTAACGAGTGAATCAAAGCTATGGAAGCTGTAACATGCAGTTGTTTAATTTATCCTTTATCGTTTTACAATGGTAATTGATTTACAAAGGCAAGTTTCCTTACATTCACATTACATAATCTTTGTATTGTATTATGCATTACTGTGCTTTCGCTAGAAAGCATCATGCATGAGTATGCAAGTGTAAATTTGGGCTTAAAAGATGAACCTTCGAACTTATTTCTCTGAAGGATGAGTAATAATCTTGGGAAGAGAGAAACTAAATAACATTTATGAGCAAAACAATATCAAGGCTTTCAGTGATTACTTGTCTTAGGATGACTAAATAGTAATCCATATACATACATATGACGTCATAAAAGTTTAACATCCCATGACATTAAATATATGATGACTCATGCTGGTTTGTCATGATTTGAAGAGTATTACAAGTAACAAAGCAAGCCAGAAAATAAAACAGTATCTGTAAAAAGATCTACGCAAGCTATAACTTTCAACTTTGATGGTTTTTGGTTTGTCTCTATTATCATAAGGAAACAAAAACGTGAAATTGTGATAATTTGCTGGTCAAATAAATCAAACCATTTTTATTTCCAACTTTACGACTATCCTGTTCCACCATCATTTAATTTAAATTAACTCAATAGTATTTTATGCCAGTCAAATTTGGCATCATTCACCTTACATCACATTAAAGTGCAGCTGCTTTCTGGCATCGGTTCGCTCAATTAATTTGAGCTCTACGTGACTGACAATCTGAGCTGCATTTGTTATGAGAAACCTGAAAGAGGTCTTAATTATTTTCTATAAATCTGTATCTTGTTTCTCTAAAGATACAACGAAATAACAGCTTTTCTAGCGCTTGTTCATGTATTAATTAGTAACTTTGAAGAAAAGTTTTGCTTTTGACCTGACGTATTATGTTCTCCATGTATTTCTGCCATGAAGCCGTTGGTTTTCTTAGCCATTAAAAGCATGTAAACCTATTTCATTACTTCATGCAGTTTCTCTGATGAGTATCAACTAACATAGTAGGTATCATCTTTCCAATTCCATTACCGTTTTTCTCATCGACCACAAAAATCAACCTTCATCATAAATCTCATCCTTTAATGTGCCTTGGGTATTTGCGTCAGAGAAAGTCAAGGTGAAACAGCCAAAATTTCACCTTTCTCCATTATCAGAGCCAATAGACTACTCCATAAATTCATTGTCTAACGTTACCACGCCTAATCTCATGTTCATTTTATAGAAAGCCTCCTGTTGATGTTATGTATAATACTTTTTTAAGTTCTAAACACCGAGCATGTACCCTGGTTATTGTAACAAAAACAAGAGCATCCTTCCATTCTATGAAAAACCATATAAACATATAGTAATATAGTTATAAAGATGGGTGCGGTTTCCTTTTCAATATCATTATCATTTTATCCTTTTCCCCAGAGTATATTCAACAATATTAGTAATACACAAGAGGAGAAAGAAAATTGGCTCTTTCCTTTCAATTCATTGAATAGGTAGGTATTCGGAGAGGTCAATTTATACTCTAGCAATCTCATGTGAAGAGGTTACCATCAACTCATAGGCATTGCTTTTCCTTCGTTAAATAGCTTTTTTTTCACTTCACATGCTCACTTCACATGCATACGATTCTGGAAAGGATTTGTTTTCATGTCATTGCAAACATTTGCTACAGGTTTTTACTTGCAACTTCAATGAAGCATAACAAGTTTGTGAGTGTGTCTGTGGTGTCTTCCGCTGTCTCAATATTATACAATATGACTTCAAGATCTTTACTCAACAAAGTTAATAGGAACTGGAATAAGTACTAACTTCTGGGATGGGTGGAATCGAACTGACCTCTTAAGTCGAGGTCAAAATTGGGTTACCACTTACCAGTAATCACACAACGGATGGGATAAATAAAAAATGAAGCTATTGCTTTGAACAACTTGTAATAACAATTCAAGTACTTCCGCGATTACCTAACAGTGACCTAAAACACATCTATTATTTTGTTAATTATAATGTCTTAACACTAAAACGATATCACAACTTCCTTTGATGAAGGGTTAAGGGATATTACGTTCCTTGCGAAATTAAAATCAAAATATGCCACCTTAGATAAAATCGACAGGGAATAACCGAAAAAAACGGTAAATGATTGCATGTTATTTTTCAAGATATAACAAAGGTTGCATGGTGTGCATATGTTGCCCAATGCCATGCTATTTTTTTCTTCCAGTTAGTTGGCACATGGTACATCATTAAACTCTTGTTTGTGCAATGTGATATACTTTTGCAAACCAAGTTCTCAATCCATGTTACCAGCGAACCCCGAAGCTTTATGAAACAGGTATATAGACTGAGAACTGGAATTGCTTGCTAATCAATCCCACGGGATTCCGATGGAATTTGGGCCACAGTAATACAAAGCTTACGAAAAATTCCAATATTTCAGTAGCTATATAAGAGCACTGCTTACAACGTTTTTTATAGTTTATACTGTCTGTTAAAATGGAGTTATTTGTTATCTTTTAAGGTTCAAATACGAATATAATGGAATAGAATGCATTTTATTAGATACACGGTAAATCCTTTCATGTCAAACAATATCATTTCGACACAAATATGATGAAGTTTTTGTGAAATTCTCATGCATTAGTTTGAGGAAAGTAGAAATTGTGTTTCGACATTATTAGAAACGTACAAAAGTAGTACGTGGTTATATACTATCATTTGATATATATGTAGTCTCCATCAAAACCGGTCCCACAGTCCCACACACAATTTAAAAAACGGAAATAGACTGCCATTAGAAACTTCTATTAATAAAAAGTCGATACGTGACAACGTGACTTGGATCAATACTACAACTATTCTACTTTGGGTCAACGGTTTCCCCGTGTTTGAATGAATCTATCAGTCATATACATAGTCATAAATTTGGAAAATGGTGCCGGTAGAAAATCAACAAGCACTCTACTATTTGGTGGTGCAAATGGTTACACTAATGCTTGGAGCAAACTAACACTTTCTTGCGAACAAGTTGATCCAAACTTTAATGATATATACAAAGATTCCTACATATACTACTGCATGTAGTAGGTATACAATTTCTCATTTCCAAATGGCATGCAACCATCCATATAAATTGAAGCATCCAGCAATACGTAACTCATTAACTAAATATGCTCAGTAACATGAAACTGACAAAACACTTACCACTTCCCGAATGCTGTGAGTATTTATGAGGTGACTCCTGTTCCCACTTGGTGAAAACTCACGTTACTTTTCTCAAGTGTCGAGCGAAAACAATCTTTAGGAAATGTTAATGGTATCAAATTTTCTCACACAACCTCTTTTAACAAACGATCAGTCCCCTGAAAGTAGTACACACGTACTTCCTATTATTCCTTTGACAGGGGAATATGCTGCACCCTTTTATCTGTATATTCATCGTAAACTATACAAAGCACTAGCATACTATATTCAGAGGTGCTTTTGACTTTCTCCTGAAAATTAGTTTTGCTTCCAGGTGAATCAAAATGAAAATGGAGACTAAAAGAAGGGAAAGACTTTTTTCCATCAATTCATAAGTACAGGTTGCCGTTCGTTGAAGAGGGGGTAGGTATGCTATTAGTCAGGAAGGATTAATATTGCCTAATGAATGAGATTTCTCGCAAAATTGTATAATCCTTTGGGATGTGACATATTGCAGTTGGGATTTTATCCCCAACATATTACAGCTTCTTGATTTATTCCTTTTCTGTCATATGATGAATGACATCCTGAAAAGTGCAATAAACCCATACATATGTCATTTTGCTTGAACTTCGATCTCTATATAGGTTCATTTCTTCTATATTATAACCGTCTATAATATATTGCAGGGGCAACAAATTTAAATCCATCTGGTAATTTGCATTCAAACACACAACCTCCTATAATGTTCGATTTGCTCTGCGCTCAAACTTTCGGAACACCTGTCCATTACGATTTGCAAGTTGCAACGTTGCAATAAGTGCAGTGTATTATTATTCGTGTTCATAGTCATCCACCGTACTCTCATGAAAACTCGATAAAAACTCCTACTTTTACATGTGTGAGTCGTGTCCTAGCCATAATATGCAGTGAAATATTGAATTTGATTATTAAATGGTTTTTTTTTGCAAAATATTTTATAGTAGCTCTGTATTGGTATTTTCACTGCGTTTGAGTTTTTTCCCTACGTTTCGACCTTCACTTCAATTTTTGGACACTGATAAATGCGTTTAAGGCTGTGTCGTGTAGGTGGATCTTTTAAAATGATCACCCCATAGAAATCCAAACCATTTGTCACATGTTGGTCACAAAATTTTGTATACAAGAACTTTTACAGTCACGTCAGGATCCCATTAAATGCCAACTTTTTTATATGACTATATAACATAACAACTTGCACATGGCTTTACATCAATAAATTTAGCCTACAAGGAAATGATGACACAAATTTATATCGAGTCAAAACGAAAAAACGAAGTAAGTACAGGCAACAACACAAGGTCCAATTTACTAATGTGAACAACGATATAACGGTAAATCGTCAACTCACGAGGATTGATATAAAATAAGCATGAATACTCGTGATATCGATTGCAAAGAGGGGTTTACCATAACGTATTATGGAATAGCGAAGAAAATGATGACTCACACTGTTTCTTACGTTGCAAATGCATGAAAAAATAAGAATCACAGAATTGCGTCAGACACCAAGCTACTTTCTTCTCATCATTAATTGCGTCTTGGTTATTTTCTAACAAGCACCGATTGCAAAATAATATCATGTAATACATGTATACGCAGCATAACATGCAAAAGTACGGAGTACGTAATGACCGACTATTGACTAAACTCATCATGAAGCTAACGATGATGTGGCGATGAATAAAAAATGTGACGCTATGACATTCGTAATCATTCTAAGTATAACCCCTCTTGATAAGTGTGAAATTTCGTCAGGCGTAATTATAATTACATTATTGGAATTTCATGGAAGGCTTTAGGTTATATGCTCAAATAATTCCTAGAATATTCCTATGCCATACTAAAAGTATCCTGAATCGCAAGGTCAAAATACAACGTTTCATTCCGCACATGGCAAGATACTTGTTAGATAACAAAGTTAACACTCATCATATTCTTTGTTGATTATTTAATTTGCATTTGCAAGGCGGAAATATTTAACTCCACTAAATTTGTATTTACATGATGATACGAGATCGTTAAAAATCTTCATCGACTGAATGAAGGAAAAAATGTATGCAAGTTTTTGAGATTTGGATTAATAAAAAACTGAAATCGGCAGTATAAAGCCAGAATATAATAACATAGATCATGAAAATACGTCAATACATAACCTTTTCATATAATGTGCGCTCAGCAATTTTACCACATTAATATAATGAAAGCATTTTCCTCATTACAGAGTCAACATGTACAAAGATAATATAGCACTGCGTTCATATTTCATTTCCAATTGACTGATAAAATAAAATCATTTATGAAACTTTCCAACACAACGGTCAGCCCATTATATCTTATCTTGTGTCAACAAGCCATCCATCTAGCTTGCTAACGGTACTAATTCCGTTCGTTTCACATTTCATAAGCTGCTGCAACTTTTTACGAGCAGTTGACAGCCCGTAATTGCAAAATGAAAGGTAGGCAGAGAAGCTCTTGCATAAATAAAAGTTTTAAATTTAAACTTATGCTTTACAACCAGCATTTCCACTGTTATATACAGAAACTCACAAATCATATATTACCAATATTTATCACCCCATGTCATTATTTCCAGCTTTTCGATATGAATAATTCTACTCACTGCACTCGCATATATATTTAGCACAGGAGCTGAACAATACATCTTAATCAAGACAACCGAACGGAGCCATAGCTGGTTTGCTAACCATTTTTTGTAAACTTACAGCTTTACATGTAAACTAAATCATTAATACAAATTTGACAAGCTGTATAGAACACTATACTACCGCTGTCAACAGTTCTCAATAGCTCTCAAGAGCATTTAACCGTATTATTGGTTGTCAACCACACTAGGACCACTTTCTTGTATGCAAAATATTAAGCTACTCAAACAATCAAACGGGTTTGCCAAACCACGAGGAGTATGTATCCTAGATTTAATATATGTATGTAGTGTATAGATTGTAATAATTCTTGAATTAATCTTTACATACCTTTACTCCTCAGGTACAATGGTAGATTTCAGCCGTAATTGGTTCAAAATGAACTTCATTGATAGTATATTTTTTAAGGTATCTGCATTTCCAAGTTGGTAAAATCACAAGTATTCTTCTTTAGCTCTACGTTTTGGTAATGACGATGCTCAAACTCTTATACAAACTTTGTGTAATTTGGTAACACAGCAAAGCCAAAGAATACTATAAAGTCACAACTTTTTTGAGTAACAATCACTGATAAAGTTTACACAAATAATGGCTTTGGTATAGGTGAGTGTAAAACTGGTGATCTTTTTCTTGCCTATAAAATTGGACAAGTAATATTATTTACACCGGAAACACAGTTTTTTTTGGTGATAGCTTCTCCCATGCATTGATAGGTCATAGTCACCTTATTGCTGTTTCAATAAAAATCAAAACAAGAAAGTCAAAATAAGATTTTCACCCACCTAAAAACCTTCGTGATTTGCACACAAACATCATCGAATCCTTTATATTTTCAGACTAGTGGGGCTCTCCCAGTTTTCATTTTTATTCATAGTGTGCGTACTTGGTTTTCGTGCACTCTCTTACAACTTACTACTACTACATTTGTACAATACATAAAAACCAACCACACACAAAATACATTGAGAAAAAGCACAGTCAAGTCAAGTCACACGAGGGAAAAGGTTGGCCAACTTCTCGAATAAATATAATAAACAGTCTATTCATCCATACATTACATTATAGCAGACATGTTCATTATGTACTTTTACTCAAATGTATGTACACAAAGAGCCCCATATATTTGATATTAGGAACTTTAAAAGATATATACATTTTACACCCAGTCTTCTTCCCATAAGGTCTTTTTGCATGAATCAGACCAGTTTAGTGGAGAGAAGAGCTTTGAGTAAACTGGTCGTGGGTTTGTATGTATCTACTTCTTTTGCTAGGGTATTAACATGGAAGAGTCAGGATAAACTAGTTGCTGGCGATACACCGACTTCATAGTATTATGGTGGGTTGTGTTATAAGGTTTGTTCCCTTTTTCTAACTAAACTCCTTTCTTTGAACGAAGATGAGCTTCATATAATACTCGTATTTTGCAGTGTGTTCTTACGACTTAACCGTAGGCATGTCGGTAAAACTAAAAAAAGTGATGATGATGTTGCTTGCTGAGCAACTATGAAAATAGAGAGAAGCACTGTAAGTACAGCAACATGCAATGCAAGCATTCATGAGGAAAAAGAGCTCTGGCTCTGCAAGGAATACACATACAAGGAATGCATATATATATAGTTTATAGGAATTTAGGAAGTTAGGTCGTTGAGACTGGTGAGTGCAAGTGTACTCAGAGTTTCAGCTGTTTCGAATGCTTTCTTTTCAGCTTTTCATATGCATTGCCTGGCATAAAATGTATCGGAAAGTAAACCGTAAAAAGTAAGGACATAAAATCGAATCTATAATCATAACGCTTAAACGCTATAGACATCCTTTTAGGCTCATCCCTTCCATGCTTGAGCTCTCTTTTTCTGACACTGCCCCATCAAACACACCTAAATTTTTTAGTGTTCTTTCTCTGCCCCTGTATGTGTTCTGTTGGAAGTTGTTCCCTTCCAGCTTGTGACTTGGAATCATTTGCGAATCGATGAAGTTGAGATTAACGTATGTGCAAACTTATTAAGTTAGATTAAAGATGGAATTCCAGCCAAGAACATTCAACCATGGAATATGAGATAAAAAGTATTCCATAACATCATTAATATTGTACCTGAATCCAATATTAATATTTCCATTTTCCAGCTTTCTGAACGGAATGGAGCATGAGGCCTGCTGAGTATTAGTACCACAAAGAATTCTGGATGCAGTTACTACTACTTATTGCATTATTCATTTCAGAATGAACTTTGTTATTGAGTGGCATACTATGAACGTATGTAAACGTACGTACACGACGTATTTAGAATGAAAACGTTGGCGTTTTTAAATATTAAAAAATGCACCACAGAAAAATTCCATCACATGAAAGCTATTACAAACTTATCATTGATACAAGCATAAAGTAGCATACATCAGTTGAAGAATGCAATGAAATTACTCAAAACTTGTAAACATTTTTAATGAGCTTGGCTTGGCTGCAATATAGTGTTTCATCTTACCCACCGTCATGAATGTCACGATAAAGGAACAAGGAAGCTTTTATCTGCAGTCGCCGAATTGCTCGTCATAAATCATAAACTATAGACATCACTCAGGTTATAAAAATATCAGAAAATTACGATGTTTGAGACGAGTCAAGTACATTAAAATTAAATGTTTGCAAAGAACATGATATGCTACAGAATGGAATGCGGTACGATGCATAATGCATCTTGCTATTCTCGCTGAGGGTTTCAGTTTTAAAAGGAAAGTTACGAAACTACAAGTACAAACATGCTGGACAAGGGACAATTTGAATGAATCATGATGATGAAAGGGTAAGTAGTAAGTTGGATATAAGTGCAAGGGAAATCGTAGAGGAACCATCAAATTACATATTTGCAAATTGGATAAAGCATAAATTAAAACATAGGATCAAAGCAAATTTCATTGTCACCTTCTTTCACTTTACAATATATATGCCAAAAAGCCAATGCTTTGCCATCTCCTGTAAACAACGTAATATTATAGCGTGCTTCTACCAAAGAATGAATGAAATGGATGGGGCATGAAGCGAGCGTACAAGTGCATTCAATAGCGGTTGTCCTAGATCAGTTGTCTTTCCCGAGAATTCATTGCATTGCAAAGCAATATATAATGCAGTGCAATGCCTTTTTGCAATATACAAGTCGAAGTAAACATTGAAAGTATATAGGGATGTTGGAATTGTTGGATGTGAACCGATTTTGTATCAATTTAACATTTTACCAAATTTTCAAAATTAAAATTTAGTTGCTTTTGTGCATTAATCAACTCTTAATCTATCTTTTGTTTAGTCCGCGGTAACAGCAAATATCATTTCGCTATCTTTTTGGTGATTAAAAGTGAAAGTGTTGTTATTTGGAAGCGACTGACTGCCTTTCTTGTTGACGTGGAGGGAGGCTTATTTTGTGTTCGAAGCTTAAAATTTGCTTGATTAGTGGCCGCCGGTGCTATTTAGCGCCTGTAAGTTTAATCCTAACTATAATAATAATTTGTAATCTAACAAAATAATGACTTTTAATGTTTTAATCCATGTCCTCGTTGATAGTTTTTACTTAAGGAAATGGATGGAGGTGGAACTAACGAAGCAACTTCTTCAGCGTCTGGCAGTGGAAGAAGAAAGTCAAATGGAAATTCGGTGGTGGGTGCCGTTCAATACGCTCGTCGTGTGAATGAACAGAATTATATGTTTGACGGATGGCAAATAACTGTTCTCAAAAGTCCAATTTTACCTTCTAACTGCTACTGCAATATCCTTGATAAAGACAATACAAGAGGGCTATTGTATGAGCTAGGATGTAAGTTCGAAGATGTCAAACTTCCGTCGAAAACTTTAGAGGAGTCTGGTAGTCAGGCAGGACCAGTAATTAAATGCCACGTCTGCAGGTACGCATTTATACTCTTCATCTCGCTTACCATGCTATCAATCTACTTTTTAGATAGTACAAAAATTGGTTTTAATTATTTTTCCATTCTCCAGGTACACTGAGGACCTCCCTTTAAAGCACTTGCCAGAGATGGTGTTTCCAGATAATTATCTTCATTTAGTTCACGAAGCTAGCGGCCTAATTCTAGAATTTAATACATTTGATGCGATGAAGCTTATGTCAACTCAAGACACGGAATCCCTTCAAATTGCATGTTCGAAAGAATGGCAGGATGCGCAGTAAGTGAAATATGATACATGATTTCAATTTGGTTATTTTTCTCGGAAACTCCCGTTGTGAATGCTAATTAAAAAGGATATCAATTTGTTTCAGGGTGGAAATGGGATTGCCGAAGGAAGTTCTTCATGATTTCAACTGGACCTTTTCAACGGATTATAAAGGGACTCTGAAATCATCTCAAGTTGGAACTGATGTCGCAGTTATTAGTAATCCTCCTGAAGAAATAAACATTGAAAAACTCAAGCAGCGTGAGCAAATACTTTTTTATGATGAGTTAACTTTATACGAGGACGAACTTCATGATAATGGAACTTCTAATTTGAATGTTAAGCTGGTAATAACTCAATCAATCTTTAATGTAATTACTATTGTCTGATCTGAGGAAGAGTTTTGTAATTACAATGATCCTTTTTTTTAAAAATCCATTATAGAGAGTTATGCCTTCCGGGTTTTTCATCTTGCTACGTCACACGTTACGGGTGGATCATGTAATGGCTAGAGTATGTGATACAAGGATTCACTATGAAAGAGGAAATAACTATTTTCTTCGTCAGTCTCAGACAAAGCAAGAGTCTTTTAAAAATCTCGGACATATGGACCCTCATCAGTTTTCTGATACCAATGCACTAGCCCAATTTTTACCAGTGACAAAAGAAACTATTGAGAAAATAGTAATTCAATAGTGATTGAATTTCAAATATGAACAGTACAATAAAATGCTGAGCTAATGTACATTTTTGGAGCATCAAGTGAAACAATAAGTGAAAGCACGGATTTCAGCAGTACAACTTCCATCTTTATTTGGTATGCATGTTTTTCTATTGTATAATTTTTATTTGTAAGGTATATTTATTCAGATCAACCACTATTGGCTGCATTTCGTTTAGAGGCGTTTCATCTTTGTCTATCTTGTATACTAAATTTTACTACTGCTCAATAAATATATCTTACATGTAGCTTGTTTGTAATATTCTTCACCGAATTTTTCATCTACATTTTTCTTACATTATACCACTGTGGGTATACATGATTTCTTCTCGTATCACACGATTTCATATGAATGAAACACTCAGGCTGTATGATGATTCGTCTCAAAAAACGCTTATAGTTGATGTCCATATTACCACGCACCGCGTTTGATTGCAGCAACAAACAGTTAAGTTACATAATAATCACATTACATCAAGAACGTCAACGCTGGTGCTGCTTATCAGTCGTTATAACTTCCGGATGAATTTTTGATGCTTGAATGTCTACAGCCAGAATATGTCTTGCATATTGGCCCTTCATACTACAATATTTTTGATATTCTTGTCCATACTTCTAAGGCTAATTATTATGTGATGTTCATTATCTCATAGATTTACATATTTAAATTGCATAACTTACTAGATAACATTATTAAAGCTAAGCAGGACTTAAAAATAAAACGGAATGTATAGTAAATCTGTAGTTAACACGGATTGATTCTTTCTGAAGAAGTACATATTTGTATATACAATACATTTTTAGGCTTACAGCATCGCATGCGCACATGGCATAAGCTTAATTTTCTAGTTTACTTTTCCTAGTTTTGTCGCATAGGATATAATATGTAGCTTTTGTTCTACAGTTACAGTACAGTAGTATATATATATATATATTTCTATATACATTAGCTAGTAGAGGAGTGTGGTAGTAATTAAATAGTTCACATTTCAGTGTCTAATTACCTTGCATTTATATCGTATGTTGTCATCTAGCCCTGTATTCTTGATAATGACGCGAGATAAATACTTATATTTATACTATATACACGAGATTATAAAGTAGAATAAATTTTTAGTATCTTTTGTGATACTTCAGAATAAATTAGGTCCTACAAGTAGAAATTAACAAAAAAAAGTTTGCAAATGTAACGAATTATATGTTGTACATACTAGTTACTTAAGAGGATACAAATATATGTACACAATGTATTGAAGAGAGGATTGTATATAATTTGCTTGCGAATTGAAACATGACAATAACAAAAGTTATTCTTTGCTTCCCTAAGTTCCAGCAATTTGAAGCACCGCTTGTCCGAACGCTGCGATGAGTACGGAATAAACTCAGTTAATAGATCTACTTGCATGCATCAACCAGACAGGGAGAACTGGAAAAACAAAATTGCGAGAGATTTACACACAAGTGCGAAACAACCTTGTCATTTCTGACTTAGGGCTTCATTTTTCCATACGCAGCATAATAATAATAATACAAGGGGAAGACAAATTAAGCCTTTGAAATTGTAAAGACATTACTAATCATGGATGTAAAATAAATATTAGTTAAACACACTTACAGCTGTGTTACCGGTCGTCCCTTTCGCAGTCTTTGCTGGTGAAGGGGTCCAGTTGGATTTTATGGCCAAAGAGTCAGCAAGAGATGCTAATGTAGAATCTAAGTCGTTCGTTATAAGTGGCTTTGCTGGTGCTGCTGCTGGAGCTCCTCCCATTCCACCTCCTGACTGCTGAGGAGTCAATATGGAACCGAAAAAGTCAACTGAAATTAATAATAAAAAACAGTGGATGTATTAACAAAATTCATATGCATCCATACATATATATAGAGTGTAACCAAACCAATATATAAAAAACGTTTGCGTGTGCTATGATTAAATATATGATTAATAATATGATTGTTATCCGGGATTAAAATGGAAAACTCAATTGAAGCAATTGAAAATGCAAGCTACAGGAAACGAGAACTCGTAAAGTTCTAAAAGGATTTATTTGCACTGAGCTAGTCGCTCCAGTGCAAACGCTACCTGACTGTTGTTGCTGCGGCTGTTTAGTAAATGTTTGAGGAGTTGACGGTGGGGGCGGAGGTGGTGCCCCTCCTTCCTTTGCTGCTTGCATTATTAGATATCAATGCTATTAAACTACTAATGCGATGGCTAATATATATTTTTTAATTAGATTTTTCCGACTAGCAACTGACAAACGAATGAATTTTTACCAAATTGTACTCGGAGTAAGGAAATAGAGTAAACACTTTCACATAATATATTATAACTTTCCCCGATATCTTATACGTGTATCTGATTCATACCTTGGTCATTATTAGATCCAAAAACATTATTCATATTGTTAGCAGCTCCATAAGGCTGTTGAATCATAGGAGGTTGCTGATAAAACTGTTGTTGACCCCCCATTCCCATTGACATTCCACCCATTGGGGCGTACCCATTTCCTCCAAATCCCATTTTTTGTTGCTGCTGCATTGGTTGCGCTGCTGGTGCAGACGAAAACATGTCTGCAAATGGATTTGAAGTTTGCACAGGAGCCGAGTTTGTAGTACCATTAGTTGGTCCTCCCAGCCCTAGTGATAACAAGTCGTCAAGTGCAGATCCTCCACCTGAAGCTGCAGCGACAGGTTGCTGTTGTTGGGCAGGAGGCGTTGGAGAACCAAAGAGATCCATAATCTGTTGGTTTTGAGATGTTTGTTGGGGTGCTGCAGGAGCACTGGACAAAAAGGGATTCGTTGCAGCAGTGGCAGGCTGTCCCGGTTCTATGAATATGAAGATAATTGGCGAGTAAAAACTTGGTTCATACAAAATGACAATTTACCATGTATCTTACAATAATGTGGTTAATATAGTACCTTTTTGTTCTCTGAAATGATTCAATGCTGCTTCTTCTTCTGCTAATATCTTCTGCTTCTCATCTGAAGCAATGAAAGCTGACGATGTGGAACTGAAAGATGACACATCAACTGAATTTTGCTTAGATGAAGTATTTAACTTCTTCCCTTCTAGGGTGGCTAAATGTTGTTCTAATGCCTCCAAGAGTGAACTTGGGGCTTTAGTCAGATCTGGTATTTCCCCCTTATCGATACCGACTGCTTCTGCAACCTATAAACATGAATGATTTTAATTTTTAAAACAAGTTTTTTTTTTCATTTTAAATTGTTGTAGCATGGATTGCGCCTATTATATTTTATCAGAATTAAAAGTTTTCTACATAATGGCTTGCAGCCATTGTTCAGACAGGGATAACATTCATCATCTTTTACATTTTAGAGCATGTAGGCATACGAACATAACATGGGAAAAATAAGTGTGCTTGAACAAAATACCTTGAGAAATTCCGACACTTTGTCCATACGTGTCAAAAACTTTTTATAGAAATCCAATGCTTCCTTTGCATGCTTCTTGTTCATTGTGAAATATTTTTCCAGTAGGTTTATGACTGCATCGTTATAGGTGGCGAAGAGTCGGATCAGATCCCGAAATAGGAGTGAGAATCCAAATCGCATCAGTGAATTTCTATGAATGTCATCCGGCGACGAGTCAAATTCTAACAGCGCATCCATCTGTGTCTGCAACACTGGAAATGTTTTCAGCAATGGCTCTGTGCCCATTGTTCGCAGAGTTCCATCTTCCTTTCTATACACACAAAGGTTTCATGTTTTATGGTTATGATAGTCATAAACTCTAGACTTTTGAAATGGTCCTCTAAAAAATGCAACATATGTGCCCTTACCCTCTCTTCACTTTACAAAAGTCGAACGCCATGGTTCGGTATGAGAGGGCCTTCTCATTCAAATATTTTGCATATCTTCGGATGAATGGCGAAACCTCATAGCCTGGTATATAAAACATAAGGGCATAAATAAACATTTCCATATACTCCTCCGTATACGAAGGCATTTCGCGAAAGATCCGGTCAACTTTGATAACGCTTATCTCAAAGAGGACTTCCTCAAATACAATAATCTGCATATCCCCTGAAAGATAAAGATTGTGGCTTTTGAATGATGGGTTGCTTGTAGTAGCAGTCATTTGCTTTGTAGAGTTAGAGCTGGAAACGTAAACGCGAATGTTTTTTACAACACAAGATATTCGTGCGCAGATGAAACTGCATTTTTGAAGAGCCTTTCTTCGAACTTAATTAGAAATGAGCTTCAAAAAGATGGTTTTGATCCATTGCCAGTGCGATCAACTATTATTGAGTGGTGCAAGCGATTTCGTAGTGGTGACCCATCGCTAGAAAATAAGGCAAACCCAGGATGACCTTTAAGTTTGACTGACGACAGATACGTAGCTAAAGTGAAAGCTGTTGTTGAAAAGGAAAGACGACTCCTGTTGCGAGAAATAGCAGAAAAGGTCAATATAAGTGTCATGTCAGTGTTGAGAATTCTACATTTGACTTTGGGTCTATCTCTTCGCTGTGCAAGGTCGATTCCCAAACTGCTCACACCTCAACAAACGAAATTTAGGTGCAAACGAGCCAAGATAATCTCAACCTCCTTTCTCAGGATAGAGATTTTTTCTGGGGCAAGTTGTGATTGGGGCTGAAAGTTAGCTTCATCTCTATCAGGCAGAGACTACAAGACCGTCATCACAATGGCTCCCAGCTGGTTCACAACCCCCTTTAAAGGCCATACGTAAAACGTCAAGTGCTAAACTTATGATGATCGTTTTTTGGGACCGGTTCTGAGTTTTGTTGACCGAGTTCTACCATAAGGATTCTACATTGACCAGACAAAAATATGCTGATATCTTGGCTAAGCTGAAATCAACATACATCAAGAAACGAGGTCAAAACCAATGGGATGACAGAATTTACTTATTGCATGATAATGCACCATCTCACACTTCGAAGGTCGCATAGCAAAACTACGGGACGTCGGGTTCATTCGACTTTGTCATCCTCCATACAACCGTACCCTTGCTCCATCGGACTACTTTTTGTTCCCAAAACTAAAAAATTACATGCGTGGGAGGAAGTATAATTCGGATGAACATGTCAAAAAAGTGTAATTTCATGGCTTGGACATAGAGGCCCAGCATTCTTCTCTATTGGCATCTCGGCTCTTGAAAAAAGGTGGAAAAAGTGTGTACGAGTTGGGGGAGATTATGTAGAAAAAATAAATTAAATATGTCAAGTGATTATTAAATGAGAGCAAAATAAAGTTGACCTGATGTTTCGCGAAATACCTTCGTATATACGATAGACTCAAAGACTAAAAGACTCCCCAACGACTACTACTGTTATATCACAATCTACCAAATGTAATGACGATGGGCAATAATAACTACTGTGTACGCTATTCCTACTACGAAGATCTACATAAATGTACATATATATGCATTATGAGTGTTAAGGGGATAGAAAAATGAGTGAAAGTGAAGAAATATACTACAGGGTACATAAACCATGGATTGAATGACCAAATTGATTTTTAACTGCAAATATAGAAGAAGAAGAAGATAATAATAATTCTTCAAAAAAAAACTTCATACTCCCTTTTAACGCAAGGCTGAGAGAATAGGAATGAAGCAGATATACAAATTTTGTAATCTTTTACCCAAAAAATGAATCCAAATCGTACATAATATAGCATATATAGTGAATCAACTACAGAGATTTGGGGAAAGTGCAGTGAGTTACTAACGATGGTCTACGCTTGTTATTTTAGGAAAGGAGTGACCACTACATTGACCATGCCACAGTTTATGATGAAAAATGGGATTTACCAAGTCTCGGTCCGGCACCAACTTCAGAATTGAGATTGCATGAAATAAAAGAACATTTTGAAATTCATTCATATGAGGATGATGATGGTGACTCAAGAGAAAAACATAATTCTTTGCTACATTGTTAAGTCATAATACATGCATGTGAATGAAAAAATTACTTTGGATCGTTAATATATAATGTTGATAACCATTATTTACCATACCATACATAATGTATTACATATGATAAGAGGGTATAGTTTTACCATTGTGAATTTAAACTATTTAAATGTTAGTTCTTCATTAGAATACCATCAACCATATTATATTATTTTAGGGTAAACTTTAAAACCTTAAATGTGCATATTGTAATTAAAGTTACCAAACGACATAATTGTTAAAAAAATAGGGATTATGTTTTCAATGCAGCATGAATGATTTGTTTAGCCGGTAGCTGGGTTAATGACGCGTGCTGGAAAAGGGCATGTTATAAAGATTCTGATTTGTTATTATGTTTATGGTTGAAATGTCAAAGAAAAACGTGAGCTTACCTTGAGGATTTGTTTTGTCAAGAAATGAGGATAACTGGAACGTGCAGTTGCTAGAGGCCAGATATTGTGTAAATCTCTGGAACATTGTGAAAGCAGGTTAATAAGTTTTTGTTATAAATGCTAATAATAAGATATACAGAATTTCGGGTACAATAATATATAACCTTACCTCATTTCCGTAGCACATTAAATGGTGTACGGTTAAAAGGGCTTTAAAAACCACTACCCAATTTGTATTCTGCGATCTCTCAATAAGTAAGTTAGCGAGCTGAAGTATCGAAACATTAGGCTCATTGGTGCAATGTACCAAATCTATAAAAAAATCAACACATTAGTTCACAACCAATTTGATTTATCATATGCATGCGCATTTAAAATTGCAATTGAATAAAAAATGGATACTCACAATCTAAATGTTTCTTTTTTGGTGGAATGAGTTCCTCAGTCGTCGCTTTACAAACTGCCTTAGCTAATCCTTGTCCAGCTAAGGAGTGTTTGGCTGCAAGTAGCCTATCTGATATTGTCTGACCTGACATTGTGTCTGAGATAAAAGGTGTGAAATTTGTTTAAGAAATAATCTTTTGTCACGTTGTCACGCGTTTAGGAACAAATGTTTTGCCTTGTTGAGTGAGACAAATAGCAAGATTGAAGATAAGAGATGTCAAAATTCCAAAAATATATTTGCTTCCACTTTCCTTTGAAGACCTACGGATATCTGTGGGGGAAAGTCAAGAAATCATTACACGGAGTTTAAAATTGTTTACAAAGCGTACTATACTATACACCGAATTTCACAGAGGTCACACAAAAGTCTCCACTGCTATGAATGAAAGTTATGGAAACTATGGCCCATGGACATGAACTCTATAGTCAATAACCATCCCTGTGAATGCTGCGGTACTTGCGAACTTGCAACTGCGCTAGAATACCCACCCACTTTTACTGTGATGCTGCTTCTATACACAAATGAAGGTTAGCTCATTCGTGTTCCCAGAGAACTGTAAAAGCATCTTCTATTATAATGCTCTATAAAAGAGAGCTTCTTTCTTGAACTCTTCCCTTTTGTGCAATGGGTTATTTGTGAATGAAGTTTGTCGCAATTTTTACAGCGATGTAATTTACATATTGTAGCTATCCTGTGAACTCCAACTCACATAATATGCACCATGTTCTCCTCTCCGTCCTCATTCTCATTCTAATAGCGTTAGCCATTGTAGTTGTAAACCTTTCCTAACATTATGTATTTGTACTGCATGTTCTGTGGTGAGACTAGTTTTAGATTTCCAATTCCATAACTGCAATGGAACACATGTTCTTTGGTCTGTATAAAAACAAAATTAACGCCCCTCGATCTTTAATGTTCTTTAGTTAGATTTATACTTCCAAATCTTCTCTTCTTAACATTTAACTGTGCAGGAAAAATGTCCCTATCAATCACACACATGCATCAAAAGATACTACAATTCTTACTAAAAAAGATTGATTTGAATAACGTTTCATATCTTTCATCAAGGCCAGATCTACTGCCATGTTAGAATTTAACTAGTGTACTTAATTTCATATAAAAAAAAACTTGGTTTTGCTTGCTTGCCGCATTGTACACTCATACCCTACACATCATGATGATTAGCCCAACCCTTCCCATTTCCGTTATGCACTTTTGGATTCCATACAAACAAACTTCTTCAAGCAATGATTGAGAACTATTGTATTACGATGATAATCTATGTTTAATTTAATAACTCTTATCAGGCCATGCGCCTAGCTTCATGGAAATTACATAGCTAGCCATGCCGAAGCTCAAATCTTGTTTCGCTAACAGAAAATCTTCGTTATAAGTAAAGCCTTGAATAGAAATTTATTGATTTACAACTCACTACACATAAAATGGTATCTTCGTAAAAATACGATGCATTTTGCATTCACAAACCCATGTTTCACAGGTTGTTTTAAAGCAATTTTATTAAATGCAAATTAATACAATATAGCACGATCAAAACTAAACCACTTGTTCCGAACTTTTATCTCACGTACACACTCTCGCAATACCTTAACTTAATCTGAGTTTAATTCAAGTTATCTGTCGTAATCTATATAATAGTATATATGGCTTTATTTTTATTACACAACCGTGCTTTTTCTAAACTTACCAATCTGTTGATGAGCTGCTTATAAGTTTTATGAATGTTTTCTTGTGACGAAGGACACAATTATTTCTTAACTTATTGTATGTACAAAAAAGTTTTTGTTGAAGGTTAAATACTTATTGTCATCAGACACAATGATAAGACTATAGTTCAAGACTGCTAGTGAGTATCATGCTGTGATGTCCGTAAAACTGCCAATTTTTCAACGGCCGATACGCATATGAATGAAGAGAGTGAGCCAAGGTTTTTTCGAAATATATTTGTATATAACCATGCACCAAATTTGCAGAGTTGCTGGTGATGATGATGATGACGGGATGTTTAAAATACAAAATATTTTTATGGAACTAATCCATGCACTACCCTACATTACATGGTTTTTGGCCACACTGTGCCAGGATTAAAACAGCTTCGGTTAAAAATCTGACAGCCGAAAAGAAAAAAGAGGAGTCACTAAAATACAAATGTAAATATTGGTTAAATTACACCTTGCAGGTCCTCCTATTCCACTCGTTTTTTTATACATTATGTGTATCTTCTTATGTCTAAAGCTATCTTCTTCGTCAGCACAGGTATATACATAAAACTCACATTCTGTTTTCTGTCATACAGACATTCTATGAAAGTGGTAGTGGAGATGGAGCAGCAGAGTAGCAATTTATATGTATAGGCTCGGGTGGATCAACTTACCAGACTCAATCCTCCGATATTTCAGTATATATTATAGAATATAGACATGCAGCCAGCCACACACACACACCACTCATCCAGTTCAGTACAAGCGTATGCAAAAGAACAAATGTATATTCAGTAGAGGCGAACTTTATGTATCTTCATGTATCCAACTTTACTTGCTCACGTACATGTATATTCTCAGATGTTTGCTCACACCACAAAAAAAACCTGCACAGGAAGAAGGCATTGTACTTGAAATACCTGTCCAACACTCATGTATTTTTTATAATGTAAAGTTAACTCTGCAGCTTTAAAGTATATAGGGTATCACAGTCATCGTTGCACACAGTCACAGGTGCAAAACACGCTGATGAAAACTATGTATATGTGATCTTGCACAAGCTAAATACTTAAGGCGAGGGAAGGGTTGACAGAATATTATAGGTGCGATGACGTTGTTTGAACATGAAGATTACACTACAAACATAAACTGCTATATAGCTTTTTGCTTATATCAGCATATACCAAGCAAGCTCATAAAGCAGGTTTACATTTTTTATGGAAAGTACCCTATGTACGTACTCCTTGCCCTTTGCTCACTTAACGCATCGATTCTCAACTTTCCAGGACTGAAACCTCAAACTCCAATTCATAGCTCTGAAAACTTTGAATTCAAAGAACATAATACTTTTTACGGATGTATATAGCTGAGACGAGTGAGTCATCTCCTGTCAAATGCATCATCATCATCACTTCCTAGAATCTTAAGCTAGAGTTAGGGGAAATGGATAGGGTTAGGGTTTGCATAACTCTAGATTTTCAATTTGGTGCAACAAAATCAATGAAGATCGTCTTATTGGTTTTGCCATTTCCTGCAAGTGTATAATATGGTCTATATAGAGAACATGCACCGATAATTAACATCAGCGTATGCTGCGAATGCGTTGGATAAAGGAAGCAAGGGTAGCTGCGCCTAAGTCAAATAATCTATCAGTACTAATATACTGCTTATAAAATGTGTATATGTGGTTAGCCACTGCCTGAAACTACAATATTTATCCATGCATACGTGAACATTGGCGAAATGTATAAAATATGTATGGAAAGTGGGAAGAATTTTCACCATATGAGTTTCATTTATTGGAAAGATCACGCAAGGGCTTTGAAAATGAAGATATATAGCTGCTTCTGCTTATCTTCTAGTCATCTAGCAGTTACCTCTCTATCTATACCACCTACCACATTACCACCAAGTAAATAAAGTCAACCTTGATTTGATATTAGTTTTAAACACATGGAACAGGACGTAATGAATGTGGTGTGGTTATATGTATCTTAAATAAATACAAAAATGAAGCTTCCATAAAGTTTTTATCTATGAAATCTAGCACATGAAATAAGTTATTCATACATTCTTCGTTGGAGTCTTATAGATGGGACTACTAGACTACTACTTGTTAATATTTTGGAAACGAGAAAATTTGTGTGGAGTACAAGCAAAAGACTTCTTTCTCCCGTCTCCCATGAATCCTTTAGATTTTATGACGAGATGGGGCTCTACATACGTATGGGAGACGTATTTCCTTCCGTTGCAGATTGCATACCAACCAAAAACGCAAGCATAAACATGCCATTTTCTGACATTGAAACCACAGCCAGACCAATTTTTCATTCCTAGATCCCCAAACCCAGTCAAAAGCGAGTTATCATGTCGTGCATCCTCAGCTTATCAGCAACTGAACTCAACTTTTATATAGAGTCTAAAAAGCCACCTACACCTTTGTGGGCACAAATATATAACGTTATGCGCTTAATCGCCGTCTATATTTAGGTAAATGGCTAGTCATAATTGTGTTCTCTCGTGTCAGTCATTTGCAGCAAAAAGTTTACATTGAACCTCACAAACTTTTAGACTTTGTCAAGAGTTGCATGCATGCAATCAGTCAGCAAATTACTTATTTTTAGCAATTTGTAAAAAGCGACGGAAGTAAAACCTGTTAATGTATTATATATTATGCAGCATTTTTTTCGTTCAGCTCGATTTATGATTCCACCCACTCAATCTCGATCTATACATTTAGGTTCAATCAACGTAACGTGCATAACAGGTCTGCAAATTAATGTATCTCTTATTCGCATCACTTTCATTTTATGTAACATGATATTATTCATAGCTGATGCTGATATTTACATAGTTATCGAAACCCAACCTTTTGTACAAAAATTTATTGTTCATTATTGCATCAAGCTGCAAACTACATGAGAATCTAGTCCACTCGGCCAATATAAGAAATCAGAGACGTCAGTATGACTATGACCAACCCATTTTGTCTTACATACTGTTAACAACGTTAGCTCGTTAGCTGCATAAAAATGTAACAAACTTTATATGGGGTACTATACTGACTTTTCAATCGAAGTACTTTCATACGTCATTTTTATTATTATTAATATTTTTATTACCTCACAAGCAAAATTTTCCCGTCAGGCCAAAGGACGTTTGAAAACGTTTTCCTTGTTAAGGATATCTGCAATCTACATTACTAACTGTAAACTGCAGTGCCATATTGCATCAGCCGTAAATTTGTGTTCAAGCATTGCCCCATGACCAACAACATCCATATCCATCCTCCTACAATCCTTCATCGTCCTCAGTAAAAAGTATAAATAGTAGGGATACACAAGAGGATGTATAACACTCCAGTGAAACGAGCCCTTCTATATCCACACACAGAAATAATTGAATCATTTCATTCCAAGACTCACTCCAAGAATTCTTGTGAAACAAAGAAGACCCCTAGATTCGCGAAATGCGACACCATTTTTCACATTCATTCACGTTCATGCTTATATCCTTATCTCTAACAGAGTGATTGCGAGATGATACTCGCCTTGTTGATTTGATTAGGTTAGGTACTTTTGGTAGCAAGCGTTTGGATTTTGCTAACTACGCATTTTCCTTTCCATATCCATCCCCCTTTGTACATGTTGTTTGTGATTCAAGAAAGAAAATGTAAACATACCTTTGCCGTAAAGTACGTATAAAAGATACACAAGAAATCCGCATGCAAAAAGCAAATACATATAGTAGCTCAAGGTAGTGTACAAGAATGAATGTACTACTACTCTCTTGTGTACTACTACGACTTATACACGAAACACGAACGTGAGGAAAGCATGCTTCTGCACTGCACTGTGACTTGTGAGTTTAAGGAAAGCTGTCTTGTCTGAAAAAACACAAACACACTCCTTTTTTTGAAAACTTCGGTGTTTCCTTTTGTTTGGAAATACCTGTCATTTGAAGTGAAACTGAGAAAGAAGACAGAGCAAAGGTTCTGCTTGTGCAATTAGCGAAGATGAGGTCCCTTCCAAACATCCTGGTTGCTGGTAAGTTATTACTATTTTTATGTTAAGTACACTTGGTACCAATCAGTCAATAGTGCATGTGCGTAGTATTTTTGCGAGTGGTTGTTTAAATCATTGCCGTAATTTCCATATGTTAACTGTTCTTAATGTGGTAGTTTTGATTGTGCCTAGTTTCTGTTTATATTGATAATATATAAACGTGGAGTGGACGGAATCATTGGTTTTAGTTGTAGGTTGCAGATATATCTTGTTTGTGGAGATTGCATTTTTAAAATTAATTCTGTGTTTTTTTGTTTGTTGTAGGCACTCCAGGGACGGGTAAATCAACCCTTGCCCAGCAGATTGCTGAGGAAACTGGACTGGAGTGGCTGGACATTAGTCAAATTGCTAAAGAAAATAAGTGTCTTGAAGGTTATGACTCGGCGTATGGATGTCATGTACTCAATGAGGAGAAGGTATAAAAAGTTGATAATAATTTAGTTCATTAGTTCTAATAGTAAAATGATGCTGAATTAATGAATGCTCATTATGTTTATTATTGTTAAAAGCTTCTCGATGAAATCGAAGACAGGATGGAGGAAGGTGGCAAAGTTGTAGACTATCATGGATGTGATTTCTTTCCAAAGAGATGGTTTGACATCATTTTTGTTCTCCGGACTGACAACACGGTTTTGTATGATCGTTTAACTGGCAGGTAATAATAATCATCAATAATACTAGTAGTTCATGGACATGATTTTTTAGTGTTGCAAAGTTCGAATCAAGTAACAGAAATTAATTGAGGGTCTAATTTTTTGCAGAGGATATACTGGAAAGAAGCTGGAAGACAATCTGCAATGCGAAATCTTTCAAACAATCCTCGATGAAGCCAGAGAATCATACTCTCCAGACCTTGTGTTCGAGCTCCCTTCTAATATTTCTTCAGATATGGAATCTAATTTGGAAAAGATTACACAGTGGGTAGAACAATACAAGCAAAATGCTATCCAGACCATGTAGTTGTAGTAAAATATTGTTATAATTTGTTACTCTAAATAATTATTATTATCCAGCATACTTGAGTATCTCGATGTATGAATGCGTTGTGTTGAATATAATGAGTCGACTTGATTTGTTTTGAAATGTGCTCGCGTTTGTATTAACATTTCCTATATGGTTGTCTCTAGACCAAAGAATGATGAATGTTTGAAGATTACATGAAAAAGTTAATAAATTTTTTAAATCGCAAGTAACGTTTACGCAACTCACCTAAATACTTCAATTGAATTTAGCATGAAAACATTTTAAACATGAAAAGACCTCAAGTAGTAAAATATAATGCTGAGAAATGATTATGAATCAATATTTGTCAGATATTGTAGAATATTTTTGGCATGAAGCCAGCATCTTCAAAGTTTACAAGCATGAGTATTGATACCGTTACCGATAACCGTGAAGACCATTTTGCAAAAGTTGTTTAAAAGTGAATTTCATGCAAATGAGTCCCAATTGATGAAAGTAAAGAAATATGCAAAGAAAAACAGTTTTTTTTTGTAAATCATTCAAAATTATTTAATGAAGCACTTTGATTGAGATAATTCAATGTCACATTATTCATATACGAGTTAATTACAGAAGACGATTTGCGTTGCTTATATATTTCTGTCAATTTAACAAGTCCAGTGACCCTTATTTCAAGTACATTTGATGACATAGAAAACAATAGAATAAAACCAATTAGTAATGAGAACAAAGACATCGCACATGCAATTGGGGGGGATGATGGAAACGCCTGGCTTCTTTCTTACGTCATAGCACTGTAAAAGGAGGAGGAGGAGGGGGTACATCACATCATCATTCATTCCTCCACACAGAGAATTCCAGATTTCTTGTTTGTAGTTTTCTTTTTCAACAATATTTTTTATCGCATTTGTAGTATATATAATGTATCTAATAGATAGTAGTTAAGTTTTCGATTTGTTTGTAGTAATTGTTGTATATTGTAATAGCATTTGTATGTATTGTATATTTGTAATATATGAAGTTACAGTTTTATGTACATGATATAAATATTCGTACACTAGTGGCCGTTTGTAAAAAGTTACACACGGAAGTTATCACTGCACAGCTAAAATTAAGTTTTTTTTTAGCTAAATATAACCTTTGTCACACTACTACTCTGTTTTCTGCTGGCAGTACAGCTCTTTGAGGGATTTGAGTTCGTCTATCAGAGCTTTGTTTTGATTTTCTAACACAGCCACTCGATTTTCAAGGCATTTGATGTACTCTTTCTTCTTTCGTCTACATTCCCGAGCCGCTTCCCGATTCTTCAAAAGTCTGATTTCTCGTTTTTTATTCGCCTCGTCCGGGTGCCCGTGCTGACCGCCTGATAAACTGCCTGCAACTACAACAGATGGACTGCTTGAAGCTGAGGATACGGGACGAATGGTATATGCCTGAAGCTCGCTTCCGACTGTTAATAATAGTATATTAAAAGAGTAATGGATTTGATTAGGTCACACTGGCCAACTCGATTGCCACTACACAACCTAATCAGATCGACACTACTTCTTCTACTGCCATGCCAATGTGTTACTGCTGGGTCATGCACGCATGCCAAAACAATCATGCACATTGGCATCAAGCGAAGACTTACCTGGAACAAAAAACTGCTGCCCATCTTGAGACTGGGCGTACTGCACTATCGTTCCACCGGCAGTGCCTGCATTAGTCATGGTTATCGTTTGGAGTGCAGCGGCAGGCACGTTGCTTGCCTCCGCTGATGGAACCTGTCCTAGACCCAGGGCGTTAGCGGGTATGACTTTCACCACACCTTGAGGATACTGCGAATTTCCAATCACTATTCCACCACCACTAGAACCGTCTGCGTCTTGACTAGACTCTGAAGTAGATGCTGAGTCCCCTCTATCTCCTATAATAAGCACAGGAAAAAAACGGTTTTAACTGAGACTCAATGTGCATCATACATAATATCGAAAACACGTGCTTGGGCTGTATCATCATTGTTTTCTCTGACATACCCGAAATTTCTGCACCACTTAATTCGCTGAATATTTTTCTATAGGAAGGTCTACGTGACAGAATTTCTCTCCTTCTTTTATCGGAAGGTCTACCGGATTGCGGGTGGTCAATACCGTCGTTTGATAATGATTCGTCACTATGCGGGCTCCCAACTACTTGAACTGTTTGTATGGCACCTCCAGCAGTCTGGATAACACTTTGATTTTGTTTTACAAAAATTACGTTACCTTTCGGCAATTGCAACTGACCGCTAGCACTTTGAATCACTGACGGGGACTGGATTACGCTTTGCTGTGGAGAACAACAGACATATTCAAATTAGTTGATTTTGACAATATATATTTATAGAGTGACCTAGTATATAATATTATTTTTATAGCATTATCTTTGATCGGGCAGTCTGTCATCATTACTCATATATTCATACATACGTTTGTCATTCAAACCAACGAAAATGCAAAATACATTATTACATTACAAATCAGCTTAAGACTTATCAGATATATATATACAGTGATTAAAACAAATTATTAGTAACATCTACATAAGTCAAGGACGAAAATAGGAGGAAAGAATATGAAAGAAAAAGGCAACAGCTTGTTGTACAAGAAACTGTGATATAATGATAATAATAATAATTATGATATAAATGTGACTAAAAACAAGACAGACAGCCAAACCAAGGCGAGAGCTTTAGGAAAAAACCAATAAAAGTGACAGGACTGAGAATGTAGTGCATGCTAATAGTTCAATAAAATTAATACTCGATAACCAACGAAGCTGCAAGAGGTGTCGGTATTACCTTGTATTTGGAGGGTTAATTACTACTAAACGACTGAAAAAATGGTTTTGAAACTGTTGATGATAAAGAAAGAGATGACAAGTTTTTGCAACAATAAAATATTAACCAAAAATTAGTGGTATAAAATGCATAGTTTGTTTATAAATGAGAGCAATTAGTGATTTCATATTGACTGCATGGTAGCGGCAGAACGCAAAGTAACGTTCGCTATATAAAACTCAAGACGTACTCAAGTACAATGATGCAGTGAGTGAGACTGAGACTTGCTACGTTTTTATGTTCAGAAAATAAAGATATTTAAGGACTCATTTGAAATAAAAAGTTTCTCTATAAAGAGTGAATTAGATAGTAAGCCTATATACTATATGTCAATTATTGAATGTCTCAGAAAATTATTTAGCGTGGTGGATGTAGCATAAAGAAATGAAAAGGTACAATTACGATGTAACTAACTGACTATATGACTGCTCTGCGAATAGGATTGAATAATAATTAGCTCAATCCTTTTTATTGTTTTTTTTAAAAAAAAGGTAAGACGTTTTGGACACCTGAGGGACTGTAACATGCACAACGCTCAGTCCTGAAGATTTGGCCATTGTCTGAAGTTGCTGACCACTTAGGGTCGTTATTCTAACCGGTGCAGAACTGGAAATGAGACTTGCAGAGGAAGAAATAGAATGGTGATGATGACTATGATTTCCGGTTGACGAAGAGTGTATCGCTGAAAATTTATGGTGGCCTCCACCTGAGGAAGACAACGTTGCTGAAGCACGTTGTCTACTATTTACAGGAATATTTCTGCCTGACGCCTCCAGGTCTGGTTCGGATTTTACGTCGGGGACAATTACTTCCATCTAGACCGCCACTGTGGAACGGTTATGCTAGGGGATTCAATCTACAAATAATGCCAATAAAACAAAACCATTTGTTACTCACCTTTGCAAGTTATCACAAGAAGAAGAAGATCAAGTTTACTTCAGAACACAATTTTTTTTCCTCGTAAGCTCTCAATAAGTTAAGTCAGTCTCTTATAAATTTTTATGCAATGGAAATTCGTCGACACTCTAGCTAGCTGAATACACAAACTTCTATAATAATTATTATCCGCATGTCACTTTATTACTTTAAGACGTAACAAACAACATCAAGAAGGTAGAAAAAAATATTTTACAAGCCAAATAATAAACATTTAGTTTTACAACACATCACAGACTAAATGGATATATGTATGATGATCATTCACTAGCTTCTTCGAGAATAATCATTTGCACACTAGTTAGATATACGTCTGGCTTGTCTACAAAAAAATATATAACTAACCCATCTACACGAAAGTAAAAGAATAAGCAGTAAGCGAGAAATGAACCTTTTGTTTATGAATTTAACGCATTAAATGATGTCTAGCGTAAATCATGGTCTCTGATGCTATCCTCGATAAAATTCATGAACATTCAGCAAAGACGACTCTTCATATAACAACATAACCCAGACTAATAATTCGTGCGTCATAGTTGGCTTTTGATGCTTTTTCCCATGAAAGAATACTTGCTTTACTACATCCCAATATTCTTTTTTATAACCTACCTACCTGCCTTTACGTTATATACGTATTACTAGTAGTATGACTACTACTACCGACTACCAACCATGCCACTACTACCAAACCAAACTGCTTATGCAAGTTGTGATGCAAAACGTGTGATGATGATACGATACTACTACTACTCTGTACAAGAATATAATCACAGTGGTTTGCACACGTCATCACGGAATGAAAACCCTTTTTACTTCCATCATCATCATGAAAATATCCTCGCTCCTTTTTTTTATACACAGTAAGATTTGATGATGATGATATTATTATTATAAAGTTGGTGTGTGTGTTATAGTTATAAATATATATCGCTTCGCGAGTAGCTTACGCATGTATCTTTCCATGTCAATCAAACACATTCTTTGTTTTTTTTTAAATACTTCCTTTGTGGTGCATGTGTAAATTTCCTTCTCCTCCACTCACTACTACGACTGCTTACCCACAAGTTAGTGAACTAATAAATAATATATAATATTTAACCTATCTACATAGTATGTACGCTCTCGTGTTCAGTTTTTAAAGCCGCTTTGGCAAAGGTTAGGAGATATGATTTATATGAAGAATCGCTTATGCCTGTTACCTGTGGCAGTGCCAGTTATAGATATAATATTGCAAAATATGGGTTTAAGAATTTTCTCCAAGTAGTAGTAAAAAGAAATGAACCAAAAGCTCCTACCATTACTGTAAACTGTAATAATATTGTAAACTAAGTACGTATGCAATAACATAAAAATACTCCTGGATTTTACGAGCTCACTCGTATCGTCTTTCAAACAAGGTGATGCGTCAGCAGTCAGCAACATAACATCCACAAATATTATAATTACATGCTCAATACCAAGTCCAATGCTGCTGTTGCTGCAGTTGTTTTGAAGAGTATAATATACATACAACATAACCTTATGGAAAACATCACAAAATGTTTTAGGTTTATCAATAACCAGAGCGTCATTGCAAAATATCCAGTAGGTAGGCTTATTTAAATGATGCTGCATTCAGAAATAATGGTCCCATGCATTCTACGAAAAGCAAACTGATATGTATTTATCGATAATGTATCTTAAATGCAACGTACAACGTATGTAAGATTACATTTCATCTGAAGTGCTAAACCGACAGTTTATATCAGAATCATGACATGGGAAATTGACATCAAGATAATAAAAATGCTTAGGCTCAGCTCAGCAGCAGCATGTAGCACACCTACCACAGTAAAACCTATGTATCTACTCGTTTCTGTTAAATATTGACAACTTTCCTCCTGTCACTTCAAAAAAGTATTGTTCAAATGCTCAAATATATCATAAGCAAAGTTGAAGACTTCAAAACATGTAGAATAAATGGTGCAATAGGTTTGTATGCTTACAATTTTTTAAAATTTGGAATATCTGGATTTAATTTATATCCCAATAGTCATCACACAAAACTTTTGTTCATACTATTCGTTGCCTTTCATACGCATAAATCTGCCTATTTACAATAGCATTTTACCCTTCGACCTTGACAATGACACTAGCCCTAGTGAAGTAAGGACAAGGATATGAATTTCTCAAGTAGCCACGTGCATCCTGGCCGGCTCATTCATGCTCATAACATTTATATTTAGATCTTCAAAATAAAAATGAATATTCTAAATAGCAACATGTTGAATGTAAACAGAAAGATACAATAATATAAATACTATATGAATTGAGAGGAACAATTGGCCCTTGCATGCTCTGCGGTGCCATTTGATTATCTATTTTTTCCATCCCCTATTATTCCTGTTCCTGCAATACTGCTAATAAAAATGAACATTCTCAATGAGGAAAACTGCAAATAAAAACTACTTAAGGAAAATATTAAGATCAAAGATACAATTTCATCATACTAGATTGTCTAAAGAAGACTTACAGCAGGGAAACTGTAATCGAAACATGCTTATCCTGATTCGCCAATATTTAAGCCAGTTTTCCTAAAACCTACAGCATGCAGAATATTTTATACACCTTCAACCTTTCTTTCACTCATCCATTATCATCTACGCACTACCCACCATTGTACTTACATATGTACATACATACATACTGTTTTGTTTTACCACAATTATTAATGTTCGCAAAGATTATCATGAAATGAAATAATAGCTACCAGACCAGAGGGGCCAGCGATAGAAAAGTAGCAAAAAACATTACATTTTTGTAGCGGAAATCATTACCATTTCATAACAGCCATTCGGATTGGAAGTAAGATGTTTCATGGTTTATGCACAATTCACAAAATAAAGACGCAATGCACTGTTCAAATCTCTGACGAAATCATCATCTCTCTACTATAAATGTAGGGATAATACGAATACGATACGTAAATTGAATGTGTGCTTTTGATGATAATAGGTATATAAACCAACAACGCTCCAATTGAATGTCTTACTTTGTACTCAACAACGGGTTCAAGTTTTTTGGTAAAGCAATAACTAAACAAACATCATTGATGACGACAAACTGCTGGTGGCCACAGCCGTTTTATCGGAAGTGAATTTTTTTTATAGAAAAGATGAAAGCAACAACATTCAAATGATTGTGATGATAGTAGTGTCACTATAAAACATTGCACATACGAATATCCAATATTCTTATATATTCAATATTATAAGTATATCAGCTCAAGAGTGTACGCACAAACATCAAATCCAATCCAGGAAAGAAAGTAGTGTCCTTTACTTTTTTTTATTTTTATGCAAAATGTACGTAATATTAATACCACGAAGAAATGGAAAAGCCTACGAAATGAAAAATGTTGTTGTTGATCATGATGATGATGCTGGTGATGTGCTCTTCTTTCAGATGTGTGTGTGATGTGATGTTGATGATTACACGATGTGGATGATGTGATGGGATGATGATGCTTTGAAAAGCTGACACAGTGAATGAAATAAAATATAAGGTACACACTAGCTTAGTAAAGTATGAGAAAGAAGAGCCACCAGAGAGAGAGAGAGAGAGAACACAGCAAAAGAGAATAAATGTCTGTATGGCAATAATAATGAAAGGAAAGGGAATCCTCAAAGAGCGACTTACGTGTCTCGTCGTCACTTCTCATGGGCCCCAATAGCAGAGTGAATCGTCAAACGCGTCGAACGACGGAATGCCTTCGTCACACGACTCTCCTCTTTTTTTTCCAGAACCCACACCAGCCACTGATGCCAGATGGGGAACAAAACCTTTCCCTAAAAACACATTATCATATCCATGCTCATAACATTGGGATACGTAACATGGTACGTAACTTGTTCCTATCTCAGCTCATAGCTCAGTGCAGTTTACATACTTAGGTTCCACCAAAGGTTCCCAGTTATGCATATGCGATAATATGTGTAATAATATATAGAGGAACAACTTGGAGTTGCACACACTACTAGCATATATTTCGCTGCTGATCTCCATTACAATACAACTCATACATATGTTTCTCTACATGTGACGACGATGAGTCCATTAAGTGATGCGATGTGATGTGATAGCTTTCTTTTTTTTTAAAAAGGCCTTCTGCACATATATACAAATAGCTATACCTAGAAGGATTATAGTGCTGCGTGCTCACATTCAATACGGTGAGGAGAAAGGGACATCTTTTGCCATGGATCAATGTTTTGTGTTGGGAACAATATGCTGATTCACAGGTGAAATTCCATACACATGATTCGTATGCAAACCTGAAAATTTCCATGAAGTTTAAGAAGAACTCAAAAGATACAAATCTTATCGTACTCATAATATTATGTGTAAGAAAATATTCTAAATGTGGGATTTCTTTGAATGGTCCGTTTCCAAAGTTGAAGCTCTTTACAGATACAAGCAAGCATTTACACATGGTTGGAATCAGGAATGCTCATAATAATATTATTATGTACCTACTATATAATACGTACATTACGTAGGATATGTGTTACACACATGTGGTGGTTCCTACTACTATTACTCCTGACTTTGAATATATCTCCTGCTGGTGTATATTGTGAGATAGTTAGTCATGTTATATGTAGCACTTATAATGTACATGTTATACAGAACGAACATGCATAAACATCCTCGTCAATACCCTTTTATCGGTATCACGAAAACCCACTCTTCATCACACACCAACCAATGTGGTCTGAACGTACGCGTTTGTGTTGTAGAACAAGCTGTATTGGCTGCTTTTTGGAATATCTTTGGGAGAGCGGCCGAGTGTCGTCCTACGAAAACTTTGCAACATGTGAAAGGGTTAGCCCAACCTACAAAACATTTTGGAAGATGACGCAGTTCTTTCGTTTCTACTACGACTACCACAAAGAACACAACTATCCAAAGAGTATTATTATGCATCACTCATTCAAACCTACAACCAAACTACGAAACATTTTTGCCCCATATAGTTTGGCTACATAGTTTCTGCATGTTAAATATGTACTGATCGCTCGCTCCTTACGTAGGAATAGCATGTGTACAAATTTTTATATGCACCTTCAGTATTCGTCAGCGCACTCAATTGCCTCTATGACTAAGCACGTAGTAAGAGTCATGTCGTTTTTTTAGCATTTCAAATGTCTTAGTGGTACCGTGTTCTCTACTCGTTTTCAATCGTTGCAAAGCATCTAATAGGAATACAGAGATGCCCTAGAGCAGAGGAGTAGCATTTTTAATGCAAATATTTTGTGACATAATATATATATAAAATACATATTAGGCTTATTAAAAGTATGTATGCATCATCAAACCTTATACTATCTCATCCACTTGGTGAGTCGTGAGTCGTCTCCATTAAAAACAATATTTGCAACAAACAAGACATCATGAAACAGTATTCGCGATATATCAAGGTACACAAAGAATGTACTTTGAAGGAAAAATAATGCTTTCTGGTTGAATGGTGCATACTAAAGGGTTAAATATTTGTGTGCAGAAAATTTACATAATGTGTCGGGCTCATTAAATCACTCACATGTACACTCAAAATTCACAAAACCTGCTTTCTGAATACCTTTATCCGCATGCTTTTTTGTAATACAATATTGAATATATATTTTTCAAAACGGTGATGGAATATATAGGCTTTGCCTATGCAAAAGAAAATGAAGATGGTGAGGGCGAAAAAGTTAAGAAAAAAAACATCTCGATGTATTGTTTAACATGCATGCAACTGAAATGCATGCGCGAAACATATTGTCATAATACCATAAATATAAAAATTAGGATTTGTCATTTGTCTGCATAAAAATAACCATGAAGTCATTACCGTTGTTGAAGACCATAAATTGAGTCTCACAAAGCATTCTTTTGTCGAAGAAAGAACAAAATTGCATATTACGAAGCTTTCATACTGAACATCGTGCATGATATGTTTTACATACATCAGAACAAAACGGAAATGTCAAGTCTTTGAAAGGAAACTAGTGATGTATTTGTATAGATCATTTTGGTTTTTAAGAAGCTTTACATCTATACTAAAATATACATATGCTTATGCCTCATAAGTTTCTAAAGTGAAATATGAATCACATAACCGAATTCAATCTATTTCTAATGCATTTTTTACCGTTATAATACGATACGAATACGAATTTCCTCCCTCCTAGCTACATTTTGTATTTCCGAAAAGGTAATACTAATCAAGAATGTATTCTAGCTTGATGAATTTAGTTTTGAAGATTTGGAAAGAAAAATAAATTACTTTCTTTTCAAAATAACGCTTCCAAATCGAATTAGTAAAAACCGATTGGTATTTGTGTGGAGTTTGCACAAGAACTAACTGCACATTTATTTCAATGTAGACATTATAAGTTACTAGTGCCTGCTAAACTGAGGGAGGTTCGTTAAGGTGAAGGGTGAAGTCCTTGCTGAGTTCAACTTTGTACAAAAATATAAACTAAAAATACCAAACATTATAGTTAACTTCCAGCGGCTAAAACGGCCCGATGTCTTCCTAAGATTATTATGTTTCATCATTAGAGTAATGAGTATTCGTTAAAGCAATTACTGCAGAGTTGTGGGTTTACATATCAGTCAGAGGATAAACGTGGTGTATTGCAACAGCAAATGACAACGTGCTTGAACACTATAGTATTCAAATACAGTTTATGCTCTCATATATTTTCATGATAAACATCATTATTGAAGCGCATGTAATGTACTGAATTAAGCGAATGCTAAAGAAGTTCATAGTATATAAACGGAACAAGCAAAGCAAAGGACAAGGTTTTGTCCGATCATATTGCATAGGTATTACTAACAGGAGTACAAATAGAATAGAGATATAAAAACGCAACTATTATAGCATGCAAATGTACCTATTATTGACCATATCACATTATTGCATAAATAGAGACAGCTATAAGAATGAGAGGAGTAATAGAATGTACTGAAAATCAGTATGAAACTCATCGCTTTGCTTTAATACTCATGTGAGAATATTATCTGCAGAAGAGATGTATAAAGATGTATTCTGTTCAGATGTGATATACAAGTTATTATGTACATTCTTGTTTTCATCCTCCTCCCTTCTGAGCTGAGCTCAGTCAGTGTTACGTAGAAACAAATTTTCAAGGTCGATGACGCAGTAGCAAGCTGCCTGATCGATACCTCGATTTCCACAAGGATTTTCCTTATTTTGCCAAACGAAGAAGTTGGAGGAGAAGCAGCAGCCCGAATGCAAGCTCTTTCTGAAAAGAGCAAAGGTTTTGCCATTTTCTGCACTCAAGATATGTTAGGTTTTGCTGGGAATGTTTCGTAATATTCCTGTACTTGTATAACAACATACATAGATGCTAGTCGGCTGCATATGAACTTCAATTCCTATACATAAGCTTATGCTTGCAACTGCGAACTGCTTTCAGCTTTTTGCAAAAAAAAATGTATAAAATCTTTTTGAAAACAAAAGACAAGCTTTAAAGGTCACACTTAACCCTTTGGATTGGGCGTAAGCATTTTTAAGCTAAACTGTTTTCAAGCTTTAACCAACTTATTTAAGTACTCTTACTTTCTGCCCAGCCATTAGGTCAAATCGAAAGCATTACAGCCCAACTAATATGGGAATTGGGAATACAGGCAGGATGAGGCGGGCGAATGACGTATGAAATTTAATATTTTAATCCCATAGAACGTCTGAATTTTGTAATTTCAGATTCTTTTTCATGAGAGATACTTTATTCTACATCAATTACCATTTAATTGGAAACTGTAATGGCAAAAATCATGCATAATTCAGTGGCAAGGTCCAACCTCATTGCCAATGTTATGATACTCTCATAATCTACTTACCATGTCTTCCACCCCCACCACAGTAGTGCTGGACATTTCCATGTAAAGATATAGTGAAGTAGTACTCTAGTTTTTTTAACTGACGTCTGCGAAAGCTGTTGCGAAATACTTTCCAGCTTCTTTATTTTAAGTTTCGTTTCCTCATATTTAGGGTAATAAATGGTCATATTTTATACTTCCCTTTAATTTATACTTGTAGAGATTTCAGTCAGATACAAACGAAGCAGAAGCGACACATGAACCTAATAACGTCAAGAACTATTTTACTATTTTATTAGGTAACTTATTTTGCTAAATATGCCTGATCTTTCAAGGTTATTAACTTAAAACCATAAATTTCATAAAAGCCGATCTAGTCTACGAATCTCAAATGCAACTAAAAAATTCTGATTGTGCCCAGCAAACTTTTATTAGTTCCTCCTGGATATTTTATAGCACAACATAACAGTATGCAGACTAATTGATGAAACACCAAGTTTTAGCCATTTTATTTGGCAACTATTCATGATTTAAAGCACCAACTTTAGCAACGTCCTGTATTCATCATACCCTCTCTCTACCAAATCAGCAGTGTATTTGGAATTGTTTTCAGACACATTCTTCCTTTCCTTGCTATCACATTCTTTCTTGTTTCACGTTTTATAAGTGCACTATTTTATTATCTTATTGCCACCCCCAATTGAACTAATTCCAATCATTAGCGGCAATATGTCTGAATTGAATTCATACTACACTAATAATTCATGCTTTATATATGTTATAACGCAAATGATTAAAATACGGTTCAAATGTTCGACTGTGATTTTAATTTGTTTCATTCTACGTGGCTTTCGTACCTTTTAAATTACATAAATGACATAGATAGTTATTACTTAATATGGAGTAATTTTTCAGCACTCGGTAGCAATCTAAAGCTAGCCTTTAATTATGATTGCCTTGCAATCTGATAGTTCCACAACAATTGTTATAAATGGCCCTGCTCTGTCATAGAATCTTTTGTCAATGATGCCAATACATTTTACTATTGCATTTAGGAAGACTCAACTTTTTTACATATTTCATCTGTGAATTCTGAACACTTCCCTTTGCCTCCTAGATCCCCGGTCAACTTGTTCCCTTCTCTAATCACCTCAAAGCAAGCCTTTTCGATTTTGTTTGCATAAGTGCCCAACTCCATGTACCTATATGCAAAAGTATAATATATTGAGAAAAATTAGCACAGACAAAAAGTGGGATAGTTGGACAGTAGTCGACACTTTGATTGTTAAAACTATCATCATTCATACCTCAGCATCATGACTGCAGACAGAAGAAGTGCAGTTGGATTTGCTTTATCTTGACCGGCAATATCTGGAGCTGTTCCGTGAACCTTATAACCAACACAGTCACAATTATTTATGAGGGGAAAAGATAAATGAAAAGTTGCCATAAACATAACCAACTTAACTTACAGATTCAAAAATGGCACCATTAAGCCCAATATTTCCTGATGGAGTTAATCCCAATCCCCCAACAAGTCCAGCACAAAGATCAGACAAAATGTCACCGTACAAATTTGGCATGACTAGAACATCGTATTGGGATGGGTCTTGAACCATTGTCAAACAAACCGTATCCAAATACTTTTCCTCCATCTTGATTTCAGGAAATTTTTTTGATGCCTCGCGACAGCACCGAAGGAAAAGACCGTCAGACATTCTCCTAAAAACACAACCGTTCGATTGAAAGTTCCATCTCTGTACAAACTATGCTTTACACTTACACATATCAAACTCAAAAAACCACTTACATAATGTTTGCTTTGTGTACAACAGTGACTTTGCTACGCCCGTTCGCCTTAGCATAACTGAAGGCAAAATCCGCAACTCGCATAGACGCTGGCTCAGTAATTAGTTTAATTGACTGAACGACCCCAGGTACGATTTCGTGTTCGATACCAGAATATTCTCCTTCCGTATTTTCACGTATTGTCACAACATCGACATCTTTGTACAGGGTTTCATATCCATCCAGTGACTTACAAGGTCTCACATTGGCATAAAGATTAAATTCTCTATAAACAAACAAATCCGCAAAATGAAACATGGCATACAATTTTTATATTAAGAAATACTCATGATGAATTGATGATGAGTGTACTTTCTGAGGGCCAGATTCAGTGACCGATGACCTTTTCCAATTGGTGTCATAAGAGGACCCTTCAATCCTATTTCATGTTTGTTAACTGAATCTATTGCCGCTTGTGGTATTCCAAACTTTCCATCAGGACCTTTCACAGGTGTAACATCCACAGGCTCCCAGTTAATAGGTACCTATATTGTTCCAATTCTATGTTAGCATTTACTTTACCACCCAAGCATCATAAAAAATAATTCATATGCCTAGAGCGAACCTGTGCGGCTGCAAATATTTTCTGTACAGCAGCAGATATTTCCGGTCCAATTCCATCACCGGGAATGAGCGTCACTGTTCGTGTTGATGCAAAACGGACGTTACAATAATTACGGTTGATAGGCTGTTGGCAAAAGCATTAATATTAATAACAACTCCGTTAGAATTCAACTCAACTGTGCAAATATTAATCAAGCAACATACTTTAAATAGTTTATATTAAGTAGCTAAAGCTTACCAGCAGCCTTCGGAACACACCCGAAGCCATTATATTGCTTAAAGCAGTTAGTTACGAACAACCAGCAAATGAACAACACGCGGTGATCAGCTGATTGAGCAATCGGTCTGCAACTATAAACAAAACGTATTATCTTTTAATGCCCCTCAAATCTTAATAATTCTACTTATCCTTATCTTAATATTTTTATTAGTGACCATACACCGTCACTTAAACGTACCCTTCTAAAGAATGTTCCAAAACAGCCGCTGTCCCGATCCAAAAGAAGTTATTATGGACTCTCCGACACAAAACAACACAAGTTTAGAAATTGAAAAAAATTCACACCTCCAACCTCTCGATTTGTCTGCTTCTTAACCGAATGTTTAATACTGATCCAACAGGATACATCTATCCCCAGCAGTGAATACTAGTGAAAATGTTCAGATGGCTGCTTTTATTTGATGATAAGCTTTATATTATTTGTCTTCCGGAAGCTGTTCATGTAACTACAGGCTGAAAAACTCCGAGTGCTCCGAATATATTGAATAGAAGTACGTATCCGATAATACTTCCATGTAGATTATATACAACATAAAAAATTGGCAATGGTTCCACTTCCAGATTCGGAAGGTTATATACAAATAGGCACGGCACACGTTTATCTGTTGTTCATATGGAACTCGGTCAGTATATTATAAATTCAATATTTGGTTTTATATAGGGTATCCAACTAAACTAAAAGTGAGCCATAGAACCGGATAGATAGGCATAGACATAAATGTTTATAAGAGCGCAAGAACTTTTATGTACTTTTCAGCTTCAAAAGACGGATTCGCGGTACAATAATGGGATAGTCTTCGGGTGACTTGCTCAAGCAGACAAAGATGGCAATCAATCGGTTGTTGAGGAACTTTGTGAACGTGAGTGAACAAAGAGTTTTTAATCAACAAAAATGAATTTTCAGCAATAGTAATCATCAAATCAACAATCAACAACCAAACGCAAAAACCAGGTAAGCTTGACAAATGATGAAAGCACTTTTTAAACTGGTTTTTAACATCTTTTAACTACATTTAACATAAGGACTAGGACAGAACATGAACATTATGATGCTAATTAAAAATTCTATGAACACGTGCATGATCATTGATTACTGATTTTGATTAGTTTAAAATGATTATTTTTAAATATCTTCTAGTGTGGTTGGAGGAGGTGGTTGTGGTTGCTTGCACGTTTCCAAAAATGCTTGTAAAGCGGTTAGTTTATTCTGCAGAGTGGCGATATCGCAATCTTCTGCAAGAAAAAGTAAAAAGAGGAAAGGGATATATGAGTGAATGAAAGACTTTTTTGTTTTAAATAATTTTTATTAGTTTGGGTAGAAATTAAAGTTGACTGTACTGCACATTTGTGATTGGCTTAACAGTAGTCTATTTAGTGTATGGCGTGTGGCCACTATTTGATTTTGTATAGGAATAATTGCGTACTCTGATCATTAATTTTTGAATGTCTTCCGGATGGTTTCTGTACTTTCTTTGAAGCATTTGTTATGGCGTCGTCAGGCATAATGATGAGATGATCATTTGGCAGTTTTCGTGATGTTCTACTATTTCCCATCGTGGTTTTTGCAGGGGATTTAAGCAAGCGTTGACTCAATTCAGATGAGAAGGGTTTGGAGGATGATGTGAATTTGGTTGAGAAGCGGTTGCTTTTCTGTTTATAAAGTTGATCAGCTATAATTTTTGAAGGTGGGGGAGATCTATAAGCAGCAGCGTTTCTTCGTGTTTCAGGAGGAATCCTGAGTGGGGAGTGAGTAATAATTCTTGTTGCCCCACTACTGCTGAGAGCAGATGTTGGTCTGCTCAATTGATCGCCAGAGTCTTTCGCTTTCTTAGTCTTTTTCTTTTCCAATCGATCCTTGAGAGGGGTGAAATTGTAAGTTTGTGTGCCCTCATTATCATAGCAAAGTCCTTCCGCACACGTACTCTTTTGATTACTCTCGTTTTTCAATCGTCGTCGGCCGTTGCTACTTTGTTCCCGTTTGGGGGAAATGAGGGTTGTAATTTGGTCTAATTTTTCTGAAGGAGAAGGACGTGATCCTGATCTTATACGTGATTCAATTTTCTGTAATCTTCAAAAATTATACACGTGAGTTGTGCATTAATGAATCATAAATAACTTTATCAAGTGGATTCAGAAAATTTGTTTATTTAGGCAATTTCCTTTGTTCAAATAACCTCAGATTTGCTATTTTGCTGAGTTTCCTTTTCTTTTCCACTACGTACGCAGTTGGATCAAAGCGAGCATTTGAAGGTGAAGGTGAAAGGCTATAATAATTATTTCGATGTCGACTTTTTTGTAAACTACTATTGAGCCTCCTAAAGTTTATGGAATGATAGGATGAGCTCCGGCTTCTATAGTTATTTTTCACATCTTTCAATTGTTCCAAGATTCGTTTCTGTATGTAATCACTGTCTTTTATAACAGCTTCCACGCTTCCGTAGCTTCCGGTAGATTCGGATCTGCTACGTGTAGGTTTTTCATTATATTGTGCAGAAGAACTCCTGTTTCTGGAAGAAATTGTGGCTATTTTTCCTTTGTTGTTAGTAATGGTGTTGGGTTTCCGAGTATTGTTATTATTTTTCAAGGGTGCTACAGGAGATGCACTCAGCATCTTTTGAGGTGACCGTGAAGCGACCGACGAGGTTTTAGAGTTGTAATAAAAGAGATCGTGTCGGGATTGATGAAATCGATTTCTGGGTATAATGTCCTTCCTCTCATCTCGCTTCTTTTCTTTGCCAAGGTCTGATGCTAGAGCAACTTTCTCTTTCAGCTGCTTTATTTGTGTCCACAGTTCCAATTCATACTTTTCGGCTGCTTCTACCTACACCAATTACATACAAATAACAGTCGTTAGTTGAGTCGTTAGAGCAGTAATAAAAATTATGCCCTTCATTTGCACGTGTAAAATACACGTGAAAACATATAAGAGTCATTCGAATAGATAGACACATTAATATGGTCTTGTTCCCATATTGTACTCGTGTTACAGACAGTTCAAATATATGAGCACAAAAGATGTTAATTAACTTTATGAATGTATGAAATGAAATGAAAAGTAAAATACAAACATTTCCTTGCCACTGTTACTCTGAGCTGTTGACAGATGAATACTTTTTCCTATTACTACTGTGTGAGTCGGGAAAATTTAGGTCGTGATGATCTTAGCTGCCTAATATCTTCTTCCTACGTGCCGGTATAGTCTACAGCGCTTATTGTATGCATGCTAATAATTTGAGCGGTGGGATGTGCAAAGGTAGAATGGAAATGCTGAATGTGAGAACAATTGTTGAAAATTATTGTTGTCGATTTGAGTGTCAGTTCACACTAAAAAGTCAGATACAAACAGAATCTCTCACGACACAACTCATTTTATGGCAATCACGCTGTCATGTTGGTGTTGGTATTATGATAACATTGTAATTACTGCTTGTCTGAGAGTTTGATATGGATGTGGGTTGTATACTATAGTATATATAGTATGACATAAATGTAGAGAGAAGGTAAAGAATTTAGAATGAGGTTTACTGAAAAATATTGGCTCCATTTCTGGCTTCCGTCATGTAATTCTACCTTCACATCTTGTAAAATATGCGGAGAGTGCGAACAAACTTTTTAATTTCCTGAGGGAAGGAATGAAGGAAATCCAATGAATTTGACGAATTTATTAATACGCTTAAGCGCAAACTTTGATGTTGTTCCTCTACGTAGTCAGCATTATTAAAAAGTTAAAACTATGAATAATAATCAGCTTCCAAATTTTGAAATTGAAGCATCATTCATTTCTTCATAATATGAGTACGACTTAACTTTATGCGTTTTTACCAAACAAAAACATGCGTGCAAAGACATACTATATCTATATCTATATCTATAGGCTTTGGCGCATTATTGCAAACTTCATTGCTACTGCCTACAAAGTCATTAAATTCATTTAAGCATAGTCTGAATCTTGTATGAGTGTGTTCTTTAATATCAAAGATTAATAAATGTCATCCCCATCGTCGCATCTTCCGGATAAAAAATGTTAGACTTCCCCTTTCGTGAAGTGTGAAGTAGGATTAATCTTGCGGTAACATAACTGAATTTGCAAAATCTGATTTTATGTGATAGCAATAACACGGTAGCTTTATATTTCATCTACATTCTTACTTTCAATTTTTAGCAGCTCTAAAGAAAATGAAAGATTAATGTATATATTACACACAAAACATGACGCTGCTGTAGCCAGTAACCGCAATGCTCGGGATTCTACTGCTACTGCTAGTAATGCGATACAATCCATGTCTCAAATGCGATTATAAATAAGAATTCAAATCATATTCATTCGCCATTGATCTCATTGTTGAATTGTTTGGAAAGCCACAAACCATAGTGTTGCCCGACTTTTGAATTTTAATGAGATATACTATGTGCAATGAAAACATATCTGTAGTAGGATTTCGTGATCATGTCTTCATATTATATTTATATCCAAATGTACTTAAGCATATCCACCAGAAAAGTTGAGCTTTCCTATTTCATGTGGTGCATATAGTGCATTATAAAATCATTAGGCTCGTTCACATATTTGACCACGCCACAAAAAGATAAGGAAAATGATATGGCGAATTTCTCTTTGACCACTCTTTTGCTTCTACTTACACTCCAAATCTTATTGTCAAAACTGCATTATTAGAGAGTGCGATACATTTCTTTTGGTGAATGAATGGAAAGGGTCTGGTTTTATCAACAATAGAAGTGGCCATTAGTTCTCATTATTCAATAAGGAACTTGTCAAGTTTTGACTGCACAAAATACGATGTGGCTCCCTACTCCCTATGTACTATATAACAAACGACATGTGTGATCGGTTTTGTAGTATGATGATGGATGAATTACACATATGCCTAGAGAGACGGTGTAAAACTTTAGGTGTAATAAATCGGTACCGCACCAAACCGACCAAACTTTCCTCTTCTGTAATAAGTCATTAGTAAGTTAGTGTCCTTCCCTTTACTGTGTTGTGAATAAGCCGTCATCAATATATATTAAAAGCTCCCTTGTGTAAAACCTGAACATGTCCTAGCGCTTAAAGTTTTTTTTCTCAGATATTCGTTATTGAACTGATTGGTTTAATGGGCAGTAAATTTTTCTTAAGAAAGGGAAACTGCTTGAATTGAAAGCACACAATAAGCTAATGCGGTTCAACAATTTGAAATTTTAAACCACCATAAAACTGAATAATATTGATATTCAGCAAGAATTGACTTTGAACGGAAACGAGTAAAGGAATCATCCTTATGTTTATCTGATCTCCAGACTCAAGGGCAAACTGATATGTTTACAATAGTCAAAAGTGTTTTTCCATGCATTCCTACCTGAAGGACACAATAAATGAACACTTCACAACATCTAGTTTACTAGCATTTTGGGTCAAGGTTGGGAGTAAAGAGGATTTGTAAGACAAGTAATGCTCTTAGATAATAGTACGATGATTCTGGCTGAACCTTGTGACATCTTCATTTACCTTACCTTTTTTGTTTGGTAGTCCTTATACAAATTCCTTGAGTGAACAAAGATCGTTTGATTTTACACGGACATGGAATAAAAAGATGGTAAAAGGTGAATAGTAATTCAATGGGACAAAGATAAATATTCAAATACCTTGCCTTTAAGTCTTTGCATCCTTAACCGTAAGTACGTTCTAATATCTCTACTCTCCACCATTTTATTCAAATTTGGTAAAAATTCAAGCTGTTACTGCAGTAAGAAAGATTATTGATGTGCCTGTCAATTTCGATTAGTTCTTAGCTCATGCATTTAAACATTTATATCGTCAAGCTAGACGTAAATGTATTTATGAATGCTCCAAAAGTTTGCTGAAGCTTAAATTACATTGTCATCGTTGATCATAACATACTTTCATATTGCCAAGGTGTAGCAAAATAATACTTTAGTCAATAAGTACCCTAACCGCATCGCACAAACCTGATTACACTAATAATTATTAATGTCTACATTGGTTTCGATTATAAAATGAAGAAGCGTACGAGAGCGTTCATTTAAAATCATCAACTCTGAAAGCAGAAGCAAAGGTCAAGGTTTCGACATGCATTGAAATGTAATCAAGTTTGTCAACAGACAGACAGTCTATACAAAATAACCTCAACCATCGATATATCACTGGATGCCTATAACTTACAATTATTATTATATAAAGAAATGTGAGCTAAATACTCTCACTACATGCCTTTTCATTTCTAAATTATAGAGCAAAAATGCTTCTCAATTAAGATGCACCTGCTGCTCATTTGCTGCTCTCAAGAGTTGCTATATAAGAGTGTACCTGCTTTTGCTGATATACGTACTATACTCCTTAATGACAACTTGGTTTTTCGAGAGACACCATCCATTTACTCATTTATCCAAAATCCATACAATACTCAAGGGCAGTAAGTCTAAATGGAAACTATAGGAATCTGAAATCAGGCTACTTACCTTGTGTCGAAGAAAGTTATTCGCATTCTCTATATTTTCCACGGCCTTCCGATTCTCATCCCGCTCTGTGCTAATGACATTTTCCAATTCACGAACTTTTGATTGCAGTGCATTTATCAGATCTAAACATTTCATACAAGAACCATCCAATCCCTCTTCTTCATGCGTATTATGTTCGCCTGGCTTCATATATTTATTTGATTCATCATCGCTAATTATTTTATTCACAGTCTTCAGATTTCTATTAGCATTAATGTTTTCGTGGGAGTTTGGCAAGCTCCCAGATTTAAGGGATTGAAGCTGAGTCTCCAAATCTCCTTTAGCATTCTTCAATGAAGTAACTTCCGCCTTCAACGAGATAATGTTATTCTGCATAACGCTTAGGTCTGGTGGGTTTGAATAATTTAGAGGAAGAGGGTAATGAACCCTGTTAAAGAAAAAGGATAAAACATAGATATATAATATGTATATGGTTGAGACAATAGGAATTGGAGGACAATAACAATGAAACTCAGTCAATGAGAGATGATGAGGCTCTAATGTGTGTTGTCTACTACTTTCGATTTCAAGTTCATGCTGTGCATTTTGCACTTGTCGCTTGTGCAAGCTCTCTTTATCTTTACTTTTTAGGCATCATATCATATATCATCATCAGAGTTACAATTACATTACGTTACATATTAACACTTGCGGTTTATACAAAATACGTTCTTCCTACACGTACATATATAAAAGTATATATAATATGGTTCACCTCAATAATGCATGTTAGCAACAGACTATCATCATCTAAAGTAACTGTAAACGTTAAATGTGAGAGTTTAGGAGTTAGCGTACCAACATGCTTTGGTGCCACTGAAATCACGTTTAAAATTGATGTTGTTGATGTAAATGAAGTAGGCACACAAAATCGCCAACTCTGCCCACAGGGAAATAATAACGTTCAAAACTGAATGAAAGTATATAATTTATCTAATCAAGTTTACGTGCCTGCATGTGCGTCGAAATTCCTTGTACGTTTTTGATCAACAATGAGTTAACATCGCTGACGGGTTTGCATAATAATTCTTTTGAATAATCTTGCCATTTTTCCTATTTTTTTTCTCAGACAATGAATCTCAAATTATGTGTTCAGTTTTTTGAATTATGTGTGTACATAAATGCACAAACATGCACAATTACTATTAGTTGTTTGCAGGTTGATCATACATAGAATTTCACTGCCCGTAGTCTGTGCAGAGTGTATATAGTAAGGAGCAAAAATTCGATAAGTCACTTTTATGAAAATGGTTGTGGTCATCATCACGTACTTGTCAAATTCGGCAATGTATGTTACAATGAGATATTTCCGCTTGTTCAAAGAAGACTTATTATTGTTGTTGATGTTGCTAATCCCACTTCCTATATCTGACTGTTTTTGAGTTGCAGCTGCTTTTCCATTTCGATTTAGTAGTGTAGAAGCCGTCCCCAAACTGCTTCCACTACTGATTTCACCAGTTTTACTGTACAGTTGAAGGTTTAATGGTATGTTTCCACCTTCTGTCACTGAGTTTTGACGATGAAGACTGATTGCCGCAAGGTCTTCAATGTTTAAAAGGTCTAGTACAACGGATTCGCTTTTCTGTGAAAAAATATTGTTTAATTGTTTAATGCCTTGATACGTTATGATACAAGATTTTATTCGTATTCAACGAGATATTCATGTTGTAGATTTTAAACGGCCAAATCATACCTTTAGTATGGCTGACTTGATCATTGCCAGAAATGTTTGGAAACTTTTGAAGCAGCCTGTTCTCTTTGTTATTACTTCGATACCTATTCATGTATATATATATTTCATTAGAGTGACAGTAGTGTAGATTTCAAACTCAATCATAAATTCAATTTTAAGATTTAAAAAAATCTTTCATGTCCACTTTCATACTTAATTTGACTTGTTATCATTGATAAAGATAACTAAAAATTTCGAGTGTTTTGAAGTTGGGTTATGAACTGACAACCAGCAGCAGGAGTAAAAACTTGTGGCTTTACCATAAGTACAAATAAAGTGGTTTAGGGATATCTTGGAAAAATACAGTTGTTGCGATTTCAATAACAGGACTTCTCAATAATAGTCATGGTCAACATGCCTATACACAAGTTCAAAGGGGTATGCAATAATGATATTTTAGTGTTATTGAATTTTGCATAATATACTTGTTTAGCAGACCATATAAACCTGAGCTTATGCATTAATTAGCCCTTAGGCTGCCCCCAAAGGACTAAACAAGGTAAAATGATGCTGATTTCTACTAGATGTATCAAACTTTGATGGTCCTTTGCCTTCAGAATAATTAATTAACCCCGTGAACTAATTTATGGGGCAAATTGATACTACTTTGAGTTATCTTTATAAAAGCAGGGTCACTCCCAACATTAAAAAACGTATCTTTTGCATTTCCCAATTATCATTCAGATAAACCTTAGTATTACCATTCTCATCATAGCATCCAGTCCATTCTTCCCCAGTGATTTTGTCAGATATCCAAAAGGAGACAGTGTTCGGCGTTTCTGTTGTGGTCAAGGAAAGAAGGTAATCCCTTCCATCTCTGAATGTCCAATGCGTAGTAATATTGCTACTTGCCGCAGTCATGGTCTTCTTTGAGATAAAGCTTCTGAAGAATAGTAAGTAATTATTACAATCTTGTTAAAAGAGATCTAAAAGGAAGAAGGCCGCCAAGATGGTAGTAATACATTGACTCCAATTGGATTTGGATGAATTTCATTAGACATTTAGTAATACCTGTTCTATAGCTGTCTTTCAGTCAACAATTATGCTCAAATCCTTTTGTGGATTCCGAAGGTTGAAGCTTTCTAATATACTTTTATGGCTCTATCTTAGGGTTTAAAGATAATGGCCCAGGAAGAGGTTTAATACAATCACCCAGTAATTTCGATATTCCAAACTAAAAAGTTAATTCACCTTTTTTGTTGTTGACAAAAAATTGTTACACTTTAAGTGTGTAGAAAGTTAAGACATTTAACGAATGTCGTTTGTCAAGCCAAATGTATTCATGTATCATATCATTGAACTACTAATTTGGAAAAAAACTGTTTTAGCTTGGTGAGAGAGATACAATCGTTGATTGACTAGGCCGTTAATGATCAGTATGTGAATCGACGTAACAATAAAAAATGAACAACTTACTTTTTGGAAAGAGCATCTTGCATCACTTGAATTGAAACTTGCTTACTTGGATTTTCTTTCTGCAAATCGTATATTGAGTAGAGGCACTTAAAATGTCTGCCTCATCATTCATTGACACTAATGTATCCTTGGCAGTCGAAGAAATCTAAAAAGTAGTATGCAGGCTTGATAAAATGCTTGTCAATATTCAGTCAGTAGTCAACGGAAAAGACAATCAGCAGCAGTCAGTATAGAAGTAGTCAATAAATTGTGTACGGGTTTATTAGATGCAATTTGATTATGCATAAACACTGTGAAGAAACCCAAAAGCTGAATAATCTTTTTCAAATGCTCAACAGTTTCGATTTATCATTTCATAATTTATTTCACACATGAAGAAATAATGTACAATACAAAATATCAATCACAATAATTAAATGACGATTTTTACCAACTAAAATTATTTAAAAATCATATTAAGGCATTACAATACAATAGAAATAAATGCTCTTAACCATATGGTAATGCGAAAAATATATTTTCACTTTATTGATGTTCACCATCATATCAATTAGCCAACTCAGACCCTGATGCTACTACATACATATATATATATATACATTATATAATACTAACGCAAATTACATCTTCTTTCTTAGCAAATATCTAAGGTTTGCTTACTCAGTTCAGCATGGTATGCAATGTGGTAACAGGTTTCGAGAACCCTTACATTTCACTCTTTATTGCCTCGATAACTACCAATTGAAGATGATTCGTTCTACAACATGCAATAAAGTGAATCCTTAAATGTTGGGTATGAAAAAGCATGTTAACTTAATTCGTTGGGCGCTCTGCAATTATCATACTATACAAATCCATCAATTGTAAAGAAGAGTAGATTTTTTTCCATTGATTCCTCGTTTGCATACTGTAAAATTCCTTTTTATTATTCCAGCATTTAAATTATATATATAGCTGCACTTTACACAATGATAATATTAATGAGTTGAATGAGACGATTGCATTGAATTTAAAAGTGCCACAGAAGTGACAGGAAGATACTTAGGAATAACGGATGACTGACGCAATCTAATAAAAATCAAGTTCGATAAGAATAAGGACGGATGTTCGGGATGTACTAATGACATCCACTTTCATATTGCACCTTTCCCATCCGTCCAATCAAGCACAAATTGATAGAAATTGGTAGTTAAACATTCTTTATTACAAAAAATCACGGCCTTCGGTAATCGAAAACACATTTTTTGATACTGTGCATAGTAATAAGATAAAAATATACAGTTATGCTAATCATTTGCAATATATTTTCACTTCAAGTCCTCAAGACTTTAGTGTCTTATGTAATGTAATAATAATAAGTAAAGGGTATAGGGACGATGATGTAAAATTCCTTCAGTCGTAACATATTATGTAGGAAAGAATGATATGGTAGCGACCCTTAATTAAATGCACACTAGCGGAATATTATTAGAATAGGTAAGTAAAGTTGAATACACGTTTACTGTCTACCAAAGAAAGTAAAAGTATATGGCCATTGAAGAAGGCATAATGAAACCTGCCCACAAAATTATGAAGAGTGTGGTTGTAAACTCACTTCACAAGTCGAGTCGAAGTACACCTAATAATATAAGCACAGCATGGTGTATAATAAAAAAAATGCCGTATTTGGGTTTTCACTTTTTGAGTAATATGTTTACTGCATAGTTTGTCTCGCCTATGAAGTAAATTATGTATTAACTTCCGTAACCAAAAAGTTTGAGTGCGATATGTAATCGAAATGAATTCGAATTTGTTATGAAATGAAATAATTTAACTTGATTCAGCCTACAACAACCTTAAGATGATGATGATGATACGATGTTACTACTACCATTTTTCTTGATTTTAATGTAGGGATATGGTTACACATATAGATTACACTGTGAATGATCCTCCTAGCTTTAAATTACGGTGTCAATAACCTTCATTCTCTTCTCATATGGATCTTTCGTTTAAATTAACAGTTAGCATTTATTTGAGAAGGAATAAACTATGGGAGGATGTGTCAGTTTCGTTTCGCCAAAAAACTTGCCATTCGAATGGAGCTGTAGTGGGGTCTTCTTGTAGGTGTCAATCATTTCAGCCACCGATAAAAAGTGCATTTCATTAGACTTCAGAGTTCCCAAAGCAAATCTTGAGTCCGGTCTCATTCTAATCTGTATATGAAACAGTCGCCCACGGAAGCGAATGGTGAGGGTGAATGGGACGTTAGCACCAATGGGACCGTGATGGCATTCTCGGACTAAAAATGATCCGTCTGAGGTGTCTATTTATTGACAAGTATTACAAAATATTCCATTTTTTAACTACACATTATTTACATAAAGCGTTTTTAACAAGTTCCACCTTGCGTAACTTCAATATGGTTTACATGATGGCAAATTGATTATTACTGATAAAAACTGTGTAAATCATAGTTTTCACTTACAATTCTCCAAGATTAGTTCAGCCTTGCTTCTGTCCACCCGATAGAACCATGGGAATTTCTGCAGGGAGTCCTTCACCTTCTTAATCTTCACCTCTACGGTCAACATAATATATGAAAGAATAAAAAGTCAGATCAGTCAGTTACTTTCATAACAAAACATTGCATTTGTACTTGGAGGAAATTCATAATATATATAGTCTGCCGTTATTTGTCTTGTGTTTTATCGAAATGATGTACCGCCATGCCATGCCATGAAACGATTCACATGAGAACTCATTGGAAATGCAAAATTATTAGAAGTAGAAAATTGTTAAGTCAAATATTGCAAACAGTTTCAAGTGTATGAAGAAGGACTTAAAAATCAAGGAAATCCGTTACTGGTTTACTGGTGCACAATATCAAGACATAAAGCAATAAAACTGCTATCTTAAAACTCTGATACAGAATCAAAAAATTTCCATATTTTCAAAGATTATGAAGATAATTCCATTTTGTGCACCTTTATGAGAATCCAGTATTATGACCGGTGTTTGCAAACAGCAACAAAAATGCATGCAATGCAGTAACAATGGCTGCTCACGTACAACTTTCGTTTTCATGTTGTGCTACGAGTTACCTGTTGACCTTGTGACTATTCCATTCTCATATGAATTCATTCAGAAATGCCGTCAAACAATACAGTTCATTCATTCTTCAGGTACTAATCGCAGTTGCTCGAATATATGTATACAATCATAATACTGGGGGATTATGGGAATTTCAATCTAACCCGTTATGACTTCTTGCATGACACACGAGATCTTAGAAAGACTCTTTCACAGGCTTCCGTTTGTCTGTTGCATACATGTTAAACGATAAATACCATCACATTTAGGTGTTAAGAATATATGCATCTTACGTTTTATAATAGTTGAAGTGGACTACTCTTCAAACAGATTATGTACCTGGCATGGCAAATAATATTTAATAGTTGCTTATTGCTTTTTGTAATTTTATTTACCACCTTATATTTACCAACACTAAACACTTTACCATCATAAAAGCTGTGACGCAGCTAATTTGAGTAAAAAAATTTAACTGTAGCACACCATCTACTTTCTCCCGACTGCGGTTATATGCTTTCAGAAATTGTCTCAAAAATTAATTTTTTTACAACTAATCATCCTCGTCATCATGATGATATGAAATTGTTTCGCATTTAATCTTCAAATGGTTTAATAATGTTGGTTTACTTGCAACTTTTAAGAAACAAAATTCACCTTGATGGTATTTATTGTATTTACCAGAAAGGGGGGAGCTATTATATTGGATTAGTTAACAAGTTAAAATTTTTATTGCATTCAAGTCAAGGTAGCTGAGTCTGTAAGTAAATAGGCATATACTCGTTCAAAAGGTATATGTCGTCAACAAAAGCAGCATGAATAATAACATGGGAGAAAAAAATGTTAGTACTTTTGTTTGTATTTAAAACGAACTGAATCTTCCTTTTCACTTTGTTTTTCCTTTCACATAAGCTCAAGTTAGCCGTGCAGCACTTGACCCGATTTTTATTATTTGGATGATGAATACATGCCATGAGGAATAATGTTGCCACATTTTTTCTCTACATCCCCTATTGTGATCAATGCACTGATCCGTGAAACGTGTAATTTTGTTTACATTATGTTTTACTTTGTGCACATTTGTTTCCGAAATGCAAGTGTATTAGTTACAGAAGTACATATTATTATTATTACTTCTTTTTTAGTGCTCCGATGCATAGACATTAGTAGGTATATATAAGCATTAAAAACACAAAATAAGAGGCAATAATTGTCTGCTGCTACCAAGTAGGAAGAAGAGAGGGTACTTATCAAATAAATGACGTTTGTTTTGATGATGGATGATGTTTATAAACGATGTTGAACATTATTCATTCAACAATTCTACAGAAATTTGGCTACTTGAGCAAGGTGTGAAAATGTAAACATGAATTATCGTCGAAAGTAAAGACGAATATTGTTGTAGGATTTTTTTGTTGCTGATAATATGAGTTGGTATGAATCATAAATACTACACCGTGACAATTGTAAAAGATGGTTATAATTCGATATGATGATTGCCGACATCGAAGAAAATTATTCCTCCCCTGAACATTCATTTGGAATGTCATGCATTTATGCGTAAATTACTCTCCTATTCTTCCTCGGTCATAAGCATCAGAAAAATGTTTGGGATATGTAGAGATAGGTATACAAAACTTTATAATCGCGTTTTTATATACTGCGTGTAGGAAATTATTGTAAATTGTTTGAACTTCACATGGATTTTCTATTAGGTTACAAACGCATTTATCATGTCTTTGCAATCTATTGGAAAATAACGGCTCGTATAATTTTTAGCTAGAGAGCCACATTATGTATTTGCACAAACGTCAATGTGCGGAGTTGAAATTCTTTCGCAGTGCTGACGATTCCTATTACTACATTACGGTGTATTTAAACAGCAGGGACTATGTGTATTGAATCTTGACCGACCGAGGCAATTTCCTAAAGTCGGTCATGTAAGGAGAAATGTGATATGAGCTCATAAAAATATTGGATTCCGCATTGAGCCCCGAGCATTATAAGGATAGCAACCTACTGTGTGCATACTAAAACGTTATCAAGTTAAGTTCGATGACTTTTGAAAATCTAACTCCAGAACGACCAGCAAAACCACCAATCAGAAAATGAAATCATTTGTGTACAACCACAAGGAACCTTATTATTCGTATCTGTCATCATGATTTACTAATCAGCGTGATAAAAATGGCAACAAGTCAGCACATTCTTTAATGCTTACGTCCAAAAATATATTCTGATTCGTGCACTAAATTTTCCCGTTATACCTTTCTTCGAGGCCTAAATTTATGACCAAAGCTCATGAACTTGCTCAATGAACTAGTAAAACACTCTGGCAATACAATAAGGAGATGACGTTCGATTGAATTGAACGAACAAAAGCTAAATCCTTATTCCTGATAATCTGGTGTATAAAAAATTATGGTAAAACTGAAACTCATTGGATGTTCAATGGCCTATAAAACGTAAATAATCTTGTACTACATATCACAAGACAAAAGTGTACGTACCAGGATAAATGATACGAAAAGATTTCATAATACACGCAGGGTTAATAATATATAGGGTACTGCAAAAACTTATTTGACAGAATGAACATTTTTTTGTGTATATTATTGGCATCAAGATTATTTTACCGTATTCAGAGGAATCATTGAGATGCTCCACTTGGTTGGCAGTTTTCGGATCACAGAGCTTTCCTGAAAGAATGCTCCTCTGACTCAATTTCTTCTTCAAAGCTTCAATAAAGTTTTTCGACTCCTCATCCTGCAAAAATTAGATAAAAATCAGTTCACAATTTCGCAAATATAAATGGGCACAACTCTAAAGTATATTAATACACGCATGCTGTTGTAAGTAGTACATTGAATTTTCATATGTCTATCTATGCATGTCCCAATTTTTGAGTGTAACGGACTTTGAAATATTATGCGAAAGGATCAAGAAACAAACCCATAGCGTCTTGTACTACTGTAAACAGTAATGGATATTATTGCAAATATGAATGTGCGTCTTGCTTGCTTTTACACGTCTTTCCAAAATAAAAAAAGAAGTGATGCTTATTAAACTAAAAGCACATTAACACACATTTTTCTAACTAGCATTTTTATTTGTCAAATGGATGCAATGAAACAAGCACATACTCCTGAGAAGATATGAGCATTACAGGGCAAATAATAGTAATCGCCGTGTGTGTCATTATTGTGTACGTTTTATTTGTATCACAATCTCAAACTGAAATAATAAGAGTCGTCCTCAGCAGTATGACGATATGACGATTGTCATAAAAGGTTTCAACTGGAGTAGCATACCAAAAATCATAATCATATAGCAATTTATCACTGACCGTAAAAAGATGTCGTCGTCGGGAAAGATATGAGAAATTAAAGTAATGATATGCTCGAAGAAATTCGGCTTGCAATAGAAAAAAATAATAATGCACGCCTAAATTCAATGTGGCACGGATGACAACTGTGATATGTCAAGCTATTATATAGCTTTTATTATCACTGCAACAGTCCGATTCATTTCTATACTCATAAAATAAATGCAATGAATCTTCCATTCCATCTCAAACACGCGTGTGAGTCAAATCTTATATTCATTTTAGTTAAAAACACCATCATCTTCCTTCTCGTGCCTTTCTCTCATTTGTCACTGTCTCCGAATTTTCGCTTTTGTGGGGATAACTATAATACAGAACAATTTTCCTTGTATGCAACTACTACTGATACGATTTATAATGGCTTCCTAAGAAGCATTTTAAATTTTTAAACAGCAGCGGACTGTTTTCCTTACACATTGTCCTACTATCATTTGTTTTTAATGGTGGTACAATGACAACAGTATTATCACGGTTGCAGTTGTTGCAACTGGTGTATGCATATAGTGCGCCTAGTCTATTATTACTATTTATTTTTCTAAGATAACGGTTCCTGTTCAGGTCTGATTGCAAGCTCAACAAGAGACCATAATGAAGGGATGAATAGAGATGAAATTTTCACTGAGATATTCACAACAGCTCTCATTCTCACCAGTGCCATGGTCCAACAACAAGGTGGTGACTCAGACAGTGGCACAGATTCTTTGACGAAGTGACAACGACAACTCATGTGACTTATTATATTGCACTCTTTTTATCACCCGCTTCTACACTTTCTTAGAGCTTTTCTCACTTTTCAACTAAAATTTCTGTCACTGAAATATATTCACTTTGATTTTTTAGACATTTTGTATTGAAACTACACTTTCTGAAGTACAAATCAGACTGTTTCATTTCCGTCTTTGGTTGATGTATGGTTGAAATTAACTTTTCGAAAGTAAAAAGATGAAAACAATTTACCATATTGTATACAATAAGCATTGCACACCTTATTATGAAAAATTTCTAGATTCAAAATATTCAAATGACTATTGGGAATTGAAAAGGGGAACAAGATGAACGCTAATTGACTAAATGATCCTTGTTAGCGGCATGTATTTGCATGCAAAATTAGTTGCAAAACACACTTTGTAGCTACAGAAAATGATGGCAGTTGCTGCTGGTGCCGGTTCAATGACGCATTTTCACTTTGACCGTTTCCGCCTCCAAAGTTCTCATTGTTCTAATGTAGGTTTTAAAGGTTGTATTTCCAATTTCCATGCATAATATTCCAGTATCACGTAAAATAGGATTTTTAGCAACGAGGGGAATTCATCAAACTAAAACCAAGAAGCTACTAAAACTGTATGTAGGGAAGGGGCGGCGTGAGACCAGTGGTTAGTGCTAGTCATTACCAATGTCAAATGTAAATATCAAGATAATTTCTTGTTGCAGCTTCCCATTCATCTTTGTTATAAAAACCGGTCATGATTTTAATATGAAGATGATGTACTGTATTTTTTTGTGATGAGTTTTTAAATTACATTTCAAACACCATTTGCTGAATGATCGTGTGATGATGATGCTCCTATAACTGCCTGAAAGAAAAGACATTTTCCCTATACTATACTAGTTTACAGTACGTTGTTGATGTTGATAGCACTACATTACACACGTAACGCCATACACAGAGCACACGTAGGTAACATTACAGATGCATTTTTTTATTGTAAATTTCAGATCAGCAGGTGAAATGAAATGATGATGATAAAATGACAAATACATTGAAATGGTAGCAGTGAAGAGAATTTTAATTCTTAATGAGCGAAAGTGAATTAGGCTTGGTAGCTGATGTTTATCCTTTTTGTTTTGATTTTTTCAGTGCACTGCTTACTGATTACCTGATTATTAGATGGAAACAGTTTGCACTTTATTGTATGCACAGTGAGTCCCTATGTACATGTTGTATTCATAAAAGGATTGTTTTCTTTCTCATTGTAATAGTTTTTGCTACTTTACTTTTGTTTGTTATCGCATATTGCTATACGCGTATGATAAATACATATACTTAAGTCAAAACGTGATTTAACGATTTTTTTAAAAATAACTTTCAGGTTTGTTTGGTTACGGTCGATTAAAGAAACTGTAAGCACAAGGGACTAAAAGTAAAAGTAAGAGAATAAAGGACCACCTTGGTTGCACGTGTGGGTAGGAGAACATGTTCAATATACACTTCAGGTGGTGGCTTGACATTCTCATCGGAAGCTTCCGTCCTCATTGTCACTTTCCTCAACCATTCTGGTACGACTGTTGGTACCGGAACAGCTACAGGCTTCCCATCGGGTACCTCGTAAATTCCATTTGTAATCTAGGACAAAAATAAAATTAAAATAAATTTTAACATTTTTTGCAGGCTTTCCATATGCATTACGTATGTAAAGACACGTGTGTTGATAATAATAGTATTTCTTTCAAGCATCAGGAAATAGGATAATATCTTTTGTATGTGGATTTGAACTGTGTAATAAAAAAGATATGTATTTAAAATGATGCTTCTTCACTATATGAGCTGAAGTTGAAATTAACATGAAAATGACAGTGTTTATCAAATAAATAAATCCAAACCACATGATGGGAAGCAAACCAGTCATAATGTTTTTTTGCTGTGCGATGACATTGATATTTTCCATCCCACATGTTAGTACTTTAGCATTTCAACCATTCTTACCAAACAACATCAACATATGCAAATGTACTTGAGATTTTGATCACTACTTAAAGCAAGCATTCTCACACGTCAAACTGTCAAGTCGAGATCTTTGCAAATAGAGGAACACGCAAATGTTTGGAAAGATTCATATCGTCTTGAGAGCGGAAGTCAAGTTCCGATGCATGATAATTTTGAGTAACTTTTGTATTTAACATCCACATCAAATACTTTCGGCAAAAGAAACTATTTCAATAAATTAAAAGTGAGAGAAAACTTTTTATTTTCTATGCACGTTCTACCACCCCCTCCATTCAAAAATCACATTATCAACATGCCTGTTACATCAACTCTTAGTTGCATTTTCAAATTATTTTAATAGCATGTTATAAACAAAAATTGCCAATACTTTAATATGATCAATACTTAATCGGTTGGTCAATATTTTATTAAAAATTGTCTGACACGGGCAAAAACTGAACATTGCCTTCAGTTACATCTTTAAATACCTTTAGTTGAATTTAGGTGAGAGTTCAAGTTTGATTTCTTTTTACTTTCACAGATTTTTTTACCCCATAAAATTACACAATTTTCTAATTCTACTTCCTTTCCCAGTTATATATTATGGCTTACAAGAATTTGCCATTTGTAGTCTACAAGTGGTTCACACATGCATCCGTTCATGGCGTCTTTATATAATTTAATAGCTCTCCCTACATGTAAAAGTATGTTATTCCACATGTGACTTGCCCATAGCTCCGATAAGAGATATATATGCATTGTCAGTTGTATACAAACTCAAAGCTTTATTTCTGTTGTTCATTATTATTTAATCAACGCAGCATGGTGGTCTTTGTATACTTTAGTTGATGAAACTACTCTTCAAGTGCCATGTTTGGCACTCAGTTAATGAATAATCAAGTTCCTTGCTAATTATCACAAAGAATGAATATTATTACTTCATTTCTGGGTTCTGGTATTGTCCTCATTACTCATCTTATCAGTCGCGAAAGGTAATTAGAGCATTTGCCCATTCAATCTAGTAATGCATACGCTACGATCGAATACCTTTATGCAATCCACATATAACCTTTGGTTTGATCATACAATATACAATACATGTTGTAAAGTTACCGACGAGGCAAAATTTTAAAACAGAACCAAATCGAACCATTTGGTATAAATCATTAGATTTGTCGCACAAACGACAGTGAAAAGATAATATGGATGACCTAAAAATTGTGTGCCTATGGTTGTGAAAGAACTAATCAAATATGTAGATAAACTTTTGCAATGAATCTCACAATTTACTTATTATTAGTTGAGAGATACTTAACCTCACGCATATATAGTGTTTCAGAAATTCAAAGAATATTGAATAGAAAAACTAATTATTATTGAGGCAGAGGTTACATATGAAGGTACACAACTGTGTAGGCTCGCTAAATTAATTTACGTGAATATAGGGCACTGTACCTCTCTGCCAGTGTCTGAGTAAAAACTAATCCGTAATCCAAAATTGTGGTACGTACGTTGCTTTTTTAATGTGGTCATTGAAAAATACTTGAAGACATGACACGACAACAAAAATAGGAAGTGATGGGCTATTCTCGTTCCTCTTATTCAGAATCTAAACATTCTGAACTCATCATCATAGAAATGCAGTTTACTTGGCAAGGAGCATCAAGCACAAGTACAGGATAATGATTTACAAGAGAAAAAGGTTGAAGGAAGTGCATTTTTGTTTTCTAATGGTACTCGTGACCATCCTTCAAAATTATGGTTTCAGAGGAAGTATGAAATATTCTCATTTATGATAGCTGTACTTGCAATAACTGTCCTGAAATAATGTGATTATATTTAAGATAAGTAAACGCACGTAACTCAACGACGGCTTGGACAAAAAAATCAAATCCCTCACAGTACAGTATAATGATTATTATCGACTTGAGCAGCGCTCGCCTACCAATGCACATTCTTTAGTGCAGTCTCCATGCTGCTGCTGGTGTTGACACCCCGTCTACATTTAACCAAACTACAAAAGCACCATATCCTATTTGTTAATACATGCTAAAGAGAATGTGCACTTTATATTCATGAATCTCATTTTGAGATGCTTTGAAAGCATGCTGTAGTTATTTATTTATGTAGGTATACATTTTTATATTCTAAAAGCCACAATATTTCCTCACTCCTTCACGTGCACTCTTTACCACTTCCTAGTATTGAATTTCATTCTTCTTTGAGTTTTGAAGTTTATGATATGGCATATTAGGACGGGACACAGAACCCTATATAATATGATGGTTTGGAATTTGCATCATACTGTTTTCAATAGGTTCTCTAATAAGATCCCAGAAAAGTAAACATACCCTTGTTGTGTAAGCAAGCCTCGAAGAAAGAGAGATAGAGAACTTTTGTGAATTTTATTGTCAACAACAGCGCGTGTGTGGACTGTGGACCAAAGCGAAAGGATGATGAGTAATTATAGACCTGATTAGTTCATTTTTGTAGTCAATAAAAATGCTTGTTTCGCTTCTCCTTACATAAATACATTTCCCCTTGAATGAGGTTATTTAGTTGTGCCTGAATAAAGTTTTTCATTAAAGATATAGTGGCTTAAAGGCAGATGCATAATCAACAAAGGTAAAGTAAAGATGTATTTATTGAATCAGGAAGCGAAATACTTGCAACGAAACTGATTGAGCATTTTTTTCAAGAAAAGAACTCAATTTATTTTTGATGGGATGACGATGACAAGATAGATCTTATTGTGAGATAATATCAACATCAAGTTGAGCGCTGCTGACGCTGACTACATAACTTTTGTGTGACGATCCTCAAGGAAGACACACATAGATACATGTTAATGGGAAGGCTTTCACAAATTCGGCTTCTTTGTTTTGATTACAGCATGAGCATCAGAATTTAATTGGGGCCAAAATAAACAGAGTGAAGGAACAGTCATCCGATTAAGTTCTGAATCGAAACGTAAAGCAGTATCATCAGCATCTGAAGCAATTTTATTTATTGGAGCTCTGTAGCTCAAATAAGCTTATTTATCTATAACCTAATTTTATTCTGTATTGTGGACTTTAATCAATGGAGAAAATAGGTTTTATTTTTACAAACAAAAAATAAATGTGTGCATTTCACATTTAATTTATCGGATGATTAAAAAATTATTGTGATTGAAAGTCATGATGCAATTTCACTCAGGTAATGTTGATACATGACAGATAATAATTATTGAATATAAAGAATGGGTATGGGTAGACTGTAGACCAGCACCAGGGATAATAATGATGATAAGTAATGAAATGAGAACTTATTAAGTATGCTACCTTGCTCTAGAGAAAAGTAATGGATCTTGTCAACATGCAACCTATCGTTTGAATTTATTCCACTTTTCTATGAATGTCAATATTATACGCATTCTTCAGTAACAAACGATGTTAATAAATGGCCGTTGTTGTCGTCATATAAAAAGCCATAGATTTCTTACAGTATTCCTCGGCGTGTCTTATAAATATCTTGTTCATTCCCATTCTCATTCTATCGTAATTTATTTTATTACCTATTATATACATCATGTACAACGTATACAACATGTCAGGATAATATATATATATTATGTAAGCAGAAATGAATGATGTGCCTTATGGAAACTTTATTTCAAAGAGCAATCAATGTCTCGTCAAAAATCAAGCAACTGTAAAAATATTGAATGAATGTTGACTTCGTAATAATTTTGAGTAATGTAGGCTCTTTGTAGGTAATATGGTTTCTTTCAAGATGAATTGACATAATATACTCCAACAAAATGCTTCTACAAAAAAAAACCGTTTTCGTAATAAAATGATTTGAAAATTGTCTGCAAACATAAAACTCAACTCAATGTCTTCATCAAATTGTTTTTTTCTGATGAAATGTTTTTTGTCCCTTGTTCCAGATTTCTTGCTTAAAATGATAAGAAAAAACTTCATAACATCGAGTGACAGTGTAGTGTATATGACATATACGAAATATGGTAGCAAATCAGATACAGACATTTAATCATAAGGAAGAAAATGTTATTCTTTTAGAATTTCTCAACTCAACTTTAATGAAAGACAAGTGGCACAGGTAGTCGTCTTGTTTTGATGAAAAACTGAAATGGATGCTTTAATGTAATCTGATTTTCCCTGAAATTTCTATCATATGAGATATGAGTTCTGTTTCCTACATGTGAAAAAGATATTTCCTGAATTACATTGATACGGAAATTATCTTAAGGCAAAAATACTACATCAAAAATGTAAAAAAAAAACACTTGTACACATGTTTTGACATGATATGCATTCGTCCACAAAAACTGCTGCTACAATTTGTCATTTTGTACTGATTCATACTCATCACATTATAATGTGTACATTTAAAGATTTCCTGAACAAACGTTACAGGATGACATGCCAAAATAGCTGATTCAAATATTATGATGCAGGTAAAAGCTGAAGGCATAACATACCAGGTTGCAGTTGCGCTATGAGTATATCTCTATTATGAGTATGATGTGATGTGATGACGTATTGGATGACACAACTTCTGTCGATCTCGTATTAAAAGTATTCACTAAGGAATCCGTTCACCGTAACCCTATCTAACAGTAAATTAGGGATGGAAGCAGTGGGTGATGTCACGATAATTTTAACAAGGACTGCCCCCTACATTTCTCTTTAATTCGTCATTACTATATTACATTAGTTCTTTCAGATGGGAGCAGTAGGATTCAGTTCAGGGTTTATTGGATTATTTCAAAATTTCAACATTAATTTCCAATAAATCTTCACAGTTACGTATTTTATATCCAAATAACAGAAAGTGAAAGCCTTTTAAGGTGTGGAGCACAGCAAGTTAAAATGTAAACAGTATACTATATAGAGTCTCTTTACGCATACCAAACCATGTGCACCGTTTGTTTCTCATTTGCACTTATGTCAGCTTGATGATATCCATTTCGATGCAGCACGTTGTACATAAAAAACCCTTGTAAAGAAATTTAGCATGTCTGCATTGCGTTTGTCAATGTCTGGTTTTGGTTTCTCTGATCTCGGAACTCAAGTTTTTTTTCTCTCTAAAAATTACAGACCATATATATACATTATATTGTATAACTTAACTATAGAGCAGTTTGAGTGTTTGTTGTGATAATAAATATAGTTGTTCAGTTGTGAAGCATAAGTTTGGGTCTTGCTCTCACCCTTGTTGACTTTTAGTAATCACCATTATTACTTAGTTGTACAAAAGTTGCATGTGCACAATTTCATTGCAAAATCAAGTAGGTATCTTCAATTTTTTCCCTCTCGGTATGAAAACATGATGATGCACGACGACTACGACTTGTGAGTTGTATGAACTACAAGCACACACACGGATTCAACCCCTATACCGACCTATGGTTGATAGTCTATAGTGAAACTGTACTATATACGCATAACTACTAATGCTGATATACCTACTCTTCAATTTATGTGATAAACAAATTGAATAAATATAGTAATCTTTTAAAACATTTTTATCCAATTTTACCCTAAGCAGAATGCCAAATATTATCATCATCACACGCTTCGACATATCCATGTGCTGTAAAGTTGACTAGAGCCGACGCGATGATGCCGTTGGCAATATGGCATGGCATGATAGAGAGGCATTCATATGTGCATATTAACTACATAATTCAAAGGAGAAACTAACGTACATAACTGTATGGTACAAAAAGGAACAGAATATTAATGGTTTCTTTGACGTTGCGACGTCCACATATTGACTTTTTATGATTTGAATCAAAATTGTATAGAGTACAGTCTGAGCTAGACATGGGTTCGCCAATGAAACCTCATAAAAACGATTTGAAAGTTGATATTTATTTAAACTATATAACACACAGAGCCATTAGCAAACAGGTTCGCAAAACGATGTAACAGTTTTTTGTACTTTTGGCAATCGTCTCTGGCTGTTCCTTCAGTAAGCCACTTCGGTGGGATGCAAAGAAAAAACAAAAAGTACAAGTGAAATAGAAAACGTTATTTAATGACATTTTTAAAAGCATGACTAAAGGTGGCAATCACTGAGAGCCCTGAGGATATGATTAAAACGTGGATCACGTTTGCCCTTTTACTTATGTAGCAAAGCGAAGGTGTTGAATATTGTTGGTTTGCCAAACTGTAAATAAGCGATCAAAGTTCAAGCCAAAATATTCTTCCTTGCACCGTAATTTTCAATCATGCGCATGCATATTATAACCATATATCATGTAATATATAAGTATGGTAAAAAGTTGCCGATGAGCTGTTATCTAATACTCGAAATAATATCACAATTGTTCTTGCCACCTGCACACAGGCACCCCAAAATCGACCCTTCTTTCTTAATTGTTTCTAGCAAAATGACTCTCACTTTTCTGCGGTATCCGATATAGCGACAAACAACGTTATATTCGTAATGAGCTACTATTTTTGAGAACTTCCAAAGAAGTTCTTCACCATATACACACATACATACATGGTTAAATTATCTTTGCAATTGGTGATAGATAGAACGTGAATTTGAATTCGTTACAGAGGCTTTTAAAAACACATCCTCTTGACTCGCACTGATTGCCATTAAAGTGAAATGAAGGATATATTAGATAGTTAGGTGTTTCCAGTGTCACTTAATACATTGTGAACACCTTGCGAAAGGGGTTTACCAATGAGTGTGAGTGCTAATTACTGCACGTGGTTTGAAGCTCTCAATCTCCAATTTGAAAAACAACAATTGTGTAACTTTAAAAGGGTAATAATTCATGCATGACTCATTTATATCTTCATAACTTCGTTTCTTTTGAAAGAGGAAGAAACAAGAAACGTCTAAAAATGTAAGAGGAATCTAAGCGGACTTCACACTACTGAAAAAGAAAGCCGGATGAGGCTAAAAAAATTTGTAATGGTAATTGCATGACTAAGAAATATTGTTGTCATCTATCTGTCATACATCATGAGGCATCTTGAACTGCACATTTCATTGCATCCAATAGTTTGCTCTTTTCCACTCACCATGCAAAAGGTGATCTGTCGCACCTCAAGTCAAAAGAAGAATGAACGTGAGCATTATGAGCCACTACAATTTTGTGAAATGTACATAGTTGATTCATCTAAAATGTGCTGTGCAGTAATAATTTCAACGTGCTGTTAAAAAAGTTGCCTATTTTTTTTACTTCCTAAAACATTTATTGTGATCCACCTGTTTTACCTAAATGCAAACAAACATACATAAGCATATGCTCATCGACTTTTTTCATACTAAAAATTAAAGTTTCACGTGTTTGCAGGCTTTGATGCTGCAGCGGGTGGTGGTTTGGGTTGACACAAATGCAAGTACACGGCAAGTATTTTATGTTCAACATTTTTGAATTTTTGCAAATTTACGTCATAATCTTTTCATGTTCTATTCTTAAGGCTGCTAAAGCGGAACTAGGTTTATGAATATTTAATAGGAAAGATTTTAGGACAACCAAACATCTAAATAATTATGCGGTTCCCAACTCCAAGCGATGTTCAATGCATCCGGTGAATGTAGACTTGTAATAATATAGCACTTTGAACGGTACTCTGATGATGATGATACCTGGTACGCTTAATTACTTTCAATTTTTTAAGGTACATTTTTAGAATATGCATAACTCTGTGTATTCACCGTAAATGAGCTGATCCCGACCGATTAGGTGCTCTGATCACTCAATGGATTTGTTGAATCTGTAATGATTTTCTCATGGCGAATCTGCAGTTTTATTCAGTTATGAAATTTGGTATTTTCTAGATAAATAACGCTATGTAAGGTCCTTGGTAATACACGAAAAGTACATTGGTAGAATTGTCATGCACGAAAATAAGAGCTACTAGTTTGGTCAGGATCAGTGTGTTACATATTGTTATACAATAGAGAGAAATATTATACAATACAGTGTAAATGTGTATGGTGTGTGAGACAACAGGCAGCAGAACCAGAGAAGCACCCTTTAAAAATGAAAGTATGAATCGTCAAGTTAGTGAATTCGTTAATAGTAAGTCTTTAAAATTATATTCACACTTGAAGGCCATCACCACCAAAATGTCGAAACCAAAGGTTTACAGGATTTCTTTTGCTAAAAAAAATAAGCTTATAGCATGCCTCATCTTTTTGTGCCATTAAACATTTTACATGCGAAAGCTGCTAGCACTTCAAGTCACATTGTTTTGCTGCAAAATAAGGTAAACTTTTGAATGCTGTAACATAACACATATATAATTTAGTTATCGATTTAGTTTTTCATAAGTCATATGCACGTAACCTTAAAGACATTCCCAACCCAAGTGCTAAAATCTGCCCATTAAGAATGAAATACGCACGCATTTTTTTTCAGTCTGTACTTACAACGAAAAGGAGTACAATTTCATCTAAAAACTTTTGGATTTGAAATGGGCATGCATTGTAGTAGAGCCAGTAGAGGCTAATAATAAACACATTAATATTTTTAGTATTTCTTGATAAAAGTTGGCAAAGATTCACAACAATGCTCATATATGCACTTTTTTCTGAGTAATTATGAAGAAAACTTTACATGAATACGTAATATTCGCTTCCATCCACATGTGTATAGTAGTGTATTATGCATTATACCTACATGAAACTTTAGGGTCCTCCATTCACATAAACATACTCACATCACACTTAAAAGAGTATCGTTTCATTTTAAGATTATATCACTTATTTCAGTCGAATCGGAATGGCCAACTAACCAAAGATGATGATGGCCTTACAAACTGCAAAAAGGTGAATGCATTTTTTTTCGCTTTTCATTGCAAAATCACAATGTCTTGTCTTACGTTATATGTACAACAAAATGCTAATTTTTATGAATGCAAGTTTAGTAACTCACTCAAACGCCTTTGTGATGATGATTCAGACATCATGTTTGGTGCCAAAAAACCAGACCTTGGAGCTCCTACAATTTACCAAAATCTACATACAATGACGACTTGTCAATATAAAAGTTGCATGCACCGTTACGTAGTCGTTATACTCATCGGTAGTATTATACAAAAAAAATATAAAAATATGAAAGAATACATAACATGATAAGAACTCGGCTGCTATTGTTGGATGCTATTTACTCCTGTCTTAATGTAATTTTAGATAAAGGCAGCGACCAAAACACAATATTCTGCACAATTAAACTCTATAGCTCCTTCATCTTCCTCTAAAACTGTTATCAATCTATAGATACAAACAGATTTTGATGATTGATTTAACATCAATATAACTTCGACTCATTGATTTCAGGAAACTATAAATAGCATGATTGATGGTTTATTACAGTAGTGTGAACAACTTAAAAAAGTCTATGTGGATACTTTGATACCCAAAAAAACTGCACGTTGTGCTCAATCACTAAATCATTGATTTTCAGTCATGCCAATAAATTATGATATCTCGTTACAAGTAGATGAATCCATATAAATGTTATCCTTGCGCAAACAATCATAAACAATTAGGGACGGAAGCCAAAACAACAACACAATGAAACTATTACTGTACTATAATAATACCAATAAAATTGTTTACCCCCGTCAACAATAAAAAATATTCATACTGAAGATAAATTAGTACACTTTATTGTTTCATTGAAAATTGCAAGGAGTGATATATCTAACTTTAGAATCAAGATTTTGGAGATTTTGAGAATAACACTCGCTTTCTTCACTCACATTGGTTCTGACATAGTTTTCGTCTCGCCGTTGTTTTGTTTGTCACAATGCTTACACCCTTCACATCCCTCCGGATTCGCACACCGCGAGGTAGATGCCTGCGGTTGACCAGCAGCATTTTCATCACCCATATTACCACCATCAGCCTTTTTTGAAGCACAACAGCCCATTTCTCAGCTGAGTTTCTTCACAAGTGACTCACCAAAAATAGAGTTTTAAGCTTATCTTCGGATTACGAAAGCTACACATCAATAGAGTGAAGTACTAACATTTAGAGCTCATATTATTTTGTTGTGCTAATAGTACTACAACTACTGCATGCCGATGACTCGTTACATCTACATACCTTTGTCTAAGTTTCAAATAGCTTTTTAGGCTCCTATAGACTGTGGAACAGGGGGTAAGGATATATCGATGGTCGTCTTTTGAAGATTGTACAAGTAATTGCTCACACCGGCTCTGTATTCTATTTTTAGTACAAGATTTTAGGAGATGGACAATCACTGGGAATTTTGTATACTTATAACTTGTCGATATAAAAATCGATCAATGGAATAGGTTTTCAACACGAAACTTTTAGCAAATAATTTATTAGTCATGATTTGGTTCCATTTTTTACACCTTCGATTTTACAAGTAGTTTTACGGAACATTTTACAAGTTTACATAGTCGTATATCCCATGGGAACATGTAGAATGGATGCGTTTAATTTGGCTACGTAACGGTAGCAGAACAGTCCGGAGCGTCTACTACCCTATCATTTATTTTCATGATGCGATTGCCGTTTTTATGATTGTTCTTATGATTTTGACTCAAATCTCATATTTCTATTACTACAATTAGTAGTCGCAACGGGATGAGAAATCTCGTTTCGGTCCCGGGAAAAATCTCATTTAGTAACATTCGGGTAACCCGTTTATTCCCGGGATCCCGATAAGATATTGTGTGTATGCTGGTACATGTTTCATAATTAACTAAACTACTTGTTAGTTACCAAATTTTGGGTTGGTTACGATCTACACATATGTATTTAGTACAGAGACCGGGACCCGATCGAGATCTCGGGAAATCTCAAAGGGGTACGAAATATCATCGGGTTGCCCATCGAGATCTCATCTGCGACTACTAACTACAATGCTATAATCAGAGGAGCATAAGAAAAAATGAAAAAGATTTGATATTATGTATCCTACTGAAACGGAGCACTCCACTCCAAGTACAAAATGACTTTTGTACTTGCTCAGGGCTCAACACAATTAGGACTTCTTAGTTTACATTACAATGAACGGTAGTTTATACCCGAAGTCCTACAAATGCACTCATTACATTTAATGAACCGAACATTACGCATACATCAAAATCCTGGGGAATCCATACATAACTGCATTTAATGTACCTCATTTCTTTCTGGTAATCATCATAGTTGGGCAGGCTACAGTGGGCCAGTAGCCTTTTTCGGTGGGTACTGGCCCACTGGCCCACTGGACACAGTAGCCAGTGGGCCAGTAGCCAAGTGGGCCAATGATTTTGAGTATCCAGTGGGCCAGTAGCCAAGTGGGCCAATGACTTTGAGTATCCAGTGGGCCAGTAGCCAAGTGGGCCAATGACTTTGAGTATCCAGTGGGCCAGTAGCCAAGTGGGCCAATGACTTTGAGTATCCAGTGCCCAGTGGGCCAAAATTGGCCCACTTTAGCAATGGCCACAGTGGGCCAGTGGGCCAATTACAGTGGGTACTGGCCCACTGGCCCACTTGGGTACAGTAGCCAGTGGGCCAGTAGCCAAGTGGGCCATTGACTTTGAGTATCCAGTGGGCCAGTAACCAAGTGGGCCAATGACTTTGAGTAGCCAGTGGGCCAGTAGCCAAGTGGGCCAATGACTTTGAGTATCCAGTGGGCCAGTAGTCAAGTGGGCCAATAATTTTGAGTATCCAGTGGGCCAGTAGCCACGGCCCACGTGGCCTGCCCAACTATGGTAATCATGCAATGCATTTCATGAGAGCTAACCAAATGCTGTGCTATAGTACGCAATAGGTAGGTAGTAATTATTAGTAGTAATTAGACGAATTTTACTTCGTTAAAACTATTCCGTATGCATATTTTAAAAATTACCAACAATTTTTGGTAAAAATATGCTTAATTGTCTAGAATTCCACTATAGAAAGAAAAGAACGACACAGGCCGTGATCATAAAATTCCAAGTTTTGGCTAAAATACTTAATAATACTCATTCATCATTACGTTGAATTCCTATATAATAATCTCAATTTTCAATGGAGGTGAAAAGTAGGTTGGGATGAAAATATGTCTGTGCATGCAATTGAATCATATTATGTCTGTCCGTTACATAATTAGGTACATAAGTGTGCATACCTATATCACATCGGATTGGGTAATGAATATGCCATTGCTTGAGCTTGCACTTGCATTGATCAGTATAGGATGTGGGTAATAATTCGCCAGTTAGATAAATGTGATTTTTTTGCAGTTGCTACTATTTACTACTGTGTGTCAGTATATTTATGCCAGTATGGTGTTGGAGTTTGCGGCTCACGTTCACAGTTAGAGTGATACAAAACGCTGCTTAATTATTCAAAGCATGAACTGTTTATAAAAGTAGTAAATTAATATTAATATGAAGAACAGTTTGCTTTTATTGGACTTACATAACTTCTCGTTTCCTCAATTCACATGCAAATACAAAAACTCTGCAGGCTTCAGGCTACAGACTGGTACTAAAAGGAGTCGGTCATGTTGTTGTATTCACATCAGACCAGTTATACATGAGATGATGGGATGACCGTATTTTCATATTATTGAGAGCTTACTATCTTTTGTAACTTGAGAACCGACATGTTATGAATAATTTTTAAGCTGTCGCTGACTGACATTGTCACATTTTTATGCTTTAAGGAAATACAGTAAAGAATATACAAAATGTATTGTCGACTGCACAAATACAGTTTTGCTTGACATAATACAGGCGACAATTTGACAGTCTTTAATGCAAACATTTCATGTCTGCATAAAAGTGCCAGGCATGAAATGAAGAAACGTGCATGTGACAGTGACAGCTATTGCATATTCAAAGCTGAATACATCAATTCACGCTATATAATAAACTGAATATCTGTAGGTAAGAAAGTATGAGAGTAATGTTTGGGACGAATAATGCCCATCAATTGCAATGCATTAAATATGTCACCAAATATTCCAAGTAAGTGGCAAAATGTTGAAACTTTTTGGATGAGAATCCAAAATGACTAGTGTAGTTAAAAAAATCTTTCGTTGAAGAAAAATATATAACAGAATCAGAAACAACAAAAACATGCCAAACAAATTCAAATTGGGAAACCTCGATGATTGTATACTAAATTGTAATTTAGATTTAAACATTTTTTAGATGTAGATGTCACTATTTTGGTTCAGACCGTTCACACGGCATAGTAGCATGTGTTAACGGCTTCCGTCATGCATAAAAGATTCCACGAGAGATGGTCGAGCACTGAGCAAGATAATCGAATTATCTTTGAGTGTATTAAGCAATGGTTATTTGAGATATAATAATTATTCTACGCGGAGGTACTTCTCTTTTTTTAAATAGCATTATGAGAGGAAGGTATAGTTTTTAACGCGGGCGCATTTGATGACGATAATTAGCTTAAATTGTCTATTTTTATGTTTTAGAGCAACACATTAGCTTCTTGTACATTTGTTTCAAAAGCCAAGCATTAAATCAGCTCATGTTTACTACTACGTAATAACATTCATGAACACCAACTATGTCAAGGAAATTACTGCAGAGGGCAATATTCACGACCTTAACATCATCAGCGTAACTAACTTAAATGAAACTGGCAATTAGCCCTAGGAGAGCACATATGGTTTCAAGAAAAGGATAAGGAAAAGGAGTGAACCATGAGTTTAATGAATACAGTCATCAAGCAATTATGTTTTATAATATCACGGGATTGCCGGAAACGGTTTAGTTCAATACGGAAAAGGTACCGAACACCAACAGACATCATCATCACCACAATAACATTAACACAATTGTTGCATAGTTAGGTGCAATCCGCTATAAAAAACATGCACACATTTATTCGCACATGACATTGTCAACACGAGTTCGTTAGTAGGTTATGGATTATTATATTATGAATGAGCCTAAAATGTTTGCACGAGGCTGGTGTAGTATATAGCACAAGTGATACGAATGTGTTATATTTTTATTAACTGACTTACTTTCCTATACCTGCAAAATTTCGCACCTTAATACGCTTAAGCACTATATCCTGAGCTTTGATCCAATTCCAACTAGAGATATTTCAACGAACGTAGATCTTTGTAAATAATAGGATTTAGTATTTAGTTTAGATTGGGACTAGGTGACTTTTAGATTAGTGTAATATAAACTTGGAACTTGAAGGCAAACAGATTGGATTCTTTAGTTTTACATGCAACTAATTTATGAGTATTACGATGATTCCGGATACACAAGATAATTGCTACTAATATTTCAGTATGACTAAAATTTATGACAAATCATTCATTTCATTTATTTGCTTCCAGCTACATACATGCATATCACATTCCCGGAATTCATCAATGCAAGGTGACAGAACAAGGTTGTAAAAGGATGAAGGGACGTAGAGCAGAATGATTTACCATCTAAACATCCATGAATCATGAGGATGAATACGAACGTAAACGAATCAATGTCATTGGTTAGGCTAAATGAAATGATTAACTTCAAGGAGTCTTGAGTTAAGCAATATTTGCGAACAAGATGTGAAAAACGAATTGAAATGTCCCAGTGCAATATATTCAACTATCAGTATGGAATGTAAGATATCACTTCGATATGGCTAAGGCTATCAATCAAGACTTCCTTTCCTACTTTTACTATTCAAAGTTACGTTCTTGGTCGTAAAGTTTTCAAGAATCATACAAGCACCTTTGGATCTTGTGGGTTATGAAACCTCAATCATGGTATACAGAATTACATCAAGTAGACCAACTATTTGAGAACCCCTGCTTCTTCAAGTTTCAATTCTAAACTACGTCGGTCTCTGTCTATCCATCAGATACAAACAAAATAATTATTCGAATAAATTTAATTGCAGTTACGTCCTTCTCTGTGGTCTTCCATGCATAAAATATACTCTTGCTGATTCCATGTAAATGGTTCAAGATATATTGCGGTTGGTGCATTGATTTGATGCAGATAGAAAGATATGCATGCAGATGAGTCTAAGGATATTCTAAGCATATAAATGTGCACAACTCGATTAAGGCACGCCGTCATAATATATACAGATCGTTAAGGCACAATAGAAAGAACTAAATTGCCAAACTTTCCAGAACGAAATGATCATTTACGACCTTGTGTACAAAACTTTCAAATTAAATTGATTGTGAACGTGAATATATATACATACATATACCTATAAGTACCTATGCTTATAAAAATGACCTTGTAGAAGATCATTAATTCTGCTTTCAACTATTCTGATAGTTAACTACGTACACTAAAATCAATTTTGAGTGCCCACCCCCACCCAAACAGTAATTATAAGCCTAAACTGCATATCTTTATTTTGGTTGAGTGCATATGTATAAACTAAGCGGCTAGTAGTCTGTGAGAAATGGAAAACACCTTTTCACAATTCGTTTTGTTTGCATAAAACAAGCATGCAAATTAACTGCAAGTTACATGAATATCGTGTTACTAGCTTTTTTAGATTTTAAACTTTGTATTTTGAGAGAGCCATTTCCAAAAGTTTCATGACTTTTTTAAAACTTTGCAATTATCTTTAATTGACCGAAGGTATAATAAAAACGAAAATTCACTGGCATTAATTCGTGCCAGATACCAACAGAACCACGAACACAACCTTGCGTTGTAGAAGACCGACAGAGTGATTGATGTGGTTTTATAATGAAAGTCATTTTCTATACACAGGTCACATAAAATTATGCTGAATGTCTGTTAGTAGTGCCCCTTCCAGCTCATCTTTTTCTATTCAAATTTTCTTTATTATTTTTACATACACCCACGCGTACTCGTATCTGCCATCATAACACCGACGGAGGTGAAAAAACTTTGTTGAAAAGAAATGTAGATTGTTTATGAATGGATGAATGACGAGTTTCTTAATTTTGGTTACAATAATATGCATCTTCCGTGTAGTTAAGCTTGCATAATGCTTCAAAAGGAGAACCACCTTGGGTGTGCATCTAAAATGTAAATTTTACCGCTACTAATGCGATTATGTAACAAATCGATATAAATTTAATTTTATACCTTTTCATCCTCAACGTCATCAAAATCTGAGCCCCAGTCACTCACGTCATCACTTATTCCATCGCTTTCAAGCATTTTATGCTGTCAATTTAAAATGAGCAAAATTTGCTCCACACAGAAACTGAACCAAATAAAACAAAGAAATTGATTACAAAATTATATGTTTTTGCTTTAATATATTATCCAGGAACTGCAGCACGTATGTAGCACAAATTGGGAGGGCGCAAGTAGTAATTTTATAAACAAAAATATAATCAAATCACAATCAATGCACACACACACTTTTTGTTCGTCTCATTTCTCACAAATCCCTTCATTTGATCCTACACAAGTCCTTGAAATGGATAAAGTATCTCTTCAAGTTTTTTTTGCGTAGGCAGAACTTTCCTTGTGTTCCAGATCAATATTGTGGCAAAGAACTTGTAAAATTTTCAGTCATGTAACCAGCTTGATAACGTTTTCTTGAGAACTGGTAAAGCACTAGTACAGTAGAACTCCAGACTATTATGACAAATTGTTTTTAGCTAGATGAGTTGAGATGGGAGCAGCTCAATCCACGTTGTTACAATGCCCCACCAAACGCTGTATCTTTCTTATTGGAAGCCGCAACAGGTTTCTCTTCAACATGACTGTGCAAACATCAAGCGAGAACTGAGCATAGTTTGCTTACAGAACTCTAGTTTCATGTGAACAAACAACACCTGAGCATTGCATTGAGGCTATACACTTACACCTTCAGAGGTGAGTAAAGGGATCTTGCATTTTCAAAGTGAGCATGTTAATAATCTTACTCAGATAATATGCGTAACATACACCGTGCATGCATACATACAATGCCGTGATGTGATGCACTAGTACATCGAAGTCTCAAGAAAACTGTAGGTAAATGAAAATGAAGCCCTCGCCAGTCTTCCATGTAAGTTACATTTAATAGCTGCCGTTCTAACACATTATCCTTCTTCTCATCTTCGAAGGATGGTCTTTGTGTCAACATTTCATGTAGTGTGACTCCCTTCAAGTGTAACTTTTCAGTAACAGTATTACTTAAGTCAAGTCAAGCTAAAGTTACCCTTAGAGAATAGGCAACGAAACGTAATTTGAGAAGGGACTTGTAAAAGGGAATGTTGTTGATGCTCTTCAAAGTGTTAACACCGGACCTTTCAGGGTGAACAACAGAATTTGTATGTGGATCCACAACTAAATTTTTCCCAGGTAAATAAACAGAAACTTCCACACACACTGATGCTCATCAATGTGATACATTCCATTTTAGCAGTAAGTAGTATAATAGATCCTTTCTTGGATCAACAGAAAGTCCAAGTTACAGCATCAACATCGCCTCATCACATTTCTCGCTTACTATAAAAATATGTATGCTGATGATGATGATGCCTTGAATTGAATTGAATGTTGTTGACTGATAAAATGTTTAATATGCATAAGACAAAGTACCAAGCCTGCATCGGTAGCTTAAGATCTGGGGAAAGATGTAATGCAGCAAAAGTCATAGTCATGTAGCCCTTCTTGTCTTGCATCTTTAGATGAAAGGGAGAGAGCTGTGTGATGTGATGTGAGTGAGACTACAATGATAGGATTTGGATGATGATGATGACTAGACATTGAGACATGTTATTCACATTTCACACAGACAAAATAAGATTCTTCCTTGGAATGTTTATTGCTTTATTTACATTTTTCTTGCGGGTGGTGGAATCCTATCGTGACACTGAATCAGAAGTCTGATTGTGCACGGCATTGCATCATTGTGTAATATGTATGGAAAGTGGTCTACACTTCAAATGACGTATTTTTGTAAATTCTTCACTCACAGAGCCACAGCTGCCAATTTCTCAGTATGCATCTTATAACAGCCCCAGATTCATAATCACCAGACGTGTCTTAGTTTAGTTAGTTTTAATGGTTCAATAAATGCAAGGTTGCCGGTTGCTCGGTATTCTTTTTTCTTTCATGAATACGTTTACATAGAGTCATTTGCAACGTCCCGTCCAAAGTCCCCCAAAGCATCCTAATGGGACTCGAATGAAAAACTGCAGAGAGCGAGAGTGGCTTTGGTTTTAATTTAAAACTATCATTATTGTTGGTTTCCCTACACTTCACCCTCCGGTTGTTAACTAGATGTAATGATGATAATAGTGGTGTGTACAAGTTGGTATCCATCCACATTTCAAAACGTTGTTGCAGGCACTGGTTTCAGTGAATACACATTTCTCTGGTTGGATTGCATGGCATGTCTCTCTGTTGTCTGTCTATGTATTGCTCAAAACATAACAGGTGAAGAGAAAAAACGAAATTCTTTAGAGGTGGTAAATGTTTGGGTTGTTGGAAGATTGTTAGAGCTTTTTGTCAACATTTCCTCAGGGTTCCTTTCTTCTCATCTCGTATTTTTCCATTATTATCACAATGAATATTAAGGCCGCGATGGTGGCGGCTTTGTCTATTTACTGAAACTCTTGTCTCAGGGGCTTCTCAACTCTTTCTTATGCATTTGTATCACTAAATCTGAAAGACAAGAGACCAAGACATGGATATTATCCTAGATATAGATACGAATATACAACACATATACAACATAGATGATGGTTAACATAAACAATGATCGACTCTTCAAAGGGCTTCATTTACACATCCTGTCATTGCTTTTGGTTCTAGCTGTGACTAACGATAAGTTATAAGTTGGTGTATTTTTTTGAAACATACTCATATGAAGATTGCTCCACAGTTGCACATGCTAAATAGCAGACTTTTGCTTTTCAAAGAATACAGATATGTTTTAAAGTAGCATTAAGCACGATACTTTTAAATTTTTTAAACCCACAATATTCTCGTTTACTATATAGTAGTTCTGCTTTAGTCACATTTTTACAGTACGTATATTTCGACAGATTTTAAGCCTACAGGTAATTTAAGCCATTTAACTAACCGCAGCATTTACAAAAAAATTTGTACAATTTTAGACAAGTACATATATTTGTGGGCTGCACATATTCAAACTAATGTCTTTATGAATTTGTCCTACATTCCTATACACCATCATATTATAGCTTTTATTACCACAAGAAATCATTTGAATAATGCAGAACTACTATCAGCATCAGCCAGAAATAGAATGATAATCCATTTGAAGTTTGTTATTGCACATAAACGCAAATCATAAAAGACATTCCTTCGACATTTAGTTGGAAACACCTAAAAATTGCATATTTCTTAATCCAACTACAAAATGACGAATTCATAGACTGTGCCAAAAGCCAATGATGTAGGCATCGAAATAAATATATAACATAATATATATTTTATGACAACTGACAAGTTGAAAACAATAACACGAAAGTTAATGAAAAATGAATGTGCCAGTAAAGCTTAATCACTTTTATTCATTAAAAATATTCATTAAACAAGTAAGTTAATCGAGTCTAGCCAGATATTTGCATTGCTATAAATTGCATTCATCCAGCGGATGAAAACCCGATGCGATTGGTTATGATTGGGGTAAAGTGAGAACAATCACAATTCGCAAGTATCATTAGATTCCTAATTGTCTTAGAAAATGACAGTCACCATCACACAATTAGCTAAAATCCTTAACCCTTTTTCTTGCGTTGTTATCTTATTATTACGAAATATGTTTGTAGCACGTTGAGAGGTTATAATATTATGAGTACGCAAACGGAATGATTATGATTATGAATATCCAACCATGCTACCGGCATAAATACAGAGATTTGACTTGTAGCCAAATGTCGCTCGCAAAGATAATCAAATCACGCCCTTCCTTTCGTCAATTTTATCAGTATCGCTTGTTGAGTCGAGTAAACAACTGCATTCACCGACAGCATATTTCAATTTCGTCAGCCGAGTTTTGAAATACGAGAAACGACAAGTGCAATAGATGTGTATTTTATGTGGTTTGTTTGGTTGTGTAGTACATGTGCTTTGCACGAGTTGTTCATTATTATTGATACTACAAACTTTAAGCAACCAGAGCTAACAATGAAAGCTAATAATAAAACAAACAAATTACGGCATAAACATTCATTTAATGATGTGGGATAAACGAACATTTCATTTGGCTAACAGGAGTAAATTAAGTGGCAACACAAAGATGGTATGAAACCAGGCATTGTTGATGGAACAAACTTTGGTAAGATGAGCCTCCTACATCTTATCCGAACGGCACAATATTTAAGTACGTAATTGATGATAGGTAACGCTGTGCAAAACATGAGGAAACCAACGATGTGGTTTTGGGACAATGTGAAACATGACGAAAATACATGGCATTGCGCAAAATACCTTTAATTTAACGCTGTAAAGCCTTGCCTCACACGAAGACGCATGGGCAAAAAGCTGACACTTTATACATGGTCTTTTTTCCCTTATTATTTCATGCTATTTGTAATCAGGCAATTACGTGAATTCATTCATTTATTATGCTGTAGATTGTGGCAATAATCAGCAATCACCCATCACCCTAAATGCCAAATGCCCAGTGATTTGGTAATGCAAATTGAGTACTTTTGCAAAAATTGTGGTTTAAGAACGCACTTTTGATATGCATGATACCAGCATTTCAATTAAAAAAGAGAATTCTGCCTGGCAAACCAACCGGAAATCTGACATGTATTCACTATTTTTGTGGTTAGGTAAAAATTGAGATGCAATTCGGTAGGCCCATTATTATTAGAAGCTGCACCTAGCACAAGAATTAAAAACCGAATATTATGCGTTAAGTGCAGTTTCATCATCACATCTCATTCATTTTACCCATCTACGCAATTGATATCAAAATTGTTAAACGCAATCAATTATCAAATATTGCTTCAGCATCATAGACTTTTGTGGAAGCTTACAATATAATAAGATTGCCAGCCGGAGAACATGATGACAAGTTTTGCATTACAAAAAGTTTGCTGCAAAAATAGCTGACGCTTACAGATCCATTCCATTAAAAGCACAAAAAATTCTTAGATATGCGTTGGTTGAGGTAAAGAGGTAAGTAATACTAAAACTTGTTAAGGCAAAACAGGCTCACTTGGAATGGAATTTAACATTCTAATCCACTCACCGACACCAATTCTCATAATATGCTATGTTAGTGTTCTCTTATTCTTCTCTAAATTGAGTAAATGCACTTATGTTTAATATCACATAAGCATCATCAACTTAAAAAACAATGATTGATCAGAATTCAGGATTATACAATATACATAATAGAAGAAATGAATTAGCAATTTTTGCTACATTGCTTACCTGCATGCTCATGCTCACAAAGTAGCTTGCACTTGACTGGTGTTGAATAATGATATAATAGCGATAATACTAATTAACTGAGCCATGAAATAGGACAAGGAAACGCGTCTGGTGTTAGTAATATCTATAAAAAATAATAATCAATTATTATTTAGTACTTAATGCAGTCGTTTCTAGCAGAGCATATTAGTTCTACAATCCGTCCGTCCATCCTTCCTATACTAACAATAACTTTGATGTGATTTTGTGATGGATTGAATGCTCTAGTTTTCTATTCAATGCACAATGAAGCTATAAGAATACTAGACCTAGACGGAAGGAAACAGGAAGTTTACTAATTAAATCATAATGCTTCCTACAAATTACTGGTTACGTGCTATTACATCTACTAAGTAAAAACTTACTGCTGTCTTCTTCATAATATTTTATTACGAAATATTAAGTGATAACTGATAAATATTGTGATTTATATTAATTATAGACCTGCAACATGTCCTCAAGTGCGAATTGTGTTGTTGATGCATTACTGATTAACGAGTTATCATTGTAATTGCCACCTACTTAAATAAAGATTGCTATAAACATAACACTTTATATGAGTTGTAAAGGATTTAAGAAATAATGCAATAAACTAGTAAATATAAATGCAAATTCGTATTTGGTACTAAAATGAAGTTTATTAGCAGTTTGTGGAAGATTTATTAGAATTTGGAAAAAGCTTCATGTGACATACTGACAATGATAATTGACAAAGATGGGACACTAGTACAACACTACCTATGATATTATTTAATTCGTAAAATAGGATACAAAGATACAATTTAGTATTCCTCTCCACCTTCGCCCTCTCCTTCGATGGAGTCCATGCCGACTTCTTCGTAATCCTTCTCCAAAGCAGCCAAATCCTCACGAGCCTCAGAGAATTCACCTTCCTCCATACCTTCTCCGACATACCAGTGGACAAAAGCACGCTTGGCATACATCAAGTCAAACTTGTGATCAAGACGAGCCCAGGCTTCAGCAATGGCAGTGGTATTTGACAACATGCACACGGCACGTTGAACCTTGGCCAAATCACCTCCTGGGACAACGGTTGGTGGTTGGTAGTTGATACCGACCTTGAATCCAGTTGGACACCAGTCGACGAACTGGATGGTCCTATCAATCAATCAAACAAACAAATTTTCTATTATTAATATCATTATATCACATGAAAGACGTATGCAAATAATAAAATTGCATTGTTGTGCACAATGTATGAATGAAATGACTTTTACCTCTTGGTCTTGATGGTGGCGATAGCGGCGTTGACGTCCTTGGGTACCACATCACCTCGATACAACATGCAGCAAGCCATGTATTTTCCGTGACGTGGATCACATTTCACCATCTGGTTGGCAGGCTCGAAACAGGCATTGGTGATTTCAGCAACGGAAAGTTGTTCATGGTATGCCTTTTCTGCACTGATAACCTAGGAAAATCATCAACATCAATATGCTAATGTTCTGAATGCCCAGGCTCAGCTTAGGGTATTAAATGAAATTAGTTTAAGTACACTTACGGGTGCATAAGTTGCCAATGGGAAATGGATACGTGGATAAGGCACCAAGTTGGTCTGGAATTCCGTCAAATCCACGTTCAGGGCACCGTCAAACCTCAATGACGCTGTGATTGAAGATACAATCTGGCCAATCAATCGATTCAAGTTGGTGTAGGTTGGTCTTTCAATGTCCAAGTTTCTTCTGCAGATGTCATAAATGGCTTCGTTGTCTACCATGAACGCACAGTCTGAATGTTCCAAAGTGGTATGCGTCGTCAAAATAGAGTTGTACGGTTCTACCACCGCTGTTGATACCTATCAAAAAAAGAAATGCCATTTTTATTAACAAATTGATACACTGAATGTATTAACCACGATCATGATGTTTTTTTGGAGTGCTTTTAAATTACCTGTGGGGCTGGATAGATAGCAAACTCCAGCTTGGATTTCTTTCCGTAATCAACAGACAGACGTTCCATCAAAAGAGAAGTGAATCCGGAACCAGTACCACCGCCGAAGGAGTGGAAGATCAAGAATCCTTGGAGTCCAGTACATTGGTCAGCCAACTTACGAATCCTGTCCAAAACCAAGTCGACGATCTCCTTGCCGATAGTATAATGACCACGAGCATAATTATTAGCGGCGTCTTCCTTACCGGTGATGAGCTGCTCGGGATGAAACAACTGTCTGTATGTGCCGGTACGAACCTCATCTGAAAGGAGAAAGATAATCATTAGAAATTGATCTCATAAATAAATGCACTTAAATAAATAGATGCATTGTCAGTTGTAAAGTAAAAAAATTCAAATGATTGTACCTATAACAGTAGGCTCCAAATCAACCATTACAGCACGTGGCACATGCTTGCCGGCACCAGTTTCACTGAAAAAGGTATTGAACGAATCGTCCCCTCCTCCAACTGTCTTGTCAGATGGCATTTGACCATCAGGCTGGATTCCATGCTCCAAGCAATACAGCTCCCAGCAGGCATTTCCAATCTGGGTTCCAGCTTGCCCAACGTGGATAGAGATACATTCACGCTGCAAAAATCAAATAATAATTATGAGTTAGATACCTACTTTACTTCAAGTTTCTAACTGTTCTATCAATCACTACTACAAAACTGATTGAAAACACTTGACAGATGATCAGTCCCACTCACCATCTTGATACTTGTGTAAAGTCTTTTTGAAACTAGTCAAAATCAAAAGTTAATGCTCCGTGATAAGCGACCTTGATAAGATAAATTAAACGAATGACTAATCAATGGTTAAATGCGGATGAGAAGATAAAATTCTTAATAAAAACTTTAGACAATGCTCACGGGATGAACTACACTACTCTTAGTGCAACGATGAAGAGGAATGTAGAACAAATGAGTTTCTGATGAGTTCACTAGCCTTGTAAGCTCCACCAAATTATGCCTTTTCTCTGGAATGTTCTACGACTGAGAAAACCAACAAAGAAATTATTCAAAAAGTGAACTGCTGTTGTCCACGTCAGCAGTAACGCAATGCAGTAGCGAGTAACGATTTTTGTTTCCATGCCGCCTCTACCTTCAGCAGTAACAACGAGCCAATCCTGCTTCGCCCTGGATTGGAAAAATGACGTTGATGCGGTGCAGATATTGCTGAATGACCTTTGCAATTTTTCCTGCCGATCGATGAAATTTCTGGTGAAAAACTGACCTTTTGAAAATAAAAAAACTAAAAAAATCTCACGTCATCCACATCATCTTATATGTATTACAGCAGCAGTCGAAGTCACTAGCTACAGTGTATTAGGCTCATACAATTCAAAGATGGTTGATACAGATGGGTATTATGAATGAGAAGTGCAGCAATGCATTAACGCAAAAAAATGTAAAAAAAACTGCAATATCGTGATTGTGAATCATCATCATCATCATGCATGGTTGGCTTTGGATTGCACTGATTGCAGAGAAGGCAAAGGCAAGCATGCGAATCGGATGTAGTTGGTAGCAGGTAGATTCGGATGAAGAGATGCATTTTTTCATATATTAGAAATTGATGCTTGCATGGCATGAGGATAACTAACTTTTCAGCGTATGATCTTCTCTACAGACTTTACTTTTCGTAAAAACAACAGAATCCCAGGTATCATTTATTTGAAGTCACTGGAAAAGTTGATTAGGCTGTGGCTGTGGTGGTCTAGTCACACAAAGCAAAGTAACTTATCCATATCACACTTATCCCTACTCCAAATCCCTTCAAACGACTACCCCCATATTATGCTAAGCGTGTACTGCGCTCCTTCGTGCTTCAGAATTTATACGTAAAAAATAACAATATCAATTACTCCAATTATTGTATGTAATGTCATGAAGTTTGGAAGACAATTTCTGCACTTTATTTCTGCATTAAATAGTTTTTTAAAGTTGATCATCAACTGATTAATCGTGGCAGTACTTAGCAAAGTCATACAAATTGTCAACTTGAATTGTTGTTCTTGCTTACCCAAATGAGTTTACAAATTGCACATTATAAATACTGAACACACGTTTTTAAAAGTCAAAGCAGTGAGAAACAATATTTACAAGTTATTAACTTCCATTTCGAGTCGTACAATCTTCTTTGTGGTGCTCGAAAGATAAAATAATCAAATATACAGTCACATAGTCAGTAATATAAAAAAAATCAGACAAACAGAAATTCTTAAAAGTTTTCAACAACCACTCACTACATTAAAAAAAGATTTTTAAAACTCCAATGTGGCATTAAAATTGGAACTTAATGTATTACAACGGTGACATCTCCGTCGAATCTGAGCTAGTTTTAGTGTGATTTTCATCTTGGCATTGGCATTGGCATAAACCCAATGTCTCTAGTGTTAGACGTTGCAAACTTTGCTTTTGTTGTAGTGGCCACTTTTCTACCTGCAGTGGCCTTTTTTGGCGAATACTTCCTAGCCTTTGCAGTAGTGCTCTTTCTTTTATACTTTTGTTTTGCTCCAAAAGTAAATGATTTTTTCTTGGGAGCAGCTTTACTTTTGGCCCTTGCGTTGCTGAAATAAGCCGACTCTTGCGTATCCATGTTTATCCATCCGTCTTCTTGAGGTGTCTTCTTCGCAATTCTGTTTCTTGATGCCGATGCGGGTTTAGATTTAGCAGCCATTGAGGTGGAGGGTCCAGGTTGGGTGTCAAAATCTTCAATTTTATCTTGTTCTTCAGCCAGTAGAGTAAACTTGTCTGCGGAAAACTTTACGGTAATTTCTAATAATTTAGCTCCATATTTGTCAAAATTAGCCTTTGTTACTCCAGGAAGTTGAAGCATTTCGTTTGGTGTCTCTGGCATTGCCACACTCATAGCCCGTAGTGCCTAAGTATTGAAATTGGTTAAAGGGGTGAGCATAATCAGCTAAAGAAATACTGGCATATATTGTTAAACAAAATACCTGAACACTCATAATGGTGGTCCATTGTGTAACGTTTATTTCAGTAGCAATATTTTTACACATGGTAATGAGCTCATGATAGCATTGTTTCTGCAAAGCCCCGATAGTACCTTCCAATCCCAGATTGAGCGAACTTTGAGTGGTAGCCGTAGGTGCTCGTTCCTTCGGTTTAGAGACAGGGAACTCAACTTTAGCTATACCGGACATAATTTTTTCAGCTTTAGGTCCCACCTTTACGTAAGCATATGTCATCATTTTGTCACGGGATTCAATGATTTCTTCCTGGTAAATCAAGCAAAATTAAATTAGTGAAAAGGATTCATACATAACATAGAAAATTATACACATAAATATAAATTCGATGACTCACATATAAATATTCTTCAATAACTAACTTCCTGAGTAGTCTTTCGACGTCCCCCTTGGGCCATTCCTTTAACATACTATGTATTTTGTGCTTGTTGTGACCTAAATATTGTAAAATGTATAGAAACGTTAAGTTAAATTACATTCAAACAAAATGATCTCAAGAATAATTGACTTTTTATTTTTTCTGCGAACCGTTTTCTACGATTTTCCTATGTTCCGCTCCTTTAAGAATGTCCACAAAATGAAGTAAAGTGAAGTTCCCTTCCTTTTGACGACCTCTCGCCGCCCTATTGCCGACAGCATTAATTAGTCGCATTCCTTCCAGCACTTTCTTACATATATCTGTGACATTTTTAATGTCGTAAAGATCCTAAAACCCAAAATCACAAAATTAGCACAAACAAAGGCTTTTAATACCACCAAGAGGACGTTCAACAATTATATCACCTGGGTGGATGGGTACCTAATTGTGGGAAAGATAAGAAGAAAAGGAGAATAAGGAGTTGTAGAAAAGGCTATTAGTTATCGTAGCGTATTTAATCTATTTTAATCTAGTGATAGTTTAAATTATAAGTAAATTTTGGAAAAAGCAAACGGTAAGTAATTTAAAATCGGTTTTCCTATTAACATTATTAAAAATTAGCTTTCGAAACACTGTTTTGTCGTAGTTTCGAGCTTTTAAAGATTACTAATTTACCCATTTTTAATGGCAGGCGAAAACTAGCTGATTTATTAGTGATTTCCAATGTATTTTTAATGTCGCATGCATTATCCCAAGCATTTAAATTCACAAGCAATGATTTTGTAATGCAGCACTTATTAGTGTAATATTTCTGAGAAAATTGTTTCTTCTAATCTGGCTAAATCATACATAATTGTTATTCAAACAGCTTTGATTATGTTAAGAATAAATCTGTTACATAATTAATTGGTTTATAGGATTTCGTATGACGTAGTTTACTGGAGTGGGTGGGTGGATGGCTAGTGAACAAAGAACGATTTGATGATAGTGGTGGGTGGGTGGCTTGAGAAACTGAGTTTTTGCGATGACGCAATTGTTGAACGTTCCCCAAGAAGTTATATTCCTTGTGTTTAATGAAACTAGGAAAGATTCTAACCTGTTGGGAGCAAGTGTCACATACAGTTGATGGGTCACGCCTATAAAATACAAAATATCAGGGAATGACATGACCACTCACAGATTCAGGATTTTAAGGTTCAAATTAAATGTTGTTAAAACACTTTAAAACAACTCTTGGGTACCTGCAAAGGGCTGTGTCAAAAATTTCTCCAAAATAATGAAGTTGCTGGGCCCTTCTACAATCTGTTTTGTTCTCACAATAAGCTACCATTCTGAATAAATTATCCAAGTGCGTTTTCTGAGCTTCATAGTTACTTTTATCACCTGTAATTTAAAGAAATGTTTATCTCATAATATGTACGTACATAGTTTTAAAATGATATATTTTACAACCTTTAAAATATCAACTAGTCTTACGTTTTAGCATGGATCGGATTTTAATGGCATCTGCATAAGCGTAAAACAAAATACAAAGTGCCACATCTCCGTCACGACCTGCTCTTCCAGATTCTTGATAGTATCCTTCAATACTTTTGGGCAATGAGTAGTGAACTACAAATCGAACGTCTGGTTTATCAATACCCATACCAAAAGCGATGGTGGCACATATAATCTTGAGTAAATAAAATTTTAATAAATCATATATAATTAGTGACGATTGAAGAATAATTTCTTTTGCAAACAAATGGAAATATAATCTTTACCTTCACAGAGTCATTAATCCAGCTAATCTGAACTTTTGCTCGTTGGGTATCGTTTAAACCAGCATGATACGCTTTAGCCTATAATAAAAATTTTAACCAATTGCAATATTATTTTAGTATTCTTTCTGAGCACAAGCAAATATCAGATTTAACATAAATTCAACACACATACCGACAATCCGGCTTGCGTAAGTTGATCCGCAGTTTGATCACAATCACGTCGTGAGAAACAATATACAATCCCTGACAGCCCTCTCAAGTCCCTACTTTGAAGTAGTTCAATCAAATCTTGGTAGCTAGACACCTTTCCCTTTTTAGCACGGACTTCATACTTTAAGTTCGGACGGTTAAAAGAACACAAAAACCATTTGGAATTCTGCATCCCTAAATGTTTCAGAATGTCTGCACGGACAACGGGTGTGGCCGTCGCAGTTAAGGCCATTATTTTTACATTGGGATATTGCTTCCGAAGCTTTCCTAGTCGGGTGTAATCCGGTCTATTATACAAACAACAAAAATCATTTGTGCTACAATAATTAACACATTAATAATTTTCTTCAATGCAATGGAAAAGTGAACTAACCTAAAATCATGACCCCACTGGGATACACAATGAGCTTCATCAATAACAAATCTAGACAGCAAGTTTCTTTGATACAAAGATTTAAAAACCTCCTCTAATCTTCCTGAAGCAGCTATTTTTTCCGGGGTCACATATAGCAGCTTTAATTCTACAAAAATAAGTGCGGGGACAAATTACAATTCCAAATTTTAAATACATAATATTTCAGAGTCTACTAGAGCATTCAAAAGACTCAAGATCATTTAATCTAGAGCTCTCAAATAAATGCATAAATGTCCGGAACATTGTTCCTGATAACCTACTAGGGCTACATCCTTCTAGCTGTCTATAAACATTGTGTTGTTCGGCCATATTTATGTCCCCAGATAGATGGGCTGCAGGAATCTATAATTTTAACGTTAAAGTTCTTTAAATAATTCACTTTTCATCCAAAAAAAATGATATGCACTGTCTCACATCTAAGGATGAAAGTTTTTGAACTTGGTCCAATATTAATGATTTTAGAGGTGATATAACAATAGTTACTCCTGGTGAAATGAAAGCCGTAAGCTGATAACACAGAGATTTGCCACCACCTAGAACACATCATATAATAATTTTTAATCATTGCGATGAAGTTTTTGGTCAAAATTACTAGGATTTGAAATTGATATAAAACACAAAGCCACAGCTCACCTGTTGGCATCATTATAAAACAATCGTTCCCTAATAAAGCTGCGTTAATAGCTTGCAATTGAATTGGTCTGAATTTTTTTAGTCCAAACTTATTTTTCAGAACCTGATCAAATAACATTATTTAATCTTAGTGTTTGTTTTAAATTAAAGTTAAATGTAATTCAATGGTTTATTAAGTAGACTTACATTTAGCATCATCTTAGAATGTGGATACGTAAACCCATCAAATTCTCCTGTGGTTCCGTGATTAGTTACTTTCCCAACAAACTTCCCGACTGGAACCTTGTTTGTATCTATTTTGCCACCAGGAGAGGTGCTACCATGTCTAAGAGGCGATGATTTCAAAACTGGAGATTCTTTCTTCTGTGGAGACTTATAAATTGACGAATGCATACCGGAACTAGATCCAAAGGTATCTGGCTCGTTGTAATCATAGTCTTCTTCATCGTAAGCTTCAAATGATGGACTTGTATTTGCTCCAAAGAAGTCATATTTTTCTACTATCTGATTTTGGGCAGGCGCAGGCGACCGAAAGTAGTTCCGTTGTTCCTCTTTTTTCTTAACAGGGGATGGGCTACCTAATTCAATCACTTCAGTTGATTCTGATTCTTGATAAGTGGAGTTGTGTTTTCGAAAAATCGGTCTCTGGTTTAGTTCCTTGTTGGAAGGTGGGCTATTAACTTGTAACCTTACACTCACACTATCGATGCCACCTGCCTTATTTGTATCAACATTAGCAGTACACGAAAACGATTTAGGTTCACTTTTTCGACCTATAGAAGCAACGCTTAATGATGAGGATACTATATTCCACAGTTCTATTAAAGTAGACAATCTATCATTGGAAATTCCTAGCGCTTCACACAAAACAGACTTACTGCTACACTGCTGAAACATTTGGACAGAGTTTGAAACTACGGAAGCACCAATCATGTCGATGTTACCCTAAAAATTATACCAGTGTGAGTTTATGTTGTTCCATGAAATATCATAAATATTAAAAAAGGAATAGCAAACTTACATCTCTTTGAAGACCAGACATCGCATCATCAATCCATGAGTTATTTAAGCTGTCTTGCGATCCGTACGATCTCTTAAATCCAGACTTTTCCATACCTAATGCTACCGGCAGCGTTTCCTGTGAATCAGTAGTGAGACCACTATTTGGAACACCGTCTTCAGCGTCTTCGAATAAGTCACAGTCAGACTCATACACAACACCACCCTCTGAATCGTCAATTTCGTCGTTTTCATTGTCAGCATACGAATCTAGGCATGCAGGACAAGAAGACACTTATAGTAATCAAACTTAATTTCATAAAAAGATAGTAAAATGTTGTACAAGCATTTATTCAAACACTTTACCTTCTTCATGTTTATTAGATGTAGGCGAGCTTTGGACTCGCTCAATATTGTCGTTGTCATCATCAGACTCTGAGTCGGACCACACGATTTGTTTCCTTGTAATTCTTTTCTTACTGGGAGGTATGATCTCATCATCAATATCATGGTTATCGAAATCATCATCCTCAGAACTTTTTCGTTTTGAAACTCTAGATGACTCCAATTCAGATGAAGACTCCCCAACCATATCAATTGTTGCGTTTGCTGACACATTATTGCTTGACAGCATGGAGGAAATGGAAGTTATGGAACTCCTATCAAGCCTATCAGGAGGCTTTATTTCATTGGAGGGTTTAGCAAATACTGAAACAGGCGGAGGAGATTGTACCACAAAATCGTCCTCGTCATCATCATCATCATCAAAGTCAAAACCAAGATTGAAGTTGGCTACTTTTTGTGAGAAAGCAGATAATGGACCGCTTGGGCCAGTGGCTCCAGAAGAGGAATTCGAGGTTGGAGTAGAAACATTTCTGAAATAGGCAGATGTATTGGGTTGTGTCGACGTTGGAGTTAATGGGGCACTAAAGTAAAAAGAATGTGAAGGTCAAGAAAGAACATAATATGCTACTAACATTTTTTTTTCTTATCACGAAAACTTACATAGAAATCATCGGCTTAACAATTGCTTTGATTTTGATGGGCTTGATTAGTCCTAAAAACAGTACAAGTACATTTATCATTGACATTGTTATGCAATCTTTGAAATATTGTGTGACATTTTTAAATGAAACTAAACTATCAACCATACCATTTATATCACCAGAATCACTCCGTTTTTCAGCCTGCTCAACTGGCTTTTTCTTTCTTGACAACATATTTTTTGTTGGGGAATAAAAAACTTGGAAGCAATCACAGGAAGGGTGAATCAATTAAGTTGTAACTGAACCACGGCCAACCAGTGAGTGAGCAGTCAGTAATATCACTCAGTCAATTAATTGTCAGCTTTCGCTAAATGCAGTACATCGACTTTGACTTCACCAACAACCAAGAGGCAGCATTGAGCAAGATTAAAATTAATTATTTGTAAGGTGTAAGGTATCCTTTATTTAATTAATCTTCTTTTTGATTTTGTCTCATGGCATCGGATAATAATTGGTATAGCTTTATTGAAAAATGACTTCACTGATTTATGATGAGGATTGCACCGTTTAAAAACTGGCTTGCAGCAATGCAAACAGGCAGTGACCTGTTTTAAAATGTACATCACCCTTCACCAATATTTTTAAAAAATGCTTTCTTCTGATCCTCTTATAATATGTCACTGTCGCCTCTGGTACTTTTTGGTGGATTCAAATAACTGTGAGTGACTACTTTAATTAAGTTAAGTCGGAGAGTAGTCTAGTTTGAATAATTTTCCCTAAACTTTCTTTTTGTTTTGACTAACAACTTTTCATACATTTTTGACAGAAAAGCACCCAGCGCTACAAAATGCCTCTTGATGAAACCAGATGATTTCGTCTTCAGTTTCCCCGTCTCCTCAGCCAACATTGAAGAAGTTGTAAAAATCCTTTGTTCATTGTTAGGACGCTTCCTTATCTTCTACTTTCCACATGCAACATTTCCCAAAAAAAATTCGATCCAAGTTTACGGCAGAACCAAATGAAGTTCACATGCTTATATTCATAATGCTTTTTATTGGATAGTTGAAAATATTAGTGATACTTACACTCTATCTTATCATAATTATCTTATCTCATTGTAAGAAGGGGGAGGAGTAAGCAGCAAGTCCCTATCAATAAAAATAAGATTAATTGCAATTTGCATAATATTCCATCGTTTAGGTAGGATCAGGAATATCAGGATCGAGATCGTATCATTATATGCATAGTATAACTCATATTATTTTGAAGTTCGTTGGAAGGAGCAAGTATGCATTCATTAAAAGGATCGAAATATCAATATCATTCTTTTCTTTTGCATTTTGAAGCTTTATTAACACATTTTTTGTTTACATTTTTGACAATAATGATTGAATACAACATACAAAGGTGATTTTTATATACCAATGAAATCATACATTGCTAAAACACTGCTCCGGTTTCAATTACTTTAATTCTCTTCTTTAAAAGCACAGACACAAATGCTTCCATCGTTCCATCGCATCAATTATCGTGTATCATCATTCATCATAAACTATTGTATACCTTTCTCATCTTAACCCTTACATTTCAATATCAATCTCGACCAACGCCTCAGGTTGCTTTGCTCCACACAAAACTGTGGATTGCATCAAACGAAGTCATTGCACCATTACTATAAAATATTATATGGAGTCCAATAGGATGCTATACAAATACGCATTTATTGATAGATTTACAACTAAAAACCTAAACATACGTAACTAAAATTTAATTGCATTAAGTTACATCATAACTTGTCCTAGAAGTAAAAATATAAGTCAGCTTATAATCAATATGAATTATTAAATTTTTTAACGAAGATCTTACTTTTAAGATACTTGTATTACAAATAATCCGATTTTTCAATCACAGTCACAGATACAAAAAGATCTTCACTACAACAATTGATCATATTACATTGAATACACAATATACAAATGGTTCATTTTCGTATACACGCATACTAAAAACTGTTATGATAAACGCTAGAGAGAATTATATGAAAGCTTAGTTAAAGACAACATTGTAGTAAAGTAAAAGTAATCTATAAAAGTTTTAAAATAATATATAAAAATACAAGATATATATAGTAAAATAGGTAGATTTCAATTTGTACAGAAAAAATGAAGATATTTTTTATTGTCAGTCAAATTCCTTCCAAAAGCAGCCACATTGTTGATCCCTGTCGCTTTTCGTTACCCCAAAAAAAACCTGTCTGCAGTTGTAGCACAAAAATTCTTCTTCACCAGCCACCACCACTTCGCATTCAATTTCATTTTCAGGTGACGGGACAAACCATAAGACAGCTTTTGAAAATGATTACACGAAGCTTTGAACAACATGAGTCGGTTGGACTTATATTAATAATTGCTTTTTTTCCTCAAAAACGTACAAAATCATCGCATTTTTAATATTTACAAGATATAGGTTACACGCTCTCGAATTTCATTGTTCATGATCATCCACATCCACCCTGTAAACTGTAATAAGAATTAAATAATTGGCTATTTACTTAATATATTCTACCTAATCACTCACTTTTCGAGCTAAAATAACTTTGCCATGCCCCTGTCATTCTCTTTTTAGCAGTGGCTGACAACCTCAGTCCATAGTTTGAGGTGGAGACTGGGGGTAAGGGGGATACTGAGGAGGGCGTAGTGGCAGACGGTGAAGGCACCGTTACCGGAGTGGAAACTGATTCAGCAGTGGCTGCAGTATCTACGTAAATGGCGCTGCTGCTCAGATTAGATTTATTTTTGACTGCTCCTGCATATCGTCCCCCATTAGGGCCTCTCTCATTAGGGCCTCTCTCCGAGGAATGGGATGAAGGTTGGTAAGAGTGGGTTTGAGGAGTAATCGTGGTGCTACTCACAGATTGGGTAAATCTGTCAGCAGACGAGGGGTAGGGTGTAGTGCTGCTGGAGACAAATAAGGTGTTTGGTGTGCTTGTTGGAGATGCAGAGTATGTGAAATCAACAATATTTCTACGATTGTTGGTGTTTCCTCCACTAAAGTCCAACCGTAGTTTACCCGTGCCTTCAGGATATTTGATTGTTGTTGTTATTCCTCCTTGTGGGAATGTTGATGGACTGGCAGCGCTCAAAGAAGCTGGTCGTTGCTGTTGCTTCGTTTTCTGCTTTCCGTGATTGTGTGGAAGGTAAGGATTTTGACGATGACCAGGGCTAGTAGTGTAGAATGGACTCTGAGTTGGTGCTGCTACAAAGTTGTTTGGTGTTGAGTAAGGGGTCGGCGTGGACAATGAAATCTGTTGTTGTGTTACTGACCCACGATTATCAATGAATGGGCTTGCCGTGGAGGACACTAATTGTGGCTGGTATGTTGTAGAGTAATGGAAGCTTTGCTGGGATGGTTGTTGTGTTGGGCCGTGATCGAAATGTCTTGGAGCTGCAGTGGATGATACAAAAGGCCCCAAATTATTATTGTTGGTAGGTGGACTTGAGAATATAACTTGCTGTGGTGTTGGTGGTGGCCCTGTGGAAGAATAAGTTACAACTCCATGTCTGCTTTCATCATACGGATTTTGAGGGTGCAAGGAATTGTGCTTCAAAATCTGTTGTGAAAAGGGTGGAGCAGTAGTTTGAATTGAGATGAAACTTCCTGCATTTAATGGAGTAAATCCATCTCTTGGTGTGACCGCATCATCTGAAGTCAAAACATGTCGTTGTTGTTGTTGTTGTTGCTGCTGCTGTTGTTGATGATGCTGATGATGAGGGTGATGGGATACAGAGGGTTGATGGGCAGTTGGTGACGGATGTGGTAACGCTAGTTGATGATATTGTGCAGTTGATGATTGAAATTGTTGTGGAGTTGGTGAGGGTGACACCAGGTACCTCGGCTCGGGTTTGCTTGACACTTGCAACTGAGGTTGAACAGTGTACTGCTGTGGTGGCACAAGCCCATGAGTTTCCCGAGTTGGTGCCACATTAGAAAATTGGTGTTGTTGAGTTGGTTGAGGTGTAGAATGTTGCAAATGATGTGGTGGTGGAGCAGGGACATTCACATGCTGAGGTTCATTAGGTCGCTGCTGGTACAGGTTCTCATGGTGTCCTTGACCGCGCTGCTGCTGCGAAGTCTTGACAAATGGGCCTTGTCTTTGGGAGTAATTTGTATGGTCTATAATTACTCGCTTATTGTTATTGCTAATAAAGCTAAAGCTATCAGATCCTGAGAAGACGTTGCTTCTTTGACCGTAGAAGTGTGGAATTGCTGTAACCACATTCTTGGTGTTACTAATATCCTTTCGAGCTGCCAATTCTGCAAGTTTTTGCTTGTTCTTTTGTTGAGAAGGACTGTATGGGAATTCGATGAATGTATCTTTTCTGCTGGAGGCATAGATGTTTTCTCGTTGTCCATGAACATTAGAGAATTGATTGCTTCGCATCCCATGAGCTCCTTCAGACAGGGGTCTGGCAGTTGATGACACAAAGTACTGTTGTGGTTTGCTTTCTCTTCCAAAGCCTCCATTTTCAATGTAATTGTGATTGGGTCTACTTGACGGCAAATAGCCTGGTGCGGAAAAGGTTGAGGGACTTGGATCTGGAGCTCTTTGTGGACTATAATCTGGAGGTCTAACCGTATTATTTGGATCCTCTGTGGACACTGGTCTTGGTGGTGGGAATTGTGGGGAAGCAGAGGGTCGACTCACATACTTGGTTGGTGGTGGTGGGCCAGTCACTAGATTTGTGCTACTAAATTTCAAAATATTATGTTTGGATGGTTTCACGGTTGATGATATTATGCCCTTAAATAGTGACTGCTTCGTGCTGAAATCTGGCCTATGTGTAGTACTAATTGTCACAGTGGTTCCGAGCTTGATAACATTACCAAAGGGTGATGGACTTGGTCCCTTGATTGGCTTTGGTGATGGGCTAATATTGTGCTTAGGAATTGGAGGAGGAGGAGGTCTTGCAGTTGTAGACCTCGATGTTGGATTAGGTGTTGTGACAATGGACACAGTTTCGACATGCTGTGCTTGATAGTTTGCTGTTGTCGGTCTTGATGTTCCACTGGTAACTTGAGATTGTGAAATTTGTGATGATGCAGAAGGTATTCTCCTATCATATTCTTTTACCCCAGGGGCTAGAGTAGTTGACTTGATGGAGTCATGAAGCTTATTTGGATTGCTTTGCAGTCGGCTAACAAGCTGACTTTGATAACTGCTACCAGTTCCACCCGTAGTTTGAGATGATTTTAGATAATTATTAAGGGAATCTGCCCTGGTCTGGAAATCGTTATTGGGGCGTGCTGGTGCGGAGACGGTGGCGACACGAGCAATTTGATTGCTACTTTGGACTTGAGACCCTTGTGAAGGTGCTTTCAGAAGCGCATTACCATTAAAGGAAGGTGGTGGCAGAGGGGGTAGCGCTTTGGAAACTCTGTTTGAGGCTGCAATAGGTAAGGATAATCCGCGAACAGGTTGTCCATCAATCCCAATACCAGGGCCAGTATACATAAACTGATTTCGAGAGTAAAACTCTGGTGCTGCTCCACAGTCAACGTTGAACCACCAGTCGCATACAAACACTTGTTGGTTGAAAAGAGTTCCATTAGGGCAGAGGAACCCATCCATACGATGCTTCTGGCAAATCCAGAACACCTAGAATTATCATAATGCAAGCAATTTGAGCCATTATTTTAGTCATTGTGTCTGATCATAATCATATCTTTGAAGAATATTACGTGTACTTATAAGAAAATATTATAATTGTAATTCATCAGTTGCCTTGTAGTAAAGTATTATCTAACGCATAGCCGAGGGACGACGCTACAGAGAGATAAGCGATAAGCACAGCATACAGCACACGTACGCTATAGATCAGGAGTAGTAATTAACTGGCAAATGTGGAACAATATGAGTATAAATAAATAAATGAAACAAAAGAAAAATAGTTGTAGCCTCAGTCATAGACAACCACCCCCATCAAAGAGACCCTTCATTTAAAAAGACGACGGAGGAGATAAGGGTGTATTATATAAATTGTATGAAACGAAAGAAATTATACTGCATGGCTTGTGGTAGGGAATATGTCGAAGGTACTTTTTTCAGTTTCACAACTGATATAATAATCTGCTAAAGTATATGGTGCTTCACTCCCTTCGTGGGAAATTGTGTCAAAGTATTACGTTATGATATATTACAATAGGACATCCAAAGGGTTCTGAAATGATGGTAATGTACCATGTACCTGTCAGTTATAGCCATATAGCTTCTTTCCTACTCACTATTGACCATATAGAACACTGTTAGTCTGCAACTCTGATTTTAAAAATAAAGCGTGTAATAAAAATGTCGAGTAATTTCATAGGGGATTTTTTCACGTGACGATAAACCCAACTTGATTTTTTTAATATGGACTTTTGGCATGCGAAAACAGTATTGTGCTGCTGGCAAATGTGATGTTGATATTGATGATGATCAATATTTAGTTATGAGTTACGTGTGCATAAACACTGACAACTGATACAAATGCATGCATTTACTACAACTTTTGCATAAATTCGCAAGAAATATATATATATATATACTTTTCATTTTCTTCTCTGCACCTAACACCACTTATCGTGTAGGTATTGTCTCAAGTGTTCCCATAATTCCAATTTTTATGGTTTAATATTTTTAATTTGACTTAATGCTGCGACTGCACGAATCCCTTAACTATGTGGTGATGCACCCTGTTAGACTTAAACTGTATTTCATAGTATTTCAAATTCATGCATGTGTCATGCCTAAAAAATAAATATAAAAGTACATAATAGTACACCCTAGTAGTTTTACATGTTACAGTTACGATGCGTTGGTATTAATATTGCGCTGGTTGTAAGAGGCGCATCATCATGCAATGTTATGGAGAAACTTTGACAAAAATTTCAAACGCATCTGCAAAACGTTAGTTGTGACTTGTAAGTTTGTAACTGTGCACCGGATGGATGATACAAAATGTTATGGAATGCCTATCATGTGATTTGATGATATACAACATTTCATGAAGTATATTGCACATTGCAGAGTAAAGGGTGGTAGCATTTCCATCACGATTTACAATTTGCCCCTTGCTGAGACGATCCACAACGAAAGGTTAGTTAATAGCTTCAAATAGAGTAAAAGAGGTTGTTAACAAGTTTTAATCAAGTGATTATTGAAATTACCTTCTCTCAATGCATGCTTCTGGGAGAACGTAACTTTTAACTAAATTATGGGGATTAATCATGGTCATGAGAATCTTTTTCTTTAAAAGATGGGCAAGGTATTTCATTCTTTGCACAAAAATATGCCATGCCTGATGGGAACCCATGTCGTATTTACACGCATTTAATAATAAGCAAATAACCTTTTTTCCCTTAAGGTTTCAGAAAACGAAAGACAAGCTAATAGTAGCTTTTAAACAAGTATTGCATGAGTATTACTGTAAAAAGTGTACCAATACATATGTGCTACAGTGTTCGATGAGCAAATAATTCCAAATATGCACAATCATACTATATATATTATAATTTCTAAAGCTGCAGTCAATTGGATCGAAATGTGAAATAAAATAAAATACCACTTATATTCAGTTCAGAAAATTTTTGATTGACGAAGATTTAATTAAAGTGGTTACTAATGATAATGGTGATGTGGATAAAATTCTTGCCGTGATGCCTGAAAAAATTCCATCCAATAAAATACTAGTTGACTCCAACTCAAAAGAATGAATAAATGTATTAGCATAAATACTTATGCAATTAAAAGTGATAGTGCATTTTTTTGTAATTAATGTGAAAAGCTATTATATAATCTGCATACAAAATTGTACAAATGTGTGTTTGCACATTTGCTATTTATGTTAATTGGTATCAATCTCGGAACTTAAACTTTTTAGGAATGTGCAAAAATATTTTGCATTTTATACAGCTTAATATACATATAGTGGCAGGGGAAGTAGCTGCATAAACTTATCAAAATCAAGGAAGTCATGATGTTATTCTTATATAGGCTCTCCTTCCTATCAATATATATTCATACAGTCTGTCAATTAGCTCATCATTCTGTGAACACGCCATCATCCTCGATACAGAAAACTTATCGGAAGGAGTGTGCATAAGAAGGAGATAAGACGCGTTTGGAAAAATAAAGCCATAAATTAGCCGTGACATATTAGGGTCATGGCATAGCATAGGAGTCACACGAGACGTGACAACTTACAAGTACAAATGTGAGGTAGAGAGTTAAAATAATGTGACATCATCATCATCTCCTGCAACAGCTACCTCACTTTGTGAGGATGGACGATGGAGGAAGGAAGTGGTTGTGTGTATGTGTGGTAGATTACATTTTAATAACTTTACAAAAGAAATGACAAATGATGCAGCAGCACAAAGCAAAATGGCTAATGATAAAGCAAGAAATCAATTAGTGTGTAGGAGGAATTATTATGAACATACAGAAAGAGGTATGTATGTATATGTATAGAATGAAGGTATGTTGACGGAAAAGTTGATTAAAGTATAAGGAAGGAAGAGAGGAAGTTTTTACCTGACACCGTGCTTGCGTGTCCGCATAGTAGCCTGGCCATTGGTGATCTTTGCATGAAAATTGCGTCCTCGGAATTTCCCCAAATATTGGGTAGTCCAAGCCGGCTTCACCAGGGATAGCTTTTCCATTAAATGGTGGTGGCTCATTGATATTTACCTGGAAATCTGTAGCTTGTCTTCGCTCAATATCTGGTAGAAATAAATTCATCATAATAAATATTAAAATTGCATCCGGAAAGTATTACGATTGCTCATTTGTTCAGCACTGTGGTATGCATTCAAAATCACAATAAATCCATTCAATTTCCTTTTCAATACGCACTGCACACATTATGTGGAGTTGAAAATTAGGGAAATATATATACTACGACTAAACCTCATTCAGCATGGTATGCTAATTTTTTTTCTAAAAAAATTGAAGTCATTTCCTTCCGGACTGAAAATAATGGCAACGATGATATGCTGCATATAGTAGTAGGTATTGTCTTGGGGTTTTTAACTTCCGTATGGCAAAGTGCATCATTGCATAATCCGTGAGAGGAACTAATAATTAATTATGCTATGCGATATTGTATTGTAAAGAGGAGATAGAACAAGCGTAATTGTTGCTGTTCCGTACATAATCCCTGTATATAAAAAATAGCAAAAGTGTATAACAAGTTGGTGCATCTGCTTGAGTACTTACTTAAGCATCGGTTTAGCAAATTAGACACGTTTTGATTCTACTCTACCTATGACTCTGTGTGCCATATATGCGATAAAACCGTTGATAATAAGAGACATATTAGCATACGATGATTAGTGTGGATAAGAACGCTCATCCGTCCGGTTTAATTCCTTTCTTTCCTAAAGTTCCTCTGTTGAGGCTGAAGGCAGCAGTGAACATAATATAATCATAATCGTTAAATTTTCCCATGGTTAATCGAAATGTTAAGAGTGCACTTGTCAGAAAATATTTTTTTTGTATTGACGAGGGCTGAAAAAATGCCTATACATCATAGATATAAACTTATACTTGGTGTATTCTATGCTATACATATATTGCATTCTATTTTTTAACACTATATAAATATACAACATGTGGGGCAACTCGGTACAGTGAATTAAAATGTAGTCGGCAACATCTAAATTGTATTACCAGAGTTGGTCACTTGTTTCACAGTATTATTTCTGCATTTGGATATATATCTCGTGCATGTTGTAACTTTGGATTAGTCATACTTTTAGTTTCATTAAACTGTTACCGGAGACTCTTTAGTTGAAGTAATATATAAGTTGTATAAATGTTAGTATTAACATGCTACTCGCTCCTTGTCTTACCACCGGGTACTGACGATGGCTGAAGACGACTTACTTGGCCCTTTCAATAAATGCATTTGGTAACGCCAGTCATAATAACCTATTCATTGCCTTTAATACTTACTCAAGTTTTGTATACACCAAGAAACCAAACTATAAAGCCTTGGTTAATAATCTACATGTTATGCTTCATATGTATGTACGTATGTATTAATACACATTTTCTTCTTGTCATTGTTGATGATTCAACAGCTACAGAACAGAGACTTATTATTTGTGCAATTTCGCAACATGCGTTTGTTTAAAGCAATAAATTACGACCAACCATGCCAATAAAATTGCAACAGATAATCATAATATGAGGGTTTCCTTCGCAAGTTTTCTCATACATTAACATTAAATTCCCTTTCTTTTAGTACACGTAAGTCAACTTGTGAAGACATTACTTACTACATTATATGGTCTCCCCTCCATAAGTCGCAAAAATATTAAGGGTCGTAGCATTTTAAACGCCACCAACACCTGCGCTACACTTGAAAGGTGTGCACTACTAAACTATGCTTAAAAAAATTATGCAGATAAAAAGTCACAGTTTTATCACCACCACAGATCAAAGTTTTCCTTTTCCTTTTATTCCGGCCCAAGGGAACTACTACGCAAATGCGTCATTAATCTTTGTAGGGAACGCTTTGAACAAAATGAAGCTCAAAGTTCCTTCACGACATGGAATGACACTTTAGTTGTGGGAGTAGGGAAAATGTTATTATTATTATTATATTATAGGTATTCAAGAAACTTACTTATTGCCTGCGCAGCTGTAGAATCAGGTAAAGCTATGCTGTCTGTAAGTGGTCCAGTTGGGGTGATACCTGGTCCGCTAAGACTGCTTGGCCCAGTGAGAACTGGTCCATAGGGCACACCATTATTTAAAGCCACTGTAATTTGCTTCTGATTAAAGAAACTAGATGGTCGTGAAACGTTATGCAAAGGTCCAAGGTTATTGCTTGCGATAACAACACTTTGGTGACTTGATGGAGACGCTGATGGACCTGGGGTACTTGATAACTCCCTGCCTTGAATATCTTGCTCATCTCTTGATAATGATTCTCTCCTTTCTGCTGTTGGATTCTGTCCCTCCGCATTTCCTTTCCGTTGATCACTCGACGATTCATAATTGAGGAATTTGTTGTTGTTGTTGGAATTGTAGTTTGGAGGTGTGGCATCAGCTACCTCACCCAAAGTATCTACAAAGGTTGGTAAATCATTTTCAAAAGCGATTGGAGAAGGCGACGAAGCAATCAGCTCATCAAATGGCCCTTGATCTAGTGGAACATCAGTGTATCCACGTTGGGCTTGACGTTTATCTTTTTTCACTAGTGACACCACCTCCACGTCTGACTCCGACTCGGCTGCATCTGGCTCTGTTGCATTAGTCAATTCACTTAATACTCCTATTGAAAATCATGAAAACATGTCAAGTTCAAATAAGAAAAATATGATGTAAAGCATTATAAATAAATATAAAATGTATTGAGTTTCCAATATTGTTTTGCAAATACCAACACAAAAAAACACTAGAACACGCATCGTTAATTATTCAAGGATATTTACAGCGTGTTTATTGACAAACTAAAAGAATTATTAACCTACATCAGAGAAATAGTGCCGTGGGTGGTGGCAGTAGATATTATTATTTAAAAAAAAAGGAATTCATGACTAAAAATGCCAAGTCGTTATAGATCTTTCGCATGTCAACAGTAAATAACCGTCCATAGGGCAGGGAAACTTTAGTGCATTCTGTATAAATTATGTGTGTCATCAAAATTTAATTTAATTATACTGATACATTGAGGAGGTCACTTTTGTATTGATTACACAGAAATTGATGTCAATTTTATAATACATTATAAAAAAATATTATTAAAAAATCTGATTTTGCACAATACTTAATGTTGTGTTGGATGATCCACCATGTGCCATTATTGTACAACAATTGTAAATGCGTAAAGAGGAACGCATTTAGGGAACATTTCGTACAAAACATCTTGCATGTCTAAAGTTTTTTTTGTCGTAAATGTATCCGGTTATGTAATCATCAATTTCTAACGCTTTACGCATTTAATGTCCACTTCTTTGGTCAATTATATGCTTGCGAAGAAAATAGAACGCCAAAGAAAAAAGACAGTCGAATGAAGAGGAGGACATATCACATAATATAGCACAATTCAGTGTGTAAGTACCTTAAAGAAACCATTATTGACAAAAGAAATTTTGTAAACTACGGAAAATCAGGAAAATGACAGCATTTAATGTATTTTGCAAGACCGTCACGGGTATCAAAAAGGGACGGTACGTGAAAAATAGCTCATTTTTGTTTGTAAAAGGTTGTACACTATTCTCCAACGGTTAAAACAACTCTTATGGGCTTCCATAATATAATTTTAAGTTTTGAAATCGATAACATGAAATGATCACTGTTGATGTCTTCTGTCATTTCGGAGATTTATTTTGAGGAAAGTCATAAGTTCAATGAAACAACAATTTATGGAGCTACATTCAATGCGTTTAACTTAAAAATAAGTAATTTGTTCAAAAACTAAAAAAAAAAAGGTAAACGACAAAGTCCCTGAATGAACTTATTATGATTAGTGCATATGTGAAATTATAACATGACAGTAAACACACATTTCATTTGACTTTGATGGACATCATAAACATTAAAATGATGAAACATTGGTAAATGTTTCACTCTAAAAAGTAAAAAAAATTCAAACTCATCAAATTGAACAAGTTTTAAGTATGCCTAAAATGCGTACAAACCCATTTAGTGTTATTGGAAAATATTTGTACACGTGAACGTCACCTTCGTGTTCACAAATCCAATTACGATGTAGCCCCTTAAAACAAAGATTACCATATGTAAACTTTGGTTAAGCAAGGACTACAAGTGCTGAGAGAGATAGGGTAAAAACAGCGTTATCTTCTTGGTTGGGCGTCAAATGTCGACTCATGGCATAATAATATATACGATGCTGGATCTCTATAAGAGAATTGAGCTAAGCATTTGATATTAATGCAAAATGAGCAGCCAGTAGAGGCTCCTTCTGATGATGACCTGATAGGCTGAAAGGTCAACTCATGGCTGGGAAAATAGATTGTGCACTACATGTCTCATTCATAACAAACATGGATTGACTAGATGCAACTTGTTTAAAAACAAGATCAAAATGCAATAGTCAGAGAGCACTTTATGTAAAATAGTAATTGCTATTTTTATGTAGTTTGCCAGTTCACCTTTCATGCAAAATTATACTCCAAACTATGATTTTCTATCACGAATTTTTTTTATACAAAAATTTAAATCCAAAAAGATGAGATGGAAGAAGAGAGATTGATTTCGGACATCCGTGTCATGCTGACTTTTTTTTGGATTAAATTAGTATGATCGGTAGACACGACTATTTTTCATATTATTGCTCCCTTTTGACTGTATTTTGAATTTAAATGCAGTTGCATAAATTGCAGACTTGCTTTCATCTTGATGCTCCAGATAAACGTTACTTTCCTTGCAGTACAACGTGCAACCATCATGAGCAGACTTTAATGCAACGCAATGCAATTATTCTCAATTTTTATGCAGCCTCAGCAGACAGTGAAATGATGACTTGTGAATGCAGGTAGAAGATGAAATGACGAAGTCGCCAATAAAGAATAATCCATAAAAGCTAACCCAGTTTGATTAAAACTAGGTTTACTCGCTGTCACTGGGACTTTGATCGCAGTCTTGTTACTTGTAAATGCTCATTCTTGTATTGTTCAGAATGTAATGTCACTTTTATCCGTTTGAAATCATACAAATGTGTATAACAAGTTTGATACTAGCTCGCACTCTCTGTGGGTGGAATAATATGTTTTAAATGATATGCAAAACAAAAATATAGGAATATCAGCCGGAAACAAAGAACGCGAGGACAACCCTGATACACATAGATGAAGCGATAACGTCAATTTATCACACAGGGAAGAAGCTAAAAAGGGAATCCCATAGCAAGGCAGATGCACATGGCAAATGACAATGTGCAATTTAATTTGTAACAAAGTTTATCCTTCCTTTTACAAATAATTCCTTTCTGATATAATTTTATGCAATGCGTTGTTGATGTTTTCTTGCACATGTGTAAAAAATGTGACGCATTATTAATAAAATACGTAATCCAATTAATATGCTATGACTGCTACTATGAGAGCAGTATATATTATTGACGAACCCTTGATGACGATGCGATGAATATATATATGTATATAGTATCCTTCATGACAAAATAAGTTATGAATGAATAAGGAGTTAAAAGTTCATTCCACGCATTGAAATATTAACAATGGTCATCAAACAATGGAGCTATGTGCATTTAATTTTAAATTAGTTTGTTTTTCGTTAATGTACAAAAGTTCTATGACCCTTGACATAAACATATATACGTTGACTGACTGGTGGAAATTTTCATGTTAGCACATTATTGCCTGAAGCGGGTTGTGGATTCTTTCGCCATTTTAAGAGTTTCAACATTGTCGACTTGCATAAAACTTCTAAAAATAGTACATAATATTGTAAAACTAATAACTGCATTGTTATGTAGGTATAAATTGATAATTGAGTGGCATTGAATTCTCCTCAGTATCAGTGACTTTCAAAAATTTCCAAGCTTGGAGGATTCATAGAGCTGTCATGTTTTATTTTATTGTGTTTGGTTACAAATACACACTTTGTATAATTTTTTTTGAGATATTGCAATCATGGCCAAATCCCCTAAATTAATGAAGCAAGTTGTCAGCAAAGTTTTCAATAACCAAGTTTTTTAAACTAAATGTTAAATTATCTTCTAGATCATCGAGGGCTATTTTTGGTCATGGCCTTATCAATCCAATGCTACGTGACACATGAGATTCAGATAACTTGCTTGAATCTAGAAATCCTATTGGTGAAGTGTAAATAAAACAAGTTTTTTCTAATACATCACCTTCCTCTGACAATTTAAAAACATTTTTTTTGTATAAAACGAAACTCATGGTTGAATACGTTTAGTGTTAGTTAATTTTTGATAAATAATGAGGTCCTCCTCCAAGTCTTATCAGCTTAGCTGATTAAACAAAAAGTCAAACCATACCATTGATGACTCCATTTGCTTGCCGCATTGGAGGTCACATTCATATGCTCTTTAGAACCATAAGCGACAGTTTAATTTAATACATATGAGCATTTCAGCAAATAAAAACATTTATCTGACTAGGAGTTGAGACTGTGAGTGAGCAGCTAATCACATGAACATGCTTTCAAGAAAAAAGTCAACTCATTAATCATGACATGAGATTCACATGAATTTTTAGTTGATATCTACTATGCTAACCTTGGACTGACGACGACGTAGTTGTCGTAAGTGGAAACTTTTTGACTTTAATGGGACGGTAATGAAAAAAAAACTTTATCAGGAACTTTGGTGCAAAATCATCCTTTAAAAGTGTAAGTTCATGCATAAAGCCTAGAAATTACACTTTATAGCTTAGATTCATACACTATTTATAGATTTATTAGTTATAATTATTATGTTGTAATCTCCCTTAGCATGGTAAAGTGTAAGCAAATGTATAAGAGTAAAAATAATTGATTAAATGACTAAACACAGAGTAGTCGGTTATTTATCATATCATGTCAAATTCCTGTTATACGTTGACATAAAGTTATATAATTACTAATTATTTGTACACCCGTTGATTGGGCTTTGCTATAATTTTACATGAAACTAATCTTAGGCGTAATTTCGCATATGAAATAAACTTTTTAATAACTTTAAAAAAATGTACTCATGATTAGTACTACTTACATAATACTAAGTTGTTAAAGCCGATTATTAGTAATAAGGTCCAAAAAATACATTACCTTGTACAAGGAATATTCCAACTAAAATCCAAATCCTCGAGTTAAAAGACATCTTCCATCCCCTACCGACACCCATTGTGCCTCATATGAGAGACCACAAAACTTTTTACAAAATATCCAATCTCCGATATATCACACAGCTCCCAAACCAATAAAGGATTCACCTTTCACCAAGTAACCAAATGCGCAACGGTAGTAGTCGCAGTACAAAATGGAAACTTAAAAACCTCAAAAATTTCATGAAAACTCCACATAATCACTGTATCTCGATAACATGACTGCTTTTTAACATTCACGCGTAGCTGTCCGCACGATTTATGAAATAAATCCAATTATATATCGTTTTAAAATTTCTTCACAATTAGTAAAAATGATTCTCACAATGCAAGATTGACATCACTAATTCATGCACCGACCGGGTGTGTGCGTGTCTGCTGTTAGGATTGTAGCTGTTAAAGCTAAGACTTACTGATGATGACTGATGTGTTCATCTATTTAAAATTAAAACTAGAAAAACGAGGATCGTGCACCTTGCCTACGAAATCGAAAGTGAGACTATAAACAGTCATCAGTGGGAACGTCACCTTTTATACGGCGGATGTTCTAACTATAAAGCTCGAGTTTGATGAGACTTTCTTTATGTTACTGAAATGCGTTGGGGGAGCTCGCCATTCGCCAAGTAGTTAGAAATGTTTGTTTGCTGAAGAACTTATTCATTCATGCAACGCAACGGTAGGATGGTATTAAGGGCCCTTTGCTAGCTGTCCACGTATTATGTAGTTTTTTTGCGATTATGCGGATTTATATGACGTGAACGATTGCATTGATATTGAGGAGCATCTTCATGCTCATATATATATACATACGAGTATATTATACACACACACACACACACACTAAGAAACTCATAAACCCCTTAAGTTGTTAACTGAAGTAAGTCATCTACTTTTTTATTTGATATAACATAACTAGCTTTGTGCATGTTAGAAAAATAATTCATCACTCACATAATATAACATTATTTCAGAGTTATTCATGGTAAACACGATTCATGTATTCATAATGCACGTATGTATGTACTTACAACTCACAACGTAATCCCGGTAATAAGTACCCTTTTTTAAAACAATATGCCATATTATTTTATTGTATAAATGATCCGAAGCATTAAACATAACACAATATACCACGTTAGTCATGCAAATTGCAAATGCCTATTCTTTTCTTAGTGCGTTTTTAACTATTATTAACAAAGCACGCTGCAATTATGTGTGCCTAATGGTACATACGAACATCATATCAAAGCGTAGGTGATGTTGGCTCGCGAGCTCTGATCTGATTCATTAATTCACAGCTTGAGTATTAATCACCGTGGTCCGCCCACACCCACACCAGTTAGTGATTGTGATTAAGGCGCATTATGTGATACTGATAACGACATCCATGTTTGAATGTCTATTTTTGTATATTTTTGTACTCACTTTTTAGAGTGACCACAACCAACCGTATGAAAAATTTCTATATTGAACATTAAAAACGTCTTTTGTTCACGAGAGAGAACGTTTTTTCATCTGATATTATGAAACATCGAGCGAACAAGTTAGTCAATAATAACCTTTCCATTGAATTTTTTTTATAGATTACACAATCTGTAGACGTAGCGTGGGACGTGGGTTTTTAGACATTTCTATCGATGTTTTGTTTCTCTTGTTTCTCTAGATAAATGTCAACATTTGCATATTTACTAGCAATCATTGAACTTGTATTTGCCCTTGATCCAACGAATATTTCCAAGTATGATAAGAAATACTGTGGGACATTATTCATCGTATAAAGCAACGTAATTAATTAGCATAGAGAATACAATCCGCAACTTTTACTTTGATTGGGGATTAATGGGATAATGTAATGATAATATTCGGCTCCACGCAGGGTAGAGAATTTGAGATGAGCCTAACTTTCCCCCAACCCATAAAGGATAATTATCATTTTTTAAGAGCTTCACACCTTGTCAATCCTGTACAGTTGTAGCACTGAAATAATAGCGAACTGTAACATTCGTAGAAATCAACAATTTGGAACCAATTAAAGTTCCAGAGACGCCAATCAAATATATTTTACGATGAAAGTAAGTAAGTTTTTTAGCATCAAAACTACTTTTAACACGAATGTGTTCTAATCTCATGTGCTGCCCTACCACACGAACCTCTGTCACTTTACTAGTCCCCCAAAAACCATAAATCACTATCTAGTTGATAAAAGAAGTTGACATTATGAACTGATGAATTCAAGTTCACGTAACTCATTAACAAAAGTGAATGGCAAACCCTTGTGAATCTTTGATCACAGATCAGAGTGCGAACTTTTGCTACTACTGCTACCCATCATGTTCCCGTTAGTATGCAAATTAGTTGCATGTTCTGTCTCTCTCTCTCTTTTAAGAATTAAAAAAATCGCTGTCAATTGCTGATAGCTCCCCATTTTTAATTTAACAAACAATCCCCCTCAACTAATCATGCAAGCTTGCTCAAACAATATATTAATCATGTACTGAAAATCATTCTTCATTATTTTTTCCACACATGAGAGAGCTAACTGGGATAATTCATTCATTTTAAGTAGAATCAAGTTTTAGAGCATTATCTGTAATTAATCTCTTTCATCAGTATTAGCATTAAATTCATTTGCATGATACATTCCTTGTTAGAATTGGATTTGTGATTAAAACGTAGTAAGCACATTGTTAGATGAATGAGATGAAAAAAAATAAGACGAAGACGATCGAGCAGAACCCACATAGCCTGTTTACGAAATAACAAGTAAGAGAGGATAGTATGCAATTTCAAATTGTATGAATGAATGACTGACTGAATGGCACACGCTGGTTAAAGCAGTCTAGGGTTCTCCAACTTGCACTTAATTAAAAATTAAGTACCTCTCCTTGATTAGTGGGCTGACTTCTCGTGCTTTCCATCAATACCCCTTCTTCTCCACACGCGTGAGTAAGATAAAGTATCTATCTCCTGACTGAGCTTCTTTTGCATATCATTTCTTTGTGTATAATATTTTCATGCTGATAACAAACATCAAGTTTACTCCGACTCAGAGCACTCAATGAGACTCAAGCGGAGATGGCAGGCTAGAGATACAGCGGCACATAACTTGGGTTCCCACACAACCGTTTGGAGTTATTTTCGTAGGATCTGATGTAATCTGTTAGCATTGTTAAAGCACGTAAAATGCAGGGAATTATAACCTTAATTTTCATGTAAACTCAACCTTGCATTGAACTTTAGATTGTATTGCTGGTTGTGTGTGTGATGATATGCTGATAAAACTACAACAATTACTTTGGATACTTCGTACTGACCATGTCATAGGCCAACAAAACGTAAAGCTAATTGTAACAATGAGTGTCTTTGTTCAAATGCTATGTTGGATGACATGATAGCTTGATTATGAGAACTAATTCCCATTCTCATCCATCCACGATGTCACATAGACTTACTACTAATAATGAGTAATCAATGGCATCAGACGATAAATGTGAACTTCACAGCGTTGAGTATTTCTCTCTAAATCCATCACCAAAGTTGCATCAGAGAGACATGCAGAATACGCACACGAATTCAGATGGCATTAATTTACATGCATTTTTTTCGTATAAAATTATTTGTGAAGACTATAAACAAAGCGTTGCAAGCTCCTAAAGAGGAGTTTAATGTTCATAAGCTAAGTAGCCACGTAATGAAGCTCGAAGACTTGAGTTGAGTGAAGTCTCATGATATGTTCACAAGGCGGTACTGTGTGGGTAGTGATAGAATTAACTAACATGCAATTCAATTTTTTTTTTGCGTTTTTGCATGTATGCATATTATGTTGGTTTTATGAACAGACTACTTTATAATCCTATGTTGCACGTCATAATATGGATAAGAGCAGTCGCATCTGCATTGAAATAACTACCAATTTTTATGCTTGTTAATTATTTGTCGACTCGATTGCTAAAAGTCCCAAAGCGGTTGATGAACTTCAAACAATAAAATCAAACATGAGACTATGTCACAAGATACACCGTGTCAGCCGATCTCATGTGATTTTCTACATGTGATGTCACAACAAGATATTTGTATTCGTAATTAGAAACAATAATCAAATTTGCAAAAATATAATATTAATTTTTTATTTAGCTCGATTCTCTTTCAAACATCGAACAGTAGTAGCGAACACAGTTCATACATTTACTTTTTAAATAAAATCTGGGCAACAAAGTATATGCTTTAATAATGCTTGGAACATTACGCAAACAGGTACACTGCTATTAGTAATCCTTTTTACACACATACATTTTCATTAAATGGAAGAATAATAACCTACAACCCAAATCTTGACGGCATTCTTCTTGGAGTATTAGGTTCCGTGCGTCCAGGCGTTACTATATCAAACTTTTTGGCCTTCTGTTTTTCCAATAGTAAGTCACGCTCTTTCTCAGCTTTCATTTCTTCTTCAGCTACTTTCATCTCTGCATCCATATCACGCTGTTGCTCGATTGCTTCTCGTTTCTTATCCATTCTTGAGCGACCAGTCTCTTTAACAGAAAAGAACATTGGACCCAGCTCTGCCAACCAATGACCATCTACAGCCGTGACACACTGCATGTACTCCTACAAAACAGCACCAATAAACTAATTAGTTTTGAGGGCTGGATCATGATTGAATTTATGTATAGATGCGCTGCATTTTTATATCAAAGAAGTACAGACGCCAGTTTGGTTAGTGAATGTTAACACCTAAATGACCTAGAGATTAACTGTATACCAATACTATATATTATATTAAATGTATGTGTTTTTGCTGTGTTACATTATCAGTCAACAACACGATAACTAACAGAACAGGAGTTTTTAAAACTTGAGTATATTATCAATCCCCTTTGCATTTAAAAAGTGGATTTGGTTACATGCTTTCATTCATATGAAACGAATAACATATTGATACTCCATAAAACAGTTAACATTGAATGTTTAAATGAAATATTAGGATTTCGTAGATCATTATTTGTTTACTTATAAATTATTCGATAGGCTAAGTGATACCAGGACGGAAAACGGTAAACCAACAAGCATCATCGACCTTTTCCCTTTGATAGCAACGATGGTTTGATCATATCATGGGTCATCAGGTATAAAGGTTTAGTGTTCAAAACGAACCACTAAACTAAGAATCCTTTACCAAAACAATAAAAGCATTATGAAAAAAACTATTATAAATGCTACATATATGTAACCTTATGTCACTTCACGATCGATTAAGTTCCAAATACATATACCTAAAACTAAACCTTGCTTAAGGATGGATAAACGAATGACTGAAAATGACACATCACATCAGTGTAGTATTTGTATGCAAGCTAATGAAATAATCTAATTCTATGAGTAGTACAAGAAAGAGTGACAAGAAACATGCCACTACTGTTATTGAAGAAACGGAATACATATAATCCTTACCTTGTGAGTCATTATCAGTTCGTGATAAACAACATAATCCGGTGTGTAGCCCATTCCAAACAAAGCTGATGTAGGATGTAAGTGGCAAGGCATTCCTGTCCTGCAATTAACATACTCGCCAATACCTTTCAAACGAGCGGCTTGGTGAAAGTACGCCGAGCATATGCATTTTCTAATAATATCCCAGTCCGTCCCCGACGAAACGATTTGCATTTTTTGTGAATCCATTATGTCCTTGAGTTGACTTCGTACCTCACGGACCTTACGCATAGCTTTCACATGTATGAAATGTTGGTCACACCAGCTTGATGAGTAACTGTAAGTATCAATTATAAACAAAAGTATTAACAAACGTTACCGAAAGAGAGTTCTTTCCATACATGCAACTAACTCGGAATTTCAACATGTATTCGTACTTATTGGTTTTCCATTGGTTATAAACATTAAGATATGTTAAATGATCGGATTCTGGAACTTGAAACTTTTCTCGGACAGAGTCGGCATCTTCTTCCCTCCCTTTTGGTCGATAAAAAATTGCGGGTACTGATAACATGGAGACTATAATAAGAATGTCGGCTGAACATCCCATATCAACTGATGCTATCAACATTTTAGATAACGCAGGGTCTAAAGGAAACTCAACCATCGCTCTTCCTAAGTCTGTCAGTCTTCCAGTATTATCTAATGCTCCAAGAGTCCACAGCTGGTACATTGAATTCAACATATTGTCCTATCAGAAAAGACAAGTAAATCAACAGCACCAGAGGTTGTTTATTAACCAATTTCAGATTAAAATGTACGTGATGTAAGAAATGCTTATTATGACGTTTTGCTTACTTGAGGAGGTGGATCCATAAAATGAAACTGAAGAAGATCTTGTACACCAAGAGATTTTAAAAGTAGGACAACATTTGATAGGTTAGTACGCTGTATTTCAGGAACAGTTGTCACGAGAAGCTCATCTTTATACTGCCGTTCTGTATATAGTCTAATAAAAATGCAAACTCAAGCGTTACTCTAAATAATTTTTGCTGATGTTTCATTACCATAAAGAAAAATACAAAATGTAAAAATATACGTACCTAAAACAAGAGCCAGGTCCTGTACGTCCAGCACGGCCAGATCGTTGATTAGCGTTGGCTTGACTTATGGGATAAATCTGCAATGCATCCATACCAATTCGTGGATTATAAACTTTCAACTTACAATATCCCGAATCCACGACAAACATGATTCCATCAACTACATAAAAATGGAAATTTCATTCATTAATTTAAAAAGAATGAAATGCATACCTTTAGCATTATTAGTTTTACAATTTTACATCATGAAATACAATGAATTTACCAGTAAGAGAAGTTTCGGCAATATTTGTTGCCACTACGCACTTGCGTATTCCATCCGGGGCTTTTTGAAATATTTTGGCTTGTAAATCCGAAGGAAGTTGGGAATATATAGGGAGAATAGCAAGCGGAGGAGCTTCATCAAGTTGTCCCAAACGCTCTGCCAGTACTTCACATGTTACTTCAATATCTTCTTGGCCGGGCATGAAAACCAGTATATCGCCTAAAATAAATAGATAAATCCATTAGGTAGGTAGATATTTCTCGTCCTTAATCCATACTACCGTGGTAAAATAATTTTTAGTTTCTTCTATGGTGATCACTACAAAACAATGACAGAAGTACATGGACGACATGGGGCATTGTGGCAACACAATTTCGGTTTATCAACCAGTATTGGGGTAGTCACATTTTGTCGGTTTGACTTTTGATAACATTTTTTTCTTTAATTGATAACTAGGATCAAAGTTAAAGACTATGACAAGTTCAATTCTGAAAAAAAACTCGAAGTCTATTCTCCGTCCAAAACCCAACCAAAGTCCAAAAACTTTTTCAAGTATAAGGTATGAGGCTTACGGTTTATATTTAACTGGGGCGAGTGACTTTCAAAGTTCAAACCATGTCCAAATCCAAACATGCAATTTGCTTGCGGATGACCCTAAGGTCACCTTTGACAGACTATAGACAAATATGAAAACTCGTCGTGATTCTATATATTATTTTAGAACGATTGATATGTTAAAGGTTGCCCTTTCCCAAAGTAGCACCACACCGTTTCTTGTATTGCTTAAAAACAAACATAACGTATCTATAGTTCATTGCATATATCATATTCTCAGAGATTTATTTGGCCTTGGAATTTACTTAAAGTGTCAAGTACAATACATTCAAAGACCAACTACCTGCATCTGTGTCGTTTCCCCCTAAATCTTTTCGGTTGGCCGTAATGGATTTTGATAAACCGTCGGTTGTTATAATATGAATGTATGTATGAAATGAAGACAATGTATTACCTCAAGCATTAACTACAGCTTCGGAGACGACAACAGTCGAAAATATACACCATGCGTATGAAGCGAACTATTCTAATTAAAACTAATCTACGCAGCAAATACTATTGACTGTAACATCAAATTAAATTTAGTAGATTAAGCATATACCCCGTTACCGTGCAGGTCCAGCAAATAGCAATGCATAATAATTAAAGAATATCATTTCTGCCACTTCACAGAACATTTTTGTATGTAATGTAGTGACAGGACCAGAATAGCAATCATAAAACCGGTTATACTATATATGCCCGCAAAAGATTAGGTATGCATGAAGTTGAGAATAGACATTGATGTGAACTGATAAATAGTATTTATGTGTACTAGAACTAATACAAGAATGTATTAAAAGGTTCATCGTCGTACCTGGATTAGGGTGAAGGTGAATTTGCAAAGCTTGTTTCACAGCGGCATCAACATAGTCTTCGACTGAATTTTTAGAGAAAAACAGCTCAACTGGAAACGTCCTTCCAGGTATTGTAAATGAAGGCACGTTTCCAAAGAAGGTTGCAAACTTCGTCGCGTCCATAGTTGCTGACGTCACTATAAGCTTGAGATCATGTCTCCGAGCTACAATCTGCAATAATAAAATGCACTAGTATTAACTTATAATTAAAAAAAAATTCATATAATAATCCTTTCCTCATATAATTTCATCGACAAAAAACAATTCTGCATCGTTATAGTTGTAACACAGACTGAGATGCAATCGAGGGGCTCTCGCGAGAGTCGAGTGATTTTAATTTTTGTAACACCCAATGTTGAGAATTTCGTAAGAAGGAATTGAAATAAATAATATGAAAGCTTACATTCAACAATTCAAAGAAAGTACTGCCCGAGTGCCTCTTATCATGTATCTTTTTCTTATGACAACTTACAACCTAATTTTTTATAAAAATGTCCAGTTTTTGTTGATTGATAACAATGATAACCACTAACCAAGAACCAAAGCCAATGCCAAAATATTTTCATGTTGTTCAATTCATGAAACGCGTTTGCATACATACGCATGTATATAGTTTACGTTTTAATATTTTTCGCATATTATGTATAACACAATCCGCATCATGCAAAAAAACAAAACTTTCTCAATTATATGAAAGTTACTAAACGAAATTGTCAAATTGTTATTGTAGAAAAGGCGGTTACATGTCATTGTAGTGCGTACTTGCACTTTTTATAACGATAAAGATTATTTTCAATAAAACTAGTTAATACAAGCGCACTGTGGTGTACTTCTGTCTATGTTTTGTTTGTGGAGTATGATGTTGGAACAAAGAGTGCAACTTGCTTTAAAACCGCTTCAGTGATTTATTAACTGGCGTTTTCTGAGGGCCATTGGACGTCTTTATGCAGGCACTAACTTTAGAGGTTCAATGGAGTCATCATCACAATACAAGCCTATACAATACCTGCTCCTTAAAAAATTGTGACCTTGACCTTTATTCTCTTGGTGAGATGTGCTTATTTATATTATATTTAATTTTCATCTGTCATTTGGTGATAGAAATATCAATGGGCGAAATTTCATTAAAGCAAATTATTGTGAAATGTAATAATTATTTCGAACGCGTCAGACAAACAACAAACAACGTAATTCCAATTCTTAACGACTGTAGTCTATCTATAGTCAACAACGCATAATAGGTTTTTGCACGCTTTTCCATGCTTAAACTGCTGTCATAAATATTCATCTAGGAAATGTTAAATGTTCTTTCTGTCCGGAAGAAATGCAAAAACCAACCACACATGCATGCGCAGTATCATATTCACACTCCTACTCGTATATCCTGTCAAATATTCCATACTTTGTGCCATTGGAGTATTCCGTAGTGCTACGAGGGTTTTTACAATGTACGATTCCGAATCTATTCAACAAGTAGCAATAATACTAATATACACATGTTTCGCGACTCTACCTACCATTGCAATTACATCGATATGTGCTCACTGAGAAAATACTAATCTTTTCCTTTTCCTCTATTGCTTCTGCCACTTGCAATATTACAAATTGTAATTTACAATATGTACTCTAATTCAAATTTTTACTGCGGATCAACAGGCAAATCATATTATAATTAATTCTAAATTTAAGTGTGGAAGCTAGAAACTATTCATAAGCACAGATGGCAGAGAGAGACTTTATTTTTGCGGTATGATGTTTTTAAAGTGTATTTTTAGTTTAATCAACCTTGCATCTTAAATCAAATCGTAAGCTGTAAGTATAAATTCAGTCACATGACATAATGAATATAATACACAAAGCCGTGTGAATATAACTCACTTTATTTTGAAGAAATGATTGGCGTATGCGAGAAAAGTTGGGAGAGGTTTCTGTAATTATACACGTCTGGAGTTGACTAGTTTGGACTAGTTTAAAATAGCCAAGAATAGACTAACAGACATATTACTGGTTAAAAATAGTTACGACATCATCTTACATTGCTTTTCTGTTGGTCATACTTTGGATGAACGAGTGCAAAACAAGTGATAAAAGTTTGAACCCATTCAAATTTACAATAAATGGTGAACTGTATATTATGCTTTGCAAATGTTTTTTTTATTTGCAAATTCCTTGATTAAACTGGTTCAGGGAAGCATAACATCATATTGAATTAAGCCCGTTACTACCCTTCTTTGAAATAAGCTAAAAGTCGATAACGAGCCAAGTGCTGGACCTGCAGCGGTAAGCGACACCAGTAAAATGTCAGTTGTGTCACAATGTCAAGCACTGGTCTTTGGTAAGGTCAATATTCATGAGAAGATTTATACCATCTTATTGTCACTCTATCCAGACAAAGACACTGCTTTCCAGCAATACACACGTCAGTACTTACTAGTTACTACAATGAATGCTTGCGAGATGGTTGTAACATTATCATATTATCAATGAAAGCCAAACCAGTATAGGTATTCAGTACCAGTTCCATATCATGATGGATTTACCAAACAAGATACATAATATTATACATACATAATACATAGACCTACAAAGGACCAGAAACGAGTTCGTGAACTTGTCACATTACTTATAAGAAATTTATATAATTTTTATCTATGACCAAATTCTGGTAATATATGCAGGCGTGGCAATCTGACGCAATTAAATACATTAAATGATATCAGATTATTGAAGTGAGAGGCTTCCTAAGATTTTCTTTTAATCCTTCATCGTATTATGCGAGTGTGCATTTAATTTATGGCAATCCTTGTGTTATAGGCCTCCAGTCGCCATTAAGATCAAAAGTCACATGACCTAAACTGATTTTGTAATCTTAATCTGACTAATTCTTTTGAATTCTAATTTTCAAAACAATGTACGATTGTAAATACATACAACTAACATAACATAAGTAATACAATAATCAAATTGAATGGGGAGTAGATAAATTTTTCTTTGCAACAGTTCCTCATAGGGTTACTAATAATTAATTGATATAAAAGCAACAACTTTAGAAATGCAGGATGTTGAGTAGTGTCTTCAAGGAAGCGTGTTTACAAAATCTTGACAAATTACTTTTGGCTTGATTACAAACATGTCATATTTTGTTGACAGGCTAGACAAGAGCGAAAATGTACTGTACGATACAACTCGGCATAATGCTACTGAATTTGAAATTACATTTACATATCTCCTATCATTACCGGAGAGTTGCTTTTCCATCTATCAAAGTTTTCACCCCTTTTCTTGTACATAATATACCAGCTAATAAGCATCAGGAATAGTAGTTCCTTCTGGGTACAAAACTGATGTCGCATGCAGTGGTGTGATGTGCGAGTGATGAACTTGACGGCTTGACCGCTCTCATATCTAACCAATCAGAACCATCGACATTACATGTTCTTCTTTCTACCGGTTTGCTATCTTGATGTGGCTGTAGACTGTATAAATCCAAATAAAGCACAAATCTCACGCATCATATAATGATACATTTTGGGAATACATACATGCTATTAATTGACTAGATTTGACTCTATTTAGCAGAGCTCACGTTCACATTGCTTTTATATCGAAACTAATAAAAAATCCTTCAGCTAATGGAATATTTTTGCTCTTGATCTATGAAAAACATGACTTCATCATGGCTTGTTACCACTTAGGCCGGCCTGGCAAATAAGCGTACTTTATAATTTTCCACTTGAGACTATTTTGGTTCAAAACACAATAAAATCATTAGGCCAATTATTTCCAGCGCCCAACCTATCTTTGATGCTGAAAACGGTGTATACTACTTATATCATAGATATATAATGGAATATGGAAGCAAAATATACTCATTAACTAATCTACAAAGCAACAATCCACAGATTATTTGCTCTTGGATTAAAAAAAACAGATATTCATACATACCTACATACATATGCAACGTTGACAATGTTCTGCTCCTAAAGAGAAACATTTCCAGTTTGCAAATAAACAGAACATTGTTTTACTTTATATTAACTATAGTAAGGTATGTATGTATTTAGTTACATAAGACAGAGACATGGAGACCTGGTTGACTATTATTATTACTACTACTACAATCAATGGCTCTTCGAACCAGACCTTCTTGACGATAAAATTGGAAGTCCACCAAATCAGACACATTATACACGAACTAGCTTATCTCACTGCAAGCAAAAATACGCAACCTACTACCAAATTATTTCTAATTTAGGTAATTGTAGTTTAAAACGCAACCTGAAATTTAGTTCGAAACAGAATAATAATTTGGCAACGTGCAGATTACGGTTACATTTAATGACCATACAAATTTTATTGGAGTAAAGAAATTGAGACAATAATAATAATTCTGTTTTCACCGTTTGTGAGACTGGAACGAGCAATTGAACCAAGCAATTTTATAAGCTCTTGATCAATCTCACTATAATAATTTGCACCGTTTATTATTACATCTTACATCATTGAACAAAACACCAGTTGGCTAATGCTATAACACTAAAGATGTTTGAATTACTAACTTTAGTGCAAGTCAAAGGCTAATGAATGACGCAAATGTCAACTCTTATCGCCATTTTAGCAGGAATGAAAAACAACAGTTGATGTATCAAATGAGAACTAATAATAGCTACTTAATGCTATTGTTATTTTTATAATGCTAATGAAAGATGTGTTCTCTATCCTTTGCAATGGTAAATGGGTGCTATGACCTGCATATAGTAATAGAAAGAGTCCAAAATAAAACAACATATTAAATGCTAGTTATATCAAATTGATTCAGGAACACTTAATCAAACTACATTATTAAAAATTTATTTCAATTACAAGCATGCATAATGTAACATCCAGAATTCAAGGTCATCCTGTGTCCCACCACGAGTCTTTTATCGAAAAAAGACAAACAACTGAGCTAGCAGACACTTACTCATGTGCCATTTTTATTCAACGAGAGAGACATTTTTAGCCTAATAGTCATAATTTTCAATATATATCGACGATTAATGATGGCGACTACGTAACAAAATGGCATATCATAAATATAAAATTGAATTGAATCCGAATAATAATTCGTACAAATAAATCCCGGAATATGAACGACTATGAAAAATCATTTTAAAAGATTAAATCATTCGAACCAAACATAACTACCTAATAATATCAACAGTGGTAGAAAGTGTACAATAATAGGTCGTAAAAACCGAAACTAAACCTTGATTCAAAAACAAGAGCTGCCTCAACCACTTTCTCCATTATAAGTAGATCTCTACTACTACGAACCAAAGTTCAAAGTTGTTTGTAGTTTACAACAGCTACTATTTTTGGGGTATGTAACCATTCTGTCATCAATGCCTTAAAAAGTATACAACTTTTTCAATTATGTAAATTAGAACATCACACTACTACTGTTATTGTCTCATTAATATTGGTCATAGTCATTAGTCATTAATGTAACGACATTGCTGGTAACAACATTTTAGTTTAACTTTACAGAACTCCAATCAGAAAACGAAATAGGTGCCTGAGATAACTCGCTGCAGTAAGCATTAGGAACAAGGCAAGGTGTTGAGTTAAGTACACTGACTCTGACTGATCGGCTATACTAGACGAAGATGCATAAAAGAACTTGATTTGATATGGCAGGTAAGCAGAAACTACTTAAGACAGTAAGGTTGTAAGACTTTGCTTCGTCCATTACTCAAGAACGAATTTTAGTTAAGCTCTGCCTGCAAAATGAGCTGGGTGTGCTGCAATCACAAATTTTAGCTCTAGTTCGAACATATATGTACCTGACAACCTTAGACTTTTTTAATAGATTTATTACTTCGTATACTGTGTAGTTTGAACAAGAAAACTGCATAGACATTCAAAGACTTTAAAGGAGAATAGGAGATGGTTATTAGGTGGAACAAAAGTGCATCAGTATTTGCATAGGAGTGCATGTAATATTTCATGCGCCAACGTGTGAAAGGATGCACTTGTTTTAAACATCATCGTACATTATATTACAGCTTACATTGAGGTATATAGCATAGCATATTGTTAATATATATCAAATAATGAGCAAATAGGCGAAAGGATCACAGATGGAATAAATAACATTCAATAAAGAAATAATAAACAACTAAATATACTTAAATTTCTGTTCTGAAAATCAGGAGTTATCAAATGATGCAAGCTCATTACTAAAATCAGCAGTCATCTCTATTTCCCGCTTAGGTTTATTGTTGAATGTCATTGCAAAGTATTTCATTAAAGTAATAGACTTGTAGAAGGTACAGTAAAAGGCAAACAGTCAACATATCGAATTATACAGACCACACAAGGTTAAACTTTAAAGCCCCCTTATATCAATAAGGCATGTTTTGGGTCCATATTATGCATGAAACATAGATGTCGGGTCCATATAGGATTTATGTGTATTTTTTGTTAAATGGGGACACAAGCAAAAGACAAGAGCAAACCCAAAGGTGTAAAAAATATTAACACTTATTACACTCAGTCCCACTTTAGATGTTCTAAAGACACCGCACTATTGTCTTAGCAAATCGTTGCCCTATTTTAATCGTCTTTGAGCCAACCAATTGCGCCATTGTCTGCTCCATGTTACACGAGCTTTTAGTAGTAATAATAATAAGTTGCTGCAACTCTGAATCATTTCTTAATCTAAAGTCCAATAATTATAACGCAGACAAAATCATCAATTTAAAAAAAATCCAGAGTAGTTTCCAGACGGTTTGATTTATTCCACAAGTTCCATTTATGTGTATTAAGAAAGAAGGTGCAAATCTATATATAGTTTAATAGTTCAAAAAAAATAAAGAACAGATAATGTGTCCAATAGATCGTACACGCAGCCTAACTCTATCTCTATACTTTTTCAGTAATACAGTTGGCTTTAACGAAAGTAAATATCTAAAAAGCTGATATTATTGGCATATTGGTAATGTAAGATAAGATTAAGTATTAAAACAAAATAACATAATAAGGGATCAAGGATTAGCGCTGATGATGAGAAGTCCAATAAAAATTCAGAGCTGAGGTATTTTACATACACTACTACTACTACTAGCATTATTTATGATCAAACCAAAAATGATACTCAATATTGAATATAAACTTTTCAAAGTACTTTTGCATCTCCGCATATTACCACTCATACAGCCGTGTTAAAGGTAATTTTGTATATACGAAAAAGGTGTACGTTTTATTCATTTCTCTTGTGTTTCATTACAATGTATATCTTCATATAAAAGGTTCCTCTTAAAAATCTGAGGGTGAAGTTGGTAAAGGCAAAATGAATACTCACACAACACACACACTGAGCATTCAATGTATTCAGCATGTATGCAACAGAGAGACAAACTGCGGTTGAACGTAAAGCATACATATATAATAATATTTGTAGTATATATATGTGAGATGCATGTAACTTGCACACTATTCGCTATCTCACTGCTTCTTCTGCTGCTTCACTACTATTACTACTAAAGGCAGGCAGACGATGATGACGATAACCGCCTAGCACACAAAACAAGCGTTCTTTTTAGTGAGTAACAGTCTTGATACGCGTAACTGAATGAATGATCCTTGTATGCTAGCCGTCCCAAAAGTACATAAAATGGCATGAGAAAAACGATCAGCACGACAGTTTCACTTCCACTATCCGACTGTCTGTTCACAACACTATTTCCATTTCGTCATACTTAAACCAGTCAAGGCGAGAACTGTAAGGAAGCTCTCTTTGTTTGCTACCCTGCATCATTGTATCTTACCGTAAAAAAAAAGACAACAATACACTGACTGGGTTGCTCAAAAGTAAAAAAAGCCCTTCAGCAGAAACTTTTAGTCAGGCTACAAAAATCATACCAAACTTAGGTGTGCAGAAGACAACAGCCAACATTATTTCATCTACAAAAAGTCCTGTTGTAAGTGGTATCATCTTTTTTGTATCATAATATCATATAATATAGTTTTTATAAAGGTCTCATAAAGGTTTGGTAGCAATTTCTTGTTTGTTTTACTATTCATACTCATTTTAAATTCATTGTACTAATAAAACTTTTTTTCTTCTAACCAACAGTTATTTTTTAGCCCAAAGTTTTGAATCTCATATTTGAAGAAACGAGAAGCAAAGTTTGTTCTTTAAACGGGACCAGAAGAGGAGCATGAAGGATAAGAAAACAATGGCAAATTTCGATCGAGTATCTGACTGGTTTGACGCAGACAGTTTCAAAATATTCACGCAGACAGTACGAAGTGGTGACATTTTGGAACTGAGGTCAACTAGATGCTCTCATTGGGGTATTGCAATACGTATAAAGCAAGCCCCAATCAGTCCCAAATCAAAATCTAAGCCTCGTAAGTTTTCTTTGAATGTTTACAACTTATACTGTGTTATTTGAATCATGTATGAACTTTCTCTCAACTCCAAGGCACGAAGTCGCAAATAGCGAGTTTGCTGCAAATCACCGGTGCAATGACATTCCCAAAACATTATGAGTAGAAACTTTGTATGAAACAGAAACCAATATAATGGGTGGTCTGTCATCAAATATCAGATCGGAAGCATTACTGTCTTCTCCAAGGAACTGCTAGTTCATGGAGAAATGAGAGTTTTCTCTTTGCCTCAGTGCAAACACGTTTCCCGATGATCTGACATTATACATTGCATGTTATTACAATTACCAAAACACTTTACGTGATGGTAATCCTATTTTCATTACATTATGCTCTTTGTTAAACCGACAAGAAAGACAAAGTCATCTATGCAATGTCAATGATGATATTTAAGCTGTAAGCTTTGATTGCATTGATGGAAATGCAGATAGACTCTCTTCCTTCCCATAGGTAATGTAGGTATATATTTAACGCGTTCATTGACTGCGTACGGGATAAGAAATTTAATTATTTTACTGGAGCTAGGCGACTTGCATGAAAAACATAAATGTGTGATTATGACCCAATTTACCCTCAGACAATGTCACGTAGTCGTACTCTGCAAGCTATATTATATGCATTCTGCCACGAAGCTGACAAAAAATAGTAAAAAGCATATCCTGGTTTGTTAGTGTTACTATTTCGTGAATTTCATGCTTAATTTACAAATTAAAACTCATAGGCTACGCAATGCGTTATAACCACAATTCACTCAAACATGCTTTTTTTACAGAGCTGAGTAAACTTAGCACAAATGAAATTTATACCAAGCACTCAACAAGCTCTTGTCAGTTAGTGTTACGATTGGCTTAGTACAGAGCACAGAGATCTGCGTCATATCCTATAGTTTTCTACAAATTCCACGAAAATACTCTAAATGTATTGAAACACAAAATCATAGACGCAACACCAACATATATATATAAAATAAAACAAGTTTGCAAGATCATCTGCTGTATAAGTGAATGAGAAGGACAGAACAGACAGGCATATACAGAGAAATTACAACATAACACACACCACTGCACTTCTTCTTGCATTGTATGCAAGTGATCAAAAGAGAAGAGATCCCATTCCTATTGGAAAGGCATCTCATATAAGCGTAAATGTAAAATGCACACAACTTCATGAATAAGGTATACCATGATGCATGCATGCAAAAGATGTAACGTTGAATGTATCAACGTCAATTTGTGCATAATACGGCGCGCGTCTATTCCTCTTACCTGGGAGAGGAACATCATCATTTCATGCTTCTGAGAATAAGATGAAGGTAGAGTGGAGGTTATAGGAATAAAGATCGTTCGTTGAAATACGATTTCAGGGAAAGGGCCATATAAATGTAACGTATACGTTGTTGCAAAGAGCGATCATTGATCACTGGATTATCTGGAATCCTGAGAGATGTCATAGAAGGAAGTTTCTCTGTTTCTCGATAATTCAGTAATTGCATTTGAAATGTGAAAGTAGAATGTTATTCTGTGACTTACTTTTCTACCCCACATACATACTATATGCCTATATTCTGGGCTTAAAAGACGTAAAAACTTCCAGTAATGATAATGATAATGATAATATATAGTAGAACGCACAGCTACAAACAAAGATGCATACATAATGTACCAAAAGTATACTACATGACAGTCGCATTTAGCTGATAGTTTTTATACAAGGCTGTTTTTGCATTTAGATGCAATAGATACACCATGACATGACTAACATCTTTGAACCAAAATTTAATAAACCCATATTAAGATTAACTTGAGTGAGATTTGCACTCGTCGCGATACATAAAAAATTCATTTGCTTGAATGGACTTTGGCTTAAAATAAAGCTATTTCCCTGTTATTGATGATAGTCATCACGTGATGAACCAATGCATAGCCATATATATTAACAGTACAGGATGTAGTGGAGTGAGTGGAATGGATAAAAAATATTAAACTGTAATTACGTCTGATGACTCTTTGACTGATGCGATTTTATGCTAATTTATACATGCCCTTTTAATTACAGCAAAAGCAGTTCCAGATGAAATTATGGTGTATCATTTAATCCACTCATCAAACAATCGAGGTCAAGTTGGACAGTTTACCTTGGAAGAATTCTGGCAAGCTGATTCCAGGATACGAATAAACAATACTAACAACGGAGCCAGTCTATACAGCACCTCACGCCTTATGTCCAAGGCAGATATTCTCCAAAACGCATTTATCGTAAGCTACGCTACATTTTTCTCACACAAACTAGATCTCTACTTATTACGGATTTCAAATCAATGACATGGAGTGTTTTGTTATTTTATAGGCACACGCATCAACTCAGCTTAAATGGCAAACTTGTGGGGACTTTATACGATGGGCATCTGTGGAACAACAAGAAGACATTATTCGCCGCAGTCCAGTTACCAGTCGTAATCCCACCAGCATCGCATGTAGTTCAGTTGCCAGCTAATACTTTACGAACCATAATATTTGTTTATTGACTCTTACTGCATTCCTATTTCCTATCTCAATTAAGGAGTTTGTTATTATATTCCGATATATTCTTAGCCCCGATTGATGTGGCAGACTACCATTTTAAAATATAGGCCACCTAGTAGTAAAATAGCTATTAACTATTAACATTTACGTTTTATGCGGATAAAGACATGTACAAGCAGAATTTCAAATCCGAACTTCTAATGTTACTTGGAATATTTTGGTATATCTATTGTCTTAATAATAAACAGACACGGAGACACGCCTGAAAAACTATCACATTGTTTTTATCGATGAATTGACAAATCCGCATATAAGATGCTTTGAATATGTTCAATGTTGCCTAATGTCAAGTATCTATTAATTTATTTCTAAACCTTTAAATGCGACTCATTTAAATATTTCTAGCATTTGCATGCATGCCGAAGAAAAATCTCGTACGACAATAACAAAGATGGTTGTGATAGATGCAATACCCCGATGAATTAGCCTACATTCAAAAGATAATACAAAAACAAAGTTCTTACCTCACGCAAGAGTCCAAATAAAACGTCGGTATTTAAAGACCTCTCGTGAGCCTCGTCCATTATAACTGCACTGTAGCCGTCTAAATCAGGATCTCGTAGCGATTCACGGAGAAGAATTCCATCCGTCATATATTTTATAATAGTTTGCTGGAACATAAGAACGCAGATTAGTATCATTTAATTTTTTTAAATCGTTCCTACATCTTCTCATTATTTGTAAAAGCGATAATAATACGCCCGATAACTCTAATTAATACTTACGTCACAAGTACAATCTTCGAAACGAATTGCATATCCTACATCTTGACCTAGATCTGTTCCCATTTCATCAGAAACTCGTTTAGCAACAGACATGGCTGCAACACGACGCGGCTGTGTACATCCTATCATTCCTCTTTTTGAGTACCCTGTTCATAAATATGTAGATGAATTGAATAGTATAAAAAAATGATGTAAAGCGGTGTAAAATAATTGCAAATACTTGAGTTAATTTCTCTATAATAGCTGAATTAACCTTACCCTCTTCGTGAAGATATTGTGTTAATTGGGTAGTTTTTCCACTTCCAGTTTCTCCCACAATTATCACTACGCTGTTGTCCCGTATAACATTCAGAAGCTGTAAATTATTTAAAAAAATTAAGATAGAAAAACTTACGAGTTAATAGCTGATACCCAACATGGCAAAGTGATACAACATATATCTACGAACCTCTTGTCTAACAGCAAATACAGGAAGATACTGCCTTTGCTGAGTAATCGATTTTTTCTTTGCAAAATCACTGCTGGCTTCTCCTGCGTCCTTCATATGCTCTGCAAATTGCTGACCTTTTTTATAATCTGATTCCCCTTGTTCGTCAACATTTTCATCCTACAAATAAACATTACATGAGATTGAAAGCAATACAGCATACAGCAAGCGTAAAAACATTAATAATTTGTTGTTGGATAAGTTATAGCAGTGCCAGCGCTAATTTTTTTTCTACCTTTTCGTCACTTTTCTCAATTCCAAGAATATTGCCTAGTTTACTTCCAGCGAGCTCCCAATGTTTCTTTTGTGCTTTCTTTCGTTCTTTCTGCTCTCGAAACTTTCTCACAGTCACACAGCCTTTTCTTGCAATGATAGCCATATCGGAAGTTGCATCCTGAAAGCATTATCATAAATGAGTATATTAAGAAACCTTCGAATTCTGCACAAAGTAAAGTAATTGTATTATAACTCTCATTTAATACTTACCCGCACTGGCACCACTGGCTCGAACTGCTTTGTGAAAACGATTCTTCCATCTAGAAATGGTGGAACAATATTGTGAACGAGTAAGTGGACCCTGGCTTCGTTATCTTCTTCGTAGTCTTCGCTTCCATCTACATTCATTACGACACCTGATGTCAACAACCTATTCTTTTCCCACAACTCGTTGTCTCGATTAATTTGACGTTGTTGAGCAGACATTCTCTGGTGCTTTTTCTGTGCCATTTGTTCTTCTTTTTTCTTGGTGTAGTCCTCTGATATTCCAGCAAAAGGATTGTGTACTTCATCATACCCTTCATCCATATTGTACCACTCTCTATCTAATCGCTTTTGTTCATCTTCCCACTCTTCTCTATCTACTTGAACTTCAGAATCATTCTGATCTTCAGGATTTGCATTCTTATTTTTAACAAATCCTGGTGTTTCAAGAATATGAGTAGAACCGCCAGGTTGTCGAACCCATGGATTGAACTTGTGAATAGGGGTTGGCAAAGGCGTTTCATCATCTCTTCGAGTCCTCTGTTCAGGGACTGGAGTGGGAAAGTCCCACTGAGAAGAACGCTTACTATGGTAGCCACTCTCGTCATCATCCCATGCTTTCCTTCCGGGAGTGCTTGCCACACTTAGCGCAGGTGTCAGTGGCTCGTCTTTAAACCTAACACTAGTGTCACCTCTTCTATGGGAATGTCGATCAGAGTCTTCTCGTGATGAGCGGTGCGCACTGTTGGGCTCTTGATTTCTGTTGCTACTACGATCACCATCCCCATAATCTCTACGAGGACGATCCCTATCTGGACGATTTCGATCATCCCGTCTTCTGTCACGATAATAATCTCTATCTTTAAATGTCCTTCGGTCATCGTCATTGGAATGTTTACGTCTTTCTTTGTCCTTGGATGAACTGTAGTCTACTCTTCTGGATTTATGCCGGTCGTCAATAGCTGATTTAGCTGATCTATTTACTCCTCCTCCGAAGGTTGGCGTATCTTCATTGTGTTCACGATAACGTCGCTTTCTCTCTTCCTCTGCATATGATGACCTTTTTTGAAAAGTTCCAGATGACTGACCATCCCGTACAGGTGTCAAGTGGGGCTTTTTTGAATCTTCTGCCAGTGCATCCTTTTCTTTCCTTTTAATTTCTGAAATACACAAGACATGACATATTTGAAGTTGTAAGTGGTAGGAATCACAACTAATTTGCAATTATCAGAACATGTATAAATGATAAAATATCAACTATTTTTACAAGTCGAAAGTGAAGCTACTTATTATTATTAATGTTTTTTGCACCATACCTGCAAGTTTATCCAAACCAAGGAGGGACTTTTTAGGCAGGTCGGGTTTTTTAAATTCATGTTCAACTTGTGACTTTTTCTTTATAATTAGACCACCTACAGAAGAACTTGAGCCTTCCAAACGATGAATCGATGGATCTTCTTCCGCTTCGGCGTCCATTTTCAGTCAGTGGTAAAAATTACAACTTACACTTGCTTGCACTTTAGAAAGACCTTGATGTTTAAAAAGTTAGAGTACAATAATTTCAAGTCTTTGCTTATCCACGATCTGTTCCTGTTGACTTTACACTATTTTTTTGTCAACTTTAAAAAAAATTATTCCTCTTTTTTAAATTAAACGGATTAGTTAGCGACAAACTTTACTTTTGGGTTCCAAATTTCGGATATTAATCCATTGCTGATGAATAAATCACGGACAACATACAAAACTGAAACTACACCGTTGAATGTTTAAAACAATAAACTAAACCTAAATGCATGTTAAAGTAAATACTTAAATGCGCCGTTCATTCATATCAACAATGTGTATCTGTTGAAGTGTTTAGTATCTCTTACTTTTATATATTCAATTCAGTTCGATGAAAATACACAGGAGGAAACGACAACATTGCGGCCTTCAGCTTCGCGCAACAGAATATTCTTTTCTTGTTACCCCAACTGCGTACCTACTTACCTAAAGTCAAGCAATGCCATTTCACAAATGCACTATTTTTAATGGAATGGTGATTTGCGGCTCGAAATGCACTTTTTGTCTTTATATGCAATATTAATGTTTGGTAGGTTAACGTCAGTCGTTAGTACTGAGTGTCTTACTGTTGACTGAGTTTCAACTGCAGGTATATTTAGAATTAATAAAAATCAATAAAATAACGACAATGACCAATAATAAATCATGTTTTGACTTTTTAATCATCATCATCATCATTGGGCACATTATAAATTACATTATTTAAAGTTAAACAGTATATACTTCATTCAGGCTCACATTAATAAAATTAAAAGCGAAATATAACAATTTAGTGCGTATACTGTATTTACGTACACCCTTCTAGCTTAAATACCTCTAATTCCTTTCTTTAATAGTGAACTTAACTTTGACTTGACCTTAACCACACCGTTTACAGTACAGCTCAATTCTAATTTGAAGTAAGTACCAAACTAATTTATACTACAATACAAAAACCATTTTATCTGTGTTTTCCAAAGAATTTCCTATCGTTTGGTCCAATCCAAAGGTGGGATTTACCCATATTATTTCTTACGATATATTTAAACGTGTATGGGTTAATATTTGAAGCTTCCAATTCTTTTTCTTTGAGTCGCATTTCATCAAGCATTTGCTGGCTGATGCCAATAGCTCTAAATGGCAGCTTTCCTATGACTTCTTTCATAATTGGTTTAACTTCCTCGAATTCGCAGTGACCACCAAATTCTACGATCACACGCCCGTGTTTTACTGGAGTAACGTAATGATCAATAGCTCCTTTTCCTCCTCCCATTCTTTTCCCTTGTCCCTAATAATCAGGATATTAATAATTGATAATATAATAATTATTGTACGGCAATCATGTCATATGAAATGCAAGCAGATTAATAGACAAGAAATCGCTACCTTCTTTGTCACAGGCTGCCAAGGTGGATCCACTCTCCAGATAGCAAACATTTTATCAGCATCAATTCTTCTTCCTATTGTCAGACGCATCATTTCATAATGGCCATGGACAAGACGACCAGGTTGTTGAGCCTGAAAAATAATTACGAGTAAAATAATTCATAAAATTATACAAAGTTACAGCTAGCACATTTACATCCAATAATTAAATTATTAAACACAAAATACTTTGTGTACTTACAATAATTCCATACTGTCCATGAATGAAGTCGGTATGGACCATCTCTGGACCTCTCATGAATCTCAAATTTTTCTGCATCTTTGGGGGGCGCAAACCAGCTGGGTATTGTGGAACTTTTTCCATAAACTTGAGTTTGTTTCTTTCCGGAAATTCAACGCCTTAGAGAGAGAGCAGAAAAACAATCAAGGTAAGTTATCGTAACTTTCATCTTGATTTGTATCAACATGTTATTGTTGATTACTTACTTAAGTTTTAAAGGTAAATGTATTTCCATGAAGTTAGTTAAAGTTTTTACCTTCGTACGTAGGTGGCAAGACATGTTTCCTCAGACCTCGAATTTGAAGGTACGGCAAACATTCTGTCTGCTCTTTAGCAAACAAGACTTCGCCACAATGCCGGAAAGGTCCGTTTGTGCCGCCTACTGTAAATAACAAACAAATATATATGAAAATAGTTCTCAAAGGATAATGAGAATGATCAACAACAAATGAATTTAAATGAATAGTTTTAAATTCTAAACTTACGGATTCTTCTGCAAATCATTTTGCTAACAATTAGTTTATGGTTGATTCAGTTGATTGTTGATAGTCAACAGAGTTTCTAACTCTCCAAGTAATTGAAATCTAATTTTCATAAAATAAGTATATATTTACTTTAGTCAGTTAACCGTCGTGAATTTAAATAAAATTCACTTTTAAAGTGTACGTATCGGATACACAACAAACACTGTGTATAAGTTGAGTGTACACTCTGTGTTTGGGTTATTTACCCATGCAGAAAAACCAAATGCCAGATGAGCACCGCAAACCAGCACCATGAACTCAAGTTACCCCAAATAGCCCTTCACTATCGTAAATCCTCCCTCATGAAGTTGTTGTGTAATCTTTTGCAAAATGGGGTTAGTTTCTGATTTCGGGTAGGCAGGGTGTTTGTCGGTCTGTGAGCTTGAACCCGGCCACATGGTTAAAGTATTTCAAAACTCTTCACTTAATTTAATGCTCCATTTAAGCTCAGCTTTTGAATTGCTCATAATAACTTTTATTCATTGCATACGTACGTTCATAACACTTTAATTACAATTTTATTAATAATTAAAATATAACGTGCATACTACCCATTCATTGACAAGCTATAAACAAAGAAAACTAAAAATACTTCAATTTACCATAATTTTTTACACTACTAGAACGATACAACAAAACGCGATTTATAAACAACACATAATGAAACAAAAACGGGGTTCAAAACAGATTGTTTGAATTTTATCATAATTATAGACACCTATAATGAGAAGAAATCCTATTTATCTACTACTCGGATTTACTAAAGATGATGCTAACAAATAAGCTGATTTGTTGTTGAATACTAGTACAGCTTTCTTGGTTTCTTCAGAAGGTTGTAGGAGCACATGTCAAGGAATTCCATGCGCTTGTTTTCAGTCTGAATTGCTCCAACAGGTAAGGGTTTTTTAACCTTCTGATAAACAGCATCGAACACGGTAGGGTTAATGATTTCTCTCGCGAAAGGTCTGTATGGAAATGGGCTCCACTGGAATCCCTGTCCCTTTTCAACAAGAACCTGGGTAACGTCAGAGTAGCTGTCGACATTCTTTACCATCAGCTTCACCACGTATGGCCTTTTCTCAAACACCGATGTCACAAGGTTATCTCGGGCAGCACTAAATATTTAAAAAAAATTGAATTGTGTACATAATCATTACTTCAGCCAACACAAAGGCAAACTGCAAAACATACACAAAGCATTATTACTGTACTGGCACTTGATTCTTACCTCTCTTTAACAATTAGAATGAGATCCTTGTTTTCAACTAGCTCTTTGAAAGTTTTTATGGCCGACTTGTTCCAAGCCAAATGCGTGGAAGACACACCAAAAATACAACATCGAAAAGCCTACACGAAATATTAATCTTTCATAGATAAAAACTTTCGAATCCCTTTCCATGAAATAAGATTTTCAAATGTTTACGAAATAAGTTTACTTACCGCAGCAGGAGTGTAGCAAAAGTGTTCCGGTAATCTACAAACATCTTTGGTGGTTACGGTGAGCTTTTCCCCTGTATCCAAAAGCTGAACACGCACCACGGACACGCCAAAATTCGCTGCATCACCTTCAAACCACAGGAGAACTAAGGCTCTCATCCATTGCCTATTGACCCTTACTGCAACCAGCTCAGCATTTTCGATATACGTCTCTGTCTGGTATTTTCTGTACAGGAAGCCACCTGACAAAAAATTATGAAGATGTCGTGTATGCAACTTTTTCGGGACTGATTCATCTGTCTGATCCGGTGGAGAAAAGCCTTCCGGTACTGCAGAGCAGTTGAATCCATATGTGTAGGCCTCAAGCTGTTCGTTGTGCGGGGGCTTGTTAAGATTGCTCTGGTACAGTTCCTCCTCCACTTCAAGTTTTAGAAACCCCTCCTCAACTTTTCTACAAAAACACTCATGTCCAGCAGTAGGCTGAATAAAAAATTCAGAAGGATTTACAACATGTGTAACCCGACACACAAATTGCGTTTCCTGTCCCAAAGCAGGCTTTTTGGCTAATCTTGAAACCCATGTTATCTCCTTTCTGCAACTTGCAGCCATTGCAATATCCGGGTGTTCTGAAAAAGAAAACGAAGACGCATGGTATAGTCAGTCTAACAGTTGACATGCGAAACAGTAACAACTCGTTGTTTCTTCATTGCTCCATTAATTTTGAATTTCAAATAAAGGTCTTACTTTGTGCAAAACGACCTCCGGTGTACAGATCATGATTGTAAGGACAGCTTGTTTTTTTCCAACATGTTCCAGAAAACCCATCATGGAACTGACAAGGCACATCCTTTGCCCTACCCTCTTTGAATTTAGTTTTACCAGCGTCGTTCTCATTTAAAAATCCAACATCACGGGCATAATCTTCCTGCATGGGGTTAAAAGTCGTGTATTCATCCTCCTCCGAATCGCCTGCAACGATTTGGTAATGGATCCCTTCTCCATTTGATACTTTCATACTTTCAACCTGTCACAAACAGAGAATTAATTATTATTATTGTAAATAAATTAGATCACAGAGAGAAATGCAACATGCAAAATAATAATTATGAGGTACTATAAATTAAATGTCACATGAACCCAAGCAATTTAAAGAATAATATAATTTTTTTTACCATCATTAAAACCAAGTTATCAAAATGCAATCAGTCACGAATTCCTCAATCACGCTTCAGTTGTTCAGTTATCAGTTATCAACAGCAGTGAGAATGTGACAACTGCTAAATGCACTCGTATTGAACCACCTGTCTGTCAGAACACTACACGCAACAAATGTCCCTAGATGATTATGGCTGTAGATTTTAACAAAAAAAAACAATTTTTTTAACTTAAAATTTGAAATTTTATATCATATTTGACGATTGATTTTTCAAGATTATTGAACAACAGTGGTTTGATACCTTACTTCTTCGGCATATGACAACTGGATACGTAATTTGGAAGGACGGAATGTAAGACGTTTCTGCAAATAGTTTGTTGATGGTTCAAATTATACAAAAATTCTGACGATAAGCTAGAGACCAACCGTAAACGTACCTACTAAGATGACAGAAGAGATCCAAAACGACATATTTAATTTTCGTAAACAGCAAATGCGGTAATATTATAGCATGTGTTAAAATGCGAGTTGGCCTTACATGTGCCTATTTTTTTTTGTTTAATCCCCACCACAATGCATGCGTGTGATGCGTGGCGTAGTTTTTTTTAGTTTTAAGAAATCATGCAGGCTACATTTTGGTCATGGACTTGACTTCTAACCCATAAATATGATGAGTGTACTTGTGCGATATACACATTATGCAAATGATGCTGTTCTTAAATAGAACCCATTTTCGAGAAAAATAATGCAAAAAAAATAATGGAGCAAACTGAAGTTGATTTGTGTTTGTAATAATTATGATATAACCTTTATTCACTTCATTTCCACATTTGACATTCATAATAATATTCGTTCCATCTCTACATTTATCCCTCTTTACGTTTTTACGTGACGTATAATATATATTTAATATTTAGATTTAGAGTTACATTCCTACCAAATGAATAATGTTGATGATGATAATACACGAATTCAGAAAATTTCCATCGAAAAAATTTAATTTCCTGATTTCTTTCACAAAGATAATGTTTTTAATAGTAATTTTGAATATACATATACTTCTAAATAAATGTAGATAATATTAATGGAGATTGCTTATGCTTATAAGTATACTGTACACAGTCTAAAACTAGGGTTTTTTAATATCTTTTACTAAAAATAGAATATACATACATTAAGAACGAGTATTTTAGAGCCCACAAGATTTTTGTTCACATACACACACACTTGATAAAATTATCATTTTTCGTTAAGAAGTGCAAATATTTTACAATATGGGAATATATTCCTAATATTATGTGTTTGGTTTTTTACATTTTGATTAAAACAATAATTGTTGTATTCACAGTTTCATGAATAGTATTATCATATTATATATGGTTAACAATTTATAAGACTAATTATGAATTATAATATCTTAACTCATAAAGCATTCTTTGTCATACAATATGAAAGATTTTTTTAATATGCGATAGTTTATAATTTGAATCGCACATATAGTTTTCTCACCTTTTGGGTTTTTGGACATAAATCCCGATTTTAAGTATACCTTTAATTCAGGTTTCAGGTCATTATTATACCTCATCTCTCACCCTCTAACTAACTCTGAATTTATTTTCTTTGTTTTGAAGAAGAACATTGGACACCAAACAATTAAAGCATCAATCTATCTCAATTTTCATTTCTATCCAGCTTCAATTCAACGGGCTATGGAATCCTAATGATTTTACACTAGAAACCTAAAAAAGTATGTATCATACATCTTGGACTCTCTCATACGAACAGTCATTCCATAAAAATTTGAAGTTATACTAATAAACTAGCTTAGAACCTAAGTATTAGTAGTAGTACTTAACATCATCATGCACAATATTAATAATAATCGAGTACCTTTAACTAAATTTATATATACTCTTTTGTAAGGGCTGCCCAACTCAGAATATATAGGAAACACTGTTGTGCTCATTTGGATTGGTTATATCCAGATTAGAAACTGCATATAATTAGCTATATCATCATTTCCGATCTCTATCTCGATAATTATTAAAACATTAGGCTTTGATCTAATTTAGTCTAGTAATTTTGCGTGACAAGGACAAGTGTTTTAACCCTTACAAAAGCGAGTATCACATTGCATGTGGCATTAAAACTCACATATAGAGTACATGGATGCTGATGCTGGATAAAAAGTAAAAGCTTGTGGTACATACTTCTTACTTTATATAATAATTTGCTTACTAATGTTGTGCCTACTCTATATGTTGTGCCTACTATTAAAAAACAGCCAAGCTAAAGAACGTGAAGTGTTTCTTTCCAAAACTTCAAACTTGGCAAAAATTACAGATTATAACTGAAAAAGTAAAATTCTTTGCATGTTTGCTTTGAGATAAATAATACACAAATCCTTTTTCCTTTTTGTTGTTGCAATGCATGCATGCTGTTTTAAAACTCACTGGCTCTTGTTGTAAATAACAATCATTCCCTATAACCAACAATAACAATATAACCTTCATTACCAACTTTTCATTTCCAGCTTTTCACTTTTGTGATACCCTTTTCCTTGTAAAACGCAAGGGTTCAGAAGAGAAAAAAAATCATTCCAGTTTACATATCTGACAATATATATTAAATCTATTAATATTGGTTTCGAGTCAAAAACCATTTGATAAGGTACAGCTAGTTGATGTAAGTAGACTGAACTAGGTGATTGGAGATACTGTGGTGTATGTATTAGTAGTACATAGTTTAGTTTACTGTTACTACAAACATGACATGTAGCTTTTACTACTGGTAAGAAATTATTTAAAATGAACGAACAATGACTAACAAACTAACCATATAAGCCTATTACTGTGATGGTGCATTTACTACCCTACATACTGGAACAAAACAAAATCAACACAACTCGTTTTTGTGACTATGATCTTTCATTCATTTACACATACATAAAACAAAAACATCTATTTGTACGTTGTTGATCTGTAAAACCTTTTTTATGAGCCATTTTCTACTTGGCCAAAGTTTATATTTTACTGGAGAATTTTTTAAGCTTTTTGTGAATAATATTCATATTTAAAAATACAATGTAATCATAACGCTACTACTGATGTGAAATAATATAACATAATATTTCAAGTAATCCTACATATATATAAACATAAAGACAAACAACATTTGATTATAAAAAGGTTTCTAACCTAATACAGCAAAAGATGTGACGTAAACGTTGATGATAATGCTCTCGCGAAAGCAAAAGAGTTTCCTTCATTTAATACGACGAAAAGACTAGATACCCCTTATTCCAAACCATATATACTCAAAGAATCATTAAACAATGCAAATTCCTACAATATTATATCATATCATCCATCCTATTCATTTTTTTTGGTACCCATCGTATAGAAATTAGATCACGTTTTTAGTGGTATTGAAAAGCATATCATATCGTTCCTCAATCTAAACTATTAAACATCACTCGGAAATATCACTGAAAAAAAATTGAAGCCTTTCCTATATCCAGTTCAAATGCGCCCAAGCCTGTTTTGGGGAAATCTAGCAGCACAGCACATAGCAGTAGCATTCAAGTTTAAGATGCAACAACAATAATTGAGTGTTGCCAAAACATAAAGTAATAATAATAATAATATTATTGATCGGAATAGTTACATTAGATTTTAGACATAATCAGAGATCAAACCATGAAAATCATCGTAGCCAACAAACCCAACTGCCATTTCCATTCTTCCAACTGTATCATAGTTATCACGTAATCAGTCCTGCCATAAAACAATCCTTTCAACAATTCAATCTAACGCGCAGCTCATAATAATAACTACTTGTTAACCTGAAAACGGTGACGAATATTATGCGCCATGTAACTTCCAAATTACAGCATAAAGCACAACTCAACAACAAAAATGCATATAAGAGAAAAAAAAGTGCATCGAGAGAGGTGTGTTTGCAAGTATACAAAATACGTAATTAAAGGTAGGGAATCTAAATGGTGAATATCCTAATAGTAAAAGTCCATCTAACTAACTAACAATAAAAGTGAGCTTATCTACATAATTTCATATACATATTTTTGCTTTTATTCCATAATTACGGTTTGATACTCATGTAGATTAACTGCTTCAAAATACACTCAAAGGGAATACACCTTACGGACTGTTCCTACAAGAATTTCCTGTCCCTACAATAAGTATTGCATATGTACACGATCGATCATCTTACGTTGTATGTAGTTTGTATTTTAAAGCATAATTTTAAATGATTATTATTTCTAAAGCCAGCCCTACCGCTTGTTTTTTACTTTCACATCCATCTAATTATTATTAGTAGTATTCACGATTGTTGTAACAAAATATTTTATACGCTAAACTGTCTAATGTTAAAAATCAAGGTCTGCTTAAGTTTAAGTAGAAAGTTTTTAAGTAGATTTAGAAATTAATTATTATGGTTATAATCGATAGTCTGTGTACCATACCTATTTAGTCATTCGCATTTTAGTCACCGTCGTAAGATTATGTACTTACATATATATAATTATATTTTAATTTTTTATATATAAAACTGTCTGTCGGCAGAAATGGTTTAAAATTACTTACTGAAAGCTTTATACACATATAGATAATTCATGTTGTCCGCAACATTCATCATTATTATTGACACAATAAGAGGAGTCAATAATGAGCTAAAAAAAACTTCTGTTATATATCAGAAACAGGGTTTGGCTACAGTGAAAAAATTTCATATAACTGGTCCTTCAATGTAACTTTCATAGCAGCTTTTAAAAAGTAGTATTCAACAATGTTCATTATCTCTAAGCTGGAATGATCAGTGCTCACATGCATGCATATAATTTGTTGATGCTACTGAGTAATGCATGACAGCCATAACACACAAAGTACAACACATAAAACCTATTGTTCATCCTTGAAATGAATACCTAGACATTTCCTTCCTTCCTACCACTGTGAATCCAAATGACGTCATTAGATGGCTTCAGTGGTATCACAAACATACTTATATGTAAACTATGAAAAGACAACAAACTCGTCGTCAGTATCATCTAAAAATTCCGTTGAAAAGGACCGGAGTATTATGTAGGAAGAATATCGTCGATTTATATTATTATTATTATTATTATTATGTTATATATGTATGTATCATACCAAATAGGACCCTGCCTACGCGTATAAAAAAGTATTGGAGGGTTTGTCGCCTCTAATGTTACGTAACTAGCCTTTAAGAATTATGCGCTGGTAATGGAAATCCAAGTGTACGAGCATCAAGCCGCATCAGAGCTTCAGATAAATCTGATTGTTGACTTAAAATTGAGTTGAGCTGGTGTGGATGATGATTTAAAGCAGGGTGAGAGTGATGGAGATGATGAGGAGCAGACATGGAATGCGGAAGATTTCCTGCTTGACCCAAACCTGCGTCTAATCTATGATGATCCGGAATACGATGGTGTCCTCCGTGCCCATTAGACAAAGATCCAGTATGGTTGCCAGTAGGCGCTGGATGATGTCCAGCTTGGGGATGTTGAGAGATCATGACATTCATGTGATTAGCCATAACATTATCTCCATTAGTTGGTCCATTGTGTCCGTTGTTGGGGCTGCTGGATCCACCATTCTGATTTGCATGAGCGTTTCCCTTGCCGTTGTTATTGTTGTTGTTGGATGAGTTATGATTTTCAACCGCTAGTCGGAGGGCTTCTGCCTGGGAACGGAGTAGAGCTTCTGCTTGCATTCGGACGTCAGGTGACATCATGTCATTTGCGTTTGGATGGTGAAGCCCTAATTGTGAATTGGCTTGACCGTTTGGACCACCTTGTGAAAGCATTGCTGCCATTTTCATCGCATCTTGCAATTTGCTGGACGATTGAATCATTCCATTTTCACCTCCAATAACTCCATGATGAGAGCTGTGATGATGGCCAGGTGGAGGCAAGTGTGATGGATGGTGAGAATTATGGTCATCCCGACCGCCGACATTGTTGGAACTATCGCCTGAAGTATTGTGCCCACTCATTCCAACATTTTCATATTCTTTGGAACGTCCGTCACCATTGCTTCCATTATGTGGGTGACCACGAGTCAATTCTAAAGGACCATTGTTGACAGGACTTGACATATTCATACGCGAATGTTGTAGAACACTTGGATGAGAGAGAGCAGAGTTTGTATCCAGGGGCGAACTGAGACGTCCTGAAGATTCCGAGCCTGATGGAGATGGTGGCATTGGGAGCAATGTGCCCAGGGAACCATGCTGTAATCCTTGGTTCTGTAATATAATAATTATATAACGCCTCTTATAGATACATATAATTAAATGCTACTACATCTTTGTAAATATTTATCATTCTTCAATACATCCCTTCATCCCTCCGTCCGTTAATGTTAATATTATTGTAAACAATTATTTTTCACTATACTAATTCCATACTACATTACTACTAACAACTCGTACCTGTTGGTTTCCACCAAAATGATGTCCACCAGCTTGAGCCATAGCTGCCACAGCAGCTGCAGCCAAAATGTTTTCTCTTTCTCGTCTCTCAGCGGCAGCACGGCTCAATGTGTATTGGGCTGCAAACTGATGCTTTGGATCCATCCTCATTTGCTCCATATGGGTCAGCAGTCCTAAATATAGTAATAGGAATATTGTTTGAAGTAGATTGTAATTCTAAAGATTGTTAAATATGTTCATTTGTCCATGAATATAGAAGCAAAGTCATACCATTTTCATGAGTGAAAACTGCCTGGCACACAGGACAAGGCCACATTCTCAAGGATGTTCCAAGCTGAGCCGTTTCCGGATGGCAGGTGAGATGCTTACGCAAGCTACCTTCGTTTACGTAATGCTTTCCACATACCGGGCAAGGGTGATTTGCAGTTCGTCTCTTGGCTAAATGGGTAAAGTAATAATTATATGGCATTAATATACAAAACTCACAATCTCCTAATCGATTTCATTAATCTTACATTGATAAAAGAACCTACTTGCAACACCAGACGCATTAGGATCTTTATGGGTGTGCTTCATATGGTCCATTAAAGCTTCACCACCATAGAACGGTTTGTGACAAATCGGACATGTAACCAAGTTTGGTCCACCAATTAATCCAGTGTGTTGCTATTTTAAAACGAATAAGAAAATGGTTGGTTAGCTTTCAAACGAAAAAATAACCTCATTGATAAAAGTAAACAATATTTTGACATGCATCCCAACAAAAAGCCCAAATTATTACGAATAAAGCTGATTTGCTAAAAGCAAAAATACATTTGACATTCCATTCTTTAGTGCATTATCAAAAATACTGCAATGCTCAAGGGAAGCATTTCCTCCTCTCCCAGTGAAAGAAGTAGATTGCTTAATAATTCCAATCGCTCAAAGGTCTACACAAGCCAAAAAGTGGTGAATGTAAAAAAATCATGCAAAATCCTCATGAATATATGTGAACGTGGATGAAACAGCCGTTGGTCTGCATTTCATTTAGTCAGGTATTTTATAAATTGGGCTAATAATCATAAAATGTAGCGATCTCCCACAATCAAAATTGGTAGGGCCATTTAGACAGCAGAAAAAGAAAGTGCGCTGTTAAAGGCCTGGCCTAACGCCTTTCCTCCTCATTCATGTGCACTATGAATAGTCATTTAGCAACGGCATAATCTAATGTCCTTATGGAGTTGTGAGAAGTGAGGGAAACCCATTTCTCAATTAAAAACTTTCGCGTGACAGTTGGTCATCCCAGTCAAAACGATTTGATATCACTTACAACTTACAAGATGAAAATAGGTGTTTATTAAAAGATCACGAAGTTGGTGCAACATGTAACATGGGCTTGAACTGTACTATTTAGTGTAGCGTTAGCGTTAGACCCCATTTGATATTTGAGTAAACCTGCTGCTTTGTATGTCAAATGTCAGCAATCTTTAAGTTGATCCTATTTTAATGAAGTTTCAGCAGCATTCAACAAGATTTTCACCTTAAGTTTGTAGCGCAATTTCTCCGATTAGTGGAGTTTATATCCCATTGTGTAACCACTGCATCATGAATTTGACGCTTTCCGTTTCATGTCGATAGCAAACGTACAAGGAACATGGCAGTAAAGGAGACATACATACATGCTACAATGTTTATTTTTACGCATGTCACCTTGGGTTCAACATGACACAAAATCGTAAAATACACATTGATTTTGTAATTAAGGCTGACCGACAGCAGTTGTAAAGGTAATAAAACCATTTTTTTTAAATCTGACTTTCAGATCACGTCTTCAAACTAGGATGTTTATGAGTGAACAACATTGTTGATCACACTTGTGACCGCCCATACTTTCTGTATATTTCCTTATTGCTCATACTTGCTGTACAAACTTAAATCCTTAAATATACTTTTCAAATGATATTTGACACAACTAATATTATTGCGTTTCATAGGTATAAGTGTGGTGTATAACTTAATTCAAGGATTCGGGTGTCCTTCCACACCGTATTATATGCTTAGAGTGAACGGAACTAGCAAGTTGGTTTTTTTGGGTTCGCAAAACAACGATGATGATGATATGAATTACTTTAAAGGAGCTTAATAACAGTTGGCTATATGCTTATTATTTTATCATCATTAATTTAAAATAATTATAGGGTAGGTTGGGTTTACTCATGAGCTTTCATCATATTGAAAACTTGGGAAAGGGTAATTAAATATTGTTTGTTTGTTTAAAAAACACACGTATCCATTGACCATCAGATAAAGCGTAATTATTTATGATAAACGTCCTCAAGCTTCAAATGGAGAACCATGCACGAATTATAAAAATGTGTGAGGCGAGAGTCTATAATAAGGAGTCATGGTATGTGATGTGATATGGCATGTTGTATCAATGAGCCCCATTCACCAAACTGTAACAACATGTTAAAAGTACTTTTATAGTATGTTGCATTGAAAATTTGCAAATTGAGATGGCACAATTTCTCTAGGGACAATTTCTGAAGTTAAAATATTCATTGTAAATTGTTTTGATTACATTGAAAGTTCACTTGTATTTAGCAAGGTCAAACTGACCCATCATCATCGTATGAATATAAATATGAGAAATACTTTTTATTGCTCTTAAATCATTTCAAAGTTCTTGGCAAACCAATAATATAAATGTCAGCATGCATTTCTAAGTTATTCGACCTTAATTACTGATATAGTACGTTTAATTCTTTTAGTATGTTATAGAACCGGCAGAAGAACATGTCGGACTGTTGAGGTGAGACATGCAGTCGTGTAAGACAATGATGATGACCACTACACACAAACATAAAAAGTTTCCGTTTCCCTTCTTGTTGAATGCACAATGCAACAACTGCAACATATTAGTGTTCTTGAGAGCACATAAGTAGTTATTGTCTTTAAATGAAGTTGTTCAAGTGCATCATGTGCAAAGATGTCCGAAACAAATGATTTTTTTCATACAACGGCGTACATGCAGCTACAACACATCCGGTCAGAGGATAATGCGAGATTCTATCGCACAAGACAAAAAATGGAAAAGGTGGTGCTGGGTCTGGTTACAGAGTTTTATGTGTACGTAAACGCATGTAATACGGCTTCATTATTTCCTCATGCTCGTGACGGTAGATGTATTTCATACGTACATTATTATATGTACATACGTACTCATAAAAATCCTTGTGCACACGCTGCACACATTTTAAAATGTGCTGTCATCCTGTATCCTTTCAAAGTGAAAAATAACAACCCTATGTTTAGAGCAGAAAGAAAAAAAAAGAACGATTGGGTCTTGCAAAGACCAACCGTTGTGCTTGCTCCACCTTGAATGTCGCATTGTTGTTGCACTTTGAATTTTTTTTCATCTAATTTCTCACCCCAACTTAAAGTTTTAATAGAATGATTTTTACGAGCTGAAATATGACAATGTATGACAGTTTAATTATGCTACCTGCTGACCAGTAGCTAACAAACACACCATTGCCGCTTGTCACAAAGTGGCCCGTCTAAGAAAGTCATTATCAAAAGAATTTGCAGGAAGTATTTTTACATGAAAACTGCTTCAATCTCTTCAATTTAAAAGAAAAAAGTATAAATGCAGTAATGATGCGATTTTCAGGGACATTAATTTTCCTTCCTCCAATAACGATGACCTCTTATCACATCTAAACATTGCAATATTCTATATAGTCTTGCCAAATGAGTCAAAACAAGTAAATGCTTGAAAATTATGTTCTCATTTCACAACACGGGATACTTCCAGTGACGAGGATACAATTCTGGACGAGCAACTGATTAGCAGACCATTACTGTTCATCAGGTAGAACGTAACAATGTAACAAAACCAACATATATTTCATTACAAACGGAAAAGGTTAGGAAATATGGTTTTCCGCTAAGTTTTAAGATGGAAACAACCCGTTGTATGCATACATACATACGCTTACCCAACCAATACTGCTAATCTTCTCATTAAAATGTGATGTGCCCCCTTATCATTGGATTACTCGTATGCGTGATTTCAGCTGTTGCTTTAAGTATTAATTGGCAAAACTTTTATTGTCAAGATATTCATCGGACATAAAACATGTTTGTGCAGTGGACTGTAAACTGGATAGACAAGTAGCTACCCACCAATTGCAACTTACAAAAGCATATTTATGCATAGCTGGTTATGAGCTAAGAGAAGAGCTGTCTTATGATAAAATGCGGACTCTGATTTGACGCGTACTACAAACCCTAATTACCCACCACGAGTTGGTGCGTGATTAATAATAAGTTTTTACCGCAAACATAATATTGGCGAGAGCATTCCTTCAGAGGAACTTCCTCCTCCCTCCTTGCACACTACGTATTAAAATACAATATATCGAATATAATATAGCAATCAATTTTCTAAATGCAATTATTTGACTCCAGCAGCAACTTTTGAAAAATCATTTGATTCATCTAAACATTAGTTAAACCCATCTTATCATCAAGTTATTAGATTTTTCATTTGTATGTATTTCTCTCCGACCAAGTCCATCCACTACTGCTTATAAGTCATGCTTGTCCATCAATCAAGGAGAGGTTTGTATTTACATGTGCACTGCATACGTACATATATGGATGCTCCACAGCAAGACACTTTGTTGGTCAAGTTAATCTAATCAGTGTGAGAAATCATGGTAAGCGCACAGCTCAACAATTGTAGTTTTCATTAGGAAAGCGGAAGCTCTTTTTGCTACACTACTATATTCTGCTTATTCAATCAAGGAGATCTTTATATACGTTCAAAAAAATCCACTTTACTATGTACGATGTTGTACGTTAATAATATTTACCTTGGATAAGTACTGACCGTCTAATGAGATTTTTTAATTGTCTCACACAGAAAACAAGCTCACTTTTGCTTTGCATTTCCATTCTTATAAAGATATATATAGTGTAGAGTAGATGCCTTGTATGAATGCAACCAAGCATATTTTTTTTTGAAAAGACAAACTGATAACAGTAACAAGTTAAATTATCGACTCAAGAACAACTGGGGAGGCGTAGACTCGTAAGTTTATTAGGTTACCTCCTGTGGGACTACTTGTCAAGTTCATAACATTAGTGAGAGCTGTTTAAATTACATGAAAGAAAAAGGTGTTGATGGATTCCTGATGATTTTCTCACCTGAGTGAATAATGATCCCAGGAGACGGTTTTGTTAAGTACGAATATTCATATATTCGTATAGAATTATTACAAAAAAATAAAAAGCTCTCCGAAATACATATAAAAAAGTTTTTAAATATAATGTTACTCATCAAAGAAACTTGTAACGTTGTAACATGTAAACACAGCACAGAGGAGCTCGACTTGATCCTTTCATTTTAAATGCTATGGTAGGTCAACAATTTATATATTAATTCACTTTGAGATTACCTATAATTTCTCAAGAATCTAGTCTACTACTACTACTGATACTTGAAGTTTAAAGGGACTACTGCTGCTGGTGTCTTGCTTTTGATTAAATCAAAAGATAGTAGAAGCAAGGAGTAAGCTAAGTTTAGCTATGGAGAATCAACAGGAAGTGCGCCTCAAATGATATGAGCAATCTATTGCTATACTCAGCTCATTTAGATAGCATGCACATTATCCTTTGAGAAAAAACCCTTGCAAAGTTTCAACTTTGCAACGTTACGTTAACATGAGCGAGATGTGATGATGATATAACTACAACTGGTGTGATCATAGGCAATATAAAAAGTGCAATCCTCCTAAGATTTGCTTCAGAAGAGTAATTGACAAGGTCTGCTTAAATAACACAACTCATATATTTTCCCCGCATCAAATGTATTTGATGATGTAGGTAAAGAACCCGTATCATCAAAATCTGCAAAATGGATGCTATCATTGCGGCTAACCAGTATAAAAAACCTCGGAAAGAGATTGCACAAGATAAAAAAGGTAAAAATTTTAAAATGTTAAAAATGCTAAGTGCTCGTGTTAGTTCTTCTCATCTTCCATTCTTTCCTACGCCTAAATGGATACAATTATGCAGACATGACTTTTTTACTCAATCATTCAGCCTTTGGAAGATTACATAAATTAATCCGAGAAAGGATACGGTTCGAGTACTAATACTACTTCTCACATCGATGCAAGTTAAATTATCCAGATCTTTTGCTTTTTCTAGCTTACAAGGTATTAATAGTAAGAATACCTTACACAACCACGTTGTAAGTGATGCTTTACAAGTCTTACAACTCCTAATGAATTAAGCTGCTAAAAGAGGCTAACTGGTTCTAGATATTTTTAAGTGAGGAAACACAGGTGATAGCTTTGATCTATAATAAGACCCAAGTATCTACAAGCTTCACGCTGTTAAGTGGTCCTGAATTGGGGATTAGGAATAAACTACATAGCAATATCATAAAAAAGAGTTTTTGCAACAGTCCGCAAATTATAACTGATGATGATGAGAGGTGCGGACGTAAAGTGTTTCGATTTCGATACTTCATTATATCATCTTTTTGGCATTTACGCAGTAAGAGCAGCAGCAGAGCTCCCACCTGCGAAGTTAAACCATTTTCAGTTGATTTATAATGGTCCCTATATCTTTCACATCAGCGAAAATCCATCAAAAAAAGTGAGTGGTATAAGCCTGATTAAGGAAAAATTGTTGGAGATATTTACAATAAAAATTTAATTGATCTTAATCCTACCCATTTATCACAAAATAGGAGGCACACTAATAATAACTTATAAGCAGTCTTGTAACAACAACTCAACCAGTAATTAAAACCCTATAATTGAGGTGGAAATTACAGCTGTGTGTTTTAGAGCCAAGATGACAAGTATGATGTATGTTTTCTTAAGAAAAGTAGAAAAAAGATGCAAACCCTTATCCCATATAATATACTATGGCTTTTGGGAGAGCATGAGCATGGGTAACATATGCGAGCCAAACGAAGAAGTGTATAGCCAGCAGGGTTAAACAGAGATGTTGGATGTTGTAGGCAAACTCTTCACATTCTCATTTTCTTGTAAGCCATGCGTTTTTAGTTTTGTGGAGAAAGAGATTCTACCCTTGACGAACAAACTAACACGGGATTTTCGTTTGAGTACGCGTTTAATTTTCACTTGGCCTGCGGATTCAATTTACTCAAAAACCAGAAAAAGAGAATAAGAAGAGAGTAAATGTGTTTTCAGTTGATAATTTTCTTACATGCTAGTTTGATACGGACTCTTTTATATTGCCACCAATAATATGCTTTTGCTTTCATGCATGCATCTATACTACGAAACTCAACTCCGCTTTATGGTGCTAAGCCGTGGGCTATACCCAAGATGTAAGACAAGATCTAAGAAATGAGAAAACTGACGAAGGATGACGAACTCCTAAGATGTTCACAAATGCTCATGTCAAGGCAAACCTATTAAAATTAAGATATCAATAGAGAACATGATGTATTTATGTATACATCAAGTAGAATCTAATGTTTTTTTGTCCTGGTCGCCGCATCCTTATCATTCACTTTGCAAAAGAAGACGAAGAAGGGTGAAGGGGAACGCGAAATTACTCTCAAAGTCTCTGTTAAATACATAGAATTATCTCACAAGCAAACCAACACAAAAGTGTATTATACAACCAAAAGATCAAAAAAGTAGAGCATTGATAGCCCCAAAGTGTTTTAGATACATACATTTAGTCCAATGCATACAAAATGCAGGGTGCGGAGGTACAGGGCAACTAAAATGCTTTGAGATTATTTTTACTTTATCCCGTTCCCGACTTAGGGACATTTCTTTTATCTTTGTCGATTTGTGTATGGTTCAAATCCCACCGATAATGACTTTTCTTAGACTTTCCTGTTGTTTTACCTTACTACACACAATATGTTCACAAAAGGACTGTGGAAAGTAAAGCACATTTTGAGAAAAAGTGCTGGAGGAAACAAAACAGTGTGATAAAACCTCCAATATTCTTGTAAGACAAGATGAATTCTCACAAGTTGGAGGCATATAAAATATGCTTACGCCTAAAAAACGTTGAGCTTTGGCCAACCAACCTTATATTTTTCTCGTTTCATAATACAACGTCAAATCATAATGAGGCAGTAGAAAGTCAAAAGTAGTTCAGATCACGAAACTGTACATGTTTTCATTGGGTACCGTGTACGTATGTGTAGTGTATATTATCTACAATTTATTCATCAGAGCATGAAAGTTGATGACAATCTTAGAAATAAACCTCGCACATGTTTTTATCATACATCACCGCAAACTGCTATATTAGTTTACGGTCATATAAGCCAAAATTCCCATGTTTTTTAGCTCCGCATGAAAATCCAAAATAAAAAGAAACCTGACACTTTTTTACGATTCGTTTACTTTTGTAGCAAAACCATGAAAAGAACATATTAAGAACTCCACATTGCTCTTAAAACCTCAGTTTAATAAGATGTATCACATTCTCGACATTTTCTTGACACGCAAAAATTATCTACACTGATTCCATATAGCATGCGTTTTACCATGCACCATAGTTTTTTTCGTACAAACCTACGGTCAACCTGTAACAAAGTGTCATGAAAAGTTTCAATTATTACAGTGAGGCAAATTGACCACCATGAAGATAATTTTCATCAATTTTCTACAAAAAAATATAAATTACTTATACGTGCACATACAACACTATAATCACTATAGAGCTAATGCATGGCCACAAAAATATAGTTACTACAAAAAGTATAGATAGGTACCTACATGCAGTGGCAAATTGCAAGACCACAGTATTATTATTATTATTATTAATATGAATAGGGTCTAGCCACATTTTGGGCAATTTGATATTATTTGAAAAGTGAGACTTATCACATGGAAGGGTTTGCTATATCGACCGATGAATTACGAGAAAATTATTCAGCCGCTACCTATTATTTATTCTACATTAAGTATGAAACTTGACATCTTCTCAAAGTCTGATACGACTTTTGACTAATTGCCACACAATTTCTACCTTAAACCAAATGTCCACACAATGGATATTTGTGTTGAGTGAAGCCACAATACTCGTGTGATTGTTGCATAGATAATATACTTGAATTAGCGGAGCTGATTAAATAACTGATGTAAAAGATAACTGTAAATAGCTTATTCCTTTCAACGCGTTGAAGTATACACGAGCTATATGCAAGTTAAAAAGTAAAAAGCAACCAACATATTCATATGGGGGAACGTTTTACTTGAAACTTAGGTGCTTATGGCTGTTAAGTTGCCAGCTGAAGAGTTTGACACATTTCACGAATCCCAAAAGATTATATTTGTAGAAAAATGGTAGACAAGTGAAAATTGACAAAAGTCAAAGAAGGCAATTAAAACTAATAATGAAAAATATTTTTTGATGGTTTCACATAATAAAAAAGATATATAAGAAGGGAGTGGTAGTGAAAACCCAAGGCTATATTTTTCTTGGTTCCTGTGGTCTCCAAGAATTTAACAGCTGCAGGTTTTCATCGTACATATAATGATGTGGTAGACCGCATGGGGTGAAAATCGACTTCAAAAATCTGACAAACTCCATCAAAAATTCATGGAGTTCCCTTAAGCAAAAGTTGAGAAAAGTGCTCAAAAATTCATTACATTTACTTTAACTTGCTTCCACTTCTCTCGCTTTTTCTTTCGCTTTCTTTTCCTCTTTTTTTCCACAAGTTTGCTTTTCTTCCATCAATTTCCACTTTCCATATTCTACACTTTTCTACAGTATCAAATGTGAATGAACGTGAGGAGGGAATACGCCACCACTTTGGCATACTACACTAAAATATAATTTATCCAGTATATGTATATACGCATGTGAAAGACTTTTTTTTTCTTCTTCTAAATGTGGGATCAAAGTCTAAAGCAGGATGAGATGCCTTTTCTCAGCAAATGCCCTCCAGTCCCATTTGCTCTTTTTTACGTAGTTAAAAATGCATCTCTCTTCTCCTCACTTTTTCTCCCTTCCATATGACTCCTCCCGTTGCTCAGACTTTCTTTATCACCATGTTTGATAGAGGATATACCAATTTTATCTTACCCACTACGCATTTCCAACAAAAAGCTCCGTGTAGAAAAGTAAGCTTATTGTTTGCAGAGTTTGCTCACTCTCCTTTTGCTCTTTTAACAACAATTTTTTTTCATGCCACTCGGCTTAGATAAACAAATTCAAATATCAAAATTTTCATACGAAATGAACTTGTTTTTGTACAAGAACCCATTAACCGAGGCAATTGCGTAGCTCAGATTTACATTTGCGTCCCAAGGCCTACTACAATATTACACACAGGCTATTTATGGTATAAATGTGAAAACTATGATGACATCATGACCACACAGTATCAATTGCATGATCCCTGATGGCAATTGGATTCGATTTAAAAATACAAGTCAATATGAGTTATAATTTGTTCTTGATTTTCATCTCCTTCGTGTGCTACTACAAGAGTGGTGATTAGAAATGGTTAAAAAATGTAGTACGAGCATTATTTTTACGTGGGTGGTAACCCACAAATTACATAGTAATCAGGTAACATCAGTTTTTGCAACTGCAACTGTCAGAATTTGTAAACACAAGCATCCGTACCTACAGGGCTAATATTTACATACTAATGATGTCGTAAACATCAATTGTAGATAACCGCTCATTTTTGAACGAACCTTTAATCAAGTAGTCCCTAATAAATATTTTGTTAAATTCATGTTCATTTCTTACTGCCGTGTCACGCTATATCGATACCAAAAATATATTATAACGTAACAAGGCTGTCCCGACCAATGCTCATTAATCTGAAAATTGGACAGGAAATCTTCCCAGCATTAATTCTAATTTGCCTAAACCTTAATTTACTTTAAAAGAAAAAAATTCATTCGTTTTCCCTATTGAAAATGATGATTTTTTGGCTTTCAATCAATTCATCTAATAAAGAAATGTTTAGTTTAATAGGCAATGATACCAAAAGGGCAGAACCTTATTGCTGGAAAAGGGCCTACACACATGCAATGTTTAAATTGTATGTAATGTTATGTGGTAAAATGGATATGAGGATGAGAATCCTTGATGGGAAAAATCGTGCAAACAAACGCAAATCGAAAATAATGATTAAACATAATAAGAAGTGTTTAGTACGCCTTCCTGTGACCAGCATAAAACGAAACAGCAATATACTACGTGAGAGTCCTTATAATATATACTTCTAAATCATGTCCATACAAAAAAAACTGAAATTATATGCCATATGTTACATACCCTTACTAACACAAAGATAGATTATCCCATAATTTCACTTGATTATTGGGAAATGAACGTTTTTTCTATTAACCTTTCTTGATCATCCTATCATATTATCATTGTCGAGTAAAGTGTAGCTCAAGCTCATTTAGTTTTGTTGTGCCCCAGAGCATATAGACCTACATACCTGGGAATACGCATCCACTCTTTATATATTGCTTACATATACATGATATAACGCAGCATACATGATCGCCTGATTGTTAATGGTTGCATGCGTTGCACAACGAAAAATTTCGTGTACACAACAAATACCTACATTAAATGTGGGGGTTCTTATTTCTAACATGCAATTCTATTCAATTATTCTATATAAGTGAAAAAATAAATAATCAGATCATTTGAGGGATTTTTTGACTTTCTCAATCAGAAATGACTTAATAAAGCCACAACGTTATGGCTGACGCTACAATGTCTACAAGCTACGATTCCATTTTAGTAACTTTAGGCTACTTTCCGGTATCATGTGTGGTCTCCATCCTACTACTACCATATCTACCGCACACGTTTTCTAATTTGGGCTGCTGACTTCATTATAACTTGTGTGCATCACGATTAAAATTCAATTTCAACTTCATCTGCTGCCGCTGTTCAATTTGTTACAGCTTTCAACTAACTTGTCAGAAGAGAAGTTGCCTTTCTGCGGGGAATAATGTGCATGTCTGCAATGCAATTCGCTGTCGTGTTAAAGAAAATGCAAATAATCCAAATGTACAAATTATATGGGAGCATATAATATCTACTAGTATGTACATATGTAAAGTTGATACATGCACAATTACACTACTACTGTCAAGCAAAAAGTGTTATTTATGTTGAGGAGAAAAGAGATTAGACTAATATTGAAATCCATTAGATAAAAGTAATCCTACCACAAATTTCGTTATCCGTGGAGCAGAAAGAAAGCACAAATTGTTCGAGACTTTGAATTTTTTGCAGTTTGTTTATTTCGTTTCATAAATCACTGACAATAATGCCATTTCGGTACATTAGTTAAAGGAGGAAAGCTGAGGATGGTTGGGAGAGTTTGAGATTTTCGGTTTGTTTCCCCTTCTGCACAAAATGGTAAAAATATAGACATGAATTATGAGAAATAGTTGTGTTTGAGCTAAAAGGTAAGCAAAAACTTGGGAAAACTGAAGAATTTCTTCAGGAAACGGTTCGAACTTGTTTTCGTTTCTTTCTTCTTTCTTTCCAAAATTTTCTTTTTAGATAAACTGGAGAACCTTATTTCCTTACAGCTCCGCAAACTCCTGTACTTTTTGTATGTATGGGTGGTACAGTACATTTTGTTTACGTTGGTGAACGCATCATACCAACAAGAAGGAAGAAGTCCTTTTGCATCATATACATATACATACAAAATCTTTCCTACCTCTTTATGAGTGAGTATCAGAGAATGCAAAGAAAATTTATGAGACAGAAGCTATCAGATTATTTATGATAGATTAATGACTTTCACAATGTCAAAAAAGTTTTGAAATTTATTTCATGACGCAGTTAAAGCATATCCTCACGTAAAATGTTAGTGCACAACAGAAAGATAAATTTCTTTAAAAAGTGTCTGTATATAATATAACAAACAAGTCAGAATAAGAGTGTGATGAGTATTCCACAGTGGCTTTTTTAAACGACAAAGATCAAGTAACTAATTTTTGTTTGTTAAATTACAAGGAATCGGAATGATAATATGCCCAGTTGACATGCTTGGGATTCCAGCTAAATTAAGTTGTCTTTCACAATGACATGCTAATCATATGAATCACCTTGAAGCGTAAAAGCTGGAGGCACAATGTGAGTGAACAAGTCATGGATATTGCAGAATTTTTTCTCATACATTTCACTCTCCTAAAAACAATTCTGGTATCTCTTCCACACATCATCATCATCTTGCACCCGTCACACTCATCAAGAGGGGTATGGTTTAGAATATTTAACCATGAGAAAATGGAAACGAGAGTCATCACCTTAATGACTCAAATTAAACGCAATGACGGAAAAGAAATAGATGTGAGAATTTAGAAACACAATCCACACATCTGTAATCAAATTCTTGAGGAAGCTCAAAGCTCACGATGATAGTGAATGTAATTGTGTATAAGTGTATAAATGCTGATTACATACGATATTATAACAAGGTCCCATGCCATATATAATATATGTATACTTATGTTACAGGAAAAGCCTTTTATCAGTCCGAGGTTCTAAATAGGAGCCGTTCTTTATCAGGCATTAGATCTTACCTCCTTTTGTACTAAACGAGAGTCCCGTTTCACTATACCTATACACATTGGAAGGGCAATGGGCGACAGGTAAAGTATGAGGAGATGCTTCACGCGGTTTATACTAGACCATTCAACACATCCGCAAAGCATTTGCATAATAATCGCTGTTGTGTACATTAGATATGAATAGGCACAGCTCCTTTATAATGCTACCTGGATGATTAGTATGCGTCACAACAACCCCGGCTCATTCTTCATTTTGCCTTAGTGTTCCAATGTACTTTGTACCCCTAGCCCATGAATGATGTTCATATATATGAATACTCACATAAACATGATGATTTACGATACATGCTACAGGTATAATGCATAATAATAATTATTGTGAAATTTAAGCAAAGCCATTTTTGCAAGCAGTTTTACTCAAGCAAAACATAAATATTGCGGAATTGAGGTAATTTCATGTTTTTTTTGCAGCCAAGGTCCCAATTAGCATTGGGGCACGGTATAAACTAAAAGCTAAGAAAAAAATAGGAAGGTATGGAGTCGATACTTACATCTTTGCAAACCTTGCTGGTGTGAGTCCGCAGTGAGGACTCGGTGGCAAATCCTTTTCCGCAAATGTTGCAGTGAAATGGACGATTCTTGGATCGCTCCAGTTGTGCATCATGATTACGCAAGTGTTGTTGCAAGTTTGAGAGTTGAATGAAAGCCCGTCCACATTCTGGCAAATGACATTTGTACGGTCTCTCGCCTGGAATATAAAAAGACGAAGAAAAACATTTTTAGAGTGAGTTATTACAGCTACAGGATCCGGAATAAGAAAAATACATATATACATGAAATATTATTCAAGAAAGAGAGATTACATTTATCCTGAAATCTAAGAACGTTATTTTAACGGTAATCTTTTTTGAAATTGTCAAAAGAGTTCCCGTTTCATACAAGCCGACAAACTAAGATGAAATGAAAATTAATTTATGCACATATCAAATGTGTACAACAAAAGATCATCTTGATTTCCGGCTATCTTGTGAATACAAAATGAGATGCAAATGAGCAAGGCGACTGAGCAAAGGAATCACACAATCATTGCGTACATATATGATAACGGAAAACGTGGAAACGGATTACCAGTCTCACCTTCATCTTTCTCATCATCTCTTTCATCTAGTAGCATGGAATACGGCAAACGTTAATAAAAAAAAGTTTGTATCATGAAGATAAAATAAAAGATACAAGAAATCTAAGTCCACAAAGAAATTTGATGATAATGACGATGAAATGCCCTGTGGAATACATAAATATCCATTTTTCTGATCTCACGAGATATTTGCATATCAAATTAATGTAAGGTACCTCATCACATGAAGTAGTCTTAAGCAGCAGCAGATATGCATATATAAAATACCCGGAAAGACTGTTGCATCATTATTGTCGTAAGCACAAAACAAAAGAACCCTTTGCATATAATATAAATTGAATAAAGGGATGAGAATGAACTCCTTCCCCCTTCCTCCATGTCCAGCTTAATATGAATACTCAAGTATGCAAGAAGCGACGCAAAAGTGTAAATAGAAACTCCTTCACTGGGGATAATGTACATTTTATATGTGTGTGATGTGATGGTATCCACACTGCTGTGAATATTTACATACAAGTATTGTCCTGTCATGGGAAAAAATTTCCGGGTACAACTTTCTTTATTATTTACTAACCATCCAACACAAACACGCAACGATACAGACAAAAATTAACCAAGTTTTCATAAGCCTACATATATGTAAATAGATATACACACACACACATGAATCGTAGATATTAAAAACAGAGGACTACCTGTATGATGATGCATTTATAATGAAATGGGAAACATGAGACATTATTAGCATAAGATATGAGGATACCATTAGTGCGGTGAGTGAGTAAGCGGATAAATAAGACGCCTGTAGGGCTATCCCCTATTTATCATATGCAAAACTGGATGTGTTTGAGACAAAAGGGCTCCTTTTCATCTCTGGTCTTGAATCGGATGAGCCTTGCATAAATTATAAAAATGGAATCATGATCCATTCATTCTCTTTTATTCATCAGAGAGAGAGAGTATACATTGAGCATCATATCATCATCATCAGAAAGCTTCTTCGTTACTTTAGCTCTGGCTAGCTTCAGCCCTTCCATTTTTTTCCATAGAAGCTGCTTTGGCTGGCTGAATACAGCTTTTTGAGTGAGTGAAAATGAGTGTGCATTTACCTATGTAATTGTGAGTAGAATCACATTAAGAGTGAGCAAGGATTTCGTATGCTTTCCTGATTTTCCAAAGAATCCATTTAATGGATTATATTTACGTGTTGTGTGTAAGACAGAGCGAAAGACAAAGAAGAATGAGAAAGTCTCGCAGATACTTTTTGCTTTGAGAACCTTAGAAAAAGGGTTAAGTAAAAAGAAGTTTAATTTTGCTTGAAGCTAATCCAAATGTATTGTGGTTGCTTTTCCAAATGACATGAGCACACCAGAGTTCATACTCAAAACTCATGAGAATCGTAATATTATATATCTACCTATATACAAACATATCATATCATATTATGTTCATGTAATGAATCGAGTGTAAACATTTCAGCTCAAACATCATTTTTCATTCCAGACTTTGACAGAAGTGCGGAGAACTGCACAACTCAGCGTGAGAAGTGTGTATATTTTTGATGGTTGTGGAGAGTAACTTTCATGCATGGCTCTACCACACGATTCATGATCATCTTCATTGACATGACCGGAAATGGAAAGAGAAACGTAAATTTGTCTGCTTTTTACCATTTCCAACAAAACATCCTACACTCTACCAAAAATACTCTAACTAAAGTTACTCGGAATCCTTCTGACAATCATGTTGTTTTGGTTTTACAAACGAGAAAATATCTTTCATTGCTATGATGAGATGTGGAGAGGAGATGATACATACGTACTCGTAATTGGATGGACATACCAGAGCTAACACGTTATATATTATGGGCTTATCTCAAATCTCAGTCAGCCATCCATCCAAAATTTTATCAGAGTAAACGGGTTTCAGCCAATATGGTAGAGAGATTTGAATTTGTCAATACTGGAAGGAGGACGGGTATTCGATTGAATATCATCTAATTTCTCAAAATCTTAAACTGGCCACATCAAAAGCAAACATTTCGTGTACCAATTTTTGGTTTTTCCTTTTGATTCACTCACTCAGCGTGTCCACAGTATATCAATCATTTTTCTGTCAGCCGAAAACAGCATGAGCCCGTTTCCTCCTAAAATGTAACAAACTAATCTCCTCACTTGGCTAAATATATGCTGAAAAATTATTTTTAGGTTCACTCCTAATGATAAATGAGAAACACGAAAGAATTTTCAGTTTGAGTACTTCCATCCACGCTCCAAATATTTCACTATATACAGAATTTTGTTTAAAAAAATCCTAAATGTAATAACTGGTCACACGTATTCTTAAAGATATGCTAGGGAATATCGTTCAGCTAGTCGGACTGAACTTCATTTTTAACAAAAAAAAAAAATCTTGCACAGAGAATTTCTATTTAGTCTGAAGAACTTTATTCATGGAATGGCCCCCAGCTGAGTCTTAAATGAATCAAATTTTAGCTACTAATGTGATTTGTAGGTATTAGTGTAAATTGCACATACATGCCATTGACAGCTCACTTGATTGCATGGAAAAATGCTTAATCTTTTAAGCAAACTTGAGTGAAAGATGCTCATTTATGTATTTAAGCATATGCAAAGACATTTTCATTCTGGGTTCAGCAATACTTTGTATAAGTAATAGCGATTAAAAGTACTTTCAAACAAATGGTTGGATACAAAAGTATTTTGCTTATCATTTTCACAAAATGTGTTTTCGGTTGTAAAAAAATTTTCTCACAGAAACGACGACTGGTTAATACCTTTCGTTACAAATGTGTGTAGTATGATCAAAAACATAAAAGATTCGTCATTCATTATCCTCCTCTTCTTTCTCATTCTCTTAGATAATGATTAAACTCAACGAGGCATTAGATTACACATTAGAAATGAAAGATGAATGGGAAATATACATACACAACAACTATCCTGTGAATGAGTATGCAAGAACGGGTGGTGAATACTTAAGCAAAGACAAGTTGAGCAGCAAACAATCAAACAAGGAAGTGGTAACGGGAGAATGTGTATGTCGACTCTGGAAAAACATAGTGGCAGGGCCAGGAAACTCATGTTAAATGTAATTTTGTGATGTGTATATAGCATATACACATCTTATGTGTGAGTACGAAAAATCATTTGGGTTCAGCTGTCCACTAAACCCTTTCAAGCCAGCGTAACGGAGTCTCGTCTAGTCTACACCTTGATACTCTCAACTTAACCCTTTCTTCCCATGATTTTGTATATGAGTAACAACCTGGAGATATAAAGACGTCCTTATATTCAGAAATAGTAAGTAAGCATGAATGAGCTAGTAGATAGTTTATTAGCATAATATCCAAAAAAGAAATCACACAGAGCTGATAATGTAACACAACCTTACCAATATGCATATATAAATTCGCCTTCGTCGCGATCAACATAATCCATCAGTCAAAATGTAAGTGGCTCGTAGATATTCTCATGTAGCCTTCACCAGGAACTCATTCACAACCAGTTCTGCATTCAATTCAATCATCAATGTACTTCCGTGTTGCAATTTGCATATCAAATTCTTGGAAGTTTGATCGTAAAGAATGCAGCACCACAGATTACAATTCGTTCATGGAACATGTCACATGCAATTAACTATCAGAATCCTGTCGCAGGTATGAATACTCCACAGTTTAAATAAATCGATCATCAGTTTTTGTCAAGGAAAGGCACATTGTAATGGGTAACTATGTATATTGGGTATGCATTTTTCTCAAACATGTACAGATCTACCAAATAATATATAGACAAGGAAACTTATTCCTAATGCTTAATTTTATAATGTAATACATGCAAGAAAACTTCACTGTTATATTGTCATTATTTGTTTTACACGAGGAAAATTATTCGGGGTAAATGAACAGTATCAACTACGTAATGGAAAAAAGTAGCAGACGGTCGAAATGAAAAAGGGGGTAAAATGATGAATGAAAATCATGCATAAGTAAAAACGTAATTCACAACGGACTCATTTTTGTCAGAAAGCAGCACGCAGACATGAATATAGAATTTGAGTTCGATGCATAATATATACACAAAGTAATGGACACTCATCTATCAGATGTTGCGTTCGCTTTTCTTCATTTTATAAAAATCCTGATTTTTTTTCTTTTTACCCCTTCTTCATTTCCCTGCTTGTTCTCTATATCTTCCTCTCTCTCTCTCCCCACACCAGGAGGCTTTCATTTCATGTATATATTCAACGATGGACCGATGGACGACGGAGGCTCATATGCGACAATGTTCAAACCATTACTACACGGGATAATATGGGTTGTGGAAGTAATAAGTAATTGTAATAGAAATAAATTACTGCAGCCGTTGCAAAGCAAATGTGATGTGATGAGCATACTACACTGACAACCAGTGGACGGTGGTGCCTGGTTGAATAGGTAAAAGTATATTGTATATTTGTATCTTTAACTACCAAGTAGTAGGCAAGTATATACTTGTATGTATATATAACGTAAATACATATCTGCTCGTCTGTGCTTGTCATCTGCGTTCCGTCCATCACAATTTTACATATGCTTATTTCGTTGCAGTTGACTACTACTGACATTATGCATTTCTGCTGAAACAACAATGACAACGGGGTTTTGTGGGCGGAACAGTTATTGCTTCTCGAGTGTTCATGTTGATTGAAGCTGCATTAAGATATTTTAAGGCATTATATTGCACTTTATATACTATTTTAGTAGCTGTGCATCTTGTTTTTAGTGACCTTACAGTAATGTATTCCATGCAATACTTGTTTGACGGACTACTTCTTAAACAAAACCTATTCCTCGATCCAGTTCCTCTTTCTTTGTTATATATGCAATATATACAGAAGCGGGCCTTGACAAAGAAAACCCACTACAAGATGTACCGTTTTCTGAGTAATTACCAAAGTTAACATTGGGACAGGCTCCTGTACATGAGCACAGCAGGATACATTCAGGCTCACAAAATGGAATCTCTTTTGAGACGATGAAGATAAGAAAACGTACCTTGACATGAATATGCATTTATTATAATGAATTACATGTTAAGTAATACTAAAACATTGATACACTACCTGAAGTGATTACGACAAAAAAATTCAATTACTCACACCACCTGGACTGCTGCTTGTTTCTCTAAAAAGCAAAAGGCGTCTTGATTACAAGGCAGGTGTAACGATTCCTTCCTACTTAATGACACGTAATGTAGGTATGCATAGTAAATTCAAGGTTTCATATTATTATTCAATTGGTATACCAGTGTATTATCCACAAAAGAAATTTGTTTCCAATCAATATGGCTTGGGGAAATAGGTATTCATCGCCCCAAACTTTTTTTTTAACCCATGTCATTTCTCCATGTCACAAGTTAGAATTTTACTATATATTAACGTATACGATCTTCTTATGCTTCTTTTTGTTTGATATGCAACTACATATAAAACTAACGATGTAATCAGTTAAGTAAAGCTCAAGTTTTAAAACAGCAAATGCAAACTGGAGTACGATTTTATACAAAGATTTTTATTCGCCTACGCAGATTGTACAATGTACTTATCCATTTGTTGGCATCAGTGTCACGGCACCCTAAAATGAGCAACGTATCATTCTTTCTTTGCTAGCTACCCTTTTTCTTACATTTTTATAAACGAGAACTGTCGCCTTCTTGTGCTACTCTACCTTTTCTATGTGAGAAGAAAAACGAGGTCCTTTGCTCTGGGGTAAAAAGCTCTAGCAAAGAAAAATGAAAAATCTTTCCTCGACAACCAGCCAAGAAAGCATTTTCCTTATTATCTGTCCCATATATAACCAGCTTGTAAAATGTTTCTAAGAGGAGAGAAGTAAAAGAAAAGCTTTTTTTACGAGAGAGAAATGATTCTACGAGCTAGGACGTAACAAGTATAAAAACTGCATACTAATAAAACATATCATTACAGGTTCACGTGCTTGCTTGTATTCTCTGCTTTACCATATAAATATGGCAGCATATTATCTCGCTTTGATTGTGCTGAGAAAAGAGGCAAAGCAGAAAGTAGGGAAGAAGTCAAGGCACATCTGAATCATTATCACAAGACTTTGCAATTACTCATTTCTCTGGAAATGCAAAGGGCTGAGAAAAAAAGAAGCTTGAAAAAGAAGCCATTCGTCAAGATCAACTTCTGACTTTTTGGTTGGAAGGTTTTCTCTTTTTTCTCTTGCTACCACTTATAACCGAGTACTACACCACTTATTCCATATGTAAGCCGCTTTGGTAAGACCTCTGACCTGAACAGAGCATATATAGTAGTCTTTTTTTTAAAAGGAGGAACCTCCATTCGTCTACCACCAACTATACTGACTGGCTCCGGATGATACTAAAATAGTAGTGGGTATAGTAGTGAAAACGAGCGAAAGCGCCTACCCGTCAACTTTTTCCGGGATTCAAGAACTACCAGACGTTGCGGTTATGATTCAACCAAGAATGAGGTATGCAGCCAACCGACCAGGTCGAAAACCGAAGTTGTTTGTACGAATGTACTTTACGTATATTTTCTGTGCTATATGCATAAGAAAAATGAGTTCATGAAATACTAGCTGAACAGAACACGATATTTTAATGATCTTAACATCCAGTTATGCAAAGAATAAACCGACCAGGGAAAGCTTTCTCAAGCCGTTCATGGTAATTTCTATTTTTTTTGCAAAATATTCCTGACTCGACTGACTCTTATCAGCAACTGGAAGCAACTTCCTTATTATCCCAGTGGGACTGCGGCTAAACACTTTTCAAAATGCCTTAGTTCTTTTGCCGGTCTAAAATGTCAGAACATTTTCACCTCATGAGAATTGCACTTACTTCATTGCTTCATATGTTACAAATAGTTAATGTTCAATTTTGAAACATCTGTACTGCTACGTATATAAACATTCCCTTTCCCAGTAAACAACAAAATACTTATTTTTGTTGTTCGATGAAATATGTACAGCCAATAATTAACAAGACAGGAAGCAAAAGTTATTTGCCAATGTCTCGAGCTTTTTCAATACATTTCATATTTAGAAGAGATTTCTTATCATCACATGGAATCCACTGGCACAGTTTGGGTGGTTTTATGCATAAATGTCTCACAAAAACTAGATCATATTGAATACCAACAATGCATCGATGAAAATGCAGAACACTGCTTTCATAATCAAATACCAATTTTTATTAAAACTGGATTTGGATATAAAACTGCTTAAAATACAATATTACAAAATGCTACTGGAGACTGCAGTCTGTAGCAGATAGAATGGAATTTTAGCTTGTAAGGAATACCAATAAGAAAATATGTCTAAAGTTTGCCGGACGCAAAATATCCTGTTTTAATAATGCAGTCCTTGATCGAAGTATGTCAATCAGTCATTCAATGTTCTGAAAAAATATGCAAGCGGAAGCTAAAAAGATATCCTGTGATGTGTGCAAACAATCTCCTTTTTAATTTTCTCAATTTTTACTATTTTCAACTGTTCCAATTGCCCATATCGTAAGACATACAGATGATGCTGTTGTGAAGAGGACTAAGTAAAAGTAATACGAAAAAATAGGATTAGAGTATTCAATTTTTTATCACAGGACCAACACACAAGCTCGGGTATTCGTTCTTGAGCAATGGGAGTTATATTGTAGTTAGAACCTCTGCTACCTTTCCCCGCTTTTAGCCAGCGTTTATGGGATGATTACGCAACCTTGACTTTTCCAACTATTTTCCACATTTTTACTGATTTCCATAATGCGTTGGTGTTTTTTCTCGTCTTTTTACGGCAAGAAACGAAGTATTATACAGTAAATAAAGGAAGATGTCAACTTTTCTCATCTCTCCTCGCACATCTTCCCCCTCTCTTTCTTCTGTCTTTCCACTCATCTCACTCTTCCTTACTTAATTAATTTTTTCTAATAAACCCTGCCTGCTCTCTGATTTTTTTAAAAACTTGTTTGGAGCTCATGCATTCACTACTCCTTTGACTTTTTCTCTTTCAACTACTATACACCGCTCTCTCGCCATGCCAAGGCACTGGATTTTTAAGCCCATTTTAACTACATTATTGCACTTGAGCTTACATTTTTATGTGCTTACAGAAGCCTCTTTGTTTGAAATTAGATATTAAAAATTGAACAAAAATATCCTTGCGTATACGTTCCAACGTAGAAGGGCATTCTAACGTGAAAACTGTTGACTGAATGCATACCAACAACAACCCTACCCCCTGTTTTTTTGGACCGACAAGCAATAACTGGCTGTTAACGGTGGATAATGAAAAATGTGATTTTATTAAAAATCAAAGCATCATTTTCCCTCTGACATTCCATCAGATCAACTTCGGTTCGATGTTTATAATGATTTTCTAATGGAATGCTGCTCACAATTCCATGAAATACGGAGAGCAGCCTACAATAGATGGGTTACTAAACTCTTTATTGAACTGCTTCAAAATGATGAAAAGACACAGTAGAGTCATGATCTACCTCAAATAAAGTTGGTGACCAGCCAGTGAACAAGAAAAGTTTTCCTCGTTCGTTACACCGAATCGATATTTTAGTATTACAGATTCTTTAGATTCAAGATGCAATTCTCTACTTACAAGTGCAAACATGCTCAAATCGCAACTCATAAACTTACGAAATGATCAAAAAAATATTCTACATGGGATTTGAATGGAAACCTGTCGGGCTTCATAAAGTTAAAATTGTTGACATGTTGATTGCTAGCTGATTGTTTATGCAAATTGCAAACCAAAGCTGTTAAACTCGAAGTTCAAGAAATGTCACAAGACTACATGCATAATTGATCAAGGTCAAGGTAGGGTTCTGGTCAAGCTTTTTGCGTCACAGCTAGCTAACGAAGCTAACCTTTAAGAAGACAAGCCAATCGAGTATTATTAACGTAATCATGGATTTACATAGAAAATAGTTGGATTGGTATTGGTATCTTATACTCATCACAAGTAACTTGATAAGCTGCGAATTTGATTGGCAACAAGAAATCAATTTTTGTATGCATTTACAACCTTGTATCTCTAAGATGATAACTGGATTTAGAACATAATCGTAAAGTGATGACAAATTCATGACTGGTGTACATCGTCGCGACATTTTCATACCTAACGATGTAACACACATACAAACACATACAAAGGCTTTACAAGAACAAACGGTATAAACAAACTGCATCCTGTCCTGACAAAGCAAAGTAAGCTCCTCTGCTGAAGCCCTACTCGTCTCAACATTCGTTTCTGTTTTCTTTGGCGGATCTTAATCAAAAGTCTTTCTCCTGTGTTTTCTACTACTTTAAATACTTAAATGCTTCCTCGTTTTCTTTTTTGAATGAACTAATCTAACGTAAGTAGATACACCAATAAAAACAAATTCCTTTCCCAAAATAAACTATAGCTAAGATGATGCAAATTATTTTTATTCATAAAGATAAAAACTGTAAATCAAATCCCGAATTCCCATGACTGACTCAATAAACGATCACACCTGCAAATTGAAATTATTGTGTGACTGCTTAAAAATTACTGTAAATCATATGATTAACATAACAATAATAATGTTCTAACGGTTTCTGACGTATTATGCTAATACAAAAAAGTACACTGCTGCAGTAACCTGATTCCACATAACCACCCACAACCTTAATTCAACTTCCAAACGGGATTTCATGAATTACATGAGGCTGAATATTGAATTTTTTAAAGCCCTTCAATTCCAAATCTTGGTCAGGACAGGATTACTATCTCATATTATAATAACAATGGCAGGTGTCGAAGGTTATAGATTGGAAACATTCAAATGCAAAACTGCATTTGTGTTGCATTTTTAAGAGGTGTGAACAACCACCAGCTATAGGGACTACAGCATTGAAATAATGTGCCTGCTCAATAGATTATGCACCAACACAAATATCAATCATATTGGTTTTGATCAGCCCATCATGATTCTTTGGTTTGGTGAATAGATGAATCGAAATGGTAAGGAGATACCCAAAGCAAAAAGGCTCTTTGTCTTCAAGTTATTTTGAAGACTCGCAAGTGTGCTTAGCGGATCAAGCTGATGATGGGAAAGGCTTAGGAAACAAGAAAGGGAATTATGAATAAATATGACGAAGGATTTCAAACACCGCATTTTCTACCTCTTCGGCTCGATACGGTATAGCAGCATTATACCCTCATGATATGAAGGTCTCTACAAAGTTATGTATAGCCAATATCTAAATACAAGAAGGTAAAAAAAGAAGGAAATCTCAGCAAGTGGAAGCAAGCACTGCAGTGCAGTGTGGGTGATGAAAAACGAAGAAGGGTCGAGCAAAGAATTAATATTAAAAGGGAGCAAGAAGAGCAAGCGAAAAAGTAAAGAGTGCCGAGGCGGAAAAGGAACCACGAGAAAAAACGGGACACAGATACATTAGACAAGACTGAGAAAAAAAAGAGAAGAAATAAGAAGGGGGGATTCATCATTATCATCATCATCATCAGAAGCACAAGTCAAGCGGTTATACATATATACAAAACTCCACTTGCTCCTTTTTTCTCCCTTCTTTCTTTCCCTGCATGAAACAACTACTCTGCCTTTTTACTTAGGCGAAGAAAAGTGATCCTACTTGTATTTTTTATATTTTTCTTTCTCTTTCCTCCTTCCTAGTTTCATTAACGTATCATCTTGCATGCATCTATGCTTTTGTACTCCATTATTTCCATCATTTTTACGTTTTCTCCGTAAGCTACAGAATGAGAGACAGGAAAAGTTGCCATATGAAGAGTATTTACGCTCCGTGCTATATTCTTACTTGTACACATACACACTGTAAGCATATTACTTAGATTATTCCCCCTTACGTAAAGAACTCGAGAAGGTTATGAATTCTTAGAAACCCTAGGCTTAAAAATATGAGATTTTTTCTCTTTTTTTCTTGACGAACTCTATTTTATGAAAGACTGATATTATGCTTTTCATATTACATGGTAGCATGCTTCTTTGCTTGACGGATGGTAAGCTTCTTTCCGAGTTTCATAAAAGTCTTTCTTTGTTATCTCATGTACAATATGATTTGATAAATTTATGCATGTACATTATTATATTATACATACTCCCATGATCGCCTACACAAACACACATTTTCATATTTGAAAAAAAATGGAATGATGATAATATCATGATAGGGAGCTTGGTACGTTGAATCTGGAACGCAAGCCGTTGTAGTATGGGGCTGTCTTTTTTTGCCTTCAGTTGGTTTTCTTCCTTATTATGAAACACTGACAGTTCCTATAATTTATAAGGTTTGCTTCTTTTTTAATACTGCCACTGCTGTGCAAGGAAAAAAAGTGGTGTTAGGATCCTTAGAAAAAGTTTTCGTGTTTTAATGAAGTTTTCTTTTCACTTTTTGTAATAATAATGAAAGTTGGGAAAAAAGAAGCGGTGAGTTTTCCTACCTTTATTATGATGCAAAACGTTGAAAAAAGAATCTTTCCTTCAAGGCTTGAACTTATGAAGAATGTATGAATTTCACCATGTACTAAAATAACATATACTAGGGTAAACAAGACCAAAAAATGTAAAGACCAGATGATGCGTGGTAACTCAACTTGTCATTATACTGTTTTCTTCACACCGTCTTTTGTAACTGAAAATTACTGAGCATACTAATTTTACCTTGGAAAATATCATCAGAAAATCCTTTGGAAAAATTACATTGCCACAAGTATGTTTGCTACTCATCAAGTGAAGTCTAGAAACTACAGGCAATGAATGAGCGAAGCGAAACAAGACAAAAAAAATAACCTGCAAAAGTACAGTAATACCTCTACGTTTGAATTGACAGGGGTACAATAATGATCCATGATTTATCGTTTTCTCAATAACAAAAAAAACTTGAACCTTCTATGTATTGAATATATATTGATAAAGATTCAATTATGGATGATTGGGTCCAGACCTAGGAACCCTTTACCTTTTCATCACCTACAAGGTGCAAAGCTGTTGTTATTAGGTTGATATTAGAGATCTCCTTCACCTACTAATCCTTTTTTATTGCTTTTTTGTAGGCCCTTAATCATCACTTTCAAACCCACCGTATCGAAGGTTATCGAAGCGAATCATGGAGTACATTTTATAATCCTTGCTCCTAACAAGATCATAATAACAAATGCCCTTTATATTTCATTCTTTATGTGGTATCGTTAAGGGACAGAGTCATTAGAAATAAATATGATACCTGTATTTACTTTGTGCTAAACGCCTTAATCCTTATAAGGTTGATTTTTATTAGAAATGAACAAAACTAACATTTTTTTGCAGGCTTTGATTGAACATCATCTACATTACAAAACAATTTCCTGAATGTCGGAAGTTCAACAGATGCTCTAGCTCAAATTAATATCCTTTGCAAAAAAATGTAGAGTATTTAAAATGTGACCCATACGCTCTATTACATATCTTTTTAGCTGTATTAAGAAAATTGACAAACCTTCCGGAAATTAAAAAAAAGACGCAGGAAGTTTTGGTTAAAAAGTCAGATGAAGATGTGTACGCGTGAAAGATGCAAGATCTATCCCAAAATTATTTCCATAAACTGGCATATAATATAGTAGATGAAGGTTTAAGAAGTGTACCAACTTAAAAGGCAAAGTCAGGCATGTATTTCAGTGGGAAATTAATTTTTCCTACTTATTTCCGTAAAATATTAAAAGCATAGGGAGCAAAAGCACATATACATATACAGACATGAGCTCAACTCTTTTTTAACAGGCACGAAAAAGAAATTTCTAAAAAGGGAAAAGGAAAAAGACCAACAAAGAACTTGTGTATAGAACCTTGTTTTTCCTTATTAATGCCAACAAGCAAAAACAGTGTAAAAGCACAAGAAAAGTGGTATTGTGCTGAGAAAAAGTATTGAAGAACAAGAGGTCTGGGAGCAAGTCAATTAGTTTACCTTTTTAGCATTAAAACTTGTGCTTGAATTTACTTTTTATTCAGAAAAGAAAGAAAAGGAAAGAAAAAGATATGAGCACAACACAAGCAAGGGTGGAACAAATGTAATGTATTTATGCATATGATAAAAGCTTGTATAGTAAAGAGAAGTTTGGAGTAGCCGGAAGGAAGACTACAAGTTTGAATTTGAATTTATGTTAAATAAAACATTACTTATTTCCGTCCGTCCACGATTGTCGTTTTATTTAGAATAGAAACCCTACAACAATACACAGGGCACTGCGGGATTTATACAATATACCCTTTGTGCCCTTAAAAACAAGTACAAAAATAGAACATAAGTAAATATGTGTAACACAGTAGTAGAGTAGTAGTAGTGAGAAAAGAACCCTGTGTAATCCCATTAGGATTTTTTTTAGGAAATCATGCAACACAACACAACTTGCTTTCAAAACGAACTTGTTTCTTTTTTTCCACTGGATCCTCATGATTTCCTCACTTTTTTGATAAACTTGAGACGAATCCAAAAAGTTGTGTTTATTTCTTTGTTCACAGTGCTTTACATCGTCACGTACTTTATTTTTAATGCCACCAATTCACTGAATTGCACAGAAAAGCCATTAAATTTGAATTTCTGGCTTACTTTGAATACTGTTTTTTGTCTTTCACAAGTTCCACAAAATGAGCAGAGCTATGTATTTTTTTTTTGTAAATTAGAGAAAGACTGCGGGAAGAAAGCGTAGTAGCGTAGGGTTATTTAAACCCTTATAAGGCGAATATTTTTAAAGTATGAGCCAAACTTTGTACTTTATAATAAGATGTGAGTCATGTAGAAAAATATACACATCACGAGAAATACAGAGAGAGATTTGTAGTTTTAAGATAATTCTTGTACTCAAGCTCTAACGAAGTTTATAAATGTTTAAAGACCAGTTTTTCATTCTTAACTTGTGAGAAAGATACAACTTTTATTTAGCCGATGCTGATGTCACAGAGATATATAGGGTAGGAGAATAGCATATAGTATAGTTCATACAAACAAACGATTTCTGTCTTTTTGGCTCTCATTCTTTTCTAGAAAAGAAAAAAATGTCTTTATTTTCCTGTCCTTCTTTTTCTACTACAATAATTATTGGTACATCTTTTTCTTCCTTTTATTTACTTCCCATGCTTTCTATCGTGGCATTTATGAGAATATGCATATGCATGGAATTTCGGACAATGAAGGGATCCTCTTTATCGGATATTATAACATTCACGCTCTCAAAAAACACATACGAAATCTCATAGGCACTGCAGAGTTTGCACTTCAAGTACGCACATTAAGTAGGAGAAAGCTCATAAAATTTTACAAAGAAAAACGAATTTTTAGGTTTCCGTCTAACATCAACGCACTGCTTTTTCTAGCTCTTCTCAAGGACTTCAAAAAATATATATAAATATAGATATGTACACACATATATCTATCTACATGCATATTAAGTAACATCATCATCATCCATTTATTTCTGTGACAAAAGATCGGAAACGGTAAAAAAGGACATAAGAATACATAAGAACTCTTTCGGTTCTTTATTGCTACATCAGCATATATTATAAAGAGAGGAGAGAGAGAGAGACATTCTTTTTTTCTTGCTGACTTTTGCTGGCGGAGAAAAACAACTTAATATGTACGTTGGAGACACTATGCTCCCTTCATTCGATGTATCTCTTACTTTTATACTTGTTTCTGACTGTGAAATTTTGTAGACATTGCCACTGGTTGGCTGAGAGTCATTTTCATTTCATTTCTTTTTCATGGAACAATCTTAAAAGAGCAGTGTAATTACTTTTCCCTTTAATTGCATTTTTTATCGGTCTACATCCCGAGATTCGATTCAGTCTTTTTTATGAGCTTTTCTCTTGTAGCAAGAAACACATTATATGGTTCTCTCCTAAGAATAGAATAAAGAATAACTCTTTTTTCATATTATATTTATGTGTGTGAGTGTGTGTGGACGCCAGGAACAATGCAACCGAGGAAAAATGAGACAGTTATGCTCATCGTGAAAAATCAAAAAGTTAGGACTTTCATTTGCTCCGCTCTAACATTATGCTGCATATAAAAAGGACTGTTTATGCTACAACGGAGGAGGCTGTACAAAAAAAAGCGTTTCATCATCATCATAGTCATCATCAACCATATACAAATCCGTGTCTCTCGCTCTTCCACTGCAGTTTAAAGGACCATGAGAGAGAAATAGAGAGACCCAGTGTTATGTGCATCAGCAGTGCATGTCCCCTTACTTATACACTGAGATCTTTGGTTATTAAAGGAGAGCTTGAGCCCTTCCTGATAAAAATGCTCGAAATAAAGGATCAAACAGCAGGGTATCGTGCAAAGAGAATATGTATGCATGAGCACAGAACGAGAAAATCTGAAAAGCATGGAACAAAAAAATTTATTTCTTTCTCCCACTTTATTTCCTCATTTTACAACCTTGTGAGGCAATCATCAAACTCATAACAATAATCTTTACGTTTCTTACACAGACGTTACTTCGAAGTCATCAAACGTATTCATTATTAACAACCACTGCTTCAAAGTAATTCTGTATAAACAGAATCATTTCAGTTGTTAAGATGCTCTCAATAATACAAGGCCTAAGAATGCGCATATTATCCAGTGCAACGCATGTAGATTTGTACTCTTTCAAGCCTGGAATGAAAAGTATAAAAATGATGCAACCGCAACCAAGAAAAGCTTTTTTTATGATTCTGAATCATGAATAGATCATTGACATAAAGTATACATATATACATATGTATATGGATCTGCACCGAAGCATTGACTGTAGCCAAGCTTAATGAAACTTTATCAAAAAGCACATTAAAAGAGAGTCATTATAATTCAATGTTTGTTTCTTGATTGGCAGTGGGTTAACCTGCATTCTATATTATTCCATGCTAATACGTTCATCCATTGAGGTAAAGTGGTTTTACGAGCGACTGCTTTTTTTCAAAATTTACATATCTAGAAAGGTAAATTTTTATGGCTCACACTCACTGAGACACAACAACATTATAGATACATATACATGCTCTATGTATAATACGTATTTTATGGTTAGGATCCTTGTGGGAAGACTGCTTCCTATAAGGTGTTAGGCTTTCAGCTTTTATCGAATCTTTTGAATACGGACAAATTACAAGAACACAATGAATCATTCCAGTCATGCTCAACGAAATAAAAATGTGGTCTGGTGCTAAAAACAACAAGAGGTTAATCTCAACTGTCATCTGTCATTCTAAGCATCCATAAAAATAAAAACGTGCATCAAACCGGAAGATGAGATGTTGAACGGTGCCCAGCTATTCATCGATGAGAACATTTTCCTAAAGCTCACGAACATCTCATCATAAACCAATTTTCTTTGGACTTTGCATGAAAAATGTTAGGGAACTGCATTATTATCATTTGTTCGAGGAAACCACAAATAGGAAAAAATATTTTTTTTTATCTTCTCACAGAGTATCCCACCACGCCCAAGCTAACACATTTTATGCTCAAACAAAACTATAACATATAGATAATATAATATGGGGGTACGATTCTTTCTCTTTCACTCTGCATGGTTTCATCCGGATTCGTGTTCTGTTCTATCATTTAGAATAGGTAGAATAACTGGACTATATGTACTTTTGTAGTCTTGAAGTTAGCATTTCATATAATAAATGTATCCCGAAAAAAAAATGAAGCCGAATTATCTACATGCGGTGCTATTACACAGAAGCTATATCATCCTATGCCGGTAACAATATTTTACCCCGATTTTTTTACCCTACTGTGTTCTCCGTTATAGTCCATCAATATTACAACAAAGTTTTGCCACTCCCGCAGGATTTTAGATTTTTTCCCTTTTCACTCCACGTTCCATATTCGGTTGAAAAATAATGAAGGGGAAAAACTCGGGGTGTAATATACCATCTGAATATATAGCATAATATACAGTAGATATTATAGTTGCTAAAAAAATTCCAGTCGTCATATTTAAGTAGCTTTCAAGATGCGTGGTGCGAGCTAATACTAGTATATTAGAGAGGTTGGTTTACTTTTCGTGTGCGAGACACTTTATACGTCCGTTCCGTATAAAACATCAGGGAACATATCGCACAGGATGTATAGAATGGACTGTGAGATTTAGAGCTATACATAAATCTATTTTTTTCTGTAAACGCTGCCCATAATACTAGTCATTTTAGGAGTAAATAAAAAATATTATCGATACAGGCACACCGCAATTGCTACTGGAATAAAACTGGTTGTTGGATTTGTAGTGTTTGAAATATGCATCCATCACGAACAAGAAAAAACGGGTGGAAAATGTTTAGCAGAAAGAAGAAAAAAAGTTCGGTCTTCCTGAGCCAGCCTTTTAGGTACCCCAAGCTCAGTTAGTGGACATACACTGTGTTGTGTATGTAATATTAATATTATGCGGTTGGACATTTTCGAATTATATACGTGGCCTACCAGAAACTACCTACATCAAAGCCGACTTTTCACTCAATCATTCACTGTGTGAAAGCCATTTGATCGTGATTACGTGTTTAGAGCTGCCAGCCCCTTCCGCTACATTTCCAGGATGGATCTTTGCATGAATCTTTTTTGGCGTGTGAAAAGGAATCCTTCTACCAGGAGTATACATATATACTGCTTCAACTCCTTCGTGCCACACAAACACATGCACGCAGCAATCAACAACAATGTTTTTACCATACCATCGCTTTTTAACAAACTTTTACTGCAGACATTGGTAATTAAAATGGATCGATTGAAAATTTGATTACCTTATTCCCATCATCGTCATCATCATCACCATCATGCTTTAGTCATAATCATCATAATTCAATTGTGTTGAAGCTGAATGTTGTTGGCATTGTTGGAAAGTGTGCATCTAATTCTTGTAATCTTTTTTAGAGAAAATGGAACCAACAACATCATTCCAAACAGAAGCAGCCAATAATTTATTGCGATACAAGCCAATGATACCTCAAATGTACGTGTGAACGCTTGCTACTGTTGTGTAATCCTATATTCCCTTCATTTATATTACGTTACGTACCGCCATTTGGGAGTATGCCATGAAATGTGTAATAAAAAGCAATTTTTGATAAAAATGAGAAAAATTCAGAGATTTTTGGAGTGATAAACGATTCCATTATTTTTTGTTTGTAGTATTCACACAGTGATATATAATACAATACATACATACATACGTACAAGGTATGGAAAAATTGATGCATTCCAAGCACGAGCGTATCTGCATTTTTGTGTGTGATTTTAATACAATGCCATTATGCATGAAGTTTAATTTAAAGATAGGAGTACTTGTAATAGATATGAGTACAAGATGTGTGGGCATGCTTGTGTGAGCTGTTCACATTTTACAACTGGAGAATTGTGTGGTTTGGTGATAATCTTGAGTCGAAAAATGATATGTGAGCACCTACACATTGCCAATGTTGTATGAATAATAATAATTAAAAAAATGGAGTCTGTCTTTAGGTAGACTCAGTATAGCTAATTAGTAAGAATTTTATGTAGAAACTATAATAGACTCATTTAGCGAATGGTTCTGGAGCACTGACCTGTATGAAGACGAGTATGTTGTTGAACATGCGATAACTGCTTGAAACGGCGATCGCAATAGGAGCACTTGTAGGGCTTCTCTCCGGTATGAACACGGATATGTTGAACCAACTGGTGATTAGATGAGAAAGCTTTGAGGCATTGCTGGCACTGATGCGGTTTTGACAAGGCTCCACTTTCTGAGCCAGAACTTGAACCTGCTCTCATGAGCTGTCCATGTTGTCCAAGGTGGTGATTTTGGGCTGCCTGCTGAACCGCTGCCGCTTGTTGCTGCTGCTGTTGCAACTGCATTGCAGATTTGTGCATGAAAATCTGATAAATCAAATAGATAAACATTTATTAGAATGGGCGAAAGATGTGTTGAATTGGAACAATTACTCATTCACGTTAAGCATACATAATATTCTATTATTAATAAAACCATTCAGATTAGCAACTGCCAAAATAAATTACAACGAGAAATAATGTAAAATCATACATGACTCTGGTCATTAAAAAATACTGCAACTTTAAGTGCTTATAAAATGGAGTAGTTATGAAACGGAACCTGTTTTCCAACACACACCACAGGTTGGAAATATGTTCATTTTATAATGTACTCTACCACATGAAAAAGTTTTGACTGAAAAAAATTCCATTAGCTGTCAAATAACATTTTATCCCAATCTCAACTACCCGTCAAATCACTTGTTTAGGTACATGTACACCACAAAAGGGTGTTGAAGGTATTGGAAAAGCGTACAAAGAGAAAAAGTTTATAAAAAGGGCAGTTTTTTAAAGAGTAAAACTCTCTTTCTTTCTTAGCTTGGCTTTGTTTTATCGGCAAGAATTTACACTGGCATATAATTAACAGCTAGGGCTTCATCCTTATTTTTCTGTATATTTTAATATGCGGCATGATGAAATGTTTCCACCTTTTCCTAAAAAAGTGAAGGCGTATGCCTATATTGTAGTATAGGCAAATGAAATTAAGGCAATAAGACGGGTGGTGGTGGTGGTGTGATGACAGACTTTTGGTGAATTCAAATAACGTAGCAAAAAGTTAGCTGGAAATGAGAATCACTTTTTTTTTGCCGTGACGTTCCAATAAAGAAACCCTATTATATGGACTTTTCAACAGTATTCTGAGCTTGTGTTGGCAGTTTTCCACTTTTTTAGGACTTTTTTTCCCTCAATGTCTCCATAAAAATCCTAATAAAGGCACTTATAGGGGCTTCTCCAATCAAACTCATTTACTGTTTAACCAAACCCGAAACTTTTTCATTTTCTGGAAAAAGGCTCAATCTATATCTCTTTCTTTTTCCCTGTCAGTTTTCATGTGCTCCTATTCCAATTTCCGACCATTATGGCTCTCTCCCACAAAAGCTCACATCATTTGATATTTGAACAAAGTTTGGTTATGGTTGAGCCAAAACTCTTGCTGGGGAATCAAGTCATAAAAAGCAGGGAATGACTAAAATTCTCATTTGCTAAAAAAATTATCATCATCATTAACTAATGACACTTGCCAATAATTGTGTTCAATACGCCGAATTTTCTAATGATGTAAAATGGCTATGACTTTTTTAACTTTTCTCATCAACTAAACAAAAAAATTATTGAGAAATGCTAATGTTAATGTTGTGTTACCTCCTGAACCACCCGGATACTTCATATGCAATCAAAAGATACATAATATTCCGTATCAATTGCCATTATCGACCTCAATTTTTCCTCTAACTGCGATGATTTTTTTTTGCCTTTTAAAGATTATACATTTGCTAAAAGTGGCTCATGAAACATAATTTAAATTCCAAGCCTCACAATTACATGAGGTCACTGTCGAGATTAACGATGTATCCCACAAAGACATTATTGAATGCATTATGCATAACGGCAGCAAGCATCACATCATTATTCCAGTCACACCTTAAGTCGCTCAACAAGAATTATGAATGCATATGCATCTAACTTTCCTATCAGATAATTTATTTGTTCCTTCGCATTTTTTTGCAGAGAGGGTTTGAGGACTAAGGAGTAGAAATTGAGAGATTATAATAATATATATTATGTTCAATCGACTACAGCATTAATTTTTCACTCACTGAACAAAAAAGCAGATAATGAGCTATTGCAGTCCATGTAAGACGATATGCTGTTAAGATGTCAGCTGACAATGCAATACTGTGTCACTCCCTGTCACAAAAAGTCAGTCTGTCTTTTCCTCTTCATCTTTGATATGTCTCTCTGTGACAGAGCCAAAAACTATTCATACGATAAGCCACCTTAAGTTTTTATCTAAGAGAATAAATATGAACATGTGCAAAAGTGTGACAGATCGAGTTTAGCTGGTTTTTTAGAAACGATGGAGGTAGTTGCAAATAAGCAAGGTCATTGAATTATGAAGCCGGTTACATGTTACATGAGCACCTTAATAATGGTCACAAATGTAAAAGTATGTAAAAGTAGCATGTTATTGCTCACTAGGGTGAAAAAGGGTAATGAGATGTGTAGAAATTCAGTTCAAAGAGATGCAGGTAGAAAGACAAATAAAAACAACATGAAAATGATTTATTCGTGCAGATTATCTTACACCCTGTTTCATATCGTCTCTACAAGACAAAAATTCATTCACAATACTTTTTTTACACGTATGCATAACTAACGAATGAAATTCACAGGATAACGCTGTTTCGGGTCAGGCAAAACAGGAAAACTCAATCGAACCCCAAAATAACATGTAATATACTATATTTCGTTCCACGGGGGTTTGAATATGGTCCTCTGTCAATGACAAACTATAGCATACCTTAATCCATAATACTGCGCTTCACTCTCCTCAACACACATCAAATGAACAATCCTCCTATCTACTTTCGTATTCATCGAATGAAACATACCTAGAAGACAGACATATAGTACTAGGGATATGGTAATTGGTAATATGGATTGGTCGCCAAAAGTACATCAATGTCAAAATATCTAGGTGTCTTCCATTTCTAGTTTTTGTATACTTTCAATAAAAAGCCTATTTTCCGAAAAGAGAAACTTGAGACCTCATTTCCCAATAGGCTTAAAAAATACAAATAATAATACAACCCTAAGTAACCCCCTCATACATGGATTCCTGTTCAGGATCTTTTTAGTAGCGGTATAGGTTCTCTGCTAGGATTGATCAATCAATCCACATACTTGTCTCCCGAATATTGTGATCTCTAATATTTTGCCTTTTCTTTTTAGACAGTTGCCCACGCAAAACAAGAACAATCGAGTTAAAAATCTCATAACGCAAAGGAATACACTCTTCATAACAATATGACGACGACTTTAGACCTTTTCTGCATACACGTAAAAAAACAAGATATTATTACATTTTTTCTATAGGGAACCCAGTCCCATGACTTTTCCCCCCAAAAAATTGGACTGGTACGGAAAGAAAGTTTGGTTGGACCAATCCATTCTCATAAGGAAACATCAATTTTTAATTCCAAAAGTATGAGATGGCATTCTCTAACCAAAGAGAAATACGTGAGAAAAATTGTAATTGAAATGGAAAAAATCACATCATCATAGCGCCCCTTTTCCAGTTTTACGGTTTGGAGCTTCCTTTGAAGTTCTTTTTTTGGGATGGGAGTACTCTGGAGGTAGTGTTGTAATGTTTATATAAAACTCAGTCGACTCTCATGATTTCCTCGAACCCAATTTAAAAGACGCATCAAAAAATTCAAAAATTGTCCCAAGGACTTCATTATCATCAATCTAGATTGTGCTTTCATCTAGATAAGTCATAGATAGGCTCAAACTGTATAATAAAAGACTATGAAAGTGAGAGGAGGAATATACATCTGTACTTATGGTATATATCAAGAAGAATACACAATATGCTAAAATGTGGAATGGTTAAAATAATCATGATACAATGCAATAGTAAGCAATCAAACTGAAACGTTCCCGTCATATTCATCCTCATCATGATGATGATGGTAGTGATTGCTACGCTTGCTTTCCGCAGTAAATGGCTCATTCGTCCATTTTTTTAAAACCATTCCATTTACCCTCCCTCACCTCATTTACATACTGACATCAGTATCCTCTCTTTGTAGGATATGACCAACTTGAGCTTGAAAAAAAAATGGGTACTGCCTGAATGTATGTATGTACAACGAGTGTGATTAGACCATGACAGCAATGCAATACACTGATATAGAAAGCTGATGATGAAACACTGCTCATGACATTTTCCGGACGTTTTCTAATAAAAAAAGAGGGAGAGGGTTGCATGGTTCCATAGACGGATGAATCTGTTCTCTCAATGCAAAATTCAACGGAAGGCCGTACACACAAAGCCAAATTCGCTCTGCTTAACAATTGGAGGAGAAAAAAAATCAACCCCTCATTCTTCTTTTAAAATGTAATTCGTAATATCATCATAGACCAAGTGCATGCTTCTTCCCATTTTTTTTTTTAGCTTTTGAAGCTCTTTGCGTCGTCATATTATGGTAGTCTCATGCCGTTAAGCCTTCAAAAATCCGACCAACTAAACCTTTTCGGATAAAACCAAGTGCTCAAGTGTAAAATCTAGAAAAAACTCCCAATGCTAAAGGCAATGGAGTGAAGACTCTATATATCTCATTTTTAGGAGAAACATACGATGCAATCAGTGTAACTTTTAGATGAGACATATAATAATACATAATGCACATAAAATTGTTGATTACGTTCAAAATGCAGGCCCACATATATATACTATCTCATATATTCAGTCACACAACAATGTTCTGGGGCATCAGTATATTATATAGCATCACGTCATATTCTTGCATAAATGTATATCAGTCACAAGCTTACAAAAAAAATGGGAATGAGTCATAAAAAGAAGGGTGGGAGAAAAATACACTTTGGTAGGGGAAATAAAATTAGAAAAAATCAGACTTTTCTATTCCTCATTTCGTTCCCCGTTTTTCTTTGTAGATCTACTATACTCATACATGCGTTTAATGTGCATCCATGGCGTATTTAAGCTCTAGTGTGCTGGAAGCAACATACATTTTATGCATGTGAGCAACATAATTGTTGCAAGTATACATATACTTATATACGTATATCTTATATTTTACCGGTAAATACTATTCTCATATAGCTATGCTAATATGCATAAATGCACAATTTAAAGAGAAAAGGGGAACTCTAAAATGCATCAATTTATGCTGCTTCACTTATCTAAAGATTCTTTGCCGACAATTCTTTTATTACAGAATTTGAGTTTCATCGACGATCTTACTGATTCACGAAGATTGAATTTCAGAAAAAGTTCAGGAATGGAAGACTTTGCTCAACTTTTACATAAGGTAATATATAACAGTGGCCCGGAGTGTACTACTACCACTACTTCAGATTGGTATCCATTTCATTTCACCTTTACTAGAGTACTCATTTCCTTTAAAAATGGGGACGCTTTTTTTAGATAATCTAAAAAAAAAGTACGAAGAAAAATGTACTATGATGTATACGGATTCTATTTAAGGAAGGCTTCAGCTTCAATAGCTAAACGTTCCATACATCGGTTTGCATAAAAAGCATCTCTGATGATGATTGGGATGATGATGATGATACAAGAGTTTATCCAATGTTTTCCTTCCCACGAGAATACTCGAAATGCATTTATTCAGTTAAAGTGCTTATAAATGTATTCTCCAGAGATGAAATCTCCATTTCCATTTTGTGTACTTTAAACTCTCGTAAACTGTATAGTAACCACGTGAAGTCCTGACTTTTGCTGACTTTTTCATTGGTTGAATATGTTAAAATGTATCATTTTTGTATTAGTATTATTAAAATATTGAGTACGTACGTTAAGTATGAAAAGTGTACAAAAAGTGAAAGCTTTTATCACAGCATCCGTTATAAATCCAAATCCACACATAGTTGTATTTATTGACCAAAAAAACCAGAGTGTTTCTGTGGTACATAAACATTTTGGGTGATTCATCAAGCTGAGCATCAATAAAAAACCGTAATGCTACTTCTCAGCACTCAAAGAGTAAACACTCATATACTTGAAGATAAAAAAAACCTCACATCAATCATATTTTGGTGTAAAATCAAAAATGGATCGTTGCCCAGAAAAAATATATACGATAAGAAATTTAAATGCAAGGTTTATAAAAGGGAAGCAACGATCTTGACATGGTTAATGGAGAGGCTGGACGCGGAGGTCAATTCTTTAAAGGCAGAATTTCTCGCCAGCCCCATTAGAATGGGAGGGTCGGCAGGCTGTATATGTATTTATTATTTTCGATAAGAATCTTCACTTCTTGCTGCTGCATTACACGAGAAGTCGACTTGTAAGTCAAAGTTTCTCGGCAGACGCTTCGTTACTTTTCTTCAATACTGAGCTTCCACTCTGTTACAAAGCTGAAGTGTGTGATGCCAATACATTCTTGAATATAAATGGACTTTCAATACAGTTCTTTCTAACAGAATACTGCGTGTTATTTTTTTATTTTATAATTACGTAGAACAAACATATCCATCAAATATTCACACAAAAGCTGATATGGCTAGCAGCAAGGTTGATGCATTTGTTTCTGCCGGTGCACCACACACCGGCAGAAAAATGAAAAAACCTAGAAAATCTAAGAAAAAATCGTCTGCAGTTGTGGTAGTTATAAATAATAATTTTTTTATAAAAGATTATAGACCAGCTTTCAATACGGATATCAAAAAAGTTTCATGCTGTTTTTGGTAGGACAGCACAGCTGAAAATAATTCCTATTCTACATCTACCGGTCCGTAAAAATCAATTCATAGATAAACATAGTTCTCCTTTTTTGCTATATAAAGTTTGAATATGTATATGCTTCACTCATTTCTAATGAAAGGTTAAGTGTTTCTGTGGCTAATTATGATTTGGGCATTCAGCAAACACCAGTGGTCGAGGATATTCCTAAATGGCGCACATGTAGATACGTTTTTTTGTGATTACATACTGGCTGGCTTTGTATTAAGCTCTATATAAATACAATATTAAATGTACCTGCTGTTTATCATTTGTATTTTTTATGTCGAATTTAGCCATGGTAGTGGCCTGAAGAAATGAAAGAATTAGGAAAAACAGTTTTCACCGAAGCACAAATGTAATACCATGCTAATATATGTATGTATGTAGGCATTGCCGCCTGTATGGTCAATTATTGATACATGAATTTTTTAGTAGTATGTATTACAGTTCGTACTAAAAGTTCTTTACATTTTTGTCTCCCAATTTTTACAAAAGTATCCATCAACAGTCGCCGGTTTCTATGAAATTGCCTGCAATAAAGCCGAATGGACTGAGCAAACGTTCCAATAATTATTCCAGTTTTTTTGTGCAAGAAAGTCAATTGTTTGTCTGGCCAACATTCTTTTGTAAACCTGAAAAGGTAAACAAACTAGCTGAATAAAAACGTATTGGGCGAAACAACGGTTTAGTAGATGCGGTTACTTTGGTGGTGGATACAAATGCCTGTAATCAGCGATTACTAATAAAGGAGTAGAAACCTGAACGCGAAAAACTTAAATACCTTAACATTATCATGTTTTTCGTGTTCTGAACAATACAGTAGCTTTCTATCACCCACTCCCATTATTTTGTGTTTGCAAATACATTATTATTACATATACATAGCCTTATGCTCACACAAATTGTCCGAAATTATTTGCTAGACGTCCGTCTTGTCAACACAAAAATTATCAGCCATGGCAGGAAAAGTAGAAAAAAAAAGTTCAGTCTCGGCGTTTGTGATGATTTACAAATAAAATATAGTCTAGATATTTATTTTTATACACTATGTAAAAATTTCTACTTTTTCACAATGTCAGAAAACATGTCGACACTGTAGTTTGAAACGAAACAATAAAGGAGAAAGTGGAAACAAAAAGACAAGCATAATTAATGCAATACATTATGTTTGGTTCATGCTGACAGAAAAAACACGAAAAGAAGATTCTGTAGTAAAGTCATCATCATCTTGTAGATCTACTACTATTTTCAACAAGCAATTTTGCATATTAACACTCTGACTTCCCTTTCAAAATCCCCCGTTATCTTGTATTTACAAAAACATGTGATGAAAGCACAAAAAAAAGTAGTCAACATGAAAACTTTTCCTAAGTGTGAAAATGAATGAGCGAATAATAATGTTTGGAAGTGAACAAAGAATATCATGTTTGTACTGTACTCAAACAACACAACACGCTACAACTATTGCTGCTGCTTCTGTTTCCCCCAAAAAAAGAAAGGATAATGTTATGGTTGCATGTACATTAGAAGAAAGTCTTGTATATTTTTTTTTGGTTTATGGGAAACAAACACACAAACAACTTGGAAAAGAATCAGAAACAATATATTTCATTCCAGGATGATTTTATCCAGAAAAGGAAAATGTAGCGATTCAGAAGAAAGCTTTGCTTATTCATTTACATGATGATGATGATGATGATGTATGTACATGTATCATTCGTAAAGAATGAGATGGAAAAGGAAGGCAATAAATAATCGTGTCTTTTGTAAAGAAAAGTCTGCATTGTTTCACAAAAAGGTTGAAAATGTATGAGTATTTTTATGAATGCATTAATGTACCATGTTGTGTTTTGGTTCATTCAGGCTGCCTCCTCCTCACTCACACAACTATTGAATATGCATGCTCTTTGCTAACCCAAATGACCGACCAAACCTTCCCATCATCATCACATTACACACAAAGCATATACATAAGTGCACGAAACGATGAGTGATGCTAACTAGAACATTCACTTTTATGCAGACTATCTCCTCCCACCCTTCTTTTTTATGAACTCAAATTGAATAAACGAAACAAAAACAAAAAGAAAAACAGGCATTAGCTAGATACTATAAAACGTCATCATGTATTTACAGTCTCTTTGTTATTATAGAAGCATGAGCCATGGCTATTTCAAAGAAAGGGTTCAGGGATATATAGCTTTTGTATGCAAAATAAATAAAAAATAAATGAGAATGAGTGTGGATGTTCGTTCTGTATCGTTTCATGTGCGTGCGTGTTTAAGGAATAAATATGAATTCAGGACATTTTTGAAAGGATAATAATACACAGAGATGAGAAAATATTCATCATCCGTATAACACGTTACATATCACATCCATACTCTTTCTCATGCCTACTAGCTCATATATAAATTTTATAAACAACTGTGAAGCGTCCATTTGACAGCTCGCTCAAGTGAAAATTCCTTTTGTTTTCGCCTGCTTTTTCCAAAAAAAGAACAGAAAGAAAGAGAATCATGGTGAAAAAAGCAGGGAAGATACAGATTTCATGCCACGATTGTTGGCATTAAACGTCTATCAAAGGGTGTGATGTTTACACATTTCCCAATATGGAGTGGTGTCATTGCTTTTGCTTATATAATACAATGTAGTCACACTTGGTCTTATTCTCACTTGATGGAAGTTCACGCACCCTTATGAGTGACTACTAGGAAGCAATCACTGTAAAAAATATGATGTGCATACATCCCTGGATAGTGCTTTATTTCGATAGAACATTATATTCAAAACATGATGAAAGAGTAAAAAACATGAGCTCTAGTGTAATAAATGACAGTCAGTAGAACACAAAAATGCATTTTGGTTTTTATGCATTCATGCAAGCATTCTTACAAGGGTTTCCGGTAGATTTCCTGGAATCTAATCATTATACCCTTCGTCGATTTGAACGGTTCTTATTGAAATGCAGAGAATAATACAAAGCTCGTGTTTAGCTGAAAAATACACAAAGGAAAAAATATGACTGCGGCAAAGACTACAATTTCAGCTGAGTCATCTATAGCACGGGGACATCGGAGTAGAAGATTTTTAGGGTATAAAACTAAACAAAGGTTAATAATATCCTCTCAACCCAGTCCATAACGAAAGTATTTTATATTTTTTTATCGAATTCTTATCAAGCTCGACCCAAAGCTACTATATTTTCCTTTCAAAATTTTCCTTTTATGATATTCTATTTAATGATCGTTTAATAAAGTCTTTTGACATTGTTTATAATGCCTATGCAAGCAACTACCACATAATATCAATAGGGATTTCAGGTTAAGTGCGTATAAATTTAATAGGCATACTTTGTTCTTGTAATTCTAGTGTAATTAGATTGTAAAAAGTGGACGAATAGTTCATTAGCATTTTAAATGCCTTCCAGTTAGTTTTTCCGAGACACCTTTCCAGTCATGATTTTAAATTTTATGGCAATTTGCCTTTCGCAATTACCTAACTATTCAAATAAAGTAAATACCAACATTAGTACGTAGGTACTTCTAAAGTATATAGGTACAAATGTTTACATTGGTACTAACTTTGAGCTTTATAAAAGTGTTCATATATATATCAAATACCAGTTTATATGACCATCACATTAAATTTTTCTCATCTGTGATTGTTATCATGATAAAGCTGTAACATGGTACGCTACCTCAGATAAACGGGAGAGAATGAAAAATCAAATCCTTGACACGCTCATACGCATTAAACCCTATGGTTGCCGTACGCAAAACAGCCAGAAGATATTATGCATAGGCACCATTTACATTTTTATGAACTCCATTCAGAGAAAGAATGGTTTTGTCGCGTTGCTAGTAGAAAAAAAGTTTTACCTTGCTAGAAACAAAGTTAGATATTATATAAAGACTAGAAAAATGTAGGAGCCGTTTGAACAGGTGGAGAGTTGACCAGTAAGCAAGCACGTGACATGAAACTTTTCTCGGGCTAGCAAACAAACATCTTTATCAGAATTTGTTATATTAGAAATCAATGGTTAACGATCTTGGTTGAAAAACTAGCTTTAATTCCAAGCATGCACGAAGGAAATCATCCAGTGGGAAGTAATACCTACGCACTTTTTTACATCTAGGTTGAAATAACGACAAAATATAAAAACACTTAAACCCAACTACTCCTTGCTACCCTATACATATTTCATTTCAGCATTGTTGTACCTCAAAAAATGCATGACTTGCATGAGGTAACAACACGCAAAAGAAAAATACAAACACTTCTACTGATAAAATTCAAATCAAATGTTTCTCATTTTGAATTGCAAAGTTTCTTATTCTCATTCCTTTCGAAACTCCTCATGGGTCAGGAGGCGGAACGCGACTTTTATCATCATCAATTGTTTTTGGAGGGGGGCTGGCTTTGTACACAGGACTTCCGGCGGAATGATTTTTTTTGTGGTCAAATGAAATTTGACTACATTCATAGAAATTGCGGTAATTCCAGCGATTGACGATAGCTATTCATCAAGGTGAATGTTTGACGAAGTTGAGAATGGACATTTTCTTTTTTTTGTATTCCTTATCACATCACCCTACTCAAAATGCGGTTTCACCGCCCTGCGATCCATTTTACGTCTCGATTAATACCCACATTTTTTTGTGAGACCTTCATCTGCAATGGCTTCATTCAACTACTTTTTTCTCTCTTGACTCTGTGAATTATTACATTGCCCACGACTCTTATCACGTAGGCATAAAAAAATGAATTAAGTGACGCATTGGAATGATCTGCAAATGGGAAAGTTTTTTAGTTAGCAAGGCGTAACAGACACCACAGCTGTGAATAAGTACGTTACAACTTATTCAAATCAACAAATGACCATTAAATACTCATTTTTTACAAGAAAGGGTGTCACTGACACAACAAACACGACTTTTGAGCTACTGCTGAACATCATGTGGGAGGGATTTCTGAAGAATGCGTGAAGACACCACCATGCATGCATCATGTGTCTCAAGTCATGATAATGTGGTGTTTTAGCATGATCATAATACTGTTAAAATATGCCATTTGAAAAATGCGGAGTGAAAAATGGCGTTTATTCTCCTTAAATGTGTGATTCAAGTGTCACGCAATCTGATAAGCCAAGTAAACACATACCTGCACATTATGTAGCAAACAATACCAACTTACATGCTAGTGTGCTAAGTTGCAAAGAAAAAAAGGTTTTGACAAGCACGCGACTTTGCTCAAGTATATAAGCACTGTAATTTCATATATGGATACATATACAATGTACTTTGTATATGTGTTCAACTTGGGATTCGGATTACATGAAAAATGAACTAATAGGAAAACGAAAACTCGCAAAACTACTGAACGGAAGCTATCAGGTATAGACATCAAAGGTCTCGTTCTCTCATGTTTACTGACAAATAGGAACATATCAGAATATATGTATATCCATATGTTTCTTGTAAAAAGTGAAGAATTTTTTGGTGTGCGAACAATATTGTAACAACAGGCCATCCACGTTTTTAAGTGCATGCAACCAACGTAAAGAGGGTGTCGATTCAAGCCCAGGGTTGCAGCCTGCTTCTCTCAACGCCTTCCGAATCTGCCTGCATAATAATAATAGCTCAGTTTCAGTTCACCACAACAAACATATATGTAAGAGCAGGATTCGATAGGTTTCACAGGATTCGTCATCCAAATTCCTTTTCTTTGCGATTACTAACCCTAAATATAGGAAATCAGCAAAAAGATTTCACGTGATTAATCCCGAGCTGCGGCATGTGTTAATATATGAGTATCAATGCAGTCATCGAAAACGTTTTTAACACATAAACCAAAGTGTCACTAATTAATGATTTAAAAAAAATAATTCATCGACATTAGAAACTAAATACCCATGTGGTAAAAGTATCAAAGTATCAGGTTGATTAGAAGTTGAAATACAAAATAATGAACGAGTGAGTGAAAAGTGCCATGAAGTCTATTCACACCACAGGTTTTCGGTGCCAATTTTAATGGTGGTACATACTGCATCATGTAACCTAACCTCATGATGATGATGTGGACAATAACACTAAATTTAGGAACAAGTTGATTCATACTCGTCTATTGGGTATTTCACCTCGTATGACTTGGGAAAAAAGGATGAGCCACCGCACGTAGAACCTCCAACACTCCAACACTTTTCCCTCCATTTAGTAAGATTCAAAGAGGCAATTCAAAAACGTGCAATGTGTTGCTAAAAATATGTACAAGCTCTCTGAAAGGCATAACATAGTAGGCAAGGCAAAGACCTTGCCCAGCTGAATTGTCATCTGAAAAACTTTGTGGAGCAGCTTTCAGCGGACCTTTAGAAAACAGCTGTCAGACAAAATCTATATAGTACTTAACTGTGTAAAAGAACATGCAGAAATTCCTGTTATGTACCTACATTTGTACTTCAGAACTTCATCCTATTCACACCACAAAATGATCAAAGTTTAGCACTTTACTTGATACACCGCGAAAATGTCATGTACTACTCGCAACGGTTGCAGAGACGACACGGGTCTTCTACTATAATACCGGTCCTATCAGCAGTATCATTATGCTTGTCGCTCCATTCAAACATTTTGCAAGCAAAATACTTATATACTACTTCTTTTGTAAAAATAGAATTTGAAGGCGATGTCATCAGGGTTCAAAATCAGTTGCTTAAACCAAACGTATAAAAATGGGGAAGAAAGATTGAAAGGAGAGACGCAAAAGGCCCATTTTACAAAAAAATTGGTCCAATCAGTACATGCTACCGTGTTACTAATGGGATGTAGATAATGTGATTGTGATGTGTCATACAGAATTTTCAAAGCAAGGGCATTACTCCAACGCGTCCTATAATATGTTGTGCCTAATAGAATTTGTTAATCAGATTGACGCTTGCCTATAGTATATATGCTCGTTACAGTCATAGTGTGGCTGCACACTGCACACCACCACCAGCTTTCTTGGCCCTATACCACAATCCAATGGCAAAGTGTTTCTCACCACAATCTAATGAACGCTCTACTACTACTACTGCTGCTCATACACATTTGCTCATGCCCGATACGAAAAACGGAAAGCACGTAAGGACTACATATTATACTCTCATGTACATGAGATTCCCGTTCTCCGAGATTCATCATCACGAGGAGGGAAAGAGATTCACTCAATAAATCAGGATATGAATGAAAACCTTGCCATATTTTCTCATTTTATGAAGAATTCTTGCTAGTTTTTTTCTCTAAATCTTACACAAGCTCCTAGTGAAAGATACCCAAGAAATGTTAATATAACTTTATGTAATGCTCAAAGGCGAGCTGTGTGATGTGATGTTTCCATTAAAAACTTATCGGAAGGGGGCAAAAGAATACTGCATGTGCTTGTGGAATCAAGTGAAGATCACAAAGCCCCATTCATTCACAACTCAACTGCATGAGTAAGGTGGTATGGTGGTCGGAATGGTTAGGAAGAAGGGAAAAGTCAACAAAAAAGAAAGAATGAGGAACCAAGAAAAAGAGAATGAAAGAAACGGATTCAGCAGAAGTAATAGCCACATTTCTCATTAGGAAAGGGCTCAGTGGCAGCCGTGAGTGAAAAATTATGCAAATCAAATTCAAAAGAGTCAGAAAATTATGACTCCACTACTACACTTTTTCTACGAGGGAAAGTGGCACTCAAAAAAGTGAACCAAAAGTTCAGAGAGAAAAGAAACAGAAAAGTAGCAAGCAAGTAGTACGTGCATTACACTATGAGTATGGCACAAGGCACAATCATTGTATATGCAAACTAACGTTCATAAAACGAAAATACTGGTAACTTGTGAGCTCGTCTATCACATTTTTTTCTTCTTCAGAGAGAGGATATCAGAGATGGAAATGTACTTGGATACTTTTTAGTTACTTCGTCACCAAAAAATTATACACACTCTCATTCCCTCTCGAAATCACATGCATGTAATGCTATATTTTATAGGGTGATCGTTTCAGCCCCCCAAAGGAAAAAAACAAACAGAAAGAACTCTCTTTTTAAGGGAAAAAGAGTGCATACATTAAAAATTAGGCACCTACACACAACATCATGTCAATAAGTCAAAAGCTTATAGGCGATGTATAACAGGAACTAGACTAGCCAGCCAGCTAACCCTGTAAAAACTAAAAAATTATAAATGCAAAAATGCATCTCTTTCCTCGTTTTGCTCATCAGTTTCCTTCATATCTGCTTCATAATGCTGCAAGTAACTGAACATGGAAACATCTACAAAGGTACAATGTGTTGTGTGATGTGATAATTTTTACGTATAATATATTTTCATTTACATACTCGTACTTTTATATCTTTCTTCAAGCGTTTTTTTAGTTTACTCAAATATATCACTTCTTGGTTGGTGATCCTTGAAGATTTTATGTAACCATTATACTTTTGGATAGTTCATCAGTCACCTACGTATGAATGGTAAATGAGAGATTAAAGTCCTATAAAGTATTACTTAGAAATACGTACGGCACCTTAATAGGTACTTAGATGTATATCATCTATACTCATTGTACTTACGACAAGCCAACATAAATAATATATTCCACATCCTACAAAACTAACCAAGGTTTATTTATGAGAGAATCAATGGCTAGCCAAAAATTTGATCTAAAAACCGTCTGCCTGAGCAAAAAATCAACTTGATTATGTATTTATTTATGCTTGGAGCCTCAAGAGGTTCTTTTTTCAGTAATCAGCTACTTCATCAGGATATCAGCTGCCGTAAAATGATTTGGATTGTTTAAGGTATATTCAATCCAAGCCAATGCAACCGATGCCACTTTCGTTTAAGAGGGAGGATGAGACAAAAAAAAATCATGGTTCCATCCACTCTCGCCTAAGTTTATCATGACACAAAATCGCTTATCAATGAGCTTGATACGGTTGTTGTTCCTGCCATATTGTCATAATGATGATCAGAAGAAAAATCTTTGAACACTTTTTTATATGTTTGTATATCAGTTCTCCAGAAAATCAAGATAATAAATTCAATCAATAGACCAGTTAAATATATTTGAACACATCGTTACTTACAACTTATGGATCAGATATTGCCAAACAACACAGCTCGCACGTGTGTTTGTCGCTTGTGGAGAAGAAAACTTTCCGGATACACTTATATCCTTTTAGTGGGGTTTAAAAAAATATGTTTAAATAAATATAATTCAAAAAGTTAAACACAAAATGTTGTAAGTCGCTAACATATTCATATCCTTTTTTCATGTACAATCACTTCCTTCAGATATGCTAATCCATAATCTTCCACGTAAATCGAATGAGTCGTTGTTCTAAAATCAATCAATCAATTCTTGAAACCCAAATTTGTTCTGGGAAGTAAATAAAGCTATTGTTCCAATGCAGTTTGTTTTAATTAGCACATTCAATTAACTGCAACAATGATACATTTGTGGACGCTCTGTCCGGTAAGTAACAAATTGTACCAAATCAAGATGTCCTTATAGCTTCTATACTTGTCGTTGACATTTAGAAACTACAGGAAGTTGCCCACTTCCTTAAAAATAATCTCCCACTTGAATACTTTAAACGTAGAAAAGTTGATATTAAGATGCACATGACTGGCCACCTCGTTTATTCATTTAGCACACAAAATGAGCCAGTTTTAAAGTAAAATATTGTGATGGTGGCTGGTAGGTACCGGTATTGATGATGGATACATACATACATATCTTCATCATAAAACCGGTCGGACATACATGCATATAATTGCTGCATACTGCATTTAAAAAAACTTCCAAAGTGCAACAACTGCAGCGATTACCAAGTTCCTTTATCTCCTCCACAACAGTCAGACAAAAATAGTTTCATGTTAACCAATTTCACAAGCCAAGAAAATCCCTTCATACCAGGGTAGCTTTGAGGTTGAGGGTAACCGCAACCAAGCATCGTTCCGTTCGTTAAAACTAACCACTACCACCAGCCGGTTCGTATACAATGTATATCACAGCAGCGTACAATGTTTCACTCTTGAACTACTGGAAAACGCAGGAATACTTATAATGAATGTATATGACATACTAATTCATACACTAAACTATGTTGTTGATTAAATTACTTTACTTTTCAAATGTCACAATTGACGGATAGTATGTAGCACCATTACCACCGGCCTTCATGTAATTGTATTGAAACGTATGCAAACTTGAAACAATTTGCAGTTCTCGATTTGGAGTTTGACATGAACATTAGCAAAGACTGCTGCTGCACAAACCCAAAGAATCATGTATACTTTACAAATACTTTAGAGTAACAAGTAACAATGTAAGATCACTTCTTATGGCTTTGGTGAAGATGTTGCGGCATTGATAAGAATAGAAAAAAAATGTATCCACGCCTGAACCGAAATTGGCACTGACACAAGTGTAAAGAATTGCATTTTGTATTCTGCATCAATTGCAAGTTGCATGCACTATGTTGTGTGTACTATTTGCATATTGTAAAAATCTCTGCACATCCAAATACTCATCATCTGTTTGAATTTGAATCGTTTAGTAAGAAAAAATGAGTGCACTCGTTTTTTCTCTCTACTTACATAACTTTTTGATACTGGCCCTAGGTTAAAGTATATTATATAAATATTGCAATTTTTCAACAACTGAATTGACTCCTCCGGTTGAAATGAATCGCATTTGCCTACTGACTTGGTTGATGATAGAGTTTAAACTTTCTCATCTGGCAGCGTGTGAGTGCAAAGGAACAAATGCAAAACTCAAATGGGAAAAATCGCAGCAGCACAAACGAAGAAAAGTGTAAAGAAGGATTTGCACAGACTGAGCAGAAATGTGTATTAAACAATCCTTTTCAACCACTATAATAATGATGAAGATAATGCTGCTAGCATTCACAAACATACATGCATGTACATATATGCGTTAATAGAGGTTGAAATAGAAATATATGAGCGTGAATACATATATATATATACGGGAATGTATGTATAAGTGCAATCATGTTTGCATTCGAGGATGCATGTGTGTGTGTGTGTGTACAATATAGTGAAGCAGTCAAGTTGTTATTTAACTAAAACTGGTCGTCTTCATCCCAAATGTGGAAGCTGCATCAGTTAGTCCCCAGACTATATACACTTCAACATTCTGTCGTAAATCTGGGGAATGCACAAGTTGCAAATTCTCTCTCTCATTCTTTCCTCTCTATGCACTTTCAATTCAAACCCATTACTATTAACAAACCAAATTAAGCAAAGTTTAATTGTAACGGTTAATATTGCTTTTTAAATGCCTTCAAATCTGAGAAGGCTTAACAAGGTTTGTGGCGTGGTTGTCAATGCATGTTTATGCCAAAGTTGTATACATATATATTGTATCGTAAACAACAAGAGTTAGCATAACATTGTACTGATTGTAATCCGTGCTTGTTGCTGCAAGTCCTCAACTTATAATGCGTCCGTTCGTGTAGACACTCTCAAAAACCAACTAGAGTTTATAGTAGCCAAACTTGTCCAAGATAAATGAATCAAGTAAGTGCTTGGACAGCTAGGCAGAATAAATGCATCAGCCAAACCAAAAGGACACAGCAAAGCGATCCGTTGTTGAACTATGCAGAAACTGCGAAAAATAATGTAGAGAGCACAGAACACAAAGCCTAATAAAGAAGGAAATAATGTCACTGCAAATGGATGTACATGCAAATGTACATGTGACGATTCTTTATGATATACTTGTGCACATGCATCAAGATGCAGCTCAACAGTTTGCTATAGGGCTCTTCCACCCTGAAATCAAACCAGATTTTATATATAAGTATACAGACGGGTTTGAGAGTATAAGAAACCAAAATGCAGGCACAATCAAAGGTGGGCGCGGGTACCGGTACCCACACCCAAAATGGTGGGTACCGGGGATGGGAACCGGTACCCACGGTACCCAGTACCCCGGTACCCTGGTTCCCACAAAATGCTTGGTTCCCATTCCCATTCCCATGTGGGTACCGGATACCGTAATGCTATTTTATATTGGGTATCCATGGGTACCGGACCGGTTCCCCCGGTACCCACAAAATGCTTGGTACCCAGTACCCCGGTACCCTGGTTCCCACAAATTGGTCGGTACCCAGTACCCCGGTACCCTGGTTCCCACAAAATTCTTGGTACCCAGTACCCCGGTACCCTGGTACCCACAAAATTCTTGGTACCCAGTACCCCGGTACCCTGGTACCCACAAAATTCTTGGTACCCAGTACCCCGGTACCCTGGTACCCACAAAATTCTCGGTACCCAGTACCCCGGTTCCCTGGTACCCACAAAATGCTTGGTTCCCATTCCCATTCCCATGTGGGTACCGGTTCCCCGCCCACCTTTGGGCACAATACAGACGATTATCAATGCTACAAAAAATTCTAATGCATGAAAAGAGATACGCTTTAATGAGGAGTAAAACTTTTAACATGTTGAATTGTATTCATTAATTATGTGTTGAGTTTTGATGCAATGCATAAATTTGTTTAAATGTCCGACCCTCGATGATGTGCAAATGCACTTTTGTGCAGTCTTGTTTTTACTTTTAAGTGTTACAAACTGCACTTTTTGCTGTAACCTCATAAAGGATCTTAATATAATGTGATGATGTACGTGTTATTATTATATTATACATTTTTATACAAAACAAGTGCACTTTTGATTTGGAAAGAGGAGATGGATGAAACTTACAAAAAAAGTCCCATTATTGTCATATTGACGTTGTTCGAAGAAGGAATAAAAAAATGTTGTTGGATTATTAGGCAAACAATTAACAAATCAGACAAGTTATATCTCTCCGTTTGACCATTTTCTAATACCTCCAGCCTGATGCTGTACCAGTCTAAGGAAAAGTGTACAATTATGTTAAATTTTTATGTATGGTATACGAATCTGTGACAAGAGGGTTAGGAGTTTAGGGATATGTACTTCTTTATAGACATGCACATGATCTTAATCTCTGGTTCTGGTTTTCAAACCTACTTTAAGCAGTTTCATTCGTAAATTTTTTCAAGGCTGCGTTGTAAACAGATTTAGGCATTTTACCCCATCACTTGATCTCACACAATATTCCGTCTTTATTACTACTTGCACCAGGACAAAAAGATGAACTGCAATGAACACGAAAAAAATATTGTGCAATGCAACTTGAGACCCCCTTCCTTCTTAGCCTAGCCCAATCCAAAAGAAACATATAAAGTTTGACGTGGATAAAACGAGAGAGATAAGGAGTGGAACAAGACAACATCAAAAGAAGAAGATACATACCATCATCACCATTTATGTTTGGAAGGTTAAATACATGCACACAGGATGAAAAATTCACGAATTTGATATGCAATGCAAAATACAACACAACACGTTAACCTCTTATTCGCATTTTTACAGTTGTGGATTAATATTTGAGATTCTCACTATGGGTCTATATGCCACCACCACCACCACCGGCTCATGAAATGCAGTCAAATCAATTCAAATTTTAAGCCATCAATGGTTTACATTTGCATAATGTGTTTATTGTGATGCATCCTGCTAACACAGAATTAGCGCCTCAGAATGCAATTTGAGCAAACCTTAAAGTTAATGTTTATTTAACAAAAGTTCTCAGCTGCAAAGGAAAAAAAGTCTATGCATACTAATTATTTGAGAATACTAGCTGCGAAGAAGCATTTAATAATGTCATTTTAATGGTATGGTGGAAACAAGTCTTTGGAAAAAATAAGGATTCCATGAGGTCATCTTCAAATTACTTGTGGTGGGACATAAACACACCAAGTTCAAGTACATTCCTAACGTAATAAAGACTGTTCTTCTTTCGCAAATAAAAATAAGCTCTCTGTGTACGAAATTGTATACACGGCCCAAACTGGCAATAGAATACAAAGATCATTTGTCATGAAATAGAAAAAAAGAGAGGATATTTCTCAGTCAAAGAAGTGTGAGCTACCTACTACTACTAAAGGCAGTCAGACTAGACCGGGAAGGCCTTGAGAAGCAGCCAACATCTAAGCACAAAATATAGATACAATGTTCAAGTCTTAAATGTCTCATTAGATGCTTCGTATTTTACATCTAGTTATCGAGAAACGTTTACAAAATAAAAGCTGAGTTATAATTTATTAGAGATGCACGAAGCACCCATAAAATGCAGACGACATGCCCTGCCTTGCTATCTCAGCATTTATATGACTTGTCTTTTTTTTTTTTTTCTGCTGAATTCACCTACGTAATAAATGCATGTATGCAACTGTTATGTGTGTCACTTTGGCTGCACTTTTACAATACTTTTGCATGAAGACATTCCTATGTCTCAAACAGGTAAAAACAACATTTGAAATCAATGTATAGTATAGAAGCAGGTACTTTACTTTTCGTATTTCCTTGTTTTTGTCAAATAAACTTCACTTTCCTCTTTTCCTCTCCAACCTTTCGGGATAAATCTGCTAAATTCAGATAAGATAACCCGATTTAATTCTTCCACCAAGGACATTATAAGATGCGGTTCAACATTTTCTATTCAACAAAAGTAATTCATACCAAATGCAGTAATATGTCAATGGAACTGCTACAACAAATGATCATACTACTACTACTACTTTGATGCACTGTCCTGTCATCATGCAGGTATACAAGCTGTCAATGATGCATTGTTATATGGACACGTGGCAATGTGTATCAGCTCACATCCAATCTACAAACTCCGTATCAGCTACAAACATATACCTATTTGAGTAAATAATATGGAGGATGTTATGTACAACACTATATAAAAGTTTATACCTATAGTTGTGTATATTATGATCTGTACATCATCCATCATACTCATTCACCACTACTCCCAATAAATTAATCTCGACGGAAGTAAAACTTAATTTTAGTAGCTTTAATGCCTTGATTTGCTTAACTGATGATTGTAAATATAATCTTTTTCTACCATTTGCAAAAATTCTTTTACATGCTCCACCTGTGAATGAATTCATCTTGTTCACCACCTGCTCATTACCAGGGTATATTGCCAAGCCACAGCTCAACTCTTTTTATGGAATGCTCTGATGCATCTACATTATTATAAATCAAACAAGTTAGTTAACAGAAACAAGGAAAAATGTTTGTTGCTCGTTTTTGTCTAAAAATAATATATTTTACATGTTGTGTTATGTATGTTGAAGGTAAGCTGCAAGCAAGACAAGCATTGCAGCTATATATATATGAAAACATTTTTCAACCAACAACTGACCATCACCATCAGTTTTCTCCGTCCGTGATGATGATATTTTTTGCAAAATGTGAATCCCTTCAGCTGCAATATTTCATTTGTTGTTTGCGCTGAGCCAAGTTCACACTCAATTCTAAAATATGTTACTACAAAACTGCTTCGAGGTCAGCTTACACATATTCGTCTGCTAAATTATTTACCGGTATAGTAAATCTTTGTGAGTCAGACACTCATCAACACTATATGATGATAATGATTGCCGCATACCATGATTTCTATGTAACATGTACATAATATGATGGGGCTGGTTACCTTGCAATCAAAAGGGGGTAACTAAAACTTAATAGCATAAAAAAATCGCACGGCTATTCTCATAAATTGATATATATGCTCTCATCCAGTTTTGTTCCTTTTTTACTACTACAAACAGACTTCCTACGCGTGTGTGTACGTACAAACATAGTTAATTTGCAACGGATGCTTAGTAAAAGAGTGAAAAATAAGAGAATGTTTACAAAAGTTTTCACAACAAGCACGACAAGTGCATTCAATGCACAGACAGCTAGTAAATTAGGATCTATTTACCCTAGAGTAACGACTAGAAGATGGTATGTAGTAGAAGTAGTAGTAGCTATTTTTGCTAACAAATTCAAGGATATTATACACTAATCAAGTTTACTACGATACTATACACACCATACCACTCTCATCTAGACAAGTTCTCATCATACACCCCTTCCTTACGTAATGCTCAAGTCATGCACTCCCTGCAGATATATAAAAGTAATCTAAAATAAAATGTAGACGTAAACATTCATTTTTTGCTTGTATATTAACTCAAAAGGATTAACATTCCTACACAAGAACAACTTGATCTATTCAAATTTTAAGAAGGTAATCCGCAATTTAGCCGCATCTCAAGGAAAATCCTTGGAAATTAAAACTAGAATACTTCAAATCAAATCAAAGATTACATGCATAGTTGTCTTTGACATGAAATCTGAAATCTGGTGAAAATAAATAAAATAATGAAATTCATAGATAATAATATATATTTTTTTAATACTTGATATTCCACTTCAGGTTTAATAACATCATTATCGAACAGAGATCATTAGAAAGAAAGGGGGACATGTATGCACAAAACATGTAAAAAAAGAGAAGAGTTGCATTTTTATCCATGCACCCATCATGATATGGAGAACCTATGTCAGAAGTCAGTCAGTGTTGACGTAGGTGTGGTACCTATCTTTTTTGGACGTAACCAGCCGGTGTAACATGTTGGTGGCGAGTTGGAAAAAAGAAGATGGATAGACATCACCAAAGGTATCACGAATACATAATCTGATTATCATCTTTTTGGTCCCATCATCGTCGCCGCACACCACCACCACCACCATGTATGCTAGTACATATATACCGACAAAAAAAAGTAGGAGAGAAATGCTAAATCTCAAACATTGATGTTTGACGAGATACTCTGCTTCCAGCATAACCAAGAAAATAAGTTGCTGTCAAAGCTTTAAAATTAAGAAACCCTATATGATATGATATGATATGATATGAGATGAGTTTGAAACATGTAAATCTGGTAACATTAATTTCTGTTGAAGTCCAATATTTTTTTTGGAGACTGGTTCTTGTTTCTTTTTGAAGGGACGGACAGTCTGCAAAACCGACATTATAAAAAAAGCCTGAGGGTTCTTTCTCATCAGCTGCTCCTAAACTATATAAACTCTCTCTTTCTCTTTGGTTGCCTAACCGTAACCGTGCATAGTGCACGTATATACATGTTAATCCTCACATATTATCTACATTTTCCTTCATTAAGTTGCACCGAACAACTCGACTGACCAAACACGCCACATCCAAATTGGTATTCCAAATTACACCTCACTCACTCGCCATCATCATCAACAGCTCAACTTACCTCCGCCAACGAAATACATGCAGTAATAATAACAATAATAATAATATGTACGTAAGCAACCAAAAGAGGAGGAAGAACAGGAACTGCATGGATTGGCAAAGAAGAGTACCTTGAGGAAGGTTGTTGCTTTGCATTTGCATGACAAAATAAAGAATAATGCAACGAAACAGTAGTGTTAATATGCTACAAATAAAAAGAATTTTATCGAGCACCAATAATATCAAATGCCTAAATGGAAATAAATAAGCGGGTGCCGTGGAATGAAGGTGTGTGCTCCTTCTGTGTCAATAATCCTTTGTCCTTTTAAAATTAATGCAGCTTTGTATAAGGAATTATGTCCTGATTTTTAACACCCAAGTCTTACATAAAGAAGGTGCTTTGTTGCACTCCACGAACATGCAAATTTAATATTACTCATACCAGTTTTTTGACGACGTTGCTGACAGCACGCATAAGTTAATGAAAATTATATGGTAGAATTATTCTACATTATCAGCAATGTACCAGAGTATTTATGATTCTGGTGATACATTGGTTTTTAATGTGACATCAATTGTGCATATACCGCAACCAAATAAAGCTGTTGTTACAAGTTGCAACTTTGCTTTGCAATATGAATATGAAAAAAAAGTCCAACATTATGCGGAAGGTCTGCGGGATACCAGCTACGACAAATTAAATTCCGTGTTGAGGCAACTTGTGACGAGTAGATATACCCGTACTATTACTGCACCCTGTCCTGTACGTCAACCAAACCATCAACCCAAACTACCATATAAAACCACTGTAAACTGTAAGTATTGTATAATACATATGAATACAGTAGTAAAGGAAACTGGAATTGTTGTAATAATTTTACTGTCACTGAGGGAGAAGTGAATATGAATATGATTTATTTATATATTTGTTTTGTGTATTGAACTCCGTTAATGTAGGAGAATAGGATATAAGCATTAGGATATTTTATGTACAAATTTATCTGTATAATGCATTATGTAAATTTAGTTGTCAAAAAAGTTTGTGAAGGTTTAGAAAATATTTTATTGGCCTATCTTGTAGAGAATCTTTCATTTAGTAACATATCTTCTTGCCAAAATTTCTAGATGTCAAGTTTATTAGTTAGTGGATTGAAAGTAATAGTCGCTAGTCTAATATTGTTTCTTGTATGTGGTATGAATGGACGCCGTTTGGTGGATTTATGAATTGTCTGTATTTGTGCAGAGTATGTTTGTTCTGGAAACTTCGGCATGCGTGCGGGTGAGGCGGCAAGGATGAATTGTACCTCACCTTTAGTAATAATTTTGTCTAGTACTTAGATTTTCTTGTGTAGAAAATGATTCTCTCTCTGATTCTGGTCTTGAGCTTGAGTGCGACTGGTCACGTCTCTCTTAAGTTTTAACATTGTAGAATCCGTTCGTCGACTGCTTAACAAGTACCTAGTAGTTTCGACTTTCGTTATAATTGTAATTAGGATTAACTAGGGTTGCTGTATACCTGAAATTAGTTTTAATTGTTTGTTTAATAAAGTCTCCATTCTGTTCTATTATAGTATAATCAGTTTGTGCTATATTTTACAGTTATTGTCGCTCAGTCGTAGTGGATAAGGTAGACTCATATAGCTAAAGTAACTGTGCATTGGCTTATAGCTTTTGTAATTGCTGGGTCTTTTGGCAGTTAGCTTTAGTTCTACATTTAGTTGATGATTAGCTAGGATAGTCAGTCCGAGCTTTTGCATCATACCTACTCTCGAGCTGAAGTCATCAGTTAGGGAGTTTCATTGATCCAAGAAAGGTTATTTGGCCTTACAACCCAGATTGCCAATCCTGGAGGCATTGTCTGGCCTTACAACCCAGATAGCCATCAACCCCAGTCAAACCGGATAGCCAGTCCGTGTTTGACCCTACGCTCGAGTTGGAGCCACCAGCCCGAGGAGTGTCATTAGTCCTTCAAACCGGATAGCCAGTCCGTGTTTACCCTACCCTCGAATTGGGGCCACCGATTCGAGGAGCGTCATTGGTCCTTCGAACCCAGATCCCCAGTCCGTGGAGACGTCCTGGAATCTTCGTTTTTTGTTTTATTTTTGTGTGCCAAAATCACCAGTAGTGAGGTGATGCTTGGTTTTTTTGTGTTATTTGTGAAGTGAATGAGTCAAATCACTAGTGATTAGTGGATTTGGCTTATTGGCCCCGGAATCCAAAGATTAGGAGCCATCTGACCGCTGAAAGGAGCAACATGGCTGCCACTGAAGACAGCATCCTATCATACGCCTTTTGGTGCAAGATGTACGAGTTGCAGGACTCTGTGAATTTGCCTGTACCCATCGCTAAGCCTAGAAATCAGTTTTCCGTGACGGTGGATGGACCCCTCGAGTTGCAGGACTCTGTGAATTTGCCTGTACCCATCGCTAAGCCTAGGAATCAGTTTCCATTGACGGTGGATGGAACCCGCTCTGTTGTCGTAGAGCATGAGACCGCTGAGAGTAGCACACTGGTGGAACAGGAAATACGTCATGTTCCTTCCACCATTGCCATCAAGCCTGATGGACCCCGCTCAGTGGAGCAGAGATTGGCTCATCTTGAAGATATCCGGAAGTTAGAGCTAGAAAAGTTGGATTTGCAATGGGAGCTGACGGTTGCAGAAATCAAGCTGAAGACCATCCGCCGCAAGATTCAACTTTACTCGTCATGTTGCCGTCGCTCCTTGACTGACAAGAAAGAGGAGGAGCTACGTCGTTTTCAGTATGACGAGATTGAAACTGAAGGTGCCATCAAGGGCCTTCAGATTGAAATTGATGGACTCATGGAGCTGTCCGAACTGATCAAGGAAGCTCATGAGGGTAGAATGGAGATCTGGAATGATGAATCCACTGGAGAAGACTTCACCACTGGCGTTCCAGAAACTGTGACCTTCGCAGCAGATCAGACGGAAGCGCAGATGACGTCGTCAGTTCCTGAGCTTCCTGTCGTGCTACGCTGTGAAAGTGAAAATTTTGAACAGGAGTGCAGCACGGAGCTCACTCTCGAACAATTGTTTGTGCCTTCAGATGACTCTAGCAATGAGCTAGACTGTGGGCTTGAATTTGCGTGTTCAGGGTCAAGCAGCCAGCTCACCCCACCTGTTGAAGATTTGTTCTTCAATCTGCCTTTGGGATCAGGCACGGAGCCTTCCAAGGAATATGAAAGTGTGCTCGCTAGTGAGCTTGAAATTGTGTCATGTCATGAGCCTCGGAGTGTGTCCCCTCATGACCTGAAAATTGTGTTAACACCTCATCAGCAACAATGTGCTGAAAGGATTAATGCGCTCATCGGTGAGCAAAATGCGAACAGAGTTCGAGATGCTGTTCAACCTGTTGGAGACAAGTTCGGGAGCTGTTCGAGAAGCGGCGTCAATGCGAACTTGTTGTGTGAACCTGTGACCAACGGGGATAGTACCGGAGTCGGGCCTTTATTGGACGAAGGTCGCGGATTGGTACTAGGCGATGGTCATGACAGGATGCTACTGATTTTGTGGTATGTGCCTTGGCTCTTTGCGTATCATCGACCAAAGAGGAAAAGGCGTTTATTTGATGTGGCGTTGAAGCCCCCTTGGAAACCATGGCGTTGCCTCCACCTGATGGGACCAGTCCCTGTGAAGATTTGTGCAGCAGAAGCTGCCATTGGATTTTCCGAGCATGACGAAGAGACACCCTTGTCTGGATGGTATGAAGTTCTCTCCTCTTATGATGCTCAACCTTTTGATGATCTCCCTTTTGTGAACCGACGGTTGGCACAAATTTGGATGGATCTTGCTGTGAGCTGTCGTGACAGCTTTTGGAACACGATGGAGCGAGCCCGCTCATCTTTATGCTGTGATTGGGGTCCATCAAATTGGACCATGGATTCTGGAGGATGCTTCGGAAGCATACCTGTTGTGATGACCTCCAATAGCCTTGACGTCGGATCCTTCCCTGATGTGGATTGCAGATTTGTGCTAAAGGAGGATGAAAATATATTTGATGATAAGCTCCAGGCTCCTGAAGATGACCTAGGGTATCAAGCTCTAAAACGAGAGCAGTCCAGCAGCATTGACGAGCCATGCAGAATATGGATCCCAGGGGGAAACCATTGCTCCAGAAATATGCTCAGCTGTAAACCAGCGCAAGATAGTAACTTGCAAGATGATGGTGGAAATGAAGTGCAGAAGGACGCTGAGGATCCTTACTTCATGGATGTGGACTTGTGGAGCAGCCAGCTCCAACACATAAATGACCTGGATGCAGTTTCCAGGAAGAACCAGATGTGTCAACCCTCTGGAATACTGAAGCTCGTAGTTGGATCCACGAGCAAGATGAATCTGTGGAGTGCAGTGACCCTACGTTTCCAAACGGGAGAGAGCCTCCATGTGGAACCTGGATGGGCTGAAATCACGTCGCCTCGTAGACTCACCACCGCCTCAGAAATAATTTTGAAAGTGGCTGCCAGAAGTCGCCGTTTGGAAACTCCGGAGAAGGGCATCTTTGGACAGCCGATGACACCCTGGATGATGTTTGAAGCCACCGTGTGCCGCTATTGGAGCCTGGACATCCTGGATGCCGACAGGGCCCTTTGGTACCAACGCCCTGCAGGAGAACGGGCACAAAGTGAACGCAGCGTTGCCTTTGGCTGCAAAAAGAAGCGAGATGACCTGGAGCAGCGCCTCATCTCGCCTGGACTCATTGAAATTATGGAACAAGAGTGGAAACGGAGCAGATGTCAACCTGGCTTCCTTATCCAGCTCGTCGGAATGTCTGCAGCGGTAGCAGACCTGGAGACCCTCATAGGTGACCTGAGGACTATGTTGGGAATGAAGACTTGGGGCAAAGTGGACCTTTCTCCGTTGATCCTGCAAAAGTTGCAGACAAGTGACCAGCTCATCATGGAGTCTTGTGTCACCTATGGGATGGAGAAACTCCCATGGACTAACCGGAAACAGGACCGGACCTGGATTGTGGATTCGCAGCTGGCATCAGTGGACCAGTCCGATGCGAAGATGAGATTCAAGACTGTTGTGTTGAATAAAAGACATTTTAGTGAAAGTGTTACTCCCTCAGTTTCCTCGTTTTTGAAAGTGACTTTCGGGAGAGAGAATGTCACTGAGGGAGAAGTGAATATGAATATGATTTATTTATATATTTGTTTTGTGTATTGAACTCCGTTAATGTAGGAGAATAGGATATAAGCATTAGGATATTTTATGTACAAATTTATCTGTATAATGCATTATGTAAATTTAGTTGTCAAAAAAGTTTGTGAAGGTTTAGAAAATATTTTATTGGCCTATCTTGTAGAGAATCTTTCATTTAGTAACATATCTTCTTGCCAAAATTTCTAGATGTCAAGTTTATTAGTTAGTGGATTGAAAGTAATAGTCGCTAGTCTAATATTGTTTCTTGTATGTGGTATGAATGGACGCCGTTTGGTGGATTTATGAATTGTCTGTATTTGTGCAGAGTATGTTTGTTCTGGAAACTTCGGCATGCGTGCGGGTGAGGCGGCAAGGATGAATTGTACCTCACCTTTAGTAATAATTTTGTCTAGTACTTAGATTTTCTTGTGTAGAAAATGATTCTCTCTCTGATTCTGGTCTTGAGCTTGAGTGCGACTGGTCACGTCTCTCTTAAGTTTTAACATTGTAGAATCCGTTCGTCGACTGCTTAACAAGTACCTAGTAGTTTCGACTTTCGTTATAATTGTAATTAGGATTAACTAGGGTTGCTGTATACCTGAAATTAGTTTTAATTGTTTGTTTAATAAAGTCTCCATTCTGTTCTATTATAGTATAATCAGTTTGTGCTATATTTTACAGTTATTGTCGCTCAGTCGTAGTGGATAAGGTAGACTCATATAGCTAAAGTAACTGTGCATTGGCTTATAGCTTTTGTAATTGCTGGGTCTTTTGGCAGTTAGCTTTAGTTCTACATTTAGTTGATGATTAGCTAGGATAGTCAGTCCGAGCTTTTGCATCATACCTACTCTCGAGCTGAAGTCATCAGTTAGGGAGTTTCATTGATCCAAGAAAGGTTATTTGGCCTTACAACCCAGATTGCCAATCCTGGAGGCATTGTCTGGCCTTACAACCCAGATAGCCATCAACCCCAGTCAAACCGGATAGCCAGTCCGTGTTTCACCTACGCTCGAGTTGGAGCCACCAGCTCGAGGAGTGTCATTTACAGTACGTACCAAACTAATATTTTCCCTGTTTTGTCCTGGTCAATTAGACAACATGATGATGATGATATTTCTAGTTCTATTCTTATCTCATATCACGCTGCACATTCAATCAAAATGCATTTATGGAATGAGTAATAGGAGAGCTCACAATTGCTTCCTTTTACAAGATGATGATGATGAGGAGAAGGTTAGTTAAATTCTGGCCTAGAAAGAAAAGTAATATTGTCTGGTGACTGAGTTGCCTGAGTTGTTGTGTATGGGTTGGGTGCATGTGCATCTTTTAAACTGCACCATACAACATATAATGATAATAATATATATTATGGAAGAAGAGAGAGAACCTTACTTCAGCCCAATCCATGTCTCGTTTTATACATATTAAAAAAAAAGGTTGTTACATGTATATCCAATGTATACTACTTCGTTATGATAACAATTTGTCTGGGAATGATAGTCGTGCCATGCTTTACACGATTGAAGATAACCTAATGTATCTCTACTCATTTACTTGATTCTTTACTACGAACGTAAAATCAACGAATCCGTCGTTTCACGTGTGGATTGCATTTTATACTGGTCTTACTGTCTGGAGATTACTACGAAGTGGCATGATCTTTGCTCTTGCTCTTATTATCAACAAAATAAATTACGAATAAACAAGTTCATCCTGGCTAGAATTACTGCTACCAGTTCTCGAGATATTTTTATACGCAAATACACATAAAGAATCAGACAAAATATAAACATTTCATTATGACTGTGAGAAGAATGAGTGACTCAAGTCTTTCCGCGGAAAGTAAAGTAAACAGCTTTGAATTTCCATTGATATTTTTTGTTTCATATTTCGACCTACCGCATTGAATTTATTGCACTGTTGACGACTAACTTTGTTTAGATAACATTGTCCTGAAATCTTTTCTTGAAATTATAAGAAATTTTCAGTACTCATTTCATTTAATAATTATTACTCATCTACTTTCAACTTCCAAGTACGTTAAATAAACAAAATATATATGTCTCTTATTTGTGTCGTTGTCGTTTTCAGTTTCACCCTCCGATTTTTATCCTGCACGTAATACACAATATTCTTTATGTATGCACTCTTTCCTATCAACTTGTCATACTGTATTACCCATTTTTATCTTCCATTTATTTATAAAAATTAAGGTGCAATTGATTCTCACCCGCTGTAAATAATATAAAAGTAGGAAAAAAAGTTACTCCAACTCTACATTGTCTCAGCAAGAAACTCTTACGCTTATGATTAGGATAATAACCCTCTTATCATTTTCATTACTTTCAACTTTCCTCAGATCATAAATCAATGTCTAATTTATAAGGAAATAATCCCATCACCTGCAAAATTACACACTACCGCTTGCTACCCGAAAGATAAAGGTAAGCAAGGCAAGACCCAGTCAGAAGTTTTTTTTTGTACTGCCCCGATACACCTATACCTTTTATCTGCTTCCAAGTTTCAAATTGACTCTCAAGCAAACAGAAGTGAATATGTGTACAGGTTTGAGAAAACCCTCATACCACCTCCATTGAATTATACACAGTTCATCACACTCCAAAAGTATGACAAGAACAAATGGCTGAATCCAAGCAAAAAAATCACATATATAATCTCAAATGAATTAAACGTTTTCTCCTACCTACCCCGAAAAATGATTATTTGACTAGAAGAACACCATAACTTGGATACATCGAGGTCAAGATCTATATGGTAATTAGGTAGAGTAAAAATTAATACAATTTATGGATTAAAAAATTCCATTACAAGGAACAGACTTGCCACTGTCACTACAAAACCGCTTTTTTTGTTCTCTCTGATCTGATCGTATAAATAAATGTCTGTAAAGTTAGAAGTGGTCTTGTGGAACATATATCTGTTCAGTAAAGTCTAAGTAAAACATTAATCACTTTATCTAAGGTAAGTTTTTTTTGTGTATGCATGCCCATCCTAATACACGCAACATGAATACAAACATAGAGCATCTAAGGCTACCAAAAAAAAGGAATGGACCCTTGAAAATGATAAGTTGATAAAAAACAAGTTCATGTAAATAAAACACCTTGAATGAATGGTTCCATGACTAATGCTTTGAAAGTTAATCAGATATGAACTGACTCCTTGTTGTGGATGTTCGCTTTCTGTTTCTGTTGCACTACACAACACAACCACATCACGATCAACCAGAATGCAACCAGGACTTGTCCTCAGTTTAAATTTATTTCTTTAGATTTTTATTCACCTTTTCCTTCTCATTCTCGATAAGAGCTCAGTCCGTATAAATATCGGTCAGTCGTCAGTAGTAGCCAACGTGCCTACATGAGTCGTCGGCGTAATTCATGCATGAGGATTTAACAATGTGACGATGATGATGATGATCAATGTATGGATGAGCCAACGAGCCCACAAATTCAATCCTAAAGTTCTTCTTTCATTTGTAATCGTAAGACTGAAAAGTGCTTCCTTCCCCATAAAAAAGGGACAGTGAAGAAAAAACGACAAGGCTCCACTTTAATTTATTACCTTCTCCTAACGATCTTTGTTCTCGCCTTGCGTTACGAATAAACATCCATGCTTCCTTGTAAGCCTGTTTATTCTACTAATAGTGCTCCTGTCTGTCATGTCATATTACAGTTCAATGTTAAAGATACCGACCAACCAAACGTCCGTGTGTTAATTTTTCCACCGTCCTGATGCCCCTTTTCGACAATTAAGCACCAAAGGATAATGGAAAGGAAAGGATGAGCGTTCCGTAAAAATTCACGGTTCACTACTAGCATACATACGAGATAATATAAGTATACAGGAAAAAAACAGGACAATTGCTCAGAGGGTGCGGTGTGTGTAGAGATCAGATTTTTTACTGGGTGAATTCTCATTAGCCGAAAGCGTTTGACCAGCAAAGTCTCACCTTTTTTTTCGGTTCAAGATAGAGAAAAATACAATGGTATGCTTTTAGCAAACACACGTTTCATTTGCTAATATATGATCTGATTATCACACAAAGCACATATATTATGTCCAGTCAGGCATCTCGTTAGCCCTCCCCATTAAAATTTATGTACGGAATGCATGAATAACTACATGTTATGCAACTACGCGCTATGCTTGTCGATCAGAGGAAGTGCAATAGACATTAGTTGTAGTTTAGCTCAATATGTGTGCACCTACTACTCTTTGCCATCTGATAATATCAATCGGATTATCTTAATTGGACAACATTCTTAATTACTCAACTAGCAGCCGCTTGTGATGGAGAAAGGATACTATACCGCGAGGTAAAATGCATTATATGAATACTACAAAAAACCACATCTTATCAAAGGCATTACGTGTCTTTATGACCTTAAGAACAGTAGTAAGTATGGGTTTTTAACTCAAAAAGCACTTTTCAATGCTCATTTAATGTTTCCAGTTTGTTTGATTTAGTAATTACTATGCACGATATGTACTCATTGAAATGGTTCTCCAGTTCCAGAACACACGTTTGTTTTGTCACTTCCGGTGCAGTAGGTAAGGACTTGAGGCTAAAATTTGAGAATCCTTTTTTTTGGGGGGGAATTTTTTTTGACACACACTTAATGCTAACGACTTGATAACTACTACTTTAGTTTGGTTTAGCAAAAAAAGGATCAAGAAATGATGGGAAGGGGATGATGATGAGTGGAGAAGAAATATGAATGATATTTTATACATTTTATGAAAGTGTAAACTGACCATGCAGCTGACACGTTGCAGAGCGTTCCAGCATTCCTGGAGTGTACGTTCATTAAGATGAACCGCATTCCTTGTTGACTGCTATATGAGGTCAGAGTACAAAGAGAGAAAAGAGAAGAAAAAAAGATGTAGATTTTGAGAAAACGATAAAAAAAATCAGTATATATCACAGTTTTTGAAAAAGAGTAAAATAAAACAAGACACACTGCAAATTAAAAAAAATGTAAAAAGACACTTGAAACTCAAGAGTGAATTTGCAGGATTGACTAGTAGTAGTGTCAGTGTGTATGTGTGTACACTCTTCATAATAATATACATAAAGTACAAAAGTTCAGCAACACATGTGATCACACACAGGCTATAAGTAACAGAGAGTCAAGTGATAGTGGCACAGAAAATGCTCACATCAAAAGACGGATGACGATAGATGATAGACAAGTGTAAAGTAGTGAGAGAGCGAGAAAATGTTCCTATTATAGAGTAGTGCAGCAAGAAAAAAGGAAAGAATCAGATAAGTATTTTCCTACCTCGTGAAAAATTATTAAGACATGTTCTAGCGTTTTGAAGAAAGATATAATAATGGAAATTAAAAGAAAACAACGAATTTATGTGCACGGCCTGGCAATAACAATAAAAAAATTCGCAGCAATATCTTATACACGACTTGGTCAGATGAATGACAAGATAACTATCATTAGGAGCACTTATGAAAATTCACAAAATTAAGTAAAGAATATACAGCAGGAAAAAAAAGAAAAAAATGAAAGAATATATATACAACAAGATAGATTGAAAGAAGTTTCAGTTACACCAAAAGTTTTTCTATGATTATATCATTAATATGATCTCATGGAGCCGAATAAGTGTACATAATTAAACTTGGAATAAATATGACTAGCGAAATTAGATTGGAATCGTACTTTGTAGCCAGCAGATAATTTGAGATGCACTGGGATAGAGTTTCAGTGAAGGAAATAAATTTGTAGAGTTCACAGCAAACTTAAAATATGAGAGATATATATATTATCTATGTATTTTTTTTATTTTTTTTGAACGCAGTTCAATCTTCAATATTATTATATTTAGGAACTTTTTATGAATATCACACCAGTTATATATGTATCTCGTCGTCTTTTTATAATGACTTTTTGGCAACAATTAAACAACCATTTTATAAAACATGTTGAGTGTGGCACTAGGAGAGGAGGAAGAAGATGATGATAGATTCAATTTGTGGCTACAGTTCGGACTGCTCCGTTGTGGCGGAATCTTTTTGTAGTAATAGCTAATTGAGCCAGGTTCAATTTTACAATTTGAAAGTGCAGAACTTGTGGATTTAAGTTTAAAACCACTGTAGTGCTGATAAATCTTGATACTGCTCCTGATCACTGGCCGTGACATAATTATTGAAGTTTTAGTGAACACAAAGTTATGCTTTGGGATATGGTCAAAAAACAGGAACAAGCTAGAGCTATAAAAAGTACGCTTGCTTATGAAAAATTAGTAGATATAATTAGTTTGAAGGAATTAAAATAAGAGAAAAATATCAGATCAAGTGAGTTTTTTTTGTCGGTTCTAAATGATTCAAATTTGGTCGCAAACCTCCAGATTCACTTGAGTTCACGCATGGCATAAAAAGTCCATCTCAACCATATAAAATTGTCTTTACACATCTTCCTTACTTATAACGTAAAGATATGTATATAGCTGGTGGGCATATCTATAGGTACACGTGCATTTTCCTGAATGCCATAGCCGAATGAAACACAGAACTACAGAACTGTAATATAGATGCTATAAGCTATTGTGTGTGTTTGGAATACCCTTTAACTTAAGAAACCCTCTAACGTCTACAAGTCGACCTAACCGATTGCGGGTGCTTGGTTGTCCGCTATTACTAGTGAAGATCCCGAAAGGACCGAGAAAGTCAGCTAACTCCCGCTAAGCTTCGCTCTGTTCTCTTTTCTTCTTGAGACAGCTTTCCCATCCGCATCCAGTTAGTTGCATGTAGTTTTTCCTTGTTTTCCCCCGAAACACAACCAAGACTCTTTCACTATATACCAATGTCAAACTTGCTTCTCTTTCTATACATGCAAGCATGAATCTTGTACATGCATAATAAAAGTAATAATAGTGTGACTTCAATTGCATTGCTTTGTCTCATGCAATGCATGTACTCAGCTAGAGTATAGTTAGGCATGAAACGAACGTACTTTCGGTTCGCTTTCTAATTACGCATCATGAAACCTTTAAATTACCTATAGGAGTGTGAGGTGCGAGAGAGAAAACCCGTATAGTAGTAAAAGGTTTGTCACTGGGCATTCAGCTGATTACAAAATATGTATAGCAGGCATCGTTTTTTTGAGTACTTTTATGTAGCGTACGATATGCGTGTGACTTTTTTTTACAACTGTAGTATTTTCTGTTTCTAGTAAATGTGTAATGCATGTGTATGTATGTACGTACGTACGTACATACGTAGTAAATGTTTATATTATACCTAATCAAGAAGGAAAAATTTCCACTTTTTTTTGTCATGGCCAGTGCAAGTGTTACCACACGTCCACATGATTTTACGTTCTTTTATATAGAATATACATACACACTAAATAATTTTACGTGCGTATGTATGTATGTATGTATACATTATTTAAGTTCCCATTAATGAGTCTTTTGTTGCATACATTACTTAAATTACAATTACACAACTAATTCACCTAAGAAGACGATTCAACCGTTCTAGCGCTGGTTTTCACATTTATTACATTCTAGAAATATGATATTCCCTTCATTACTGTTTTTTTATTTTTAGTGGTTATTCAATGCTATATTTATGCCAGGTATTCAAATTCATGCAAGTAGAAGTACCTATATTGCTTGAATATATGTATGTATGTACTTGTTTTTCCCTAACATTTGTATTTGTACGGAAAATCCGTGCACACGCATCGAAAGAGCAACTTACAATTTTTTACATTATTATCTGCAAATAAACCTTACTACTTCACTCTTTTTACAACATTGGCAATTCTACCGTGTGTATATTAAAATGCATGAAGTTCCTGATATTTCACGTTTACGACTTTTTCCGTCCCCTCGACAAACAATTCACCTTACTCTATAATATTTCTGACCAGTTCAATCTTTTGAGCTGTCAAGTCTTATATGTTGTTTCTGCTATCAGCATGCAAAACACATAAATCTGAAGTTTTTCGCAAGCACTATATACATATGTATATCTCAAGTCTTCCGTAGTATGTTATTTGCCACAGTTAATCTGTTTTATTTGAAACATGTCGAGGGAAAAAAACAGAAATATCCAGAGAGTAATAATAATAAAACATGAAAAGAAAAAGAAGTGGTCAATTTTATATCTCATCGAGTCACTACTTTTTACTAACCTTTGGCCATTGTCACCGCAGGGATCCTTATTTTACTTCTTCAGTAACATGAAGGAATGTGTTAACAAGCCTTCGCTAAGAATGAGCACTTTGTTATGGAAGAGCATCAAATTGAGGGACCACAAAGCTGGTCAAGGTAAAAGAATCGGGGCATTGTGAGAGCCCTTTTGCTGAACCTTTGCATGAGGAAAACTAACTCACTGGAATCTACTACTACTAGGCAGTATGTGATACACAAAAGCACACCAAAACCTGAAAAAACCCAAGATCAAATTGATTTGAGGTTCACAAATGCACTCTTTTGCTCTTGAAAGTTGCCAAGGATGGATTTTCATGATGATGATGCCGACACTATGAACTCGGAACTCTAGTCTAGTAAATTTTATCAATACAATGTCCAGAGGGCTAACTTTTGTGTGCGGATTTCAATGCAAGTTTGCTTCCAGCAGTAGAACTATGAGAAAATGAATGAATCTGCGACTTGCATTCATATTATCCGGGCACAACTAGTTCCAGGATTATTCTCTGCAATACTAATGAGGAAAGTCCACTATGTGAAAGCATCCATTTGTGTGAATGCAGGATGCGTTATATCTAACTACATCTGCTCATTAATGCATGAGTTGGAAAGATGATACCTTAAGTCTCTACTATTCTCCTAGCCATTGTGTAACATATATATATACATACATACATACATTATTTCACAGGAAAAGTTACACTGCTGCTTGCTCTTCTTGGTCCAGTACAAATTACTATGCACTTTCATTTCAACTGTATAATTTAGAGATACAAGTCCATGCGGCTACAAAATATATGTAGGGTGTTTGAATATAAAACTTATTAGCAGCATGCGTATGCATACATCCATATATGCATGCATAGGTGAATTTGAATGCTTTGAAAGAGAAAAGCATACAACCACCACGGACCACCTTTTTAGATATTGTGGCTTACTCACAAGGAATCATTGACATGCCCCTACGTTCAAGATCCTACATTTGCTTCATTAGCTCTCAACATTATTCGAATAGTGCATGTTACGTATATTTATATGGAAACATAAAACAATCTCTTTGACCACGGAACCCCATGGCTCCATTTAGTATGCAATGTCCCGCTTATGCAAATGGATGCAAGTTCATCAAAGACACCGTTGTCGTTGTGGCCGGCTGTCCGTCTGTCTACAACCTTTTTAGGTTAAAGAATCCATGAATATTGTATTGACATTATGTTGCGCTAAACAAGGACTTGCAAAAGTTTTTTAGAAAGATGGTTGATGGATGTAAAATGAACGATGTGTTAGCTACGCATTTATTGGGGATGTCCAGCTCTCTCATATCTGGTTCAAAACCGGAATGTGCTGTAAGCGTCATTTCACCAATGTCGATTAGCATATGTCTACCTACCTGGCATGGTTAGTTTTAGTACCTTTACCAAACCCATTTTTATATCTAATTTTCTCTCTGTGCAAATATAGTCCGGACGACGGGTAGAGTCACAGAAAGATAAAATTGTAAGATAAGGAGTAAATGTGGTGATGGCGATAAAATGTATGTTATTATGGACGCTGACTTTGTTACTTGTGACTGTCCCTTGATATGTTCTGGGCATAGTGTATATAAATGTATTCATTCCTTTACAAGCTATAACATGATGGTGAGGGAAACTACACACCTTCAATAATACTGACTCTTTACGTAGTACGAACATAAAAGCATACGTCCACGTTGAAGACATCATCATTATTATCTTCTTCTGAGATATATACATAATTTGTGGACTGCTCTTCTCAACGCTAGGAACGTTTTCTTCATGTTATTGATACAAGAGGAGTCAGTGTTACACCATCATCGACCATACAAGATGTCAAGAAAAACTGACAGAGTCTGGCGGTTTGCAGCCAAGCAAGCGGAAAAGGAAACACTGGGAAACCACAAAACTCATAAAACATAAACGCGAGCGTAATAAAATTAATAATTCGGTTCTTTTGCGTAATACTCAAGTGTAATAAAGGTGGACGTTGCAATTATGTTTGGTAGTCCCGTATTTTCCTTCACCAAGATATAGTTTTGTTCGAGTGTTATGAAATGAGTAAAAATGATATAATATACTCACTCTGGCCATATTTTTCCTTCTAGTTTTAATCCGTATATTATACTCATGCCTCTGTTTCATGAAAAACTCCGAATTAATAACTCTTGGCATTGCATTGAGTGATTACTGAAAATAATGTTGTTTTTAAGGCCAATGTAACATGTTTTCTATCGTTAAGCCTGTTATTAGACACGAACAATAATACCTGACCAATCTGATATTACAACAAAAATCATAATAACATAATAATAATAATAATATAAAGCATCATCTGTTCCTGTCTAGTAGACTTTAAATCTCATTTAATATTCTTGTCTCATCTTTTCCTTTTTCCTACTACGCTTTCTATTATTTCTTCATGTCACCCTTTTGCCCTGAAAAATACAGTATCAACCTCTATGTGCTCTATGTACAAAACCAGAAACTTTGAAAAGGATGTTTTTAAATAAAATCCAACATTTTTTGGAATTATATGTCAGTACAAGTATGCATATCATTCTCGACAGAATTATACAAGTACAACTGCATATATCATGATGCATACCTTTACACGTTCAATGATTATTAATAAATTGATCGCTGAGCTGGTCAAGGTGCTTGTCCTTGTCAAAATTAATGCGAAAGATATTCATATCATTCAGAAAAATGATCATTTTTGAAGAAGACAAGGAACAAAAGAAATAGAAATTTGCGATCATAGCATATATGTATACTTACTCTTCAACTGCACTCACATCAACATCAACCACCAATCATTTCAACTTTGCTTTATCGTTTTTATACCTCAGCCAACTTATAACTAGCGAAGCTGTATTTGCCAGCTGTTACGCCACTTTTCTGCAAAATTTCGTTGCAGTGTGCATCATTCATTATTGCTGATCAATTCTTCCAAGTCCAATCGATTTCTCAGGCTTTACGCTCCTGTCTCTTGTTTGCCAGTTATCTCACACAAAAGAAGATGAGTGTCAGCTCAACAGATGAATAAAGAAAGAAGAAAAGGATGGAAACCGCTCCCAGAAAATAGTCAGATAGTTAGTTGACGTCCGTCCTCTCAAGTCATTGTGTATGCTAAATACGCAAATGTACTTGATATCTATGCATTCCCACTTGAGAATAAAAATTCGTAAGATATACATAATAATGTATATAAATATAAATGCATCATAATATGCAGTAACGTATGAATAAAAGCGTATGTACGTTAGAAAATGAACACGTTCCTCAGTCAGTCGTCATCATCCCATCACCATTTTTATCATTTGATTATGAATAAAAAGTAAGATGAATCTAAACCAGGTTTTCTCCCATATTTAAGCTTGTCTTGATACTTAATTAAGAAATTCCTTCAAGGCTAAATTTGTTCCTCCAAATGGGATGAGCAGGCCCACCAACATACTGGCAGATATGAGACAGGCCAACCTTTCATGTCACATAATTCAAACTATTCTCTAATCATCACCATTATCTCTATCTTCTGCTCTTCTTGGGTCTTCCTTAAGACTTGTCTCAGAAAAAAAAACTCATCGATGAGCTGCTGGAGTCAGTCGGAGAGGACGACGGACAGACATTTGAAAACGTACGTAACACCTCTAATGAGGAGTATAACTGTGTCTGATACAATCAGATCTGGAACTGGATTTCGCTCCCTGATAGCAAACGACATGGGTTTACAATTAACAATTAGATGGTCACCAAGCTCTGTGTCTACAATGATTGTTTGATTCAAAACAACTGTAAACATAGTAAAGAGTATAATATTATAGTGGGTGGATTGGATTGGATGCAAGTTTTTACCACGTTATACCACATTATTATAATACAATGTGGACCTCATTCCTAATATTATTCATGGGGTTGCACCTTTTTCTCATGTTTATTTGATTTAACAACAAAAAAGGAACTTTTTTCCCTATATAACCGTATTTACAGCTAGGTAATTATTTATGCTAGACCTGATTCTGGATTCACTTAGTAAATTCTCTTAATAATATCATTATGTACGCAGCAATGAGCTTCAACTTGAAGACGTGATCGAGAGAGTCAGAGAGGCTTGCTGTACATATAAAAAATGAATCAAGGACAACAACTAATCCCAAAGTTGGATATATGTGAGTGAGTAGTATTGGCATAAAAGTACATGTGTGTATATGCAAAGCATTAAAAACACTTTCAACATTACTTACAGACACAAATCAAGAAGATATATATATATATACAAACTTGGCTCATCATCATCTCATCTTTGAGCAAAAAGCATGATGCTATGATACTTATAAAAAAAATCTGAATTGTAACAAAAAAAATACGCTTCTGCTTTTTACAAGAAGAAGTGAACAAACTTTCAATGTAAAATACGCACAACAAATAAGGCAAGGAACAACTTACGATTATTAGTGCGCCTCATAATATACGTACAAACATAATATCAAAAGAAGAATATAACCAAAAAGGAGAAATGAAAACTCTTTTTTTGGAAATTACTATGAAGCGTACAAAAAAAACAACGTTGGACTAGGTTGGAAGTGGTAATTTGATCTTAACCTGTAAAGCCAGTTCGTTGACTAATTTCTCTGCAAGTTTGATCTCATTGACCTGCTGCTGACCAGCATTCAGAACGTTGAGTGCTGCTGCAGCAGCTACAGCTGCCGATGCTGCAGAGGGAATTCCTCCAGGAGAATTAGCTGCGTTGTTTCCTCCCGTATGTCCACTACTACTGCTACTAGTTGTAGTGCAAGTTGCAGAGTGACCATGCCCACTACCCGATCCCGATGAAGTATTTACAGAAGATGAGCTATTGGAAGAACAGGAATTATTTGGCACTCCTGAGCCAGAAGATGAAGTGGGAGCAGTATTGTTTGTGGATGTTGCAGTAGTCGCATTATTTGCTGCAGCCATTGCGGAAGCAGCAGCATTTGCAACTCCTTGCTGCCACAACTCTTGGTTCATCTTGAGAAGCCTTTGTGTCACCTCGGTCATTACTAAATCATCAATTGGGGACATTTCCATTAGTTTTGATGCAGCAGCCGCTGCGGCTGCCATGCTTGGATTATTATTTTGAGAGGCGGCTGCAGCCATTGCAGAAGTTAACCCACTTGCTAATGCTCGAAGTTGTTGCTGTTGTTGTGCTGCAAGTGAGAGTGCATTTGAATTATTGTTGCTGTTATTTCCACCACTTCCGCTCATAGTCGCATTTACAACACTGTTCGCCATCGAAACTGCCATTGGCAATGACATTGGTAAAGATATTGGAATATTAGATGATGGACTCTGTGGAGGAGACCCTGGTGAAGGGGGAGGTGAATCGGGCTCAGGTGACATGGGATCATCATTATTTTTAGCGCTGTTTGACAATGCCAAAGCTAACGCAGCAGCTGCCGCAGCTTGGGCTGATACTGAAGAAGAAGATTGTGAGGATGAACTTGAACTGGACCCCGCTACTGCTGAGCTGCTGGTTGGCACCATTGATTGTTGTTGTTGCAGTTGTGAGTTTACAAGTGATGATAAAGAATTTGAACTGGTAACCACTGGTGTGATTGTCACATTGCCAAGTCCAAGCCCAAACCCGAGACCAGGTGATCCAGCAGGACTGTTGGTGTTGGAAGTGTTGTTGTTGTTGATGCTGTTATTACTTCCCCCTGATGGACTCAAACTTGTTGAGGATGGAAATGGAGTGGGAGAGTTGGTACTGTGTTGTCCACCTCCATTTCCACCTAAATTTGTTCCTGTTGCAGCAGCAAAGGCTGCGAACAATGGGTGAATTTGTGCGGATGACGAGGTCATTACTGGCCTCGCGGATATTTTTTGCCTCAGTTTGATTGATTAAATGAGGACCCGCAAAGCAGGTCCAACAACTCAACACTTGAAAAAGAGATGTTAATATATATTTCGAAGATACTTAGTGAGTTAATTGGACGAGAGCTTTATGTTATTTGATTCGGACTAGATAAATGTTTTAATGGGACTAGAATCAGAATCACTCAAGTAAATCTTGTGTATAATGGCACACTGTCACACTGATTATTATACCGCTGCTTAATTAGCCCACAGGATTAAAAAAATATGAGAAATGAAATGGAACAAGTTCTGAAAAATAAGCCGCAGGTTCCGTTGTTTATGGGTAATACTGAATGGTAGGTTGGATAACCTTTTGACACTTTTTGACTAGTCGTCACTTGACTGAAAAATGCACTTTGATCAACAGTTTTTACAAAGACATTGACACAAACTACTACTACTACTCTACATGTAGTTTTTACAGAGTTCTTTTGCCAGACTAGAGATTCTTTGTACGATGGATATTATTTTGTTGGCAATGTTGTGGAATAATAGCAGTGTTTGTGGAACAAGAAAGTAACGGTTGTGGAGAGAAGTTGAGAAGGATGCAAGAGCAAGTAAAAAACGAGTAAGAGGAAGGGGAGACTTGAGACTGTCAGGTTTTGTTTACACACAGAGAAAAATATGCTCGTACATATTTAGTGAAAGGAGCTTTGGAGAGAAAAAGTCGTGGATCCGGGATGACTGAATAGACATGCCGTAGTGAAGTCAAAGACGGAGACGACGATGCTTGTCTTTACTCTCTCCAGATTCTTTCCTCTGAAGAACTAGTGGAGAAAAGATTCGGCAGAAAACTGTGCATATTCTTGTACGTATGAAGAAGAATTACTGGAGAAGGCCCTAGCTATGCTAATACTACCAGTCACATACACACTCACGTCTAAGCTGTCGGGAGAAAAGACCGAAAATTTTCTAAACCCGGAATAAGTAAAAGCACATAAGGTTGTAGGAAAAACAACAGGGAAAAAAGGAAAAGATTTTCCTAGTATATATACTGCTACATTGCCCTCTTAACGTTGTCTGCTCTCCTCTTCATATTTAAGGAATTAAAATTTCCTAGCCAAGCAGCTTTTTCCAAGGCTTTTTCGTTCTTCCCGTTCCTAAATATTGTCAGAATACATCTTACTACATTACCCTTATGCCTTCATGCCACACACACACACACACACACAATAGTAGTAGTGGTGGTATATGAAGATTCTGGATATAATATATACATAAATGTATTGTGTACTACTGACTGTATGCTTGGAAGTGAATAAGCATAGACCAACTCCACAGTAAGAAAGAAGCGAGTGAAAGTTTTCGCAGTCTCGGTTATGAAGTTGGTTGCAGCGCCGGCGTTTCCCTGGCTGGATAAGAATCCCTCCTCCCTAGTTTCTTTTTACCACCCCGCTTTTCTAAAACCCGGACCCGGGATCTCACTACACATCTGACTTATAGTTTAGTACCTTGCCATGTCTCCGCTTGTGTACATCGCGTACTACTGCTCCTCGCTCTCATTTTTCCCTCACCGTAAAAAAAAGAAGCTTATTCTTCCTCCCTAATACAATACATTTAAAGTTACAGATACAACACAATATTTTATATTCTTCCCCCTCTCTTCTCTTTCCATTCACTGACAGCAAAAGTCCACGATAAAAAAGGTCCTGGTCATCTTTATTTCGTTTTTATAAAAGCTATCTTGCTCCGTATTATGAGTTCTGAACAACCCTAAAACACCGAATACATTGCTTACTATACTATACTGAACTGACAACCAATAGGATATTTAAGTTGGACGGGGAATACACGCGAATCTAATCAGATAAAATTTAATAAAAAATGGACGACGACAACATATCAACTGAATACAAAAAAAATGCTACCAATTATATATGCACAAAACAGTCAGATCCAAAAAAAATGCAAGTAATATTTGTCTACATAAACCGTTGCTTGCTCAACATCCAGCATGTGTATCATTAAACACGTACACAGCAAGACTTGAGATGCTTTTTTTTGTTGTATAATACATCACCCCAAATGAATGTATGTATTAGGCATGGAACTACGCAGATGGAAGTCCAATCCAAGCTATGGCAGTCTGATAATCACAATTTTTATGGATTTTTTTATCGTATTTGTTGCACCAAATGCAACATCACATCACATCATACACAACCGGTTTTAGAAAAACAAATTGCATTACTTTACCAATATGTATGGATATTTTCAAGAAAAGAAAATGTGCCTGTAGTTAATCTAAATACACCAGGCATTCAAATCATAAGAAGTATTTCAATAGCGGAAGTTGGAGAAATATTTAGTGGCAACTAGACCCAAAATTACCTACGCATATTGCTGCTAAAAAGTAAGCCATTGGGATTCCTATCTTTCATCAAGTGGCCCACTGACAATGAACGGACAAAGCATGTATATACATATACACGTCCTCACACATAGAACGTGACATGGAATTACAGAATGGAGTCTGTAACACCATTATGTGACTCTCCTGTATTTTGTAGGTGATGATGCCAGCTTGAAGCTAAATTTTTTGGTTTTTGGGTATAACAAACAAGAGAGCAAACTCACTTTGCTCAAAGTCCACTTGATGAGACGACCTGCTGAACTGGTGACTAGAGCCCATAATAATAGTACACATGATTACGAGTAAAAACCGGAGGAAAGTGAGATGATGTTGACGTAAAGTTTTATATAAACAGTTTTGGCCATGCATTATTATATATACAACCTATCATAACTTATTTTCATCAATGCACGGAAATGTTGCTCAACAGTGTATGTAATAATATAATTCGCTCATATACTGGACAAGCAAGTATCATCAAAAGAAAGAGGCTCAACAACAATAAAATCTATTACAGTAACAAACACGGCTGCATCATCCCATCACACATCACGATGCAACCGTAGTGTTTCTTTATTATTATTATGCTAAGTATGCTCTATACAACTGTATCCTGCATCAACAAGACAGAGGCAGAAAGTAACGAAAAATAATGTCGATTAATAATGAACTCAGATCACGTTCTTTCACCCACAGAGTTTTTCCTCGACCACTACTTCTTTTTTTACTTTTACGTATATAATATACAACTCTACCACCACCACGACCTCATGTACTTACTTATATGCATAGTATAAATAAGTGATTCAGTTCAAAAAGCTTTCCTTCGACCAAGAAAAATGATCAATTTCCATGATCTTTTTAGCTGCACTCCACGGTGTGGAGGATTGCTCCAAATAACATGCTTATTACCATTTGAAGACGAACATTTGCGGTGAAAAAGACTGCATTTGATTGTTTTATTGCAGGATTATTATAATCTTGGTATAAGTTATGACTCTAAAGCTGTCCATTGTTGACGCTTACCATGAAGAAGGAGTCAGTCATGAATTTTTATTTTCTTTCAATACAAAAAAAAAACACAACGCATGCATGCATTTTACACGCATATTATTATCGACATGAGATGTGTAACAACAAAATAGCAAAAAAAATTTATAAACAGTTTGAAATATAATCTTTCCCTTTCCCCACCCATTAGAGTTGTTTTTACAGGAAAAAATAGTTAAAATACAAAACACATTGCTATTTTCATCGTGTGTAAAGACATCGCATCAGCAGGTCAAGGAACGAGACTGTATAATGCATGCATATATATACGCACCACAGCCCAGTCAGCGTTTGTTACATAACGTAATTTTTTAACACAAGAGATCGTCCTAACGATCTAAGAAAAGATGCTGATGATTTAGATTTTTTTGAAAACAAGAGATCTATATCAGTAATATACCTACCAAACAATCTTGTTTTTTCGGTCACGGTAGGCAGTATAGGAAACGTATATGGTGTAATAATAATTGCAACAATACAACACTTCTTCTGAATCTCCTCAAGTACATATTTTTGTTACAGAAGCATCATCGGCACTCTTGCAGATTAGAATTTAAAATTAAAAGGTGATTTTACAAAAGTGAGCAATGCAACGTTATGTGTTGCACGTATCACCCCATTTTTTTTTTAGAGAATTCGTCGCTACATGGTTCGTAAACACTAAATTACACTTAAATATACACCCCGAAAAATCAGCGTGTAAGAGGAGTAATGATGAAATTCGGTATATTTGATTACCAATTTGACTAAACAACAAAAGGCATTGATAAATATTTCATGTGCGTATGCATGATATGATAAGTGATACACAACAACATATTCACAGATAAGTAGTAATGCAAGTAAGCACAAGATACAACAATACGGAAGCTTTTAGCCATCAAATGAACGTCAATAAAACAATAAAAAACACAACAAAATACAAATGCAACTTACTATACAACATCAAAGCGCACACACGCTTCTAGTAAAAAGTGCAGTCAGCTACTACGAGAGCTTCTTACTTTTTCGCACTTCTTGCACGTGGAGGATCTTCAGTTCCCAAACGGAATGATTTCAAACATGAAAACACGGAGGAGGAAAAAAAACTAGAAATAATTTTTGTACTGTTTCTTATAACAGAGTCGACTTGAGATATTTAAAAAAAAAATAACAATTATTGTATTGGCCTATACTGCAAAAATCCGTTGGTGCACTGCGACAAAAATGTCAGTCTTGAATATTTAAACTAATGTTCAATGTGTGACATGATCACAATCACAAAACTTAAAACAATCTAATGGTTCACTCACATTTTAACTCGTTAATGGTGTCTTAATGGGCTCTTTAAACAATGAATTGCATCACACACTCAAAAAAAAGTGAGACAAGGTACAACAGTAGCACTTGACTTATTGATCACGTCCAGTTTTTTTCATCTTCTTCGATACTGCAGCTCTTATATTACTTTTTATGCACATTCACTTGAGTTTATGGTAGGAGATTTTTTTGCATTAAAAAAACTGGATGCACATGTACCCACTTTTTTGTTAAATTTCTAGCCTACAACAATCCTGTTTGTCCATTCGTAATATAGGAACCAGTATATAAGGTATACTATAATATATATTGATTATAATTATTATTATTGCAGCCGGTTCTTGATGTGTATATATTATTTATATAGATATATTTTGGCTATTGTTGATTATTACAAGAAGAAAAAAAAGCTGACATTTGAGATGAAAACAAGTGCGGGGAAAAACCGGGATAAAAATGCGATTATTATATTATATATTGTTATTATTACATAGGAAAAGGGGAAGTCTGAGCCCTGCTGCCTTGGTTCTCTACATATCTTTTATTAGCCCAATTGACGTTGTTTATAAAAATGGACAGTGGGCTGCCTAATTTGCATTCAAGAAAAAATCTAACTCTGCTCAATTGAGGTTGGTTGTGGTAGAGCGAAAGGATACTGGTCCATGTAAAATGTTATATAAAAAATGAGAAAACGTGTCTGCATGGACAATGGGCTGCTGAGTGAGAGAGAGTCTGATTTGCTTGCTTGTTTCAATCTCTCTTTCCTATTCTATATTATGCGTGGACAAGGGACGTGAGATAAAGAGAGGGGATTACTTACTACTGCTACTTGTACAAAGAAAAAATCTTGTGTGATAGTAAAGTGATGATACTGGTCTTTTTCTATCTATAGAAACCGGTTCCTTTTCTTTCTTTTCTCTCTCTTTGCTTCATATTTGATTTTGCTTTTTCTGTGCTGTGATAAAAATTACAGTGTTCTCTCTCTCGAGCTCTGTCGCTCACAGTCAATTTGGCTACGTAATGAATTAGGAGGAATAATGATTCAAAAGAGTCTGTTTGGGTCTTTGCTTGCTTCAAGTATGTTGGGATGGTCGAAAAAATTTCACCTTTTTCTGGACTCTTTTTTAATTCGCCGTGTAGAAAAAAGCGAAGGCTTAGCTTGTATCATACAAAGAAGATTTGGGGTTTTGGGCTCTTTGCTCCGGCAGTGCATATAGGACACCACCAAACCCATGCATTTTACCTTGCACTAGTAGTACTGGTATTCCATAATGCTTAATAAAAAAGGCTTCCCTAACTCAGAACCTAGGCTACAGCTATATAGAGAACCCACAATGCAAATGCACTTTTTGGTAAGTTAACCCGTTTAACACAATACAAATAAAGGTAGACTCAATATGTACGCAATAACTACGCCAAGCCAGAGAGAGTCTTCAGATGAAAACGCATACCGATACACTTAGGCACAGATATACATGTAGACATACATTATATTATGAGGCGATATGTTACATTGTCTGCTCTACACACACACATATATATTTTTCTTGTGCTGTGCTCGGATATTATTGCTTATTATGCAGAACGTGTACAGGACGGATTGATCCCACTTCTTTTGATAGTAATCAAACTGTAAAAGAAAAAACGTTCTTCAAATCAAAGGAATTTTTCTACCAGTGTTCTAAACATAGTAATGCAGAACTTTCAGTATATGATATGATAAGCATATTATTATGAGTCTTTCCTTGCGTTATTCTCTTCCAAAGAATCTTTAACAAAGTCCCCGTGTGTGCGTAATTCCTTTATGTGTATTTTTATGAGATAATTTTTACGTGCATCATCCACATGGACTTGCATGTCGGTGTAGAAGTAGAAAAAGACGGCTAACCAGGATAGGATGAATTACTTTAAGGGAGCTTCTTTGGATATGACTCAATTGATCGTATCTAGTAAAAGGAAGCGCACCTCGAGCATCTAATCGTGGAAAATACATAACGTTATGTTGTAAAGATAGGAAAACGACGTGAGATACCTTTACACATTCTCTTACATACATTTAGATACCGTCCAAACACACATATGATCTTTACCATTTCTCTCTCCTGAATCGTTTCAGTTGCTCAGTGGAAGATGCACAGGGATGAGTGTGTGAGGATGTCGTTCCTGAAATTCGATGCAATTAAACACGAGCAGCAAGTTGGAGAGAGAGACTGTTTGAGCTGTGTGTCTTTGTGTGACGTGATATGAATACGAATACTTTGTGTATACGAATAATATAATATGGAATGTCCCTACTCACCTCGATCGGAACACACATATACTCTGAAATCACGTATTTCATGCTTATTCTCATTTGCATTTTGCTTTCATACAATTTTTATAAAAATTGTAACAAAAAAGCTTTCGGTCAAAAAATGTCCATTGTCCATTTCAAATGTTTGGAAATGGGGGAACAAAAATGTACATCTGCATGTGCGTATATATATTTCGTACGGGAATAAAGATTGCTTACAAACAAACGTAAGCGTTTACGCGTTCGACCTCAAGAAGGGTTGCTGCCACACACCGGCCTTTAGAAGTTGCTCTTGTTCTTTCAATGAAATGAATGGACACTTGTATATTATATTTAATTTTTTTTAAATCATTTTTATAAAAATGCAATGTTTTCGTTTTTAATAGCAGTCTGACCTTATGCAAGCTGTACTCCAATGATACTTGTGATCCACATAAAAACATAAACGGTTACCGTGGGCTTTCAATACAAACGACACGGTGGAAATGTGTTTTGCCATGATGTTTTGTGCGTAAACGAACTTTTGGCAATTTTGAACAATTTTTAGATTTTGAATTACGTTGAGCAGCTGCGTATAAAGAGACCTTGAAATTTTACTTTCATCGAAACCCTTAATGTTTTAGCAGCAAAGGAAACCGGTATTTTTTTTGGTTCAACACTTATTCGTGATTCTTTATCGAGAAGTCTAACTTTATCAATAAAGATGTATTCTTGACTTCTTATATGTGATAATTTTGTATAAATGTTATTTGGTATTTAGTTTATCGCTAGTATTTTCGGTAAAAGACACCGTTATGATTCTCCACCTCCGTTCTACTTTTAATTACTAAAATTTGATGACGGAAAAATAGCTATGGTCATGGTCATCTATAGGAAATTTTCTTTTATATATTACTACGAGTTATTCTGGGTGGACAATCGAAATCACTGAGTACCTGTAGTGTAGTCCCATGTAACCCTAACGGTTGATTTAATCAGCATTATGATGACTATGCAATTCTACATAAAGAAAGCAACCGATTGTGACTGGAACACTTTTTCATGACAAGATGAGCAATATATTTAACAAACGGGTATAAGCAAGCAGTGATTATTTATCATTAAGGAGATGTAAAATTCTGGAAATCTTGCAAGTCATCATCTAAATTACTCCTTACGCCTTCCCAATCTGTGTTTGTATGTACAAAACCCTTAGACGATCTATTAAACAGGAGCGTCAACCAATATTCCAATTTCCCCCATCATTATGATTATCCAGTATCTACTTATTGTTTCACATCAAACCTTCAAGATGCCAAAGCCGCAACCTATCTATTTTTTGTTCACTGACCCGCAACCTATCTATAAGAAATTTTTTCTCACATTCAATAGATTTAATTACTGTCCAGGCACAGATGGAGTTTCGGCAGTTGGAAATTAATAAAAAAATAATAATAATTACATAGTTTACAAAAAGGTATAAGAACATTCGTTTTGTTGTACTCCTAACACTGGATTGTCTCCGGACACGAATTTTTTTTCTTACAGAATTTGAGCATAAAAAAGTTGAAACTCATGCAGATGGGAATCATTATCTGTCCGAATAGTCTAGGTAATCTTTGAAAGTGGTTGCATGTTTGCATATTAATCAAATCTACACTCGTTGTTTTGTTTACCACTCTTCTGCCATTTGTCTGTAATGGTAATTATTTTGCAATACATTAATTAATACCTCCTCTAATTGTAGTATAGGTCAGACGTTAAGAGGAGATGATGATCTCATGATGAAGAGACACATACTTAAAAAAAAATCAAGTAGACCGGACCAGAGTCATCGAAATGAGTGGATATATATGCAATTGCACGATGGAAATGAGCCAACAAGAAGAAGAATAGTAGCTGAAAGGGTTATTCCGTCTCTTACCTGAAAAGAAACAACAAAGGAATCCATGATTAGAATCTTATGCATAATCAAGCAATAAAACGTGAAATACTTAACTATTATTGTCCATTCTTCGTTTTTTCCAAACTCTTTGCAAGTAATTGATAAGGCCAATATTGTCTTTGAATAATAATACACGTAACGTACACATACTTTACATACAAACACATTATTTGCTATAACCACATATTCATGTTTCGTTTCATGCCGCCCGAGTGGAAAAAGAAAAAAATATATAGAAGATTCAAATGAACCAGTTGCTTGATAACGTTTGAACGTAGCATCCATAAAACTTGAGAATTTTAAATGAAATAAAAAACAAGACTGTCCACTTGTCAAAGAAGGTGTCAACAGCAATTGAACTATGTTGCATCTGCATATCACCAATATAATGATACTTATTTTCTTGCCTTGTCGTGATCGTGAGTGTGGCAAGGCAAAATGATAACTTATGACGTGAGTGAACAAAACAATGCTTTTCATATCTATATAGCTCTCTTCAAAGTGACTGACAAATGATTGATGATTTGACCTGCATTGTCTCCTTTCCTGAGTTGTTTGTACAAAAAGTTTTTTGGAATAAATTTAGAATTTTAAAAAGGTGGGCAAGTTGTAGCCCACTTTTCATCATCGTGTACGCTAATATAATTCAGGCGACAACATTTTGAGAATCTTTCGTACATTTGTCACCTTTTTCATGTCCTGAATCTTATCAAAATTTTAGTGATATTATATATTCTCAATCACAATCTGAGATGCAATAACTTATGAATGCTCTTTAGTTTTTCTGTTGAAATTCAAGTTCATATAATTGATGTAGACTGTCTCGGCCAAAATATGTCGCAAAAATCAATGAGAACTGAGATTCCTTAGTCTCTGCTGTCATGTCAAGATGAGAATAAAGTCGTTGATGGCCATTCCTTTTGCATACCAAACATTGAGATGTCATGTTCATCTTTCAAACGTTTAAAAAATAATTACATTTTAGACTTTTCAGGTTTTGAATGATACTTTCTGCGCATTTTTCATGATAACCTTGATATTCGTAATCACGTTAACATGATATTTCTTGGTATATTCCTCGTCTCTTATTCATGTCCAGAAACTGCATGAAGAAATATATAAATCACGTTCATATCATATCTTATTTCACTTCACAAGACAAATTGAAGAATTGAAGTGTGTGAGATAGAAATGGTAGCATGCAACATGCATACATAAAAATGAGACGAGCAATAAGAACAAGGAAGTAATATACATAAATGATCATTATCATAATATATAGGTAAAATAAAATCCAACAAAAAATCATACATTTGAAATGAGTTTAATAGGAAGGGTTCAGCGTTCAGCCAGATGCATTTATTACAGAGTATCCCAAATTGATTTAAACAGTTTTTAAAGTTTTACGACTAGGCTACGTCTACGTATCGATATGCGAGAAATTCACTTCTAATTGAAGAAAACAGCTATTTCGTCATTCGATAGGATTTTTAGCTATAACAGGAACACGAGATTTACGAGAAACATGAGATTTATCAGTTGTTGAGCTATTTTTTAATGCATTTGCCTTGCTTTGGATGCCTTGTCCTCATACAAGGAAACATTTACGAAGGTCACTCATACTATTTCTATCTCTAGCAGATTCCATCTATGTGTTAAGGTTAGCAGCATAACCCATTTATTGCATTGCAAGCTCATATAATAATTCACTCCCTAGCTGTACCGGAAAACAAGCCATCGGGAAACACTAGAGGAAGGGAAGTTATACCGAAAGAGAAAAAAAATCCAAAAATATAAAAATCAGGGAGCTCATTTGCATATTACGAGCCAGCTTTCAGTTCTTTGTGTCGTTGCCACTGCTGCAATATGGTTGAATAAGGATAATAAAATGCAAAGGCACATATGTCCATGCACATGTTTACCACTAAAGATTGCTACAGAGTAGCATGTACCTACAATTACATATATTCATGTATTAATGCTCAAACGGTCATACAGAAATTTGATTGCGTTTACGGAACCACAATTTAGAAAGTATAGCCTTTGTGCTGTGGCTGTGAGTCAGTTCAGTAATGTGAAATAAGCCGAAATGCTCAACATTTTACCAAATGGGATTGTCGTCCGATAGTTTCAAAGAGACGGTTATCTCCACATGAAATATAATATTCGTCTGGCGAGTTGCAAGAAAAAAGGAAATGAACCCAAAATTAAGGAAACTTTAGCGACAATTATTGCCATAAAATACACAACTGACTGTGAAAGAATTATAAAAAAAACTAAAAAAAATTCATGCCTCATGAATTTTAATGACAATATGGTAACATGAATATCCTGTCGTGATACCCGGCGGAGACTCCTCTGTATATAAATTGTAATATGCCTACACAGATGCCGGATCTCTCATATGTATTTGCATTCAAAAAACAAAAAGTTTATTCCCCAACAATATTCAAGAAAAGACCGCTCATCATTATAATACAGAAGATTGTACGTCCCGTGCCTAAATTTTTTGAAAAAATCTATTCGTAATGAGTTATTAAGTCTAACTTAATTACTTTTTCAAAAAAATCCTTAAAATTTTTTCAAGCTTTTGAAAAAATTCTCGGTTTCTCAGTAATTATAACGTAAAATGTTAGCATGCAAAGGGATTTTTTTGGCAGAGATAATGAACAGAAGGGGTTTCGTAAACTTTTAGACCAATTGTTCATGCTTTCTTTCAATTCACACCTAGAAACTTCCGACACGCAATCGTCATTTTCATTATATTGAGACGAAAAAATGCGGAAATTTTTTTCTTTTCTAGTTGGGAGCATCCTAATGTTCTCAGCATCAAACGCACAACACACAAAAGTCCTTTCATAGATTAAGAGAACATTTTTTTCTTCCGAATTGGTAAACAGTAATTATCAAATTTTAGCAAAGAGTGTGTGCTGTTTGCTGCGTGGTGTTTCAACTTAAACCAGAAGGGCAGGGCAAATGAACAGAGAACCAAGAGCAGGCAGAGCGAGCACCCACATTTATTTTTTCAAAAAATAAATATGAAACTGACAATGAGTCAATTGACGATGGAGATATGGAGTCACATTGATCTAGTCGACCAGACACAATAACCCTGTGCATGATTTAGAGCAGATGAAATAAAAATGATCACATATTGCCTGTCTTGTTATTTATCAAAAAGTGCCTTGGTGGGCCAGAGACAAAACCGTCAAGAAACAGAAAAATACAATGTAGCAGTCTTCATCTTCAAACATTCAACACATTGAAACAACGTAAAATCTCCAAATAAGTTGATCATGATGAGTACTTTATAATTTTTTTCTTCCTCTGAAATTTCCTTCTCTCTCTCTCAGCTCTTTCATCTCTATCCTATTCTGCACATCATCATTCATACCATGAGGATACAGATACAACTATCACGTCAGCTTTTGGCTGTCTTGTTATGTCAAAAACCTTCAGTCATTATCAGAGCTGCTTCTGAGTACGCATCATGCAACCACATATGCGCCCACTGGTCCAACTCATCTCTCTTCACCATTATTATTATTTGGTGGCCAATTCCCTGTGTGCACACTTGCCCATTCTCATAACGATTCAATAAGTACACAGAGCGTGCTTGATTCCCATTCGCTAATTAACTAAACGCATAATTTGAGCTGAGTTAAAATTGAAAGCAGCAAATTATTAAATCTGCAAATATGCTCTCATAATCCTTCACACAACAGACAAACCTGTATAAAGTAGCCGACCCATCATCTGATTCACAAATTTAGATGAGTTTACCCGTCATCATAATACAAACATCTTCGTGGGAGATCTTTTTCTACCTACCAAATTCAGAGACCGATTATCACGGGCAAACAAAAAAAAGGTTACGCTAGGTATAGATTGTGTAAAAGTTGATGATGATCAGAGAAGGATGATGATTAAGAGATGATGATGATGGGATCATGGAATGGGTGGGATAACTATAGGAAATGAGGAGAAAATCTATATTTTTTTCAAGAATCCAATCCACATATCCAACCTTTCCTAACAAACCTTGTAGTAATCAAGCTATAGCTACTGTAAAAACCGTGAGGGCTTAATAACAATGGGGGTAATTAATATTGACTTTTGACTTTGCTCAGGTCCAGCTCACGAATTCATGATACATTTTCTTGTGTAAATATGGGGCAGTGACAAAAACATACAATCACACATGTGGGCTTTGAATGTCTGAAGCTAAATCAAACTGGGACTTAATTGATGTGATGATGATGAACAAAACAAAAGATCTTACAATGAATGTTCATGGAATGTTACCCCATATGCTCCTTTACGTATGACTGCTGAAATAATTGCTTCTCGAAAAGTGATATGTTATAAAATCCACAGAAATGGCAGATGATAAAATAAATTCTAAAAGGAAACTATTTTTTTTTCATTTTCAAAAAAAAGTTGACTCCATTAAGACACCGAATGAGCCCGTCCTTAATATATGATCAGAGTGTGTTATTTTATAGCTTTTGAACAATAATGTATCATAGAACGTGACTCAATGAATGAATGAATGAAAAGTTTATTTTTTAACGTTTGTCTTCAAAGCAAAAAAAAATCTAAAGATGCCTTACTTTGTTTTTTGTTAAAATTATTGGGATAGGTGCTTACAAGTCTCAACCGTAAAATGAAGTACTTGTTAAGATTCTTTGATGAAGTGTGAAGTTTGCATTTGCATTGCAGTAATAAACGAAAGGCTACATCCATTGACCAGACCAGACTCGACCAGAGTAAGCAAGCATCATAAGAAATAGCATTCAATTGAAGGAAAAGGGGTGAGTTAAAAACAGGTATGAAGATGCCCTCTCTACAAACCAGTTTCAACCCTTTATTTCACCCTCTAACTCACCCTGCTGAGAGAGCTCCGCGGGGTTGCAGCACTCTCTCTGTCAGGTTCGAAAAAGGCTGCCTTTTGCAGCATCTCAGTGAGTTTGCGTACATTCAATTCCATTTATTCATGAAACAAAAATCATTATTCAAAGATGAATTAATTGTTCCAACACACTGACATGAATACAAGTCAATTCCATACACATTATACTGTATACATGTTGTATTTTAAACGACAGTATTTACAAAACCAATTAAAAACTTTCTTTTCAAACTCTTTGTATTCTCCCAAAATGAAATTATTAAGTAGCTGTTTTATATTGACGCAAGTCAATCAGTTTGCTATCATGTAGATTTTTGACATAATGAATCCAAACTATCGTAAATGCAATCGCACTAATAAAAGAGCATGTAATGAAATAAAATAAATAAAATCGTTTCTGTATTTCCTCAAGTAAATTGCAGGAAATGTCAAACAATAAAAGCTAATTTTCATTTCTAGTTGTTTACGCCTTTTGAATGACGCTCTGTCCTCATATAGGCGTTCACACACACAAAAGTCTATAAAGAAATTGTAATTTATTTTTAGCAGTTAAGAACTATACGTACTACTATTATTCTATTTTTTGAACTCAATCTTCACCACCAATTCCCATTATAGATTTTTTTATAAAATCCTTCTTGTCTGGTTGGGAAATCATGATAAAGTAGTTATTAAACTATTATAGAAGTGTGTCCATAATGGCTACCTGAAAATGTGCAAGTGACATCAAAAACGTGTCACATAATGGCAAAAATTTAGCCATCAAGGACAAACTTATGCATGTGTAGTAGTTAAGTGTAGTTTCATGATGACTATAATACATACAGTATACCTACCAAAAGATGTGTAATGGCCAACCTCCAATATTGTAGGACGAAACACAATAAATAATTGCATAATTTTCATTATATTTCAGGTATTGAAACACATTTTCATTATGAATATAATGGAAAACAAAATGTCGTGCTACAAACAGAGAAAATGAAGTTAAACCAAAAAAAAATCCAGCTCACGTTACAAAATAATGGTGGTGTTGTGTTGTGTTCACGTTTCACAAATCAAGGGAAAAAGACATGACTATACCGTGGAACAGTGGCTTGCGTGTATCAACTTTTATTTAGGGTCCACCCATTTACAAAAGTGATGAAGAAATTTATTTATTTTGAAGTTTTCATTTTGGGTTAATATTTTAGGCCACACACACTGCATGCAGCATGATATGTATTTGGAATTATTGTAGATTGCTTACCCACATTCATCTGTCATACTCATTTACTACTATTTAAAGTACAATATAAAATGTCTTTTCGCTATTAAAAAAAGTAGGTACGAAAGTGAGATAGCAGAACTGTTCTTGCAATGGCCACTCAAGTAGTAATAGGCATAATGATAATAATAGTTTTGACGGAACAAAATAAAGCCCACGAGAGTATTATTGGGACTTTGAGCATTATTGGGAGGGTATATACAATATGATGGGGCATGGTCCTTTCGTCTATCTAAATACCAATACTCATACTCACTCAATTCAAAGTGCACGCAAGGTACATATAATTATATGTGTCTATTTACTGTTGTGGCATATACATACTCACGATATGGTTTGAACGGGAAGACTTTCGACTGCTGCATTTCGCAGAGTATGAGTAACAGAAATTGGGACCATTGTCGTTGTGAATGTATCTGCTGAGATTAAAGTGTAAAAGCTTATGTCTGAAACTCTGTGTGTATGAATGTGACTGCCTGTTGGACTTCATTCACTTTTGTCATCAGGCGTTGTTAGCTACAATATCTTATATCCTCGGAAGCTACGTTTACATAATATAAACTTATGAACATTCATTTATTCTTGCATATTATATAATAACCGCTACGCTGCCTATTTTCAATATTGTATGTATCTTTTTAATTTTTCAACTCAACCGACATCAACGCTATAAATAATTATTGACACAAAACTACCACTCTACCAATTAAAACTCTTAATTTAATATTAACTTAATGATATCCAACGAAATAATTTTTATTTGGTTAATGACACTATGGACAATCGTTGAATAACGACATTGAAAAGTAATAGCATGCATCTATACATATATAAGGTAGTCAGTGATATGCATAAGTAAGGGGTTTTATACGCACAAGTTTTTCAAAAGGTTACAAAAGTTCCTTTTCAGATGTTATACTATGGTCTTGGTTTCCCAGAGCGGTTTTCGTGGCTACCCGATGCCATCTGAATAAGCCAAGTCTGGAGAGTACATATATAGCAAAGTGTTCTAGTGTGACTTTACATTGTCAAGAAACCTAACGTAACGTGTGTTCCTGGAGTGTTTCCCCATTGGGTTCTTTCATACTACATAATAATTACTACACCTTTTGTACCCTAGCATTGCATTAGAGCTAGGTTGCATTTTTTTAAAAAGAAAAGTAAAGAATTGATGACTTGCTCTTATTGATTTCGACAACAACAAAAAAATTGTGGTAATTACCATTCATTTGCTGACTTCAAAGCGTGTAATTGCTACTTCAACATAGGGATTATTGAAAAGCTCATAATTTTATTGTATGAAAAGATATATGATTATATAAAAAACAATGATTTCAAAATTTTGCTGCAGGACCTAAAGTAATAAAAATGGTTCTTTGAAGATCACCGGAGACGGAGACTGGGGGAATGGTGTATCATCATATATTTTTTATGCTGTATGTAACACATTAGGTATCATTTGTATGAAGACTAAATTTGTACTAGTTACTGCATTGTAATAGTTCAAGCCCAAGAACAGGACATGACATGACTCTCTACATGCATTAGGGCGTTAAGTAAGCCCGTGAACATCTAAAGCTCAAGAAGCTTTCTTCTGCCACCAGACGAAGGACCGCCTTTTTCCTGCGTAAAAAAGCGTGGAACTTCCTATTAGTACGATTCGCCCCCACATCACTTCACGTACACACACATTTGTGCTCTACTCCATGACGAAAGAAACATCCTATTCAAGCTGGGAAATAGTGGTAAGTGGTTGATTTTTTTACAAGGGACAGCACTCCTCTCTCTCTCTCTCATTTCTTTTTCAATAACGCATACAAAGCCAAGAAGCAGACTCTGAGTGATGCTGCTGATACTACTGTCATTAAGAAGTTCAAGTGGGGAGATAGTAGACAGACACACACATACACACAAAAGCCCACAAAGGTTTCTGATGACTGCTCATGCTTAAAATTTAAAAAAAGTAAAGAGCAATAAATAAAGAATTCCTCCATGCTTTATGGTACTTTTAGTGCAACCAATCTGACTTGACCAAGTCGTTTCTGAATTTCCGACATTATCTTCTATAAGATAATTCATTCATCAAACTTAAATTTCCTCCACCATCTCCCATATTACTTACCTCCATGCTGCAAGGAGCAATATAAAATATCAACAACAACTTCTTCTACTTACTCACTTTTGTGAGTCTCTGCATGGGAAAAGCTTACTCTCCAGAAAAACAAAACCACATGAACAAAAACCTTATTATAGTAGTAGCACTACCTATAAAAAGCAACACACCACCACCACACAATAACTCTTCTCAAGCTGCCCTATGCTCCTCCTATAGTTGAAGAGCTATTCTCATTGCACACTTTTTTAATAAGTGTACACGTATAGCTTTCAATTTTCCTCTATTTCAAGTCATTCAAACTCATCCATTGTAGGACTCTTAAAAGAGCTTAAGAGCCCAATTAGTTAGTATTATACGTGGTGGATATGAGTAATTAAATTTTTAATAAATTTCTTGACAGTGTTTTGCAGAGCAAAGTTGTGTGGGCTCTCTTTATATATGTATGCACAGGCTGTGTACACACACACACACACTCTCTTCGGAGCAAGCAATACCATGCCATCATCATCAAGTTTAACATAATCCTTATAAATTTGATGAAATGAGAACTGCTTACGATAGTAAAAACATGAGAGATGAGATACATACTCAATGTGACTGACTGACGACTGCCTCCCTCCGTTGAAAGTATTTTCTTTCACGTAGATGCTATTATCGTATATATTTTGCTTCTTTTTCTGAGAATGTAAGATGTATCATCATCAGCATCACCATCATCATCATCGTGAGAGACAAGATACAAAGTATGAAATGTGAAGGATCATCTTAATTTTAGTTTTCCACGGAGTTTCCCCTCTCCAGGGCTTTTAGCGTTTCATAACTTCCTATATTATCCTTGCCTTGAAAGCATGATACAACGGAAAATGTTGAATGTTGAAGTGAATGTATATAAGCACATAACTTCACAACTGACTACTATGATGGTGTATGAGCTCCGTGGTGGAATGTGAGTTGAACGTATAAAATTTCATAAAAATCGTAGCGCTTGGATAGGCTTGAAAAGAAAAATAAGTCGAGAGAGAGAGGGAGAGAGAAAGAACGATATGAGAAAGTGAAGTCCAATTTGTTCCATGTCAGAGGCATAATAAGATGATGATGGCACAAGAGGCTCGTTCCCTTGTTATCCTACTAGTAGTTCCTCCTGACTCTTTAACTTTATTTCGTTTTTTATGTAGAAAGTGCCCGAGAAAGAAAAGTCTACCTTTTCTATATTGTGTTGCAGCAGCATGGACCTGCATACACACGGTGGCTATATATATGATCATAGAGGCTTCTTAAAAGCTAAAAAGTTTGTGATAAATGCAAAACTAAATTTACGTGGAGTACTTACTGAACTTAAGCTGATTAAGAAAAATACTGTAAACAAAATTAATAAGCTTAAGAACTTGTAGGGAGCTGGAATATGTGCATATTTTTACATAATTTAATAACACTCGAGGGCCTTTCCAAGAATTCGTAGTGAAATGTAGTATTAAATGTTCATTTTTTTTGAAAAAAAAAGTTCACCACAATCATTAAACTTTTATTTAAAAAATTTGCATGTCATCTACCTGTCAAATTCAAAACAAAGCTGCTTCTATATTCGTTACAAAACAGAAAAATTCTAATTTCGTAAATGTCAATGACAATTTAGGGCAGGTTAGACAAGGAAATGTGCCAGCAAGTCATCAGCAGTAAAAATGAAAAATATAATATGCAGTCGAATAGCAATCACATTGAGATATTTATGTTATGCAAGCAAAATTCTCCCTAAAATCCGGTTACATACGATTCTGACAGTATCATTTATTATCCACCTGTTCCCCCGAAATAACACTAACATATTAGTTTCATAATTCCACTATTTTCCACAAACCCAAACCAAACAACCTTTGCCAAAAAAAAAGTTTACCAAGCAAAAGAATGCAATCTCACTTTTGCCACAATAAATATGCCACAAGGAATAAGCCCACAAATGCAAAAAAAAAGTCGATTTCGACTTTAGTTGTACTAAATGTGCAGGTGTTCTGGAATGCATTACGTCAAGCAAATTCTCATACTAATTGTAAGTTACAGGCAAACAAAATATATAAAACACAAAATATAGCAATATGAAATATTCTTTTAAAAAATCCCCGCTGTCAGTTTTCTTTAGCAAAAAAAATGCTCAAGATTCAGATCTGAATTCTTGGAATAATGAACAAAGCTACTAATAAAGTATTTAATTATTTATTCCAATTTATTATTGTTTGTGCAAATCTTTGTTACAGGTGAAATTATTAATGCTTTTATACTTGGTGATACGAAAAACAGTTGGCAAATCCGACTTTTTTTCTTCTCATTTTTGGTTTAATTCTCGCAGTCTCCCACTCCCAACTCAAACTTAATGATTATTTTCATCAACCTCGAACTATTAAAAGCTGAGGAGGATTAATGAAAAAGTTGGTGAATATAAGATTGGAACTTGCATCAAAAGTAGAAAGTCAATCCCCTCCTTATGATAAGACGTTGCAATACTTACCAGCATAACAATGAGTCTCACATAAATTGACTGCATATGTTTGCACAAAATCCAATAGGTATTTTAATCTCCACATCAGGTAATCATCAAGAAAAAAGCCAAGACAAGCTTGTTAAGCTGTAAGTAGGTAGTTCCAAAAAATCATTATTTGCCATTTCATGCCAATGACTGAAACAACTTGCCGTACGTACACACTATCTGCATTATAATTTAGCTGTGTAGGGAATTGTAGTAGCAAGCAACTGCATTTCTACCAAGAACAAGTCATTCGCAGTTACTGAACATGTAATGGGAAATCTTCGTTTCGCATTAAATTATGGCGATAACAATGATCTGATAGTCCGGTAACTGAGATTCATGACAAACTTACGTGATGAGCAAAAAGACCTTGAAATCATTAGTCGATGCAGAAGCACAAATGTATAAAAGACCAGTTTATTTTGGCCACAGGGTTTTGCGTACACATTCATAAATGCAGAAATGTGTGAAACTTTATATGCAAACAGAAATACACAAATTCAATTCAGCAAAAGAACCTCTCTGAGATGAGAGACCCAGAATGGGTGCATTCTCATGCACGTGTACAACTTTATATAGCTAAAAGGCGCTTGGCCTATCAGTTAGAATGGATGGGAAGACAACATATCAAATCTATTCAATCTATTATGCAAAAAAACGAAACGTTCAGCAGAAAACGAAAGGGTGAGCAGATCCACTCAAATGAAATTATTACTCAGTCAGTCAGATATACCCATTAAACGCAGGTAATTTCAATGCATTCTCGTTTCTGCTGCTATAAAAACAACTGCACTGGAATCCTACCAAAATTTTACATAAATGCAAATGATGCTCTGATGATGATGAGATCGTCTTTGAAAAGTGAATCATGAGATTTGAGTTTATTGTGGTGATCGGGTTATGTAAGGCTGTAATGTAAGATGCTGTTTGCTATAACAAGCTCTCTTTTATGATCACTATATTCAAAATGCGAAATAAACCTGCCAACAGAGTCAAGGGACAGGATATAGGCAACCGGTGACCATAATTATTATTGAAGTTGTGAAAAGGAATTCTCTATTTTATCTACGATATGTTTCTAATAACGTTATAAGCCATGCATAATGCATAGCTTAAATTTTCTTTGAATATATATTCAACTTGACCTTAGATATGAAAGGCCTATCTGACCTTATCCAACATTCTAACATACAGTGCAGACACCATAGTCATCCTGAACTACTTGCTTTTTTTTAGCTTACTAATCATCAAAGGCCCAAATTGATAGCCAATAATACCACTGAAGAAAAAGGTAGTTGAACATAGTGTATACATTACATCAAACAAAAAAACTGGTTCCTGGCCAAAAGTCAATGGAGCATTGTAGTACTTTACATAAAATGCAACTGACAAAGCCTCGCTTAATCAAATGTGCACTTTTCCTTGCGTGAAAAAATCTCTGCACTGAGATTTTATATTCAATGCAAGAATTAGCAAAGCACTTTCTACAAAAAAAATCCAGACTTGAGAGATTCGTTGAGTAGGACAGCTGCAAATAATCACCATCATTATGATTGCAAAACCAGATTTTACGATCCAACCATTTCGTTTGCTCCACTGGATGAGATTAGACAAGGGAGTGTGTGTGTACTGGACAAGATGAAACAACCTGGGAAAAGTCGGTGTCTTCATATTAAAGCATTGAAATTTGCATGCATGCTTAGTTTTAAAATAATGTCGAATTTTCAACCAAACCAACCCATTGCATTATTGAGAATGTTTAGAGGAGAAAAAAAACCTGTGTGATAACTATAACATGATAAAAGGTTTGAAGAGTAACAAAGCTAACGATTTCAGGGACAAGTTCACTACACATTGATATGCATGGTAATTGTCAAATGTGACATGTTGAAGCTCATGCTTGGGTTCCTTAATCTCAACCTAATATGGAAAAGAGATACTCTACCACTCCACTCTCTCAACTGCTCTCTCGAGAGTGAATAGAATTTTGTATATAATCTAGAAACAAAGCTGGTGCAACAAGTATCCAAATATTGAAATGTCATGTATCTTAATCCACCAATTTCCATCCTTGACAATATATTTAATGATCCACGATTAAGAATTTTCTGTTCAACTAGCTAACAACATCGTAAGTCATAATTGTCATGTAGCATTCTCACAATTGTCTCCAAAACTGAAAGCCGGTTATATGCACCAACCAACATTTGGATTTAAAAGAAAAAAGATCGTCCGCTGCTGTGAAGACCATGTCAGCCAGCGTCAGCGGACATATACATGCATCCAGCTTAGCTCAGCATTCATTTAAATCAACAGCTTTGATTCAACCTTTCACGTTTCATCCCTCCAAGCAAAAGGGAATCCTTGCAAAAAAAATGGTGGCCTTCAAATTCAAACGATGCCTGCTCCATATGATGATATGCAATGTGTTTGTGTACTTAGTCACATACAGAGCATGCAAGAGTACACATGATAAATATAAGTTTGAATAGGCATAAAAAGGGAATGTAAGTGTTTTTGTTGTCACTCGGACAATTGTAACACCCCGGTCGGCGGCCTCCTGATCCACACGCAAGGAGTGAAAGAGTCCGTCATCAGAAATTGCATGACCACAACAACCAACCGCACCACCAACCTCTAGAGTGCAGTCCTTATATTCACATTTAAAAGACAATGTTCAAACTCAAAGAGTCAGTCCTTTTATTATATGTATGTACTACCTCATAAAATAAAGGCTCTGCGTTTCACAACTATATCACATCGTATATCGTGCTCTGTGCCTGGACTTTAATTCATGTGGGACACCGATATATGCTCTCACAGCACTTTTGTTGCTTTAAATATAAGTGAATGTAATGTATGGATGTATGGGATTATGGTGATGATCATCTCTTCAGTTGTTGTAAAAGTGTGAGTGTATACACAGAGAAATACGGTGGGCTCTAACTGTCAACTGTCAATCAATGTGGATGTTTATCAATTTCTTCATTTAATTGGTCCCTGTTCACTCCACTCTCACATTAGTTGATGGACGTACGTGTCTCATGAAGAATGATTCATTGTAGAAAAAATGGCCATTTCCAGCCTGTAATTATCTTTTAGTATTTCATACATCAAGTCACGAAATATTCTGACAGGAGAGTGTAGCAACGACCAGCTACAAATATAGTTTCCAAAAAATACAATCCTCCTTTTTACCTACCAATGCTATACTAGTTACAGTTTTTAACTTCTCATACAAAAACCACAAATTTTCGTTATTTCATTCTCGGATATCCCCTTCTATGGACAATATGATGAGTGCTTGTCTGTGTGAAACAAGGGAATCTTTAATTATTGAAACACCATTTTTGAAAGTAAGCCATTATTTTTGAGAGCACACGATGAAATACACACAATACTAGGGCTGATGACCACTTTCGGTTGATCAAAATTGAAAGAAGACTTTGTTTTTTACATTCAGTCTTTTTGGTTTGTTGATTGGTATATTTTTACGAATGCAAACTATCTATCTAGTCTAGATACATTTCTTATAAGGGTAGAGTCCTATGCGTACACGCTTAATTCAACGTGTCATTCTTAATTTACAAGAAGCAGGCCATGTTTCAGACTTTTTTTCATTGAGAACTAATCTCCAGCAAACAAATATCATCCATTCCATATTATTATTATTATAATTTTTGCAACAGTTTAATAATATAAGAGCGTTGGCTGTTGGTGATGGTTGAAAAAGTGTAGACATATATTTTGCAGACATATATAATATGAACGAACATGTGTAAAATATATACGCTTTCATTCAGGATGTACTGACAAAATGCATACACGTCTATCTCATTAAATATTCTTTTACACAGATACGAGAGAATTTTATGATCATGGTGGTTCCGGAGAGCCTACTACTGCAACGTTATGTTCCACTTCATTACTTTCAGCACTACACACAGGGCTCTACTACAAAGAAAGGCTTACATTTTACAATTTATACGGAGAGAAGCAAAAAGAGTATGCCTCCATCCTATTTAACATTCCCTCTGTCTTTCCCATTTTCTGTTTTGTCTCGATTTTCTCTGTGTAGTCTTTTCTACTTGCCGATAATGTTCCATATAGTACACAAATAACAACGGCATGCATAAAACTTTACAAAAATTCTGAAAAGTTCTTTTCCTTCTCAAGAAAGTTGAAAGACGTATAATTTTCATGAGCCAAAGTTATATACACTCACACAAGGAAAAGAGAAGGGAACAAACAAAAAAGACGCAATATTATGGCCACCACCACTTACATTTTCTACCATTTGTTGAAGTTAAAGCTATATTATGATGTTTCTCTTACATGGTATTTTCATACAATGGAGAGAGTACAAGCTGCATAACAAGGATATATTATATAACAACAAGCCCAGTGTTTTCTCATTTGAAAAACGGAATTTCACTCTCTACTTCAAAAAGTTTCCTTAGTCTCTCTGAAAACGAAATCTTACTTCTTTTCCACTTTCTTTTCATACACTTCATACACTTTTATCTGGAACGTGCTTGTCCCTCTTTTGAATATTTTTTTTCCTTCTATATTTTCATATATGAGAGAGGCACATGGTTGCCATTTGAAATGGAATCAGCTCGTTTGGGGAGGGTAAAAAGGAAGTAAAAAGAAGCATCTTTTAAATAAACATACATTTCCTCTCTTTCGGAAGAATTTTCATTTTGACAGAATTAGACTTGTTTTACCAACTTTGTGGTTTTATCTCTTTCCTCTTTACCGTTCCGTCGGACTCAAAATCTTAATGTTTAAGTAAGGATGCATTTCTAACAGATGCTGTGAGATATGTTTTGCACATTATGTTTCGTTTGTAGATTATTACATTGCAAGTAGGTATATATTCAAGGGAATCTTTTAGTCGTTTGAAGAGCTGCAATGTGGATTTTTGTAGAAACACATATCTTCCCCTTTAACTGTATGGAAACTTTGTATGATTCCACACATCATTGGAAGCTTTGTATATGATTGACCTGCAAATGCAAATAAAAACTTTTCCCGACATTGGCTAGACAGTTTCAGCCCTTTCGTGATTATACTATATACTACCCGACTTGTTTTTTGGCTTTTGGTTTTTGTTATGAATTTTCATCATTAATTCTTTTTCATAGTATCAATTTTTAAAACGTTAATCAATTAAGAAAGATAAAGCATTGATCATAAATGAGCAAGCACACGTATGGTACGGTAGAAATGGCGTATTTTAGTTTTTAGCATAAAATTTTGTTGGAATGAAATTTAATAGTTTTGACGCAACACTTTGATGTTCATGTTGACTCTTATTATATACCTAGCATCAATATATGTACGTAACTCCAGAAAATTAAAAGTGAGTACATGAAAAAGGCTTGGAAAAAGTAATCAGTAGGTAAAAGTTAAACCTGAAAACGTATCCTTTTATTTATCTTAGTTTAGTGAAAATACACGCCTCATCATTTATTATGAAGCAAATGGGCCATAGCATTACTATACCTTAATTTTTAGCCTTCTCTCTAGACTTTCTTTTTCTCCTCTTTTCTATAAACACACTATCACTATCTAAAAATCTATGTTCACTCCTGCTCAGCCTTTTGTACTAAACTACCATTTTCAGAGCCACCAACCAACCTTCAAAAATTGAGCAATTAAGAATATGGGGTTTCCTTAAATAATATAAAACGTTCATTATACCTTTGAGCTGTAAAAAGGAAAGAGAACGATGTTCTAGACCTACCCACTGTGTGTACACACATACACACTTTTTACACGACATTTCATGCACAACCCAAAAAGAAAAAAAAATCATTTGTTTTGTTAGTTGGGTTCTATATACCAGATAGTGCTCATGCTCATGTCAGCTTTGTCATGCAACAAAAGGGCGTTCCCTTCACAATTTATTTTGTAAGAAGAGCACGGTAGTGGATTAAAAAAGAACCTTTTCCAAGGGATGAAAATAAAAAGCCTTATGCATTTGTTTAGTAGTATATTTTGTTTCCAAACAATATGGCTCTTACACTCCTGTCATATTTGTTTACTTCAGCTCTCCTCAGGTCAGTGGTCTATATGTCCATGCAAGAAATACAACAACCTTCATATTATTCTAAAGTCCTGAGCTTAGCGTTTTTCAAAAGGATTCATTTCTGTTTGGACAATCCAATAATGCCATATTTTTAAACGAAAAGTTTCAAGAATACAAAACAGCTCAAGCAAGAAGGAACTTTTTATATATCAAAAGTAATGGTAAATTGTAAAAATGAGTGTCATATAAAAAACTCAAGAGGGACTGCAGTTACAGAAGCATAGTTTCTTTCGTCACAGGGACTTACATAATATACATTTATATTTACCTTGCTGAGCCAATAAATCGTCACAATATTGTAAACAGTGTATGAGTAAACTTACAACATGATAAAAGTCAACTAAAAGTCCGGTGGTATAATGTCTAATGAAAATACATTGTATGAAAACTGCCCTTAAAGTTGACATCCCAACTCGTATACATTCATAATCTTCCTTTTCCCCAAGGAATTGAATAAAATGCAAAATAAGAGCAGGCTTGGACTGCTGTTGCTGTCTTTTAAAGGAAAGGGAAAAGCATACGGTTGAGTAAACTAACGGGGAATAAGAAATCGTTGATGGTAATAATGTGCCAAGAAGCTTTCTTTTTGGTCTACTCATTTCGGCTACAGGAGAAGTAATCATTTTCCCAGGTACGTACATACGTGGACTTTACCCATCCACCTAGCCGCCCCAGCTACCTACTACTACTACCTACTCTCCACCTACATATCTTTTAATAACCTGGGGACAAAGTACATGAAGCTTTCCTTTTTCTCCTTTCATATCATATAATCAAGATAAAAGTTGTGAAAAAGTCACTTTTCCCATCTTGCTTTCTCAACTTTTCTTTTATATTTTCTTTTACTAAAGTCCTCAGCATACGCGGATATACTCATCTCTGGTTCGTAGCAAGAATACTCGTGTAGTAGTAGAACGTACTTTGTTTCAGGCCAATGGTAGCTAAAGTGAGGAGATGAGATGTATATATATAAATGTATATACATGTATTAGATGAAAAGGTAAGGCGCTTTCTTCTCAAATTCATAGTCTTCTTTTTGCCTCTGTCAAGAGAAAAAGGGCGAAGGTAGATAGCTCCATGCACTCACTCACGTAAAGTTTAATTTCGTTCATTCTTTCAAAATTAAATACCCTGGAAAGTACGTTGAGTATCGTTTTCTTCGTGTATGTGTGCGTCGTCCCTATATAATAAAGCAGCTTCTTAGCTCATTCTGGAAAGAGTATAGTATAGTGCTTAAGTTGAAATTGTAGGCTGATGCTGTAGTCATCATACTCCCAAAGGACAAAAAAAGAAAGGAAAAAGGGAGGGAAAGACGTCAGATAATGAAGAAAGAAACGAAGCAAGGCTTTTTCGGATGGGACACTAAGGAAAAAGAACACGAAGAAGATGAGAAAAAGAAGAAAATTTTCGAAGAAAGATGAGTACACTCCCCGTGGCGCCCGTTCCTACCGACTGAAGAATGTATGAATATAAAATGGGATTCTTTCAACGATGACGTTATGCTATATAGTTTATATGAAATGAAATGATGGCTAGGATTAGAGTGGTCCCCTACGTAATTTTTAGAAACCTTGTTTTCGTACATATCAGAAAAACATGGGAAACCATGCTTCACATACAGAATTTGATTGGCATCGTCGTGGACATGATGTGTATATTATATTTTGCATTGGTGGAGCTCAAATAACCAGGGCTGTTTTGTACGCAATACGTTGTATCGTTATTCAAATATTTGATGTAAAAAGCTTTTGCATTGCCTTCAAGTTGATTTTCTTCTATACAAGCATCATAGCTAAAAACAAAATATACTATACATTGGGTTTTTTTTCTGGTACTCTAGGCTAATTTACATAAAACAAAGTACCTCGAATCGTCTTAATGAAGAGGGTGGGATATAGTGGAAATTCAGTAAATGAATAAGGAAGCTGAAAATAGATCTGCTACGATCTGCTTTTTAAGGGAAACTATCTTTATAAAACGAAATTAAAGAATGCGTATCTTCTACTTTATATGTACAATGTGTTTGGGTTGGGATTGCTTTGGCTGAGTGAGAAAAAGAAAAAGGAAAAAGAAGGGAAAGGAAAATTCTCATTACGAAATTACATTCGTGAAAAGAGAGAAAATAACGTTCTACAGAAGGCTTCTGCTCGGTCTTAAAGAAATAAGCAATGCAGGCAAGCATTCAAGCTTACATATAACGGTTAGTGGCTCTCATACATTCGATAAAATGTGTTGAGGCTATCATGTAAATACACTCTTTGAACAAAAACATGTATATATATGCATATATACAATGTGTGCTGGTAGATATAAGTGAAAGTATAACAAGTTTTGAAGAAACAACTGTTAGAGAGGATAAAAAGAAAACGAAATTTGAATAGCTTCGCCACTGCAAAGAGAGAGAGAGAGAGAGAGAGAGGGACTTTTCCATTCGAAATTCTCAGAAGAAGAGAAAAGTTGCTTCAGGATTCTAAATAAAAAGTTGGCGACAGAAGAAGAAAAAGGGATGAGGAGGCTTTTTCTCAAGTTTTATGTATCAGTGGAGAATGAAATTTCTCTCAGAAAAAGTATATACATATTGCACATCACACAAAAAAGACGCACTATATGTTTATACCTACATAAGTACATATACATACACTCTACTTTGCAATTATGCTGAGATCCCATGACCCGTGATGTGATATACAAGTAAACGAAAAAGAATTTTACATGGTCGGAGACAACACACTCCCCAAGACTTTTTCGTAAATGAACACCATTATACGAAATGAAGAATGGAGTGGATGATGAAATGGAATGAAGGCCTCTTAACTTGACTCTCCAAACTCTTTTTCCACGCAGACTTCTTTTTCCGCTTTTGATTTAACCAACTGCAAAAGAAGTAACGAAAGTAAAAAAGAAGTTCCTGCCAGAACCAGAGATTTTACATTGCAGGGAAAAGGAGCAGAAAGAGAGAAAACTACATAATTCTTTTTCTGCCGGATGATGATGGTGATGGTATGGTGAAAATGAGGGAAGGATCGATACATGAAATGTAAAAAAAAATCCACCACTTTTCTACATTTCTTTCATGGTCTCTCCACCAAAAATGCTAAAACTGGTTTGTGTAAATAAAGTAAAACTCTTTTTATGCTACACATATTTTTACACATGCACTATATTAACCATATCCAATACAATTTACCATTGAAAGAAGTGTATCGTATAGACATCAGCGTTATGCATAATGGATTTCAGAATTTTTTTCATAGACACATTAATGCATTCAGGCTATGGCTTAAACCATAAAAAATGGTGTGTAGGAACTTCGACAGACCTTGTCTTTTTTCATTAATTTAGCGGCTCACACATGAAAGATTGAAGAGCATGGTAGCTAAAACAGTCAACTTTTTCTGTTCATGCGATTCATGCTACGGTATACGCTTCAGGATCTGACAGCTCATCAGTCATTTTTGGTGTGAAAGGACTGTGGGTTTATGCAAGGAAAAATATGTATTTAGGGTAAAAAGGAACAATTTTTCACCGAGTAAATCCATATCCACACAAGGAATGTGAAGCGAAACCTCTTAAAATGCTTTGTTAACGCATAATATTTTTATATAAATGATGGGGGTATCCACGCAGCCCAATTTACATATAGTTACTAAAGTTGTGTGGTGCAGTTTTGTGTTCATTGAATTAATTTTCATAGTCGTACGTACCGTTGGTTTTAAATTATCTGCAAGGATACTAAAAGTACAAACCCACGGACCAATACGATGATTGTAATTCTTTGAAAAACATGTCTATTTTTATGCAAAATTTAAATTTTTCATGTAAGGTCATCAATATATGTAGATACTAATTTATCCGACTATCCCAAAAAATTATGTAAATAGATCAAATTAGCGTGATTGAATTGAATCAGAGCCGAGCCAGTGGTTTTGTCGGTTTAAAAAATCCAGCCCAGCATCATTGATGATAAAATCTGCACTCGTTTAACTTTGCATTATAAATTTTTTATCTAATGTACACGATATTTAAAGTATTAACCTAAGCTATAAATTCTGATTGCTCATTTGAATGAAAACTACCATAGACGTTAGCCAACGCAACTATTACTTGCCATAAAAACAAATTTTCATCGACGACTTGAATGAATATATAGATTATGCTTCTTAAGGCTCAACTGGTTTCCAAATAATGGATAATTTGTAAACAAATTATGCAGAGAAAAGAGTCTGAACTAGAAGCCTCACACACACACCCTCATTATCACATATTATACTTCTATTACCATTGTTCACATGCACACACATTTGCCTAATTCAATTCAATCCCTGTTTATACTAATGATCATAATTTTTCGTCATAAAGCTTGGGTGATCCTTGAAAATTTAAAAGATATTATGCACCTTGAACGATCCAGTTCGAATGAAACAACATATAGGTTATTAGCTTTGGGTGGCTTCAGCATTATTTTTTTGGACATGATAATGATGAACCACTTCTTAAGTTTGCATGAGTGAACCAAGGAAATGATCTTGAGGAGACGAAGAAATTGGTCTTTAATCTTGTTGCGGACACAAGGGGGAAGGAGGAAAATGTAATGTATAAGTAAATCGATTCGCATGTCGCTCCTTTTTTTTATATCGTGCATGTTTTTGACCGATCAAAGAACAACAACGAAAATGATGATCCTTCATTCTGTATGATATTTTGTTTTGGCTATGCATATTGAATGAATGTATACGAAGCACATACTACATCTACATAGATACATGCAAACAACGATGATTACTTAGAATTTCGAAAAGACAACAACAGGCCTAATAAACGTTTTATTGGAGTATAAACTTGGAGAGCACATAAGCTCTTGTTTGCTGGTGAATAAATGCGGTCTCCTGAAAGCAACAGTGTATTATGCAAGGATAATCTTTTGAGCGTTTAGATGCACGATGCACACCTATAGTATCTCTTTTTGAGAATCCTCCTGGAGAAGTCAATGAAGAAAAATAACAAGAAGGACGAAATTGCTGGGGAACAAGGGGTTTTGAACTCTTTTTTACGAGCAAACCACACATCATTCCTGTGCAATTCTAACTGATGAAAATGTCGAAAAGCTGATGATCAAGATCAAGTTTCTGCTACTAAATGTCACGCTATCTACTTAGAGAATCTTTTTTGCTAGTTTTAATGAGCATTGTAATACCAAGAAGACATGCAAGTCTGCACCACAATCGAAAAGCCATCCCTTTTTTCCAATATGTGGTGGATCACCTAGTAGTAGTGCGCTTTTAGAACTTTATACGAATGCACTTTAATAACAACTATCAAACAGATTCTCATTTCTTCTGCTGCAACTATCAAATCAGCTTGCCCTTCTTAAGTGGGATTTTTGTCGCTTTGATAAAAATGACAGAAAATGACACACAAGAATGTACTTGGTATATAATCCATTCCAACATTGTGAAAGTAAATACACACAACTCAGAATTCACAAGTTCGTGCCAGCTATCTGGTGCCTATCATTCTGAATTCTGAGTTGGAGTAGTATGTACGAGAGTTGACATACATCTGTATATATTTACAAGCAAGAAGTATCAGTATGCATGCATAATTAGATGCGGTCTCAAAAGTTTAATATATTTATGTACTTCTCACCGTAGCGTAGACCAAACTCACAGTATTCTGATGAGTTATAAAAGATAGGACTTCAATAATACTATATATATGATGAAAGGAATAACTACACTATTAGCTCTTCTGTTTGATAAATAAACGGGTTCCTTTATTCTTTACAAGCCAGGAGGCAAGTAATTAGGGAATCCGTTTATACCAGCAAGTCATTTCTCACTCAATTTATGAATACGCGTTTCCCTACCCATTATCAAATTGATGGCAGTCATCATATGTTTTAATTTTTAACTTGAGTAAGTAGAAGGAGAGACGAACTACTGTCATCGTCACAAAAACTAGAAATGTCAATTTGTGTGACTGTCCATTCTGTTTCTTCTGCAAGCAATGTTTGTATAGTGACAGCTGAATGAACAACGAACTATGTACGTTTTCAATAATACATACGGAAAAAATCAGTCTTGGCCCGGCGAGGATAGCCAAAGCTGAAAAACAACATGGGGCAAACTTTTCCAAAATACCATTCGCATCCATACCTTCAATTGTGGGCATAATGAGAAACCCTTGCCGTAATTGGATTGCAAGGAAGACGGAAACAGATCTTACCATTTATGACATAACACATACATCATGATAAAAAAAGTGAAATCTTACAATTTTATAAACTATGTATATATTTGAATTTTGACCATTGTACATTAAATCCAAAATAATATAAGAAAAGCAGCGAGACAACTTTGAATGAAAGATGTATGGAACTCATCACGACTATCTTTTTGATCTTTACGTTTTTACAAAGTCGATGTGTCCAGATCTTTCAGCCTACACAAGTCAGTCCCCTTGTAAACTAGCCGACAGATAAATTATTACTGACGTAACAATCTAAATCTTTTGTGTATGGTTTTGTATTGTAACCCTACACCCGTTGCAAATCATTCTTCGTAGTTAGTCAAGCAGAGTAGTAAAGAAAAGGTTGAAGCTTTTATCTTGGTTCATGTGCGATTATCTATTATAATTGTGCTCACTCTGAAAGATCATGAGCACCTTTTCCCATTCTTTAGTAGCCCATAATCTAATATAAAAGCAGAACAGAAATAATGATATATTCTTATTAAAGTAAGCAGCATTCCAAAAGCTATTTGATTCATCTCGGGATCAAGGTCAGAGCAACAACTTTTGTTGATGGCCAACGAAGGAACTACTGGGTACTGCACGTGCACTACCATGAAAATAGTACAGTCTTCCAATTACATGATTTTTAAAGTGTAAATGATACGAAGTGAATCTTTAAAATTTTGAATTTGCAGGCTCTGGATGAAATGTATGTACGCAAGCATAATTTGCACTAACAAAATGTCCTCACAAACAATTTTGTTTCATTTAGTTAGATGCATATTTCCAACTTAATATCATCAGCCACGATCCTTGTTACAGTATATCATTGTATTCATCATCATAAAAACGACAAGGGAAGAATAGAAAAAGTTATAAAAAGTAAGTTCTCATCTCAGGGCAAGCAAGTCAGAGTTGTAGGGAAGCACAAGCTTTGAACCTTGTTTTATGCATGCATTTTGCCTACTATACCACCAGCAAATGATCCTAGCCACATGGAGCTCCCTCAACTAAAAATGTGAGAAAAAAAGTGATCGATAAAGTTCATTTTTCGGGAGGAAACAGCAACTTTCTTGTATAAGCGCATGTGTGTCAGAGGAAAAAGAGAAAAACATTTGACGGCCATGGCATACACCACAGAAAAAGTGGAATAAAGGAAAGTAGCAGTTTATATTAGAAAGAAAGGAAAAAGAAAGAAAAGACGAGCACGTACAACAAGCAAACTTCGAAGTTTTCGGTCCTCTCTCTCTCTCTCATTTCACTTTTTCTTTCTCCTCGTAGTATATACTACCAAATGCATATTTACACTACGTCCTTTTTCATTCTTCACTCTTCCCTTGCTTGCTTCCTTCCATACCCGAAATTTCCGTATGCAAAAAAAAGGAAGCTATCTCAACGGTTATATATTACGACCACACGAGCACACAATAAAAATAGAGCCAGAAAGTATATGGCATGGCATGATCACATAATGGAAAGCAAATCTATACTTACGATTAGAATAGTAGAGCTCTATATCAGTAGAAAAAACAATTCATGCCTGATCCAAGTTTTATCTATATACATATATACCGTATAATATTCTCCATAATCTACACACATCCAAAAATGATTGAAATGTATCAAATGATATTTAGGTAGGTATATACTATATACTATTCATGATATGTTACATTCAACTAGATGAAACATTGACAGTTTTTTATATAGCTAGATGCATAATACGAGTTCATCAAGAATTATTCGAAGCAATTTTTGTCCAAACTGTCTATTACGTTAAAATTGCGTTGCTGTCAACTGTCAAACTGTTAGTTCAAGGGTCTTCCCTCTGCTTCATTAACTTTCTCGCTAAACAAAATTCCAATGAATAAAAAATATTCATGGTGAGCTTAATATCTCTATATTATTACATAGACATATTCTCGTATTATATGGAAAAGTGTAAAAATTACTTGATAACTTAAGCGCAGAAAATACTGCTGAAATGAAAAGGTTCCATTAATACACGCATATAATATGCATGCATAATGTGTAGGAGGATATATTTTGTGTGCTGTTAGAAATATCCATCCAGCCTGCTTCTGCATGGGAAATGGTGTAAATATGTATGATATACAGAAGGCAGATTGAAAGGCAGGCGAGAGAGAGAGAGAGAAAAGAGGAAGGAAGATGGAAGCAAAAAAATCTCCCTTTTCAACTCTTGGCAATACATAAAAAACGATAATTTCCGACTTGGCTTCTCGTACAACATCCCTCTCACACTTTTTATTTTTTGACTCTTCTGTGGCATTAGTTGCTTGCTCGTCTGTGTGCACTACACACTCATACACTTTGTACACAGCTTGTGCTGTACTTGAATTTTTTCATGCCATCTGCTCCCGTATATATATATCCCCTCTTTGCTATGGCTGTCCTAAAAGTCTTTTTCCAAAGAATATTGTACTACTGTAACCTTTTCTCATTCATACTTGGCTTCTTGGTAGACAACTATAAAAGTGTACATATCTCTCTATATATAGCCCTTCCTCGAGCATTTGCTATGCTCACAAAATTAAAAAAATCTCTACTGGATAGAATGAGGAGACGGAGGAGTAGTAGTTTGTATGTGTGTATGAGTCAAGAGAGGAATGACGCTTGAATTTTCTCGTCGTGTCAATATCGACCCGTTTTTTATCACTTAAAACTCTTTGCTTTCCTATTGCCTAGAGCACTAATACTGCACCATAATAATGTTCTGATAAAAAATGCCTTGACTTACTACGTTTTATATATGCTTCTGCCAGAATAAATCAACCCCCTTTTTCCCAAAGTTTTTTTTTCTTTATCGATTTTCTTGTTGTCCTCAGTTTTTCTGTCTATGTCCTACGTTATAGACTCTTCTAGTGATATGGATCTTTAAGCTTGAACGTAAAATGTCACTAATTACTTTTCTAAGTTAAATTTCTTTTCGTTGTAATTGAAGTCTCTGATCTGATAAGGATGGGAATATTTCTTATGGTAAATAGTACTTTCGTGACGGAAAAATTAACCAAATGGTTTCAGCAACATTTTTCTTATCGGAGATTAAACCTTTTTCTTACAGAGCATATGCATGAGAAGAACAACTTGACAAATAGCAATTAGTTTTTTAAAGAAAATATCATGTCCCTTTCAGCAATCTTTCTCCGCATCATGGAGATCTTGATCTTTGTAACTATGTAGTAGGTAAAAATATAATGGAATCATGGAATTCGTAAGACTGTAATTCACGTCAATTTTACAAGTAAAAGTTTAATATACCTATGTATATTCATGCACATTGAGAAATCCTGTTGAAAATGAAGGAAAATGCAGTAGGAAAAGTGAAATTCTTTAAACAATATGCATTTTCCATATAAGCATGCAATGAAATTAAAATTGTTGCTTTTATATAATGCCAAAGTCTCCACATTTTTTTACAAGCAATAATAAAATTATTATGCACAAGTGAAGATGGCAAACCAAATGTAATGCCGGCCCACTTCTGCTACACTACACACCATCATCATCATCATCATTGTTCAACATGAGCCACGACAACTGACGACCTTTATTTTTTATGCGCACGTAACAATCATTGTTAAACGTTTGAAAGGATGGTGATCATGCTGAGAGCTACACATGTTGATATGACATGACAAGTTTGACAAATTATATGTCTGCACTTGTGCATCAAGGTGTAAATGAATTTCATCGTTTTACATCATCTCCAAAACGGTTTTTACCAAGATATACATCAAATCACTATAGACTTGGTAACAGTTGCCAAAAAAATTGCCAAGACAGGACGTTCTGTCGGCATCGGCATAATAATGTGGGAAAGTGAAACAAAATATGTATGGATGTACGTACCTATACAAGAATGGCCAACTTACGCAACCGATCCGAGCATAAGCTATAAATATATGCAACTTTGTTGCGTTGTGTGGTCAAGTCAAGATGAGTAATATTAAAATGTGCACATGATACAGCTAGATCTACAGCATACAACCACCTGTCTCAAACCAAGGCATTCATCTTTCTCTCAACCCATTGAAGTTTTAAGACAGTTTCTTATGAGTGATTGAAATGGGTATGGCCACACACGACGACAGGATCATCATCATCATCAGGATAAACCCTTTTTGCAGTCAAATCATATCTTCTCATCTATGCAAATTCTTTAGGATATCCTTGATGAATTATTTCATATTGGTTTTTAAGGATGTGTCATGTAAATCATCTCCCATAAAAATACATTTAAACAGTTTTATTTTCAATTTTAGTAAACCAGCAGCAACCATAAAGGAAAATAATATATATACTACACACAATGTTGTCCAACTTGGGATACATTTCAAGTTGAAGGTCAAGTTTGGTTCGACAGACTTTTCTGACTAGACACATATATGCGGGAACTGCATTGAATTTTGATAGTTTCATGGAATTGTATTGATGATGATGATGATGATCATGGTGATGGGTAACCGTCGACATGAACATCAGGAGGCCTGAATAAGCCTTGCCTATTTGCACGCCTATTTTCTGCCAAACATATGTTCTCAGAGTCCACCACACCATCATCATCCAAGCGAAATCACTCTGTGACCAGGGAACGAACGAGTAACAAAACACTTTGCTCAACGGTATGCATTATATGTAAATTATATTTTAGGTATAGTACACCGTCGTGTCCGTACAGCGCTTTTGCATGCAGGTATGTTTCTAAACCAAACTCAAAACTCACACACAGCATGTTCTACCATCTTTTATGTATTGGCAATTTGCATCGGTATAAAAAGGGGTTCACATCGCAGACAAGGGAGTATTATGTCCGACATAATGATATTCCCATAAAGTTGCCAAAATACAATGTGCTCCAGATAAAATTTCGTCCCTATTGCCGACATTTCATTCTTGTTTGTTTGCATGTTGCTTACTCCTACTACAAGACAGCAGCATGTAACTTTTTCCAGCTTGGAGCTAACAGGTATTATGTACGTGTGTGTGTTTGTATGTGATGCGTATATAAGTATGGGTAACTGCTCTTCTCTCTCAGTACTTTTCATACTTTCGTCAATGAAATTGGTTGAAAAGTCCACTGCACTACTACTACTACTAAAGCCCATTGCACTGCCAGAAAGCCATGCCAAGCGTTTGCGGCTTGCATCATTTGAAGTTGATGTATATGATTGAGTTATGGAGTTTGTACGTGTGAAATACGATGAAGTTTGGTATTGCTCTTTTGCTCCATACACCTTTTTTATTACTAACGAATCTTTGCTCTGCTTACCAACTGCTGCCGCTTCAGAGTTTTCTGACGAAAATTTGCTTGCGGTGGAAATGCAAATTGTGACTCCCTTAAAGGGTATATAAATTGAGAAAAAACGTGATTATGTCATCATGATGGACAGTAATGTCCAAAAATGTATGAATCCAGCTCACCTCAGAAACACCACCACCTTTTAGGCAAGGGTGTAAAAACGTTATCTAAAGGTTGATTGATGAACTTAAAAGATTGCAGAAAAAGTGCACCTGGTTCCTGCCCCGTTTTTATAGGAAGAAAGACAACACACTATACTACTGCGCCATGTTTTAATGGCTTTATAATCTGCATACCCCTAAGTAGTAAGCTCAACAGCAAAGCACCAAAAACAGCGTTGTCTTCACTTTAGTATTCCCTTCCCCCAGTCTCAAACTGGGGGCTAAAGGCTAAGAAGAAATATATATTTCGGAAAATGACTGTGAATTGTCGTAAAACAAATAGGATTGTTGTGTTTTGGGCCATTAGTAGTTAAAAAATACAATGATAAGGAAAAAAAACTTTTTGTATGACCACGTTGTTTTGGACACTTGAGAGAGGATAACGAAAAACAAACTCGTTTCAAGTCATACCTTTTCCTTCATTGTCGTTCCTTTCGTAAACAAATGGATGCATTTCAAAGCAAGTAGACTACTTTTGACTTGACGCAAACAACAATAAAATATGTATGTATATACATCTAGCAAAAGTCCTCAAGCAGTTTGTAAATTTTTACGGTTAAATGCATTCCAACAGTGGGTGTACTACTACTACCTTTAATATTTCAAGTTGTAGGAAAATCTGTCAAGGGAAAGTGATATATCTTAATCCTAATTTAAATACAAACGGACTCTTTAAAAGTTACAAAATTACAAAAAGGTAAGCATGAACTGGATCTTGATAACGTGCACAAAGTCAATAATACGCATTTTATGCTAATAAATAACATGCAGAGCATGAGAGCTACTACTACTACTACTACGGAATGTACGGTGAACGTAGTGCACAATGATGATGGTAGTAAAAAAAGTATCGTAGAGAGTTTTTTGGGCCGACTCTCAAAATGTAATCATCATAATAGTAAAAGCTACTACCTTACAGGAAAATGATATGGCGGTGTGGTGCAGGCTTCATTAACCTTTTACGTTATTTTTCTCCGCTGTGCTATTTTCTTTTACACCTTGGCTATGTAGACATGAACGAACCATGTTTTACCAACTATTTCATGACCACACATACTAAAGACGGTAAAGAGAGAAAAAACAGGAGTGAAACTACCTAAATTCATGCAGCAAAAACACTTTTCTTTCCTTCATTTTTCCTCATTCTTCCCCTACTTGAGTCAACCTGGTAATGGATATTTTGTATAAAAGTTTGAGATAACAAAGTGCGTGCCATGTCTTTCTCTCCTTTTTCATAATCCTGGAGCCAGTAGTAGTAAGTATAGCATAGCAATATAGCATGCGTGCTCCCTTTTTGAACATACTTTCCTTCTCACAATCAGTTAGCTAATTCATGCATCATTTTCATGGGTTGTTGGACACATTTCGTAACGTTGCAGATCAAATAATTATTGTCCTTGTATTAGAATTTTATACCGTTTCTTTTACACAATGAAACTTAAAATGGGGGCATATCCGTCCTCCAATGTATTGAAATACAAGTAAGATAGGCTAATGTAATTGCATTATAGACGAGCATAGATACGCCCCAAGAAGTTTTTCATGTGCGCATTATTTTATTTTCACTCGTATTCAACAAAAGACTGGCTATAGCAATTTAAAATTTAATGATATCTCAGATATTTGGTTTAGGAAAGGCTTTTTAGACTCCCTTTTGATTACATAAAAGGCAGTGACGGAGAGAAAAGCGAATTACAAATACAAAAATATAGGACACGATTTTAAGGGTGTGTTTCATTTGCAGAGAGTTGGACTGGATTAGCCAATGCTTCCAATGTTAATCGAAACAACGACGACAACGAGTGAGTGAGAGTTTGTGTAAGGCTTAAATATTCTTTTTTGTTGTTGAAGCAATGGCAATATGTCAAATGAAGTTTTGAGCTGGCAAAAGTCATTCATTACGGTAATCAAAATAAATACTCAGCATTTGACTTAAAAATTGGTTTAATATGGTATTATTTATGAGCTAGAAAACTCAATTCGGTTAATATACTTCATATGAATCTAGTAGGTACTTCGCACTTGCCACTATAATACATAATATGCATACTGCATTCTTTTATTGGCTCCTTTCCTTCTTTCTATCCAGGATAATAGCGATATGGTGCTTACTTATTATACAACATGTTTTGAAATTTACGGCAAAATGACAGTTTTAACCCACGTGTGCATATATATGTATATTGTACGAACATTCCATCAATTATGGAAGTTGTTAAAGTTAAAGGACGCTTACACTTGCTTACAAAGTTACGACGAGTTTTTGTGCAGCAATCACACGTTATAGTTTCATTTTGACCATTTATTAGCTAACCTTGTCAAAATTCTTCTTATATTTTAAAAGTACGTACCTTTTTTCCTTGACTTTAAATTAGATTTCACAACTCAGCAAGCGCTGGTACGTATCTCCAGATGGTTATTGATCGTCTGTCACGACATTAAAGACCGTATTACTTTGAAAAATAATAACAGGTCAAAAATATTGAAGAAACTTTATTTTACTTTTTAATGAATTTTCTTAATAATTGATTGTCAGTTGATTGTCGCGTTTTCAAAACTAAAGTTAAAAATCACTTCATCCGAAGTGGACTGTTGTAGTAGCTATACAAGTTGCATTATATCACATTACCCACAAACCACATGCCTTTTTCACCACATATTGCTTAACTTCCATCCATACAAAAACCAAGGAAAAAAAATCCCAAACAATATTCTATATTCGTATATTATTACGGCTAAAACATCACTCCGTTAAACAAGCGAGGGCTGAAGTACATTATTTCCATAATTTGAGGAAAAGTGTTGTTGAAAGATCATCTGTCCGTCCGTCAAAAAGATAAACACAGGGCAACCATATCACACACGTGAAAAACTAGACCAAACAAACCCAAGGCACAAAATATCCTCCTTCAGGTGAGCTAATGCTTAGAGCACAAGCATAGGTAAGTGAAGTGATAATGCAATAAAAATCACGAACAACAAAAAATGAGAAAGGAACCGATCAGACCAGGTTGCACTTGTACTTGACTGCAGAGGAGTCTTGGTCAACTAAATACTAGGGTTGTATAACGATGCAAAAATGAGAATCTGCAATCACACACATCAGATTCAGATGCTGATGTGATGCCGATGCTGACGCTGCTGATCCCAAATAAACGAGCCGATAGGAGTGAATGAATAGTGGCAAGTTTACCTACTCAACAATTGTTGTTGACTGAATATGCACAATAGAAAATGCAAAAGTTAAGGAGGGTGCCTTAATACACCATCAGTTAAGAAAAGCATGGACAACTAAAAAATAATAAGAACACGGAGAGAGATATATATAATAAAATATGCTTATATTCTCCACATACTATATACTATTACTTTAGTTTACTACTATGTTATGTACAACAATGTGAATCTCAAACCTTCTTTTATTACTTCTCAAGTAAGTTTATACGTTCATGCACAACAACATACAGACATAGACATATTATAGACATGCTCCCTGCATACATCAACACAAGCTCCGACGATGATGATAATATGATATATATACTTATGCAGGTCGGCATCGTCATCCCATGCAATGCTGCTGCATCTGAATTATGTATGATTGCATATATAATCTTTATGCTAAGGAATTAAAGCAAGATGCCCCCAACTTCCAACTTCACTATCTAAATTCCCTTTTTCTTCTCTTGTTAACCAAAAATGTATAAAATGAAATGAGAAGAAGTGGTCAATGCAGTAGCTGAGTGAGTGTTTGTGTGTGTGCTTCTTTTATATATGTATGCAGATATCGACAGATTATAAAGTCCAGCAGGTATAAAACCAATAATACCAGCATAGAATTATCTAATAATAATAATGATGAAGATGATGATGATGATGAGCACGCGGTTACCACTACATACATACATACCGTTCCTGCTCTCTGCTTAAAAATGTGTATGGCAATTGAAAACATGTGCTTGTTTGTGTTTGTTCCATGTATTTAAGTACATGATCTTTATTAAAGTACGCTGCATATTTTATCTTTTAAATTAAATGAGGGATGAAGTTACAAGGTACATGCTACTTCTGACTCAACAAATGGTGTGCATGTCAAAGATGGTAAACTCGAGAATAAAGTAAAAAGTAAAGTTGGCAAAACTGATTTATATACTTGTTTCTTGATACTATTATTATGAGAAGTTCTTACGGGATTCAACGTATTTCGTAGTAGAAATGTGGACGGGAAGAATTAGAAAAATATGCTTCTAAAAGTAGTTTTTGCAAGTAGGATATATTACGTAAAAACGAAACTCACTGAACATAAGTGCATGTTAGAAGAAGTAAAATTACAATTGACTTTAATAATAGCATAGTAGCAAAACTTCATTTCATTTGGATTAGCATCAAACCTAACTCTTTGAGAGTATAAGATTAATATCAGCAGGTACGGAAAAGAGAACGCCTCGGATGGTGAGAAATGTTCACGGATTTGTATACATTTATATTTATTAAATACAACGCTTTTTAGATTATAAATGTAAAAGTGAAGCGTAAACACTATCTGAGCATGGTCCAGAAGAAGAAGAAGAAGAAAGTAGACGAGCCACAAGAAAAAGTGGGAGTATCTTCAGCAATAAAATAGCACCACTAGCTACTTCAGTCGGACAACGCTCATCCAAATCAACTCATCATCAGCAATTTAGCTTTTTGTGGTATGGTTTGGTTTGGTTTGTCTTCTCTTGATGATGAAAATATGTATGCACGCATGTTATTTCCACATTAAACATAGTTCTAACCACCGGTTATGCTTGGCATAAACAGCTACAAACTAATTATGAAAAACTTTACTGACTCTTGTGTAAAAAGTAAACTGCTTAAGCCAAGACTATAACCATTATCCGTAATAGATGCTTAATATTATATCTGATCAAAAAAATGTGTACTTTATATCAGGGGTCGGCATGATGTTATACAATTTTTGCCATTTTTTATTATTACATCACATCAACATATAGTATTATTATTAAAAAATCTAGATGGATGAACCACAAGATAATCATAATAACATAGTTGCTAGCTTGCCTGTGTACACAAAATGTGAAGCTTTAAGAATATGGGAAACGACAGGAAAAAGGAACGCGGTGTTGTGTTGGGCTGATTGTTATTGTAAGTAAGTGGTTGGAGGGCTGACCATTTCTTTACACTCACACAGTCAGTCATACATATATTACAAGTCAATTTACTTGGTTTCCCTTTTCAAAGAGATTCTATCATTACAAAATTCACTAATCTTTTTCGTTTCTCGGACTATAAGAATAAGCAAGGCTACCTTGTATTGTATTGTATTAAATTTGTAATACGACGAGTTTTTTTACGGCTATGCCAGCCTGACAATGAAAGGGTCTTATTATGGATGAGTGACTGCATTCATTTGCTAGCTTGGAAGAGTGATATGCTGATGATATTCTGCTGATCATTGACATGATAAAAAGACTATAAATTTTATATTACTCGGAATAGCCACATTCGATCTAAATCTGAAATATATGATAAACGCTTTGCAGTAAAGTTTTCTCAGCATTTCTTTCTTAAGCTAAACCATCTTTTTCTACCTTTAACTTATGTACTATTATTGAGACAGGAGTGCCAATGTTGCTTCTCTGCAATTTCTACTAGCCAAGTTTACTTCCTGTCGACGTAAAGAGTGTCTACACTCCTTATCCGGTGATCATCCTTGTTCTGGATGTGTACTTGGACGAAAGTATACTGTCTATACATATTATATACATAATATTAGCTAATGTAATACATAAGTACATTAGCGGATGATTCTTGAAGAGGGTTCAAAAGTAAAGCGTACTTTATTCCTTTTTAGCATAATGCAACAAAGCGTCAACAAAAACCGGTTTTTATTTCTTCAAATAATTATTATCGTCCTTGCGGAGGTGGGTACAGAGTTGACGTGCAAAAACTTTCTTACTCATTGATTTCTCTTGCGCTTCAAATTGGTACCGTACTTCTCAAATTCTATATACATGATACAAATATGGATAATAATGACTCAATGATGGAAAGGGAATGTGCTCAAGAGAGGCAAATCATTGTGCATCCCAACAAAAAACAGTAAAACGTGATGCACTTGAAAATTCTTGGCAATTGCACAGAGTAACAAAACCAGTAACACCTTCAAAGTGTGATTGCTGCTTTTAAAGCTTGATTTATACGGTACGGTTGAAAGAAACCTTGTCTTAAAATTATCATAAAATACTTATTTGTACGAGAAGACATGCGGTAGCATTGTAAATATGTATGTCGAAAAAGTTTTCGTCTTCAAAGAAATCGGTTGATTGGATATTGCTTTGCAAGCAAAAAAATTATTGAAAAGCGTACAAACCAATATCTGATGCAGACTGCAGTGTAGTATTCAATTTCAAGGTCATCCAGCCCTTCTATGCATACATTCATAAGTATATCTAAGTTGGTCATGTACATACTTATATTTTGTTACGCATAATAAAAATATAAAGGTTTCATTCATGTATTCAATTTGCAAAACATAGATAAAGACCTCGTTGCAATGAGCCTGATTAGAAGTTATCATATTTTTGTCTGCCGTTGATGACGTACAACACGTGATATGATGAATCTGGACCCAACCCACAACCTTCCTTAACTGTTGATGATGAGGTGTGTAGATGCACAAGAACTGGCTGGATGCAATAAACATGCAATCATTTACTTTTTCATCTTTGTAAAGCCTCACTAGATCTGGTGTTGTGTTTGACACACTGCTGTCGTTATGCTGTTAAAGCATTTATCTTCGTGGTCATGGCTGCAGAATCTTCCATATGTTCTGCGAGCGAAAATGTCATGTGCTGCAATGAAAAAAAAATTCTGCGAGCCGGCTGTGCCGGCTCGCAGAATTTTTTTTGTGTAAGCCAAATTTCTAAAAAAAATTGCAGAACACGAGCAATGTGCTGCAGAACACTATGGTTCCGAGCTATGTGCTGCGAGCAATGCTCTCGCGCTCTGGAAGATTCTGCAGCCATGGTCATGTGTTTGTTATCACATTTCCTGTTCCCTGTTTTTTAAATCTGTAGGTAGGTATGCATGCATTTTAATTTAACCATATTGAAACAATCCTTCCATAAATTCTTCAAAACATGCCAAAGTCAACTGATTCATAAGATGTGCGCATTGAACTGAAGCCCTTCAAAATCTTAACCTTAACTAATCGTAAGTACAGAAGCACGTGACATCATAATATAATTTACAGTAGTACAAAGATATATGTACCTACCTGTCACATTTCAATTCTCCAATAATAAGCGACAACAGATGGATCAAGCGTTGTAAGGGATGTACAATTCAATTTTACAAAAATAACAACCATCAAAGGAAAACATCTCAATGTACAAACAAACTAATCGTAAGCTTATAGCTTATATATAAAAAAAATGTGTATATAGAGCCTCAAAGATTGTTATTATATTTCCTACATGATTATTTGTATCAATACCACCACCATCATCATCAACAGCAGCAGGAGAAGGACCGAAAATGATGATTGGTTACAGATTACAGAGGCAACGAATGGCTCAAGGTGTTTACATTATTTAATCCCTCAAGTCACAAAGAACATACATCTTCCTTATCCTTAATGCTTGTTAGTGCCCATTACGTTTTGGTTTGTAGGAATATCGTTAGTAACTGATGATTTTGTAATATCAAGTTCAGCATTGAAATCGTCATTTTATGGCACCGATGATAACAACGAAGCACGCCTCAACTGGAAGGTAGCACAAAAGAAGAAGCATCCATTTGCATGCACTCAACTCACACTATCTTTCAGCTCAAACGCTTTTCTAATTTCTAAACCTAGTAATTAGGTATCATTCAAACCATCCAATTACACTTTCAAATTTGTGCGAAACCGTAGCCATAAAATTTGCTAAGAGCACCGAATCCCCAAAAGGTGATTGTATAGGCTACAATTCTTCTTCTTCCTCTGATAAGTAATTACAATATGCAGATTATTCATAATATGCGAGTGTGATGTGATGTGAAGCCATCGAATGTTAATGTGAATTCCCGTATTTTTACATAGTCTTCCTTTGTTTACTGGATTGGAGATAAGAAGAAGCGGACGCTCCATCATCATTTCGATCGGTTGCGTGCTCAGCACTTACTAACCTTAGGCCATACAAATAATACACGATAATGAAATGACCGTAGAGTATAAAACGCGTTGAAACTAAACTACACACTTAACGAGGTCAATTGGCTCTCAAATGATTCCGGACTTGATAAGACGACGATTGTCGTAGAAGTTTCTGAAATGTCCAAGAAATCGTAGCCTAAGTGGTCGGCACTTTTCAACTTTTTGATTTACTTTCACAAGACGTTGACAGATGATTATCCTTTTGTGGAAAGGATGCTGTTGATCTTTGTGATGAATGATCACAGTGTCTTGACTTGCCCGTGTCGTCAGTTACTCTGACAAATTTGATATTTAGAACGAACCTGGCCTGGGTTTGGGAGCTTGATAAAAATAATTTCAAATTTGCATACGAAACTTATCAGGAAATGCAGTTACAAGCTTATTGCTTTAGAATAATTCAAGACTTGCTTTTTATTACGGGAATATTTATCATCGGAATGATTTACTAGGTCGTAAGACCAACATCCATAAATCTGGATGGCTCATGATGACTAACGATGTGCAGCTTGGAGAAGTACCATATTATACATCCATCTATTTTTTTATATATAAAGGAATGATACAAATATACAACCTCGCCGGTATCTCGCATTAGTTCTACATCAAATCCTGTCAGTATTAAAGTGAGCAGCTTGTTGGTTTATTTGCTGGACGAGATAAGTACGTAAAGTACTCACTCTTATCCAGTACAAGATATGAAGTAAAATAAAAGTCTCCTTAGCAGGTGGGCCTTGAGGGGACAGGTTGACTTCACTTTTTAAATGATCTACACACATCGTGTTCAGCAGTCAGTTGGACGGGATCCTTCAATCATCCCCAACCAGCCAACCAGAATACAATGGACACAAAGCGTGTTACCTTTTGTATAGATTTAGATGATTTTTTTTTCAGAAAAAATCATAAAAATTGTATCCTGTTGTATGATGCATTGTTATCTTGAGTATGTGTATTCTAAATGAATCTGTTCACGGTGAATCCCTATGCGTTCCTGAAGGGCAGCAGCAATGAAGAAGCGACGCGAATGCATAAAATGATTGTAAAACGAGAAAAGTCATCATTATCATCATCATCATGAGCCTCCAATTGATTCCATGCATTCAAATAAGTACATCATCCACGGTAGGTCTACACTTTGTCAAAAAAAACCAATACAAACTACAAATGATCTAGTCGAGTACTCATCGCATAAGGACCCCTAAGGATTGACTTATTCAGCTCCTTCATTCACAACAACCAGACCATCATCAATGGGAAAAAGATTATCATATATAGTAATTGCGCTACAGTTGATGACGGCAATGATGATGATGATCCGTTATTGTTTCATGTCGACCCCTTGAGGGTACACCGTGTGGGCTAATACATATATACACACACACACATTTTGCCTAGAGAGAAAGAGAGGATGCATGCAGAGTAGGATATGAAAAAATACGGATTTTTATTTAATTTAAATAAATACTGGACTCGTTCCAATGTTCAACATTTTTTAACTTAAGACCAAGACCAACCAACTGTCCATGAGAAAGGTATATATTATTATATCAATATCACTAGTGCATGTTTTAAATATGCGCGAAGATACGTACATTTTTGTAGCCCAAAGGGCCGAACGTTACGTGTGTCCGTTTTTCATCACCACCACATGCACGAGTCCTTCTCAAGATTTCTAGAGTAACATAAAACATAACGGTGCATCTGCATGTCATTGCTAATCATTCCGTCTTATTTAAATGTTGAGCGGATGATGATGCATGCCATGGTGGTCGTCAGCGTTGATTTTACTACCATTAGATAAAGTGGAGTAGTTAGTAAGTATTGAAACCACTTGAACCATATCAGGAATCTAGTGACAGGAATGACCACAGTGGTTTTACAAAGTACACGTTTAGAGAAACATTGAAACTCACTGGTAAATGCAATAGGGCAAGACCTTGTACTCGTAAATCCAATCTCCCAAGAAATTTATGGACATTTTATACCGATTTTGACATGGTATTTGAACAGTATAAACTGGAAAAAATATATGATTTTGTTGGTTTAACGAGTTGGCTTTCTTTGTCCACTTTACTTTTACAGATTTCTGCAAACAGCAGGCTTCTAATACATCGTTTTGTTGAGTAAACTGCAGATCTTTACTACATAAAATCTACATTGTTGGTTGGAAGTAGAACCAGAAAATGAAAGGAATTCAAAGGGCATGCTACTGTTGATTGTGTTAACCATTAGACGTTTGCAGCACAACAGACGGAATTCCATTGCATGATAAATCCTCTCATGCCAGTTGACCATATGTTTCACCACTCAACAACACAAATAGGCGGATTTTTTTACTTCTGTATTTTTAGGAATGTGTGCATTTTTTTGCATGGGTATAAGGTTACCACCACCACCACCACTAAAGGCGGCATCATACCTACAAAGGGAAACGTAAACAAAAATTCAATATTACATTGTTGGGAACAATAAAAGTTTCATTTCAAATTTTTATCATGCACCTTTCACCAATCTTCAAAACTATTTTTCCTGCCAGCTATATATACATATATGTTTGTATGATATCAAGCTAATCATGAAATATGCTTTTTTATTGCTCCAAAAGAAGTTAACGTTATTTTCGCATGTTCCTCAGCTATTCCCCGTAAGGAATAAATAATGTTCGCCAAAAAAATCGTCGTTCCATTCTTCTATCGCCACGGACAAAAGACGTCATGCGCTGGTGGAAACTGATGAAATTCCTTTTCATCAGCTTTTTAAGAAACCGGACACCTTCCTATAATATTTTATAGAGGGTACGGTAACCGTGCCGCTATTGTTGCATACTTTTTTTATGTGATCCTTCCTTCCGAAAGGTTAGGATTGGGTTACAGTAACACACCCCGTGCACTCAGGAATTTCATTCAATTTATATTGTATATGCATCGCTGGCAAGCATTCATGAAATCATTCATTATGCATACATTATTTTGTTATATTGGTTTGGAAAGAAAGAATAATTGAACTCGGCCGACACACTTGAATATTACAGCATTTAACACCATGAACTCAGCTAATGAGTACACTTAACTAATGCAAGTATGGTTTTTTCGTCAGTTGTTGATTAGTATAATGAAGTGCATGGCCGGACGCTTTGTTTTATTTTAAGTAGTAAATATAAAAATGAAGTGTCAACATAACTTTTAAATTAGCCCTGGATATTATGCCTGAATGTATTCTCATGCGATTGAGAAATAATTATATAGTTTCGTTAATTGCCTCAAGCACCAACTTATATATCCTGAAATGGTCCCTCGCTAGTGATAAAGACGCATAAATGTCTACGTATTTTTCCATGCATACTTAATACGGTCAGCTGCACATTCATATTGTGTGTGGATTGGATTGGATTAAATTAAACTCACATACTTGCAACTATGTATATTCTGATCGTACTCATATTATGTATGTATGTATGTATTTACAAAAGCGTGAAGTAAAGCTAGTGCTACTACTAGTAGTTTAGGCTAATCCTCTCTTGAATTATAAAGTAAAGTATGTTTAAAGTAAAAAAACACGTATTTCTTGCTCACATTTATTTACTCTTTGCTGGAATTAATTACATACCTACGCATTGTAGGTACAAAAAGGAAGCTACCAATATTTTAAGTTTAATTTGCATTTTCTGCTCTTCGTTTGAATAAGAAATTTTGATGTTATGTTATGGGCATTTCTTTTAAATGCAACAAGTCATTCCTTTACGCCTGCGTCCAACACCAGGAGCACGAAATCACTGGAAGTGATGCTAACACGGTCATTACATCTCAATAATTACTTGAATCTGACCGTTTTTACGAAAAGGTAAGGGTAAACTTTTTTCTCTAAATTCCCGAGGAAAAATAAATCTTGAGTAAACCCTGAATTTATGCCTTCATGACACATGGAATAGTGTGGTTAAGGTGTTGTGGTTTCATCGTTAATCTTTACCCTTTAGGCGCAGATGTTGAGGTAACAATAGGTTTCACCACGAAGAAGTAGATATTATCATTTGAAGCTTAATGAACTCAAACATCAAGACCTCTCAAAAATCTTCGAAAAGTTGGAAGCCTCAGAGTCAAATTGTAATATTGAGCTGATGGTGATGTCCATTCTGCAATAAAAAAGGTTTGCGCATTATATATACATATATATGCCTGAGAGACTCTCAATCTGAATACAAGAAACACGTGCAACAGTTTCAGCTGGACACTGCTGGAGTGGATACATTTTCTCATCCCAACAACTTTCCTTGATGATGAAATAGGGTTGAAAATATTGAATAACGTATACAAATATGTTATTATAAAAAGTAATAGAAATTCTGATTACTTTAGCATCTGCATCTGTAATCATCCCAGATTTTATTCTGATTAGCAGTGGCTTCGACTTGATATGTACACATCCTTGATGCACAAATACTCAACCAACGGATTTACTTTGATCGAGCAGCTCTACTATCCTTTCCTGTCCACCTCTCTTCGCTATTACTTTTATTATGACCAGAAGTGAAGGAAGAAGGAACAAGTTTCTTCTTTTAATAGGGATACTTTGCCTCACTCGACTCGAGCTCGGGACAGATTTCATGCAAATGCAGGCTCAATAATAATTGATCTTCGTCAATGATTAAGCGAAATCGTGCTTAAAGAAATCAAGTCATTTTATTGTTGACTTGGATGAGAAAACTGGACCTGTCTTCTGGATGATCTCGTATGATATAATGAGAATGAGAATTATTTAAAACAATGTAAGTGCTCAGCCAACTCATTACCAATAAAACAATATAAGAATGCAAATGTTTCCCTAACTGGCATAAAGGACCATTAAAATACCTGATATACATAAACTATAGTCACTAGACAAGTTACACCCATATTATAATCCAATACATAGTTATTCATCCTTTGAGGGTAGCTTCAAGGGGGCTTTAGGCTATCGAGTATCATTCATGATAAGTCACAATAAGGATGAGTTGAGGAAAGATCGGTGGTTTGATTCCAAATATTTCGTCAGCAATGGATTCTGAACGAGTATCATTACATTACAAAGGAAGCTACATAAACTGGATTCCTTACAAGTCAATAAATCTCAAATAAAAAGCAGTACACCTAGGATGAATGCAATAAGATGCAACCATTTTATTTTATTGGGAGGAGAATTCATTGTAGTGGAAGAATAAGGTTGATAAATCGTAATATAATTTTCTGATGAGGTTATTTCTTTTCAAAAATTAAACTCTGGGATTAAAACCAAAGAACAAGAATATGAATCACGACTTTTATTACAATTCAAAGGTATAACTGTATCATTTTATTAATTAAGTAGAACGAGGCTGAAAACCAAACTGTGAATTTAATTATTATTTTAAATGAAGTTTTGTTCATTTGCACTAGCCTGGCAACTTGGCTATCCTTTATGTGATATACGTACGCAAATTCAAGCAATTTTTTCAACTAATGTCAAAATACAGAGCATTGGACTTGACTTGGGCTGGGCGTAACTAATTTATATTGTGTGGAAATTGAACCGTAGAACTTTGGTTCAATAAATCTGTGTAGATGAAATCTCCGATAAAATACAAAAATATATATACTAGCTGTCTTGAGAAATAGTCTGAGAAACATAGGCAATATTGAACAGAGGGCCTTTTATCGTACACTACTACTCATCGGTAGTAGCAAGTATGAGTAGCTCAAGCAGGATATTTCAACACTTTTTCCAGCCGACCGTTTCCCATGGCCAGTCATGACTTTATGTGCTCATTGCTGACTAGCCGCAACATAGCTACTGCTACTTATATAAGTTACTTTGTACCGTCGAATTGAAGCTTGCACCTTAATTGTTATATAGATAAGGCTGACTCACATTCTTAATGTTTTTGACTTTCAATTTCAAAAAAGAGATATTAAAGATTCTGGTCGAATTGAGGCCCTAAAAGCTTACATTTAGTTGATACCTCATAAATTCTGAGCTAAAGGAAGGAGCCAATATGCTATAACCTCTTTCTTTGCTGTGTTTGAATTGAAAACTTGCCTCAAAGAATATTTTTATTACCATCACGGCAATTAAACCACGGACAAGTCTGGCCACTCTTACTTACACTTGCTCATTTGACCATAATTCAGCTGTCAAAAAAATCAAACAGTAATAATATATCATAAAGGTAATTAAGGAACATTTATTGCCAAATTATTGAAAATAATCTTCTCCTATACTAACATAGACATTTCTGACAACTTCCAACAACCACCACCACCATTATATAATCTATGGGTGCCTCAGCATCCTCTGCTCTAAACATGAGATTTATAATACCTATAATAACAGCAACAGCATAATGTGTATAGAGATCAAGAATGTATGATATCAACAGTTTCATGGTCCCTTAAGGCTATATACATACACATAGTCATGAAATTTCATATGAGCAAATAGACATTAAATCATTATATAAAGTACGTTTTATGCCTTCATGACTTCTGGAACCATTTACAAACGAACTATTTATTCCTAAGTTATGAAGTCGGCACCCTATTACGTGACCCAACTTTTATCTTCCCCAAAATAAAAAAAATGCCTACCTCTGGCTTCTTTTTATAGCTTAAGCTCGTGTGGATATTCAATTCATGCGAGTGTGACGTCCATTATGTGGGCATTGTGATGGACAATTAACAAGTCATAAATAGACCTGAACAGATACATAAAAACAACTTTTACAAGTTCGAGGTAAAGTTTTGAAGCCTGAAAAGTTTGAATTTCGTAGAAACCTTTTATCATGAAAAAAAAAAACATTTATCAGCAACCGCAAGTCGACATGCATTTGAAATGGTATGGTAGAAAGAGATCATTGCATGAACCATGAGTTTGATGACTACATGGAGTAGTTAGCTTTTTCGCTTATCAGATAAAATGAGACTTCATTTGTCTGCTTGCATTCAAAACATGCGTATGATTAATCAAATTATACGTACATCAACAACTCACTGGTCAGAACAAAACAACACATAACATAAGGAAGCCGCCAAGTCGCCAGCGCATCCGGCTATAATCAATTCTATAAATTCCAATACATGAGCTACACGAATTACTCAAAACGATTAAATGGAATGGACACGTGATTGACGAGGAAAATATGTCGTAAATTGAATTTGACGATGCCAAATTTGCAATCAAAAGTAATTTAGATAGGACCATAAATTAAAGTCTGATTTTTTGGATAGGTGACAGAAGCGGCAAAGGCCTAACAAAGAGATGCTATTTAGTAAAGTAATCGCAGTTGGTGTCCCCTCGTACAAAGTAGATTGTACGGTGTTGCACCTTCTTCAATTATTCAGAGGTAAGAAAAAGGAACAAAGTATGAGTATAAGAAGATGTGGTATTTTTTTTAAACTTGTCGGGTCTGATAAAGAAACCGAAAGTGTGTAATGTAGTTCTCTCTTTTTTTAGGGATGGAAGCGGTACAACTACGTAAAAAGAGGTTAGGTACAATGGTACATGTTCAGTTGATGTTGTTTGAAGACAAGAGTCAACATCTTGTGCGGTTCTCAACATAAAACACTAGGGATTCTTAAACGAGCCGATTCCCTCTATTTACTTAAGTTATTCCAAGATTATTTATTTCAACTAACCACTTTAATGCCCACCGGTTGAAAAGGACACTCAATTTGAAGGTGTGTGCATGGGGTTGTGTTTGGCTATATGTTATATAAACGGACAGTTTTTTATGTGCAGCTTTGTTTTTTATTAGCACCGTAGAGTTATCGTGGTTAAATTGCTTTCATCTTCTTATGATCATTTACAGCTTTCATTTGTTCAAAATTAAGTTGGTTTATATAAACTTTTAACGTTATTAATGTCATAAACATTTTCCACAATTCTATTGTAATTCTGCATATGCAAAATGTGTATGTGTATCTCTGTGGATGAGGATGACAGTCGAGGTGGTGAGCTCGGCATGTCATCTTGTGGATACTGACTGCACGTCAAAGTCCGTAAGGATACCTTGCCATCTGAAACCGTTACTTCCCCTAAATTATTATGCAAGCCTTTGTCATCATCATCCCATCACGCATTCTATAAAAAAAACAGTCAGCAAGCTCAAGCCGTATAATGCATAAAATTTGACAGCTATTTCGCCTTGTCAATTCTCAATAAAGGCCGGTACATTTTTTATAGCACTATACTACATTAATGAGAAAATTAATGTTGTAAGGGCATAACTACTATAACTTCAGTTCCTAGTTCCTACGCTCATCAAATTAAGGTCATTTTTAGATTCTCATAAACTGCTGCAATCAAAAACAGTTTAAGATATAATGCAAATTCTATTATTATTACAATTTATAAATCAAGTGCATCCTTATTATGCGATGGTCAAATGAAATGGCCGTTCAGTGCTAACATTCATACCTACTAATTGCTTCTCATGTTCTTTTCACGATTTGAGGTCATTCTAGGAGATTAGCTGATTGATTAACTAATCAAAGTAAAGACTAGCTTTTGAAATTGTTAAAGCCTTCCATTTAACATTGTAATGTACTGTGTTAGCTATTTGTTAGCAGTTAGTGCGCAAAAGCAAAACGATGCAGTATTATTATTATTATGCATAAGTATATGAATCCTGCCATAATTTACGCACTCTGCTTTTAACTATCTATTGAAACGTCTGCAGTCGATTGTTGTGTGAATCTGACATATCCAACGACCTTCAATGAAGGTTGGAGTAAAACAGTCAAATTGGGGTTCATTACTCATTTAAATAACGGTTATTTGGAGCCATCAGATAATCACATGCAATCCCAATGTAATGTATGTTTAACTGATCTGGATTTTTGGGTGTGTGCATTACAACTCCCTACATATCCGCATCACCATTTATCATCGTATCGCATCAGATATGCAGCTGTATTGCCACGATTGAAGGGATACATACTATGTGGTTTTCTTGATGTTACATGATGCATAAACAATCGGATGTGCAAGTTGAACGAGCATCAATGTTAAGTTCACAACAGGCAAGGGTATGTTGACTTTTGCAACCAGACAACATTGATCAGCCGTCAATCTGCAAAAAAACATGCTCATGCTTAATATTTCCCAAAGGATTAAAATTGTTGCGATTTTTTTTTGCAAAGGTTTAATGAAATTATTGCAATTGTTTTACGGCTTGACTGAGCTCGTTCTTAAAATAAACCGTTGGTTTTCCTTGGCATTAGGATTCACACACGCGCGATTTACATTCATGATACAAACATATTAGTAAAGTGCATATATTTATTTTTTCTTGATTTTATCAGTGCTCATTAAACAGTTACTTGTGAAATCGTCGTAATGATATTAACACGTGTGTATAATATAATAATAATATGTATAGGTTGAGGAAGAGGTTGCGTTTTATACTTGTAAACAAAATGGATAAAAACAGGGGTTTATGCTATCACCTCTTTTCTGTTGCAGTGGAGTGTGCATCATAGAAAAAAAGCTCTTATGAGAAGAAACTCTCTGCAACACACAAACACACAACGTAAAACGTGTGTGAATCTTAACTTTTATGTGAGAAGCTGCTCTTTTATGGTATATGCTTTGCAATCCCTCAAACGTTTTAACACGAGAAAAATCTTCTTTAGAATTAGAACGCTATACATAATACCTACGCATGTATGTATGTTTGTGTAATGTACATCACTTTTTTTACAATTACTTATCTTTAGCAGTAGATAAATATAAATTGAGAAGACATAAAAAACAAAAAGTTACAATTGGAACATTAAAACGAACAAGATGTTTGTTAATGAAACCAGTAATGTAAGCGGAAGTTCACACTTCCACGCAGACTCATTGTTTAGAGTTTACTATAAATAATCTTATCGTGAATGATGGTCTGATGATAAGTACATTGTTCTTTGAGAATTGAAGTGTAACACAAGAATGAGCAGAGAAGGACTAGGACTACTTACTAGGACCCTCGCCTTTACGACCGCTTTGTTAGTCAGCAAGTCAACAAATAATGTAACAAAATTGTACAAAAGTTTTTTGGGGGAGAAGATTCATATTAAATAAAAACGTCACACACCAACCGAGCGTATGAAATGGAGAAGAATCAGAGCAATAATAAAGATAATTATAATTATATAGCCACACAAGAAGTCTTCATATAAACCAACAAAAGGCGATGAAAATTTTCTGAAACTTTTTACCCCTTCCTTTTGTATTCAAACAATGTTTTATTACAATGTACTAAAATGGATAACTGGATGGACTTAGATACATATATATACATACAGCCTTAACAGTGGTTCCATGCGTCTTATCTTGTTGGAGGTTGAGTACAGTACGAGATTGCCAGAATTCTAAAAAAGAAAGAAAAGTGGAAGGCATCGGGATCTCCTGCTGAGATCACTTTTGATTTATGTTTCTTGGGTACAATAAAACGGTAGATAGTACCCCCACACGTAATTGGTATGTAACAAGGTTTACTTGAAGGTAAAGTAGAGTTTCGTAATGATTGATTTTTTCCCTCTATGCCGGCACACATGATGATACATACAATGCAATACAATGTGAATAATACGCAGCCAAGCCACAGGCTTTAACTACGCATATAGTATACAGTATTCTCTATTTCAGCAATAAAAGCATTCATGTAGTTTTAATTTTGAGCTTCCTTTCTATATAACCTCGAAAAAACGTCTAAGAAGAATCATGTTCTATTCTTTATCTATAAAATAGCTACTTAGTTTCTGAGAATAACAAGCGCTGTTGTATCGCATCGTTAAGAAATTCTAGTTTTTGTATGCACAATGTACATTTTAACTCTAATCCTCTAGACAGTTACAACCTTGTTGATCTAATATCTAATTGTTTGTTTTTAATATAATGTTCATCTCACACCTCGTCATCATTACACTGATGTTGTCTAGCTTAATGATAAGGAGGATGCTGCTGGAGGTTGGAAGCCTGCTGCTGTTATCATATCACACATAACGTATCATATTGTACGAGCCCGACCAAACCAAATAAGATTTTCTTCGCTCATTGTCTTCTCCACTTGAGCTGACGTTCTCTCCCTTTGTAATTGCCTACATGAAAAATTGGATGAGAGAGAAAGAAAATTAAAAATGTTCTTTTAGATATGACACAATATTTATCAAGATTAATTTTCCAGTTTCTTCCAAAAATGTAATGAAACTTGACTTAAGTCGGCCGTATCTCTAACGTGTGTGCAGCAGAACAGTAAAGCAGCGTGGTGTGAATGCGGTCGTCGTGTTGGGTGTATGAAAAGGAAAAGTGTATGCGTTGGTTTTGTAGAAAGAGGGTAAAAAATAATCCCTCCTTCCGTTGTCCCATGTCTTCCGGAATGAATGGGCTCTGCTTCTTTGGGTTTTCCCTTTAGTACTCAGTACAACCGTGGTACAAGGGAGCTGTTAGCAAACTGACGTTGGAACTCATTATGAAATGAAAAATGATGAAATAATATCCGAATTCATCATCTGATTCTTGTACATTCTTCTATATATTATTGTACTTAATATGGTGTAATTATATGAGAGAGGAAATGATACTAGCAGCTCCTCCTGCACAAATATTAAATAATTAAAGAAAAAAGGATCCTCCAACTCCAATCTAATATAATATATATAGATACGCATTTCTTGGCTTTGCACTGGTTGCTTTACCGCCATCCGAATATGTATGTATGTATGATTATGAATTTTCATAAAACAACAAAAGACTTTTGGTGTGTGCACGTATCAGAAACAAGGCGTAATTAAAATTTTGAGTCACTATTTGCAAAGAATTTTAGGAAACGGTTAAAAAGAAGAATATATGACTTGCTGAGAAATCCAATCCTTCTCATCTTGAATGTGATATGTGCACAAGGCTATATAGTCATATATATACCAACCAGTAAGGGCTCCTACAAAGAACAATAAACTCATGACAAGGTTCTTTGAACAGAAAAGAAAAGAAGGTTCACCACGAAATCATTGATGCTATATTATATACGTGTAAATTCCTGTTGAATGCACACACAAATGATGACTAAAGTAAAACTGGAATTTTAGCTGACTTTGAAGATTTTGCTTTTCAATGAGATCTACACATGAGTAAAACTAAACTAAGTAATAAGTAAGTAAGTTTATATTCAAAATAATATGGCTGCTACCTTTCTCATATATTAAATTTTCCAGAAAGTGCAAACGTGAAAAATTTCTGTGAATATTAATTTTCACAAAGGGTTCTCCAACTTTTATGGCTTTGTCTCGTTGGTTTTCAACTCACTGAAGAAATCGTAATAATAACAATAGGTGGTTTGCAGATATCTTTCCGTATAATTCTTTCTTCTGAATTTAATTTATACATCATATCATGCATGGATGATAAAATAATATATGTATATTTACGAAACCAGTAGAATATCATCATCATATCATTATAGGATGATATAGTGTGCATGCACATCAAAAACGAAAGAGAAAATGTAATGTGAAAACTGAAAGATCGGAAATTTGCCACATAGCTCATAAATTCAAGCTACTATAAAATCAGTTTCCCTCATATATGACCGGTGCGTGATGATGATGATGATGGATGCGATATAAAAGTTGGCTGGAGCAGGTTTCTATGTATTTTATGTGGTAATGGTTAATGGCTATAAAATGTATTTTTCCTATTTCTTTTGCTCTCACAAGAACACAGAAGATAGGCATCTGAATATGTAGTAGACGTGTCCTCTGTACTGCAACAGTTTTCGGGGAACAAAAGGAAAAGGAAGATGAAGCCACACGCAAAGCGCAATGACAATGTGATAGAGATGGGAACCATATAGGAAACCCGGTTGCAGGCAGAAATAATTTCGTCTGCGGTTAGATATATCTCAAGTTACTGCCACACCGACATCTCGGTCTACTAGAGCATACCACATTTCTATTATAGTATGCCACCTTGTATCAGTGCGTGTTTGGTGTTCCACATTACGCAAAAAAACGAATGTCTATATGTACATAGGAAAAATCAAAGGAAGCGTTAACCCAGTTGAAAATCAGAGAAATTATTCTCATTTTGATTTCTTATAACTTCTTTCCATAGTAAAGAAGAAAGCGTGCGGTTAAAGATTTTCTGAGTATTATATACTGGTATCGCATAGTTATTCTGCTGGAATGTTACACAGTAGAAAATTCGTTGAAGGCAAAGATCAACTCACATAATAAGGCTTCCGTTTTTACTTTGTATCTGTGACGATTTAATTGAAAAATGTGGAACATTAATAAACCGCTGATTGCTAATGATTCAATTACTTTTACTTCTGCGAAATCATTGCTGAGTAAGTGATTCGAGGATAATATATATCGATATAAGTTCATATAACAACTTGCTCCGCTGCCTCAAAAAGATATTCAATTTTTCGAATGTAGATATTCGAAAAGGCTAATAATTCTTATTATAGGATGTTGGATTTCTTGTGTAAAAAGTCACTGACATTTTTGTGCTGCTTAAGCACAAAATTCTCATTCTGATCCCATCTTCTGATGAGTTCTTATTCGTTGGATATCTGTTCGTTTGCCTTTGTTTCCCTGCAAAACGGAATAAAATGAGAGGTCGTTCATTTTTACTTAGATATATCCCTTTTCCTCCTGTCTCGCTCTTTCTTTTTTTTACGTTCACATCCCATCCCATCATCATCATATGCAACGAGTTTGAAGAGGAAAGCCTTACACACTGCAGTCATTGTGCTTGACACAATGAAAAAGCACTTTTACTTGGAATGACTGGCAGCCAGTTGATTAAAGACGATGATGATGATTACAACGATGAAACGCTACAGAGAAAAGTTGAACTTTTTAATTAGGTAATTTTTGCTCTTTTGTTATTTCAGGGAAAGAAGGAGGAGGGAAAAAGCATGTCGGTGAAAAACTGAGGAAAATGCAGCAGGTACAATAGAAACTTGGGAGTATAAAATGCAGATATGGCAAAGGCAGAGACCGTCACACTGTCAATACTTTTTAGTGACAATAGTAGTGGCAACGAAAGCACATTTTAGCTCCTATAAATAGTCGTATACTTTCCTATTGTTTTTGGGGATGTAGGATGTAATGCCTATTTTCTCTTTCTTGATGAACCAAATGGAAATTACGTACATATCCACAATCTATATAACTACCCTTTATATAATGTATGCAAATAGAGTGAACGCTATGGGTAGTTTTTCTTTAGGGTAAGCAAATTTAAACCTTACACATTGACTTTGTACACAGTATGCATATGCATATATACTCTACAAATTTTCTCTTTGTTATGTAAAATAACTTGATTTCGAAATCCTTTTTCGGAACAAATTATTTTTAACCAATGCTACTTGGAATTGAAGTTGATTGTGATGAAGTGATGATTGCTACTAAGAATTGCATCCTCATGAAAAGATGAAAATGTACGTGACTAGACGGTAATAATGTAAGTGAAAGTATTAGAAAAGTTTTTTCCCGATCGAGAATGAGTGAGTTGAAGACATGCAAGGCAAACTGGGGAAACCCCATCTTATCCTACCAAGATGGCATAATGAAATTAAAAGAATTAAGAACAATACGGAAAGAGGAGCGCAAAGAAAGGAAACTAATCGATTCAACAGATGTTTTATCATTGGTCCAGCAATTCGATCAATTTTTTGGGTGGAGTTTTTGGAGAAAAAAACTGAGACAAGAAAAATATTATATATATGGTATAGGGTCTCAAATTCTGAAGAGTCAAGTACAAAGTAAAAAAATAAAAGTATATCAAGCGGCCTTTTACGTCGTAGATTACAACAAAGTATAAGTAGTAAAATATATGAAGTCACTGTAATATATAAATGTACGTGTACAAAACAAACGTACATACATACAAAAGGAATATAACAAGGAAGGAATGCAAACCAGCCATTTTAGATATGTACAATACATCCTTTCTATATATTTTCCGCATCCAATCTCCGTACGTAAAAATAAACTTTTACAGAACGAATGTAAGCAGAAGGGGAAAAGGAAAAAAGAAAATCCGGGGAAGCATTAAGAGCATACATTTACCCGGGTTGTAGACATTCACTGCTCTGCTTTTCCCATCTTATACAGCCATGTAGTAAAACGGTACACACTTTGCGTTTACAGCATAAAGAAACCCTTCCATTTTTTAACGAATTATAGGTCTGAGTTGAGTGAGTGAGCAGCAGGAGAAATGGGAAAAACATGCATCGGAAATGTACATAGGAAAAAAACGTTGGTCGGGTAGAAATGGCTGTGTTATTGTAAATTAACGCTTCACAGCAGTGGGTAATATGCAATGGAGTTTTTAAAAAATAGCTCCATGATGGAACGGAATAGGAAAAAAAATTCAATAATGTTTATAGCCTTATTTAAAATATAAATTTATGATGTGTAAACTATAAACTTTTTCTAAGGCGAGACCATATAACCGATGCCAAACGACTTGATTTTGTCTATGGATCATGATTATGTTTAAACTGTCGAAAATAAAATGTTATAAATAGCGAATTGGTTTTTGCCTACAGCAAACATGTTAACAGACAAGCTACAATAATCAACGTACTATCCTCCATACTCCCAAGAACTTTCAATTTTCTGAGGAATTGAGTTATGTGTGTATCTAGTGAAAGTTTAGGAAAAGAAGTTAAAGCATGTAATGTCAGAAACACCAGGATACCCTTGAGCATTCTAGACTGGAAAGATAACTGACTGGTTACACGAGTTTGCCGTCAATACCATCCAAAAACTCTTGATTCCATCTTAATATCCACTACATCCCTGAGCACTGCACTGGTTCTCAAAAGTGAAAAGAAAAATAAGAAAATACTTCGTCTTCAACGTTCTTTTCCTTGATCAAATGTTTAGAAAAAACAAACTTTCTCGCTAATTAAAATCCTTAGCAATTAAAAGTTTTACTCTACATATCCCAAATTAAGAAAAACAAGGGTGCTGTTGAAAATACTACACAACGGATCGAGTAAAAATTTCTCATTATACAGAGATAATGATGCAAAGGGGCTTGCATATATAAAGGCCTAAAGTCGTACACTCCTCTCTCTCTTCTCCCAAAACAACTCTTTAGATTTAAATGCAAATATTCGTCCTCAGTCAGATATAAGAGTGAATCCATTAGCAAAGAAATTGACTTTACGTATGCAGATTGATGCTTGTTTAATGTTGGTATAAAATAAATGCTCATGAATTTACAAATGCTCTTGGTTCTCAGTTAAGTGAAACAGTTTTCACAAAAAAAGAAGCTTTTAGAATACGGAAAAGGATGATGCCTATGCATTCATTTCAAAGCAAAAAACAGGAATGAAGAATCTTTTGCCTCCAAAAACTTGTTCCGCTACAAATTTGCTACTTTGCATTAGAAAACTTGATGAAAATGTCAATATCGGGGAAGGAAATCTCAATTTTACAGACAGAGCTTCAATAATATATATCCATTCCCATTCTATTTTTTATCATTCCTTTCGTTTCCCTACGTAAAAACTTTGTATGTACTCATGTATTGCATAGAGTGGGTGCAAGATGTTGAGTTGTTGGTGTTCCAAGCAGTGTGTGTGACTCATTGCTACATGCTGTTGTTTCGAATTTTTTTTGTATAGAAAAAAAAACGATGGCTCGTTTTTGAATGGAACGAGTAGGGGAAAAAAGTTTTTAACGCAGTATTCTTTGTATGCTTTTTACTCAAACTCAAAGAGAGTGAAAGAAAGAGCGAGCAGAGCTTCATTTCTCCTGCGACTTTTCTATCATCATCTCCACACTTGCATCTGACAGAAGGAAGAGCAAACATACGGACCCTCTTTTTATCGCAAATGTTTCCGTACATTTAGACTTATGGATATATTGTGAGATAGGGAAATTGATTAAAAAATACTCTACGAAGCGGTTCCTTTTTCCAACGATCCCCTTCTTTCACATTTTAAAAGATCAGAGAAGAGTCTTACATAATATTTCATTTAGACCGACCTGCCGCTTATTAGTCACTTTTTATGAGAAACTATATATAGACACGGGACGTATAGTGTATATAGTAAAAGGGAGAACTCTTGAATTGAAGGTCTTTTCGCTCCACCATTCTTGCATTGTTGTAGAGTCTCAGGAAAAAAAGTTTTTCCTAGAACCTTTAATAATATCTCATGAAATTCTGATTTATTCACCTCAGGGAGATCCCAAAATTAAAACTGAGAGGAGAGGGGGAGGACGAAAAAGAAAAGAAGTGCATTTGTTTTTATAATGAGAAAAAGTCAGGAAAAGAAGATATGAAAATTTAGTTGAGCGTTGCGTCGCTTGCTTACTGCTTGGAAATAAGGCTGCTGTTTTTACTTTCGATGCAGTATTATAGTCAGTTTCCTCATCTCATACCCACTTGTGAAAAGAAGAGAGAGAGAGAGGGAATGTAACGAAGGGGCTATAATGGTTGGAAAAAAGTTGGAGATGAGTTTTTGAGTCTAATGAAAAAGTCGAGGGAATGAAATAAAAACGGATCTTTTTTGCTTCAATATGCACACCAAAGCATGTTTCTTGTTTAAATATGAATTTTCATGATTCATATAATATTTTAGGAGTTTTTCTTTCCTTATCATCATCATAGCCCTTATATATGTATATATATAGCCAACCCAAACTTGCAACATGAAAAGAATGTTTATATCTTCCATAATAAACTTACAACATGAATAGAAAATGAAGAAAATTCTTCATGCAAAAACTTTTTTTTACTGCTTCAGGGCAACAAGAGACTAATAAATCATAGTCGGAACACGCACACAAACTTTTTCTGAATTTCCGCCTGACCATTTCAAATAATCCCCTTTCATCTTTTTCCTTAGTTTTACTTTCTCATTTTCTCTCAAGACCAATTTTAAAGGATTCTAATGAAGGCAAAGAAATCATGTGTGGATATTATGTACTTTTACCAGCATATAGCACCAGCATCACCTATATCATGAGTATGAGCTTTACTTTTTAGCTTATGGTTCTGGTAATTCATGATCTAACCAAGTACGGGAGTTGCTGGTTGGTGTGTCATACTTCTTTAACTGAAAAGATGCTCAGCTTATTCCTAAAAAGAAGTAAAAAGACGAGTCCGGAAAAAGATAGGCGCCTACAGCTGTCTTATCTTACATTGCTCATGTACAAAGTTCTCGGTATTAATCTTGTAAGTGTAGTGAGACAATTTTAAAGGAAAATGATGCTTTTTAGCTTTATTTCCTTTCATACAATCCTTTACGCATTACACAAGTCAACCCTTTGCTCCACACCACTTTCTTCTTGCTTCCTTCCTTTCCTGCTGCTTTCTTATTTAGTTGGTTCATTGCATTGGATGTTAATCATGAAAACGGAGAATCAACCTTTTTCCTGATAACTTAATTTCCGAATACTATACACAATAGTAACACTATATTATTTTCTCTGTGGAAATATAAATAATGTAATGTATGTTTTTCAATACTTTTATGTCTAATATATGGTGGTTGGGTGATTAAAATTGAATTATGGGAGTTAATTAGGACTTTTTCATTGCAAAAAAAAAAGTTGTCGCGCTTTCTCTTTTGGTTTACCATCCTATAGCTTTGTTACTTTACACTTGCTTTGTGGTTTGGCTACATATCATATCAACTAAACTGCTCACCAATATTGGATATGGGCTTGCGTTTAGAGAAGACGCACATAACTTTATAAATGACCACAGATAATCTTTCTCCTACAATTTATTTAATGCTTTTAACCGCATATATATGTAAATGGCTACCCAGAAACGGGTCCACGCGTTTAAAAATGTATGTACATCTGCTTAGAATTACAACTGCGTATTACTCATCTCAAGGAAAAAATGGGTAAAACGGCTGCCGAAAGAAATGTCGGAGCTTGTAATAATGAAGATAGATATTTTTATAGAATCACAAACGTCACTGAAACTATGTACATACATGTGTCATTTGCTATTTATAAGTACGCCAAGAAAACAAACAAAAAAATCATATTTTTAGCCGACGGTTGACTGCTGGTGTGGTTTGGCATGGTTCTCTCATCGTTGAGTCAACATTTTTCTGTGCCGAAAAGTCGTGACTCATAAACATTTAGAAATGTGGCCACACGGACGGAGGACTGAATGGACAGACATAGAGTATCAATATCAATACTACCATTTTGCATTTGTATATATATTTGTATAAAAACTGTGACTTGATTAGAAACAACAAAAATACACAACCCAACAACGTGAGCCAGCGTGCTTGTGCCTTACGATTAAAAAAAATTGGTCGCTTATAAAAATCAACGAACAGCATCCTCCTCAATTGGAACTTGAACAAAGTATGTATATATGTTTGATGATAAATGCCAATATAAAAAATAAAAACCAGGCTCCTGCTAAACTCATGTACATACGCATAAGCAAATGAAGAAATTAAGGAGTTCATTAGTCAGTTTCCTGATAACGGGCAGCATGAGCGCATAATGAGTAATTGTTTATAACCCGAAGCGTCTTCAAAAATAAACGATGAGGTTGCATCTGTCCCTTTGTATTTAATAATAAGACTATAACATGTTCACAACGCACATTTCTAGTATGCATAATAAAAAGACAGTTCGTTAAAAAAACAAAGTCAAAAATACAATGACGCCTCAAAAAAGGTATAGACTCTTCGATACAAAACGGGAAGTACATTTTTAATAAATATAACTAATTCAAAAACAATGTTTCTTTTATGTTTAATAAACTATACGTATGTGAAACTAGGTCGAAAAATTTCCTGAAAAATTATCCTCTCATATCCTCATCCGCACGTACTCAAATAAAGGCCCAGTTAAAAAAATGTATAGATATAGAGAATTTTTTCCCACAAAACTTGAGTGGCTCTATATGTTCTCTGGAGGTTAAATTATTGATCCAACAAATATTTGATAGTCACGCAATGTGGTACACGATCCCTGTGGTATGGGTATAGCAGTCGCCAGCAGAAAAAAAATCTTGAAAATAATGTCTTTTCATCATGTAGAATTACATTAAGTACGTTCTATAAAATACTTGTTATGTTTTCCTTAAAAATGTGAGGAACAAAAGTTTTAAAAATTTGATTCCGTCATGTACTTTCGTACACAACACGTACATTAACTAGGTTCGGGAGCATCTGCACATGGGAGGTGTGTGCTAATAATATTGCCATGATGAAAGTCGGCTCAAAACAAGGGTATAGACATACGAGGGTGTGCGTGCGTAGAAGAAACCGACACTTGGGCACACACCCCACCATCACCATCATATATTTATCTGTATGCATATCTAGTCGGGCGATTTTTCACAAGGAGCATGCACTACGTTTTGATGCCCTTTTTGTTTACCACTCATCATATCTATCCTCTTCCTCAAACAACAGAAGGGGCCTGTGCCTGCCAATATAATTTTTGACGAAAAAATCCAACCTCTCGTCAATTAAACTATTTTTTTTTTCAAAAGAATTAGTGTACCTACTTAGTGTTAGCAGACGCTTGGGTGTAAAAATGTCAGACACAATAACAGCCCTATATAGTGGTTTTGCAGGTCTTATCATAATCACAAATTAAACTTACCTTCCGTCATCAACTTTGGGTAATGGAAATTAACAAAGGGCATCTTTAATCATTTCGCATGATATATCTATATTCATTACTCAACTTGAGTTAACACACTTGATTAATTTATTTACTCAAAAGGGTGATACATCAATGCTTGCGTAGGCTGTTTGAGACTCTCTCCGTTGGTCCGCGTCTTAAGTATTTTGCGTTTTTAGGGATGCGATGATGGGCGCAAGCCTCATTTGCATGCCAACAAGGACTCGACAGGCAGTTTTTGCATGCGACGCCCGTACCCCCAATAAAATATTAGTGTTTCAACAGCAATAATGTTGTGTCAACATTTGCAATCTGACATACATTATATAGAATTTGTATGGAAAAAAACGGGTAAAAAAATGTACCTACTATGTGAGTATATGTTGTATATTTTCCTATATATTTTTCAATTTGCATAATATTGTATAATATACCTACGTACTTTTTATATGCTGATAAGGTTGAGAAAAAATTTCCCAAATAAAAATCTTTTACGGTGGTCATAATGTAAACTAATGTTGAGAGGTGTTGTCAGAAGTCACGTTGATTGATATGAGGCTTGATCCGGTTCCAATGGATCAATTAAGTATGGGCAAGACGTCGCCAACCTCCACCTCTCTATACCTAGCTAGTTGCTACCGTTGTTGGCAAAAAGTTTTTTTAGGTTGTTATTTCTTCTTCTTCTTTTTACAATTCTTCAAACGATTCCAAACAAATTTGTATGAGCCATAAAATACATGGTTAATATCTCTCTCACTCTCCGGCTCTGTGAATATTTATTTCTTAGCAATTAGTTAGGCAAGCCATCTGACCTAATCAGCAGCCAAGAAATCATCATCAGCATGCAACAAAAGATCCGAGTCAATAAAATATCCTTGAATTATTTGATATGTCAAATGCCTTCTCACGACTTTTGCTTCCTATCACACTATCACCTTCATACCACACCTAAAGAATAGTGCTCTGCTCTCACTCACAGATCAGAGAGAGATGCAGCATCTGCTCCGATATTATTATTGTTATGATTATTTGTATAACTCCACGAAAGAAAGTCTTATTGGCCTAAATTAGCTGCGAAAATAATTGGTCTGTGCCATCATTGTGGAATACCTATCTATGCTATTCAATAGAAATATTAGTTCTAAGAACTCATTTCCATCCCAGCGTGGTATTTGAATTAGGTGTGCAACTAGATACCGAATATCGTTATCCAAGGAGCTGTCCTGCCGACTGCCGACCAAGTCAACCAAGCAAGTAAGTAGGTAGCCTCCTCTTCACAATCCATTTGCTTTGAATGAACCCAACGTTTACGCATTACAAACATGAGAATCTTATATCTCACAACGTACACATAGGTACATGGTCAAAATAAAACGTGGTTTCATTTATACATATGTACATATCAAATAATATGCCCATAACACCCGCTGCCGCTTCAAGTAACAACAAGCTGGTAGTATTCACAGTTTAGAGAAGAGAGAGAATAACATGATACCATTGAGATACCTCTATATAATAGCAAGAGAAGAGCAAAATTGCTCGTGCTGCTGGACAGTGCTCTGGGTTGGTTTGGAGCATAAATTAGCCTGTTGATTTCCTTGTTTATTTATTGACCAGTCCTCGAAGGACCCATGGGCTTTTCATTCACTAACAAAGCCACCACCACAATGTAACTTACTAAAGATATCACTTTTATATCTCATCTGATCTGAGTGAGTTCACCCATATTGCCTTGCTGTCTTTTCTTTTGCTCATTGCTTATACATAATCATAATGTAACATCAAAGCTCACATATGTTCTCTCAGAAAAACGCGTTTTGACTGTCTTTTTCTTTCTAATAATATATGATTCTTCTTTTTCTCAGATAGTTTCTATTCAAGTTAGTTAGGAGTAAATGACGAGAAATTAGGCAAATTAGCCGTGAATTTACTGGCTTATCTTTTCAAGATACCATACCCATAGCACGTCTCTTCTTGACGATAATAACTAACAATCTTTCGACTGATCATTATCATTTCTTGTACTCTTCTTTCTGTTGTGTAAAATGAAGCAAATATATTTTGTGAATTTTAAATGACTTCATTATGAGCTGACTCAAGAAAGAGTCAATGGTGGTTTTGGGTTTTGTTTTAGTACGTTTTTTGATGAGGTATCAATAATATATCCCGTTTCTTATATGTATGTATACCATAACTTTTTGCATAAACTTAACTTGTATATATGCCTAAATTGTAAGTACAATGAAATACGCATATGATTTTCATTCAATTTTGTTTGTTCTTTACAACTACCCGACAAAACTGGACTCCAGATGTACATGATAGATCCGTGTAATTACGATTTTTTTTCATATCATTACCATTAGGCAAATGAAATGAAGCCAAGCAATTGTAATATTTCTTGCCCAAAGCTAGATCAATGAACAGACAAAGAATTGATGATCTGATGAAGGCTTCGTTTCTCCGTGTTTGATGCGTTGAGTTTCCTTCAGACTAATCATGTTGTACACAAAGCCTTTTCATTGTTCTTTACATATACTCAGCTAATTTAGCTTATAGCAAAAACACTTTAATTGGCCTTTGTTTCTCAAATTCGCGATTTTAAACGAGCAAAAACATTCGCAAATTAAGCCGTACGTTCGCAATTGTTTCATTTGAATATAAATAAATGATTCGCTAATGGTTGTCACCTACTAAAACTAACAAGTCTGTGTTTTCTTTGTCTGTATTAAAAATAACACTATTGGACTAACCTGCTTCTGATGTAAAGGAAGATCAAGAAGAATGTTGAATGTAGCACGATTTAGGACCTAATAATCTTGTTGTATTGATTGGATGGCAGGAATGGATGGGTATGTATTATTTCACTTTGTTAAAAATTGATTGTCACTTTTTTTTCACCTTATGAAAAGTATTCAAACCGTCAAATTTTAATATTTCAGGTTTTTATCACAAATGCATAAAAATTGCACGATTTTTCTGCTTTCGATCTGAATAAAATAAATTGTTTACAAATCACGAGATATATTTTTTTTGTTTCATCAAACGGATAAAAAATTGGATCACTTCAATTCAACGAAGCCAACTGTCACCCTATGTCAAGGACCAGCCTGACGGATGACGTCAACTGAACTAAACGGATATAGTTCAAAAGACAGTGTCAGAAAAAAAACACCAAAACAAATGATTTTTTCCAATAAGAACTTGATAAACAAGTTAAATTTTTAAGATTTACTTGAAAAGCGAGCTCACAATAACATGGTCAGTTGAAGATAAGCAACTAAATGAGACTGCTGCCCATGCTAAAAAGGGTTTCAACCAGGTAAATTGTGGTCAAGGAAAAGGAAGCCAACTAATGAATAACGCAAATACAAGCACATCCAGGGAAAAGTACGGGGTACTTACACCACCGTTCGTATATTCAATATTATGTGTACATATGTGGGCAGCTATGAGTAAGCATACAAATACACATTTGATGTTTGATATAAATTTATATGACATGATTACCATTATGTTGATGAAGAAGACTGCGTGTGTATGGAAGTGCGCCAAATTGATGTGGTGATGATGTTGATGCAGATGTGAACCGTATTTAAGTTTTTTAAGCGAGAGTAATGTAAGGCAATGCAATGCAATGTTGAATGTAATAATTTTGTTTGAAACGTACGTATTCAAATATTATTGGACCAGCCTCAATCTAAATTCAATGAAGGTTCTGTGTTTGCCTTCATCATAATCATCATCATCATCAACATCAATGTCCATCCAGTAGCCGAAAGATAGTTTGGTTTGAGTTTCAGTTTTCGCCGTAAGAACCAGTTTTTACGGGAAAAAATCAGGAACAATACGCCAAAAAGCTGTGTCTGATATGTGACTACGTGTTCTATTTGTATAACAGTGACGGTTTGGTATAGAAACAGCTGAAAGCTTGGGAAGAAGACGCTTGCTCTGGATATTAAAATATATATATTTTATTATGTTTTTTTGTATTCATCAGCCAAAAACTTGCTTTGAATGGGCCAAAATATAAAAAGGAAGTTGAGGAAGTGTGTGAGCAAACGTATATCGCATGGCAATACCAGAGCCAGAGCTAAGTAGTCATTCAATACCTTGTTTTTCAATATGAAATGATTTGTTGCAACCATGAACAAAAAAAGGGTTTCAGGCTGGCTGGGAAAGATGAGTAATCAAGTATTATCGTCGTGTGTGAATTTTTATAGAATTACATCTGCAATCAGAGAAAGTAGAAAAGGGAAAAAATCTCCCACTTCTGACCAAGACCGGTTTTCCTCTTTTCAAAAACTCAAATCTGGTCCTGGTCAGTTTAGAAGGTCTTTTGTGTGACAACACTCACTCTTTTTTTCATATGATGATGAAACTGCAGTAACGACTTGCAGTTTGAATGCAACGTGACTGTCATGAGTTGATTTTTCTCATTTATGGAGCTTATGCAACCAAATGGAAAAGCTTTTTTAATGTATACAAATAGTTGGAAAATTCTGAGTGAAAAAGCAAAAACGTATGTATTTGTATTGGAGACCAGATAGTTGCAGATGCATGACAAAAGAAAGAATACTGCAAATGTAATGTGTGTTGCTATTATGAAGATCACAATTTCAATAACAGTGATAAAACAAACTCAGAACTGGTTTGGTTCGGAGTAAAAACAGTCACAGGACTGGACTCGCTTTTATGGGTTTGCTCACCCTTCCCTAAAGATGAGAATAAAATGGAATAAGAGCAAGGGAAAAAAAGAATCAAAGAGTTGAAACTCAAAAATGCATACTGATTTTGGGTAACGGAAATGTTTCTTGAGTGTATATGTTCGTCATATAGGGTTTTGCCCGTCATCAATCCTCGTCTTATGCATTTATATTTAAAATTCCATCTTCTTAGCTTTCGCAATATGAGCTTTACTTATCATGGATTTCATGCTTTTTACTTTTCGTTTTGTTTGCTCTATAGAAGAAGCATGTCGAGCTCTCGAAAAAAGGTAAGCTTCGTTGTGGGGGAACCCTTTTCCCTTATGTACACCCTTGCGTGTCTTACATTTTTATACTGAATACATAAATAAGTGATTCACTTTCAAGTTTGTCTTTTTATGATCGTCCTCCAGACATACGCAGCATGTATAATATATGCATTATGCGAGAAGCCAACAGTATGGATGTGTGTGTCCATTTAAAGGTATCAATCCAGTTAAATAAAATACTTGACATAAAAACTTTGACTTGCATTTACTTTTTCTAACCCACATCTTACAACGGGCTGTTTATTACGAAACACGTAAACTTTCAGTCATTTTACTTTGCATTTACATTTATGGATCATAATAATAATATACAAGCTTAGTTTCAAAAACATTTCCCTTCTCATTCATCATTGAATGCAGCAATAATTAAAAGAATTAAAAGTAAAATTGATGTTTGCTTTTAAATATTACGACATTTTGATTCACATTTCCCATTTCTGTTGGAAATGATTTAAGTAAACATAATAGATCTTTTTCGCGTTATAATTCCAATTCGAATAGTCATCGATTTCAATCTCGTCTTGATGATTAACGACTTTTCGACTGGCTTCTTTTATGGATAACATTAGTGTTGCTTTTTCTTTTACCCAAATTTAGATACTTACATAAGTGTGGTTTGATATATACGTTCATTTTTTTAGAAAATATTTTATTAAGGTTGTCTGAATTGATAAATGATCTGCTTAATATTGCATTTATTTGAAAATTTATTTAAAATGTAGTTAATCTAGTTTAAATGTCACAATTAAAAAATGTAATAGAATTTTATTGTAAAATACAAGCATAATTTTTGAGCATGCAAGATGGTTATTGGTTTGTCAGAATTCACGATCTCGTAGATTATACCTTCCGCATCTACTACTCCATAGAAATGTCGTTTACAACTGATGTCTATTTATGCCTCATATACGTGACTTTATCACAACAGGGGAAGTTCTTATTCACTCATTACCTTTTCTCTCTTATTACTTCCTCCCGGAACACGATCTTTCGATCATGAAATAGAATGTTATAGCTGGACCTCACGACTTGCAAAGGAAGTAAAAAATTACCATTTTATTCCCCCTTTTGCTTACTTTGCATTCTCAATTTCTTTCTTTCTCCGTTTGGGTACACTAGCAGGGAGAGCGAAGCGAGGAGCCAACAAGCACGTGTCATTTTGTGATGTGATGGAGGCGCACGATTTTTCTTCGGCTGCGCCTTTCATTTTCTGACCTTACCAGGAAGTAAAGATATAATGTAGATTAGGAGAAAGTCAAATGTATGTATTTCTTATATTAAACAACTATACTATTTCCAAAGTCTGGTATATATAAATTGTTGGAGCAATATAGTAAAATGTCGATGAAGCATATGCACTACTCCTCTTGGCCATAAGAATACGTTTAACTCAAGTAAGACTCTGGAAAACATGCTGTAAACTTTCATAGGTGCTTACAATTCACGAAATGAGAATACGTGGGTTTTCATTGTATATAAGACAAAGTAATATACGATTGCATTGGTAAAATATAACAAAGTTATAGGGTGCACTTTCATTTCTCTCTTTCACTATCTCCGTTATTGTCTCTCTTTGGGGCATTCCTTTCTTCCCAAACTCCCTTTTCTCATCCGAAAGGAAATCGTGCGAAAAATTTTCATTTGTTCAGGCATTGACACCACCACAATACCCTCACAAAATATTCCAGGGGCTTTTAGAAGGGTTAAAAACTAAACTATATTTTGAAAGACAACAATAATATGCATCTTGCATCTTCATACAAATTACAAATAGTCTGTTATTTTAACATTACTAGTCAATTTTCAATCAACGGAGGAGGTTACAAAGCAAATGCTTTACAATTAATATAGTATTCACCGCCAATGTTGTTATTATTATTCTCCTGAAAATCCGCATATGTTGCAAAGAAAAGTAAACATGGTGCTTTTATTTCTTACATTAATGTAAATACACATTGTTTCTTTGTTGATCCGACCATACCGTAATCTCAAGTTTCTCCTTTCACATTTGTACATTTATATATATGTATCTAATTAAGACATTCAATAACTTGTTTTTGTTACAAGAACACGTACGATAGTATATCATCTATGTACCTACATATATATTAACTAATGCGAGCAATAATTACTCGTAGCGTAACGATGATTTGAGAACGAATCTTCAAACAGATATACCTCCAACCAACTACCACCCTCGCATGACTTTCTGTGATATACGTCCATGCATGTCATGATTCTTTTGAAGAAATAACACCGTGATTATATATGAAACACAGGCTTTTGCAGCTAAATATAAGAATCATTCAACACATCCCACTTCCCACTCGCTATTCTCAGCATTGCTTTTAATTGTGGTGAGGCAAGTACAAGTTCACACATTGATACATGACTACAAGGTATACATACGCTTGCACGCCTCTTTTCCTTCACAAGTGTGGAGTATAGAAAATGAAGCTTTGCCAGCAAAGGTAAGTCCAGGTTGGATTGGATTGGAGATTGGAGTGAAGTATTATTTGAAATAAAATTTCATTTCATTACGTCTACCAACGCTTTCGTCTAATTATTAAATATTGTAACTGCAAGAGATTGAAATAAACCTACGAAAGTGACGCAAGATGAAGCACGTAATGATTAATTCTTGCATACTTCTCTCCTTTGTAGCCGGTTTATTGTAAACAAGATGTTATTCTCTCTTATATCCGAAAGCAACTAACAAGGTAGAGAAGCATAATAATATAGTAATACGTACTTTTGTATGTAGAACTCACAAAAGAGTTGTCAATTTCGAAGACTTTGAAGTATGAGATGAGTCGCAATTAAATTTTGTCACCAGCGGCTTCCATTTTATCGAATAAAGAAAAGGAAAGAGAAAAACTGCTGAGTTGTGTATAGCATCTCCGTGCTGGAAATAGCACCGTAGAGTATTACAAAGGGGAAATGCGATCACTCGGAACGACAGTAATGTATGAATGTCTTCGGTTCACAAATAAAAAGTGCTCATGCATGAAAACGATTTCATTTACTTCTTCACAATCCGAAATCCACATCCTTGTTATTGTATCGCAGGTACTCTGTACAATGGAAATGTTTTTGATAATGTATAGAAACGGGTTACTAAGAATAAGTACTATATCGCATATATATTATTGGCGTACTCTGAATCTTTTTACATCTCCTGAGTTTCCACATATAATAATATCTGCTTCAAGGGCGAATTAGTTTATCTCGATTAAAATCCGATTGCATTTAGCTTTAAACGTAAGCTGCTACACCGGTCTCATCAATGTTTGAATCCAAAATGCATTAAGCAAAATAAATCAGAAGAATGATATTCAATGTTTTATTTGACTTGTTCATCATCTTGATCTTGATTTTAGCTCTTATTTTTTCCCCTACACAAATAAAAAGAGGGTATTGATATTAGTAAGAAGGTAGTAAAAACTATATTGTTGTAATAAAAATTATTTTTCTTCTAATTAGTAAGGACTATCTGTTGGAACCTGAAATGATAAGAATCAAGAACCATGGCATGTTAAAATGTTGCATATCTATTTCTGCAATCATCGGTTCAATGCTGTAATAAGAGCGAGCCAAGTTAAGATGCATAAGATGTAAATAATATGTAAGCTGAGCTGCTTACGTAATAGAACAGAGCAAAACAACAAGGAGATGGGAAAAAAGCTTACAAGCCGCAGCATGAAAGACAGAGTCGAAAAATAAGTAGGGGAAAAGGAAGGCACACCTCGGAACCTCTGTTGGGTGTCGCCTTAACTTCATCTCACCCAGCAGTACCTACTGCGGTACCGTCCGGAAAATGCTTAGACTATGTCCAATACTTTGATAGAAAACAGGACGCCTGGCTTATACTTTTTACTTTGTTCACTATAATGCTTCATGTGGGATGTGAGACAGTATCATTTTCAGCCTGTCTTATTTTAAATATTCACCCTGTATCTTAAATTCGATTGGCAATTGATGTTTCCTGATTAGAAATGCCAATTGATGCTGCTGTGAAATTTTTCATGCTGCTATGCATATTAAATTGGTGAAAATCATGTGAAAATATCCTTAATATCCTGCTAATTGTTGGGTAGGTATCAACCAATTTACTGAGCAACATTAGCATGTATTTAAAAAGCAATTGGAGAAAAGAAGGATGTTCAGTTGTCAAATATGTTCAACGTTAGATAAATTAACAAGTTATAAAATGCTGAAAGACTAAAAACTAGAAACTCACATAAAATTTACTCCCTTAATTAAACACTTGTTTTTATAGAATCACGTAGTCTATTAAACACAAATAGAAGAAATTTCCTAGTGTGTGCTTGGCCAATAGAAAAAGTAAATTTATAACATAATGTATGTATAGTTTGCTATTCCCACTCATATATTTATATATAGCACTGACTCCTATGTGTGTATATTTGCTCACCAACTATTGATGAAAATAGCCTGGGAGCAGACTTAGTTTGTGGTAAATCTGTGGTAGTCTGAGGAGGAGTGTCTTCTTGGCAAAACATAAGCATATATTGGAATTAATTAGTAGTTTGAGCATGATGCTTTTCCAAGCAGCCAACCATCTATCTCGCCTTGTAGGAAAATAATGACCAAGCAACAACTAGTAGTAGTAGGAATTCTAGTTCTCGTAAAATTCAGAATGGAGAAGATTCATATTTTAATTTTGTAGAAACAGAAACGTAGGAGGAGGAAAGTTTTGGTAGTCTCTTTCCTCATGAATGAGCTCCGTTCAAACTATAGTCTTTACATGAATTGTCTCGTTCTCGTTATAAAAGGAGAAGGAACAAACGAGGTCTCCTCTACTCCCTTTCTCCCTTATACTTCAATTCTGGAGGCTCCAAAGAGTAATGTAGTTGCTAGACGCAGTACATGCGGACGTGGCGGACAATAGACTTAATTAAAATTAATTAAAGATGGTAGGCATACGCATATGGTTTCATATTACTCCGAAAGCTTCTAATCACTTGCCGAAAGCCCAAGAAAAGTATTAGGTTGAAAATAGAAATATGAGAATCAGAGTACAGAAGAATAATGCCGTCGTTTCGTCGAGTACTCGACTCGAATGAACAGAACAGAGCATAATATCACCGCCAGCAATCATACCTGTGTGGGAATGAAATGAAATGACGGGATACTTTTCCTTTTCACCACCTACGTGATGACAACATTTACTGTTAGCTTCTCATCTTCCAACGCATATTGAATTCTCGTAAGCACCTCTCTCTCTGTCTTTAATCTCATTTCACCGAAATCATTTTACATCAGAGAAATTGCTTGTAAGAAAAGTGCACAATACCCTCCTTTTATGTTGTTTGGTTTGGTACATGTCACTTTTACTCGGACACGTACTAAAGAACGTAATGGTAAGCTTGTCCTCTGTCTGTGTGAGTCCATGGAATGTTTTTAAGTAAACGACATCGTAAATGTAAGTGAAGGGCATCTGATAAGGCTACCTACTGGGTAAACAGTTTATTATTCCCAAAACCACAGGGAGCACCATTGAATAGTTTCAATTTAACAAACTTCATTATTCTTATTGCTAAACGAAATATGGTCACAGAAAGGAAATATGATGCTTGAAACTGCTGTGAATGCCGTAGTTGTAATAAACTGATGTATCTTATGAGGAAATGTAATGATCAGAAGAGAAAGAAACGACTTGTTGATGTTGTCAGACGTGGTGTGTGTTTTTTGGTCATTAATATCTCAAACATTGTGGGCTGGGATAAGTAAATATTCATAACTGTATTATTCGCAAAATTACAAAATTAATTAATCTATAAACAATAAAATGAAAGCTTCGAGTCAAAGGTTGCAATAAATGTTTTGATTTATTATAAAGTTGAATTTCTTCGTTCAACACAAGAAAATATTCAATTATATTATTTATAGGTGCAATATGAATTACGGAGAATTTGTAGATTTGACTTCAACATGCAGAAATATTATATGTAAAACTGACTCGTCCCAGAATTGGAATAGAAACAGTGCAAACATTGTTCTAAAATGCTTTCACCTTGATTGTACTTTAACGGCAGATGGGAAAACATTACTATAAGGGTCGGTAAATGCTATATTTAATACTTGAAATGACGGAATGAATACTTTGACCGGACATAAATTCTGAAGAAGTATGATTTGTCGTAATTGTTTTGTTGAAATATATAGATACAAATGGGATAAATGCTAAATGAGTGTAATTTAATCAAATAATAAATAATATTTAACACATGAAAGGTTTCTTTTTGAAAGAGTTGAGAATTTTAGTTTTAGATAACAAGAAACTGTCCTACTGTAATCATACAAACTATAATAAAATATATGAAAATATGTATTTATAATTGCTTGATTTGAAGATCACAGAGCTGAGAATTTAATTAGAAAATAGTAAGATACAAATATTGTAAATTTACTAGGTACTATTCGGGTTAATAAGCAATTTACAACATATTCTAAGGTACTTTTACCATTATAAAATTGTGGAACATTATTAAATATTATGGGAGTAGAGAGAGAAAATACGATTGGATCAATACATAGAAAATCCTTGATTTATAATTTATTTTATTCTAACATCTAGCGGTAATATGGCTTTAGTATGTATTTTTTATGCAAGCAGTCAATTAATGCCAGCAATTAGAGTTAGGACAAACATTCAAATATTTTGTATTTCTGTCGATACCTGGTATGGAAGCCCAAAACTGTGGAAGTCTACAATTTATTTGGTGGTGGAAAATGTAAATTTCTTTCAATTTCTGCTTATATATTTCTTGTGGTTTCCCAAACCTGGATTATAGCATGACAGATAAATATACATATATTACTTAAAACATAACTTATAAGTTAACTACCGGTCCTAAAGAGATCAATAATATTTTATTACATATTTCTGCTGAGAAAATATTGGCTGCAAGCGCAATATTTTTACTCATTCAGGAAGCATTTTACTTGCTAAAAAGGGCAAAGAAAGATTCAACTTTTCTTCCGCATTCTTGCACACTCAACATTCCAACGATAGCCGAATCTATATAGTTTACATGTATTTTCCAGTTCTCGAAGCAATCATTCTTCCGCCTGTGGATGTCGTGTTGGATTGTAACATGAAAAGAATTACGGAGAAAGAAATGCTTCTGGTTGGAAGAAAGAAGGAGAACGAGGACGCAGGGACAGGAAATGATGGTGCTTCCAATCCGTCGGGTTTTCATAATCATACAGTATAGGATAGGCAACGAGCACAGTTATGTTCCAACCCGGCTACAAGCTAGTATAAAAACCAGGGTAGGAACATGTAAAAACATATTATGGAAAAACAACATGGAGAAAACATGTATTTACATGGAGAAAAGAAAATTCTTTTCTCCATGGATAAATGTTTTTACATGGAAAAATGGATAAATGCTGCTGGACTAATCAAAAACTCAGAAATAACACTCTGGTGAGATACGACTTCACTTATTTTGTCGAGCGTTGTGTTCTTTCATATTTTCTATAGTTGAGAATATACATAATACTGCGTCAATATTCGCTGAAACTTATAGTTATCGTTTATAATTTAATCACCCTATCTTTGAAAATAAATTCGATTGGAAACTGCTAAAAGTTATGATGGAGTATCTTAAAAATCACTGAAAAGGAGTTCAGTCTTGCTACTCCGAGTATAAATGTGCATTTTAAAAGTATTATATCCATTGTAGAGTGTCTAAAACATGCGAACGGAGTTTTTCCATGTATACAAGTATTTCCATGTTTTTTCCATGTTTTTATTATTTTTTACATGGAAATATGGAGAAAAGCTTTTCTCCATGTTTTTATCCAACCCTGATAAAAACACCAATAAGTAAAAAAGGCCATAAGACGCGCAAGTAACTTCATTTCTTTTCCCCTCGCCTTCTTCTCTCTCTGGCTTGCTTGCTTTATGTACACAAACGTGCAGAGGCATCATGTATAAGAAGTTGATGTAAGCACATAAGAAAGCTTGTTTCTCGTACCCAGAGATATATGGGAGTTTTATGGTATGCTCGCTTACTGTTGTGGCTATGAACTTCCCCAACCAAGGGGAACTCTTTCACTTTACTTCTCTTCTTAGTGAGGAGAAGAAGGGGAACTCTTTTGCGACTTGATTGGAGAAAAGTGAAGCAAGCAACTCCACCTCCGGCACGAGCTTCATTGGCCCTACTGCGGTAAATAACTGTGCATACCAACCTGTATTACGAGGGAACAACCGCCTTTTTCTTTGGAAAAATTTTCGTTCCTTTTTTCTACTCCCTAAATTACAAAAGAAATCCCTTCCCTGGTGTACCCTTCTTTTCTTTTATGAAAAAAAAACTTTTATGAGCATGCCGATCCCGTACGACTTAGTGCACAGCCCAAAATGTCAACCTAATCTTCTTGTACGATTTGTTCAGGCAGCTTAGCCAATGTATTAATGCTCAAAATATATATATATGCTTTTAGAAAAGAAATGTGTCGCCACGCCAGATTCCCTTTTGCTTATACAAATAAAAATTCACTCTTTTCGTCAGCTGCCTCCATTTATTCTTCATTCACATGAGAAAATGCCGTTTTATCCTATTTTTTCTGTATAGAATATAGACATGTATGCAAGATGACATTAGCTTTTATGTAGAAAGGAGGGATAAAAATAGTAGCTACAATTGGAATCACGTGTTTTCCCTTTTAAACATGACAGTTGAGTGATGATAATCCATTGTTATTTCAAGATGGTGAAATAAAATAACCTGGTTTTTTAAAAAATACATATTCTTCAAACGATAAAATAAAGACCATTTGGTGCATTGTGTTTGTGTCTAGTTAGCAAACGGACAATCTGTCGTGTAATGCAGCTGCACTTTGGTGCAAATAAACAAGGGTATAATAATAAAAGTACATTGTTTACCAATCGGTCATTATCGGTTGAGTTGAGTTTAATTAAGGATGCAGTAGTAGCTTTTTAGTAAGTACTCAAAAGGTCAGTGTCTTTTTTTGATGACACTGAAGCTCACTGCTCAAACGAATAATAGGATGATAATGAATGACGAGATGACGAATTAAAAAATCACAAGCCACATAAATATATACTTTATATTCATCACTTTCCTTTCGTATTCATTCGTTATTACCAATAAAATGATAATCATCCCATTTTTTATTCAACGAGACATAACGACGTCTGTACAACTTGATAATTTTTTTTGCATTGCATGATGATATTCATGTATTATGCAGATATTGAAAGATAACATAACAAATACACAGGGATGAACAATTACTTGACTTTCAATTACAAATTACAATTATCCAAATACTTCAAATGCTGCAATTACATTTAAATTCAATTACATTTTTCTGGGTAATGCTACAATTACCAATTACAAAATACAGTATTTAATTACATTTGTAAATACAAAATACAGTTGCTTATTAAAATCCCAGGTACCGCATAACCAAAAATTGAAAATCCATTGTTATAACAGTGAAAAAGATGCTTATAAAAGAGGGTATAGGTCGCTCACTACAACCACTGTAACAATTTTAAAATTTTCAATTCCTATGTCCAGTTTTCAATGTAGATTTTTCATTTTTAGTCCTACTGTGAGTATAATGTTGCCCAGAAATGTCAAAAATGTAATTGAATTACTTTAATGTATTTAAATACATTTCCAAGAATTTCCTTCAAATAAATACTGTATTTAATTACTTTTGGGTTTTTTTGCTCAATTATCAATTACAAATTACAAAAAATGTAATTAATTACGTAATTGAATTACATGTAATTGAAATACATGTAATTGTGTTCATCCCTGCAAATACATTGTAAGGATTATTCTTTACTCTTCACGCTTCAATAATAATGACAAGCAACCCAAAGGAGTCAAGTCAACTAGTAGTCAACATTAATCTGTAGTGGACAAGTGTTGCATGGATCATCATGATGATCATAATGCAACCTGGATTTTTCTTGCTATTAGTGAAGACATTCATCACGTGAGCCACTCAGATGTCTCATCAAGTAATGAATAAGCCTTAATACCCAAGCGGCAAGTACGCCTCCCGCATTGTTATGAGTTACTACTGCTTACTACTTATGTAGGAAAGCGAACCTTTTCACTCAATTTTTTTTTCAAAATAAGTAGCTCCTACTTAACTAACAAGGAGCGTAATACAAGAAGTTAGTAGTCCGTGTCAAGGTGTGTCTCCACAAAACAAGCTACTACCCATCAAAGTCACAAGTCTGCCAATTGCAACAAACCAAAGAGTCTCGTATGTTTTTATTATGCTTACAAGTTGCAACATTATTACAGGATTTTTTTTACTTGGGAATATTTCTTGAAACTTTCCTTATTAATCCCAGATATTATTATTATGGTTTTCAGCTTTTTGTTGAGGGGAATACAGTACGTCGCAATAAGTAAAAATAATTCCGAGCATAATGTAGTAAATGAATAGAAAATGGATGTGTGCACCCAATAAACCTATGTAATACATTACCTAACTAGTTGCTTGCGTGGAAAAAGATTGGATTTACGTTGAAAGTATTGCAACCAACCAGAATACACTTTACTTTCCTATTTTCACATAAAATAAAATTTTCTCTCAAAACTTGAGCATCATTACATTACATTATCATCTTTTTCATATCAATCAAATAAGAGCAAGAGCCAAAAGTTAGGAAACATGTTCAACGCAATAACAATATAATAACTATATAATGATGATAAATGAACACGAAATTATATTTTCAGGTAATCTTAATCGTCATTGGCTGATGCGAGCATGCATAGTTCTCACCATATTATATAGATATAGAGAGTACGAACATGTATTGTTCACAGCAAGTAGTATAAGAAAAATAAAATGAGTATGATTTGAATGATATCAAATCATATAACAAGTAAGAAAATGAAGCCAAAGGTGTGCTCCTAACATGATACTTCATATATAGGGTGAGATAAAAATCAGCAACTTTATCCTTGGAACTTTTACAGAGCAAGAAAAGAGATAGAGAGAGATATATATACACATTACACAAATACGTATTGCGAGCAGTAAATTTTTGTCTGAAAATTTTCAATTCTAACAAAGTATGTTTCAATACTGCACTTATCGTGAACATGGTCATGGTGTATTTTCACAGGAAACCAGTTCTGCACAAGTTTTATTTTGCGTTGCCTACAACCATTAACATAACACTGCAACTTTTGAAGACGTCAACGTGGATCCAGTGCAGTGCAGTTTATATCTAATCTAACTATATGAATCCCTACTTAGGATGATGGAGGGAGAGCTAAAATTAATCCAACATCTAACACGTAGTACTATCTTGGTACATTATGTATCATCATCATCATCATCATCTCTTCAACCTTCTAATCGAAACTTCAGTCGTAACTTCTTTTTTTGTGTGTAGATTAGACCACACTATACTGCCTCTACTACTTCATATCATATCATCCCAGATAAAGCAGTCGAGTCAGACGAGATAGTTAATGATTTATAATAGCAACAACGTAAGATGAAGATTATGTATAATTTCGCACTAAACAGAAGGCGAATTCCCGTATTTAATGGCATAAAAGTTTCTCCTTCAACTGTTTCATTTCAACAAAGACAAATGAAATCAAGAAGTAGGTATTATGAATGTAATAAAAAAAAGAGTTCACTTCTACAATCTACAATAACAATACTACAATTGCTCGGCAGCGATATAATTACTTTATGGAAGCTGGCATCACATCCGTGGTTTTAACTAATAAACAATGATGACTTTGCCTGAAAAGCTGAAGAAATTAAAAAGACTCTATGTTTCTCTCTCTCTACCTTACTCTTAACTCTACTCACTCACTCAGGTTGTGGAGGATTGTATTATTGTGGTGGAGTGGAGTGAATATATCAAGAATCAAGATGGAGATCTTAAATGTAATAAATTGTTGAGAATTCTCATTAGTAATTCTTAAACACTCGTCTCTGGCAATCACATGTATGTACGCACGCCATATCATATGTATCATACCATTCTTTTCCCAGCCAAGCCATACAATTACTTACTTTCAATGCTTGTTGATGAGCAGGTACCCTTTATCAATGCCACGCAGACTTGGCCATGCGAAGAAATAATGATTATCCATTAATGGCAATAAAGCAAGATAATGTGTGTCCATTAGCTTAAAGCCATTATATTGTCGAGAGAATTTACTTCAAATATTTATTTCACGGGAATAAAATTTTACCTGGCTCCTACCATCTATTTTTGAGAGCATTTGATTATGCTTATCTCGTCTGGAATACTTCAAAATATCTCTACTTATCCTCTGCTTTACTGATAATAATAGATACAGCTAAACACTTCTTCATCATCATCAGTACAATCATTTTTGAAAAATCAGATGTGTGGCTAACGACTTGCTCGTTCTTTACCTTAAAATCATTCATTCGGATGCCAATTTAATGAAAGCTATTAATATATAAAATATTTACCAAACAAGCAAGGTATGAAAGACATGGCAAGAATTGCATTATGAGTTCAAGAAATTTAATACAGAAAGTTCCGCACTGCTAGATTTTAATTTCAATTGGGTATTGCAACGTTTAAAAGGGAATGGCAGGAAGTTGTTTCTAAATCGTTGCAGCAAATGAAAAGGAATGATAGTAAATGATGCCAGCCTTTCATTTTATAATTATTATTTTTGACTGAGAACTCCTGATGAATTTCCTTTGTAGTAGTAGTACGTTCTCTCTCTCTGGTAATTTTTCTCATGACGTGACTAAGCATGTATCTGGAGTTTCATTCCTTGAACTAGATGAAACATGAAACATTTTCCTTCTTCATCAGTGAAAACGAAAAGTCTTTTGAAAATATATAGTGGAAGAAGATGAATACGTCCAATGACTTTTCTCTTGGTGGCTGGTTCTGACACATTGAAGCGGATGACATTTAAATGAAAAGAGAGCTACTTTGGAGAAAGCCTCTTTATTTACGAAAGGAAAGTTGAAAAACAAAGGGCATCACAAAAGGTAGTACCGAGAAAGGAATGAAATTTTGTCGTAACAATTGTATCTCTTTTATGTGTGTCTTCAGTTCAGTCTCCAAAATGCATATATACATACATACATATTATTATACTTATTCCTCGTTATGATTTCTTTTACTCACACATGCAACCAATGATGGCTCTTGTGTGTCCTTTGCTGTGTGAAAGTGGTAGAGAGATGGCGGATGGATACCTTTGACAAAACATTCTTACATTAAAGACTTCATACGTGTACATGGCGATGCACACTTTTGTAAGGTTATTTCCATTTCCGACTACTTTTACTGAATTTTCATTAGAAAAGACTGAGTTCTGTGTGTTTTGTGTTGTGTGATGTGATGGCCCAAGAGTATGAGTAAAAGAGAAGTAGGAAGGAGGAAAGCAAGAGAGAGAGAGTCGTCCTTGTTTGAGTGGAAGGCTAGAAGCAGGACACGGTAAAAGGAATACTAATGAATTAATTTCAAACAAAACATTCAAAGGGACTGACAAAATTACAAAACGTCTGAAAGGGAGAAGATGAGACACTCTTGCAAGCAATTTTACTTTCTCTTATGTTTCTGCCAAGTGTCCCACATTAGCATTCTAAATGAGCTTCAACCACGGGTTTGTTACGTTACTTTTGCTTGCTTTGCCATGCATACTTCCATCCTAGCTTTTCCAGAGAGAATTTCAAACCACGGCCACTACTATATTTTCAGACTCTCTTTCTCTCTCAATCTCTTACTTTTACTTACTATACTTTTATATTTCTCATAAAAGAGTTACATTTGAGACGGATGGGACGCAGCTCTTTCCAAGTAGAAATTTTGGAATGAAAATCATGAAAATGATGGAAAATGAAATTTCACTAGAAAATCCTACTTCCTTATTCCTATTTTCCTCCGCTCCTTTTCACTCTTGCATTACTTCCCATTTTATATAGGAATAATGATGAGGTCTGGTCTGGCTTCTGAGAGAAGAACGTGGGATGCATTAGATTTAAATGGAAGCCCATATAACGTACGTCTGTATGTGTACTATACCTATATATTTATTTTTCATCTCTCCCTCACCAATTCACTTTCCAAGCAAGAAGAGCCCCTTTTGGACGTGTGGAGCTGAAAATGAATTATGACTTCCAGCGAGTTACTGCTTGTGTGTGTGTTCTCAATACCAAAGAATTCATCTTTAGGAAATAAGTATCGCTTCTTTAATTCCCTCCTCCCTGTATAAATTTTGGAAGAAGCAAGAGAGAAAGATATTTATCTGGTCGAAAAGGATTTTGAAATCGACTCCACCAAAACTATCTCGAGTTTCTTACGTTGCAAGAATTTATAATCTGAGAATGATTGATGAAATGAACTGGTATCAAATAAAATATTAATGATGTACGCTCTTATTTACAATCCTTCAAAGGATTAAATTTCACGATTTGCGCTCATAGTTTGGCTTTATGGTGCCGTGCTTCTTTTTCCAATATTACAGCTCTGCGTTCCACCCATCAGCAAAGTCAAGACCATAAAACAATTGTCCTGAAAAGTAAAGACTTTTCAATATGCTTTTACTTCTATACAAATGCTGCATAAAGTATAAAGTGCTATCGTCTTGAGCTATAAAACGACACTTAAGAAGGAATGTGGGGAAACTAAGATCGTAATAAGGTATCTTTCTACACTGCCACACTGGTATCATATACATACTTTACACTATATAATTGTACCGATTTACATATTTGGAGGGTTCATTTGCTAATATAATTCGAAACACCAAAGTAAACCAACACCACACACACACACATCACATCAGATTCCTAAAATTTATTTTGTTCATTTTGGATTGCGTAGAGTAAATAGGAAAAGTTGCCAAATTCAGGTTACTCTGTGGTATTTCATTCCGTTTTACGGCCAATGCTTATTAGATTTGTTTTCTGAAAGATTGGAGTCTTCTCCAAATTTGCATTCATTACCCATATTACAAGCAAAATTATACACTTACTTAATACTACTGCTGCTTGCTTCTATTGTACTATTACGTAGATTCTAAAATAATACCTATCTAACTGAATATATATAGCACACAGAGTCGTTTCCGGTGACAATGACTAATTTAATCGGAATACCTTCAGCTCATCTAATCCGGCAAACTACAAAAAGTACTGTGTACACTTTCAAGCAAACAGATAATACCTTGCATACAATTTGCATTAGTAATGAGATCCTTTTCTCTCTCACACAAATAGTCTATGTCTACTCAAAAACCTACAACAAGTTAGTTTAAATAAATACATTTGTAGAATAATAGCCATTACTTTTCTACTAATGTTTATTTCTTAACGAAATCTGATGATTGTACATATAAGTACTATATCCGCCCTCTGCCTTGAGTTTCACATCCAGCATCTACCACCCACCATCATCATCAGCCACAAATTTTAGAGTTTTACCAAAGCTACATATTACAATTCCATTTGGGTGAAAGTATGGGGAGTTGGGAAGTCAGGAAAAAAAGACATTTTGTTTTTGTTTTAAGCAAGAATAAAGCGCTTGTGTGTTGCTCCCCATCTCTAGCACTAAATCTAAGCTAAAATGGAGAAATAAAAGGGGATGTGAGAAAGAGAGAGAGAGAGAGAGGATTTTTTAGTCGAAGAGTAGGGAAAAATTATGGGAGATGAAAAGGGGGATCACAAAAGGAAATAAAATAGACCAAATCAAGAGAGTTGGGGGAATGGAAAAGTTTTGTTTGTCTGAAAAGTAATGGGCTCTTCAGTTTCATACACTGAGAATCTCTTTTTGAGCTAGGGAAAAGGAAAGGTAGAAAGGTGAAATCATGTTCCGCTCCTTTTCATGAAGGGTTGTGTATATATATGTAGAAATTGTATACCAAAACGAATCTGCGACTATACTTTTTAGTAATTTAGAAATATATATGAAATGGGGAGGTGTAGTAATGATAGTGGTATTTCTATATGATGATGTAGAGAAAATGAAACGCAAGCACTAATATCTACACACTTCCCCTTCTCCACTTTTCTAAAAACGCCAGTCTATAAAAGTAATATGAGGAGCAGCATAATAAATGAAGGAAAGATATTCAAAGTTGTTTTTGAAGCGTTGCTTCCTTGAATGCTTAAAGCAAAGTAACAATATATTCCCATATGAGCCGTAATGTAAAAATATCCTTCTACAACGTGCGATATAGTACATATAGATATACATAATTTCCATATTATTCCTTTATCTGAGCAAAACATTTCGGGGAATTTCTCTCTCCCATTCTTTTACCTCTTTGAAGGTCTAAAATATCAGTAAAAAACCTGGGAGAATGTTGTAAAGCTGCTTGAAACACGAAGGGAGAAAAAGAGATACGGAGTGTGATGATGACGACGACGATGATGCTAGAAATAGGATTGTTCCTTTGTGTAACTCTATTCAGCAGCAGCATCATTATAAAGGCAAGCTGAAAATTTTGGAAGAGGAATGAGAGGAGAAAATCCTAAAGTTTGTCGATGAGTTTTCTCTTCCTCCAGGGAAAATAATGAGGCGAGACAGAGAAAAGTTTGAGTATGGTAAAAAGCTTCCCGCATCATCATCCCTGTATTTTATTCCAACTCAGAGATGTGGACGTCTCCCCAGGAAAAAGGGAAAATGTAGAAAAGTCTTACCCCATAGACGCATGCCTACTTAAACTTCTTATGAGAGCAGGAGAGAAGAAGTCTTCTCGATTCTTTCTTTCATGTTCTAATTTGCATTCAGGATACTGGAACCTTCACAAACCGCTAGTTATAGGTTTCTGTTCATCATATATGTATATTCACATGATCAAAATAATACTTATATGTACTACAAGAAGAGTAAAAGTAGTTTGTACTACCACCAACATAAAATCAGGCAAAAGGATGTTGAGATCCATTTCTGATGAGCTCTTCTTTTTGTGTCACGGTTTGTGCTTACGTACTTTCACTTCGTTTCACTCGATTTTCATAGAAAACTTCGATTAATTATGAACGTATACATTCAGAAACTCCACTACAACATAATATAATCACTTTTAATGTGTGTATGTATAGTCGTCGAGCTGGCTAAGCATTTTCCCAAAAGACTAAAAAGGAAGTCGTAATTTTAGGAATACGAAATAGAATAGAGAATCTGAGCCAAAAACTAATGACTTTCATCTTTGCAGCGCAACGAGGACTTTATAAATAGATAGTTTCTGTGCTCACACAGAGACTCTCTTCTCTTTCTCTCTACAATTAAAACTATCTACTCAACATTTTCGACGATAACGATAGATAAGCAGAGGTTCTTACTGCTTTCTCCACTTTTACTGCTCATTTCCGCTCAAGCCTACAGCTGTACCATGTAATTAAGTCTGTTTTGCTTGGTCTTCATTAGTGTATAATTCAGAATGCAACTTCATTAGATGTAATCACTTTTTAAAAGAAAAGCCAATACATCATATAATGGGTGCGCTACCCGACTTTTTCCCTTTCAGAACAAGCCTCCCAGATAGAAATGATTGCATATTATGTGAGGGAAACGAAACCCATGCAAAATAAACGCATATTATGCACGGGAAACAGTGCTATTTCCCACCTTTCCCACCAAGGAAACCGGGCGTCTATTTAGTGCATAAATCGTGTTTAAATCATTCGGGAAAACTCAACGCAAGATTGTATAATCAGATGCGCTTACATTTATTGATAAAAAAATGCGTATTCGACGCAACGGACAAAAAAGTGATGATCAAATTTGTTAGACTAGGCTTTTGACGATGAAGGGATCTGCATTGTTTCACATACTCATTTCAATTGACCGTTTGCGTTCATCATTAAGTTACTACCAACAGAGTTAATTAGTTCAATTTAGCAACAGTAGAATAATTATTTTAGTTTAAATGAAGTAAAACAGTCAGTGTCACTGGCCACCCAAGTCCAAAATAGGAACTGAAGCTGGACAAAAGATCTGGAGTGTACTACTTTTTCTGATCTCGGAGTCTTCATAATTATTGCCTACGTGTGTAATGTAGAATTAACTGACAAATTTTATAGTTATTGTGAAAGTATATTACATTAGTTAGTTTTGAAAGTCAGTTACAAATGAGTCCAAATGTGTTGTTAAAAAAAGTTATGTCAACATTAAATATGGCTCTGCACAATGAGCCCTTTAATATTCATTACATATTATTATGGATGTAGTCAGTTTTATGCGTCAAAGTGTTATTCATCATTAAACTTTATTAATTGAATTATTATTCATTAATATATATTAACCAGTTTATCTTATTAACAGCTGATGCCAAGTAGCATAAACACATTCAAAAAAACATGCATAATACGTTCGGTAATCATACATAAATTGCAAGGGAAATTTCTGTGCATATAAGGTGTGGGAAACTAATGGGAAATCCCATGCAAATAAGTTGCAGTATCTGCGCATTTCCCACATCTTTCCCTCATATTTTTTACCATGCAGAAAACATTCGGGCCCGGCTTCCATTTCCCACTTATTTTCCACATATACTTCCCACGCATAAAATGCGCATTTAGTACTGAAAATTTCTATCTGGGCTACAAAACAAGGAACAAACTATATACAAGCTCATCAGTTTGTTTGACAGTAACTTTTAGCGAAAGTAATTACGAAAAATGAGGTAGTCATGTGTAAGCTCTTATGCTAATTTTGTCACTACCGTCAATGTGTAAAATTTATATAATTCCAAAAGAGTTATCGGAAATATAAAAGGAGTTTTACTGTATGACGCCGTTTTTACATAAAAAAGTAATTACCGTATAGTTGCAGAATAAAATTACGAGAGGAAGCCGTCGTGACGATAGATAAAGAAATATATATTAATGGGAAATTAACGTTAGGAAAGAGCCTTTTGCACATTACGCAAAGATTTATCTCAGTCTTTTCTTCATTGCTCGTCGTAAAAACAATTTCTTCGACCATCGGATAGGATCTGAGAAGAAGTCGCTCATTTTTAAAACTATCAGAGAATAAAGTTAGAGTGCTCCCCAGTGGAAACTTGGAGAAAAGGATTATGTGTGAACTCTCTTGGAACTAATAAATCATTTACAAATATAAGGAAACTTTGAGAAGAAAGTAAATCTGATCTCATCGTTTTATGTATAGTTCCTAGTGAAAAAGACTAGGGCATAAAGTTTTAGGACTATATATTTTCATTTTCCGCTCCTATTCCGATAATACTTCAAAGATATTATATGTATAGGCAAGCATAACAGTAAATGAATGAGAATGTGTTATTAAAGTTCTGGAGTACAAGAATTTTGAATCCTCTTTCAAAATAGTCTTTCCCTTTTATAAATAAAGCTTGCTTTGGCTGTATCCTTAATTAATTATTCCTAAGAGCCAGCATTCTTATTACACTCGAGGCAGCGTGAGACTCATTTTCTTATGTAAATTGCCATTTTGGAGCAAAAGAAGAAATCTTGTTTCTCCACAAATTCATTAGCAATTCAAATAGAGCTCTGTGGATGAAAGCTTCAAGGATTATTTGTTTAGGAAGGAAATTCTCTTTTCCTCTTTTCTTCCTTGTGAAGTTTGGAATGCCGTAGCTTCTTTAAGTACTCTCTTTCCGATGGCAATTTTCTCAGAGATTTTATGTGAGTGGGGAAGAGAGAGAGAGAGCTTTTACACCTAACGCCCAACTGTCACACTTTCATCTACCGGAAAGCTTCTAAACATGGTCAATGTCCAATTACTGCATGCCTCAAACGAACAGGGCTCACTTTACCCCGAAAAGGGCTGATCAAGTTTAAACTCCAAAACTTTTCAACATTCCGCATTTAAAAAAAATAAGGTATTGACTCGTGCTTACTTCTCATTCATTTTTAACATATATTTGTTAAAAGGTTTCGAAAATTCATACTTTGATTTTCTACCCATTTAAGTTCTATGGACCAATTATGTTTATTGGAAAGTAGGGAGGAATAAGCATTACGGATTTTTTTAAAACTTAAATGTCTTACGAATTTCAAATGCAATAATAATTTCGTAAAAAAAAAAATTGGAGAAGAAAAAGAAAAGTAAAATATGCAACCTATTATAATGGGTTTAATTGGCCTTAATACTTATGTAGATAGCTAACTACCTCTCTGTTTCTTACGTGTAAGAATTACAATTGCGTTTTGATTGTAAACTTATACATATAATGTAAATACCTACGTTTCTCAAAATCAAATGAATGTGACACAATATTAAAGAAGAAAAAGACAAGTCAAGAGAATATAAATGAGTTTTATGCAAATCACCAAATTGTAAATTAAAGTTACTTTCGTGCCATGCATAAATGATGAAATTCAGGGATTTGAATACTTTAAAATGTTTAATCAGATTTGTTAGGAAAACAAGAAAAAAAGTTCTTAAAAGGTGTTGGAAGATAATAGAACAGTAATTAGGAATGGCAAAGAATAATATGCAGCTGTGCAACAAACAATCCAAAGTTACAAAAGCACGAACGCAACGGAGTCACTAGACATGATTTTCAATCACAGTCTCTTTCGGTCTCTGCAACTGCACTTTATTTCGTCAGAAGAAGTGGTTTTACTCGTGATTACGTTCCTTTTTTTGCACACATCTTTCTTATATGGTATTACTTACTACAAACCATCGCATCGTCCCAATAGCCGTCTGTTGTTGGCTGTTGTCTTGTGATGCAACAAAATTTTTCTTGTTTCCCTAACCTTGAGACTTGAGCTGCACAAAATGTAAATTGAGATTGCAAATTTAATGGCTGTTGCTTGTTGATAGTATATCGTTTTCGTAAGATAATATAATAACAGAGACGTAAAAACATTGAAAATGTATTTCGTATTCCACATTGAAAATTTGCAATCTGCCCGAGGCATTTTTACATAAGTAGCTAGTAAAACCGATGCGATGATGCTACCTTCCCCAAATACGTTGTACTGCTGATCCTTTTTTACAACTTTGTATATACTCTCTCTCTCTCTAAAAAAATACTAGATGAGAGTGCAACAGTTAAAAAGACGTCTTCTCAGACCGTGGGAAAAGAAAGACAGATGGAGATGCAGTTTAGCAAACTGCAAGCTGTCATTTAGCACAACGAGATGGATGGAGAGAAAAACATTCAAAAAATAAATTGGCAAACGACATGTTCTTTTGGTTGCACTATATATTTTACGTTGCAAGTCATCTCTAATTTTTTTTTTACAATAACATCATTTGTAAAAATGGGTTTTGATCGGGTAACGACTGGACTGGCAATGTTTTAAGGTTATCAGCTTATCATTTCATTGGTATTGGATTGGATAGTATGGAAATAAGTTATGATGATCTAAAGTTGGTGATATGAACGAAAAACGAAGAGAGAGAGAGATGAAGTTCGAGGTACAGTTCTGAATCCATAACGAATCTTAAGAAAGAGGTTTTGATCTTGTTTCGTCTGATATCTGCACTACTCTCCCCGAGACAGGTAAAAATATATGTTGTTCTATTCTGATGCAAGTTTGCAGATGCATCATTGAGAAGTGGTCAATTGAATTCTTGATGAGGTGAGTTAGTAGCAAAGAAATTGTAGAAAATAATGATATTTTACTACTTTCCAATGATGTCTTTACACTCAGCATAACAAACGGTTATGAAAGGCGCACCTGGATGGATGGACTACATCCTATTTCTTCGTCTTCTTTATTTTTTTTCTCATGAAAATGGTTTTTATGGTAGATGCACTTTTGTACAAGGTTCAGAAAACATGTTGGCAAGCAGTGCTTCAGAAATAGTTTTGCATCTTAATTTTCGCCTTTTCTTGTTTATGAGAGAACACGATATAAATATATGCAAACGTTGTATAATTGCTCTAAACTATTGCCAGCCAGCAAGAAGACATGGACCAGTAGTTGCATGTACACATACAACAATAAAAGTATTATCTTTTTCATTTACTGATTCAGACCACGGACGATCAATTTATTACTATTCAACTTAACTTGCCCTGTTGCTTTTCTCGTCTTGAACCATGACTTAAAATAAAATCTTGTATATACGTAGCATCAGCAGCAGCATTGATAAAGTTTATTTCACCTTTGTCCACGACCCACTCATATATTAAGAGTGCTAACGATTCGACCACGAATATATCTTGACATTCGCCTGACTTGGACTTGACGTCACGAAAATTAGTTGATGTTTTTCGTCTCCAATTGTCATAAATCTAGTTCTGGTAATTAAAATAATGATGGTGAAACAAGCTGATGAGTGATGAGTGCAACCATTTTCTCAAAATTTATATTCTTGCATTACAGGGAAAGATGTCACATTTCCCTCACATATTTCATCAACCACTGTAATAAAGTGTGTGAGCTCGTTTCACCTCACCTCATAGTAAGTGGACGATGAACAAATTTCAGACAATTATTATGTGCATTAACCACCATTCGTAAAACGTTATCTAACACGTACTCTTGTACTTATATTCAGGCTGGAAATATACCATTTTCACTTGGGAGTACCCCATTTTTTTATATATTAACAAAGAAGATTAGTAATTTTTATGTGGTCATTACATAAGTGTTAAAACATGTTTTGTGCTCAACTTCCCGGTGGAGAGAAGGAGAAGCATACAATTTAGAAATTAAGGAAAAGTCGAAAATGATTGGCGATCAGCCTACGGGTAATCAAGTGAATTGGATGTCAGCTTTATTGAATATAGGGCTCTCCTGATATAGAGAATAAATATTCTTATGAAACCAAATATTTTCAAGATAAGGGGATTCAAACACACATTTTAAGGTATCAGTTTCCCTCATCAAACACATGCAAGGATGACGAGTTTGATCATCATGGAATTAATGATTACGGTGAATGCTCAACTCGGCATATTAAAATAATGCTTGGGGCAAGACGTCATGTAAACTATACATGATAAGTTTTTTTTTCGCTTTCATTTCACTGGAAATGGTTCACCTTTGTTACAGTCAACTTACTCAAATTTAAAGATTTCATGAAAATTATTATTACGGCACTCGAAAATCTTTTGATGAGATGAGTACATTACTTGTCATAATATCTTTTGAATTAATCTTCCTACCACCTTGAAAGGTTGTCAATAGGCCATTAATCTTTGGGGCGCTAACACTTCTTGCGTGTCCGTAAATGTGAAAATTTGCATACAAAAAGGTTTGCAGACTTGAAAAATCCTGAATTTTGTGTTGATTTCAAGTAAAAAAAAGTGTAGCTCAAGTGGAGTTGATAGGAACTAGACAGACACACGCTGCGGGGTAACTGGCTAATTTTATTCTTTTTCCGTAACACAAAACATTGAAAAGACTCTTCCTTTTCTGTGTATTGTATATTATACAGGGAACGTAATTTAGTTTATTAGCACTAGATTCTCAGGTGAGATAATATTTTATATTCATCATACCAATACATATAAGTAAACACATTGTTGCCGGTTGGAGGTGGAGATATTAAGCATAATCACCGGAAAGACTATCTCACTAAAAAAAACTACTCTCCAAGATATCACTGTTGTTGATTCAGAATCCACTCATTAGAAGTACGTACGTACGTATGTATGTATCATTATTTCATCGCTTAGGCCAATATATAGACCATCATTAACGAAATTGATACCGGTCAATGCATAAATATTCAGACAGGCTCCTGATTTTCACGATGGATAGTTTTACGTGCGTATTATAGTAGAAGCCGTAAACATGAAAAAATTAAAGTCTTACCTGCGTTAAATCCATGGATGAAGGCGGCTGCTGATGAATAGATAGTGCAGCGTGATGATGGTGTGAAGCGTTATGAACAAGATACATGATTATTTTTTTCTAATGTTCAAATCGAATGCATCAAGAGAAAAAGCTCCTGATGGGTTAACAATACACTGGTTGTCTTATACTAATGTTGCGATTATCGAGCAACTTAATAATAAATTGTCTTGTTGTAGTTACTTTTCAACCAAAACTTTTCAAATGATCAACTCAAGTCTATCAAATACTAAATAATTATTAGCTATTTGTCAACACTATGTAAAATACAGGTGGGCACTATATAACTATTCAAGAAATTTAGTAATTATAGTCTAGACAAGAAACTTGTTAACAATCCCTCTTAAAACGATAAATTAAAGGCTTATTTTATTCTAGAAACTAGTATGTTAATGACAGTTTATCTATTTTATATGGATTTTTTGTGTCGTCACTTAAGCACAAAAGAGTTAAGGCTCCAGCTTGGGCACCTTTACTTCCTTTATGATGGATGTACGGAAGTATGATCCATTTACTTGGTGCTTGCAAAATAATAAATAATAAGTGCTTTCTTAGCAAAGGTCATGGACACGCAAACTTTTTATTTCGTTTGGTGGTTTATTTCGAATTTTTTGATCTGCTTCACTTGAGAAAGAATAATTCCGGTCTGACGGAAAAATACGACTGAGTCATACTGACCAAATTAATCCGACAGGAACCAAGAATTTTTAATCTTAACAGGAAACATGTAGAAAAACGCATTTCTTTTAAATTGCATAAGAGGCGGAGAAAAATGTAAGGGAAGTAAGCAATAGTGTGACTGGATTGGCTAAGCTTAATAATTTTTAGGAAACGATGAAGGTCTTTTTAACGGGATCTCTGCATTTGATACTTTTTACCAGGAAAAGGGAGCACATTTCTCAGAGAGAAAAATTGATGAAAAAAAACTTTGTATTTCATTGAAATCATCTAAGAAAAGAAGAAAAATCATCTTTCATTCCTTGGACAATAGTAGAGTAACGGGATATGCATTTCCCATGAAATTTTATAAAAGAGCAACAATTTAAAAATGCATTTAGTGTTAAGTTCCTGGGTGTGTGTGACCGAAAAGTAGTTTGAGACGTGATACTCAACTGGACACACATAACCCTACATACATATACACAAGGAAGGTAAGCAAGTCGGGGATTCTTTTTAGGAACCGGTCTTCATTCGGGAAAAATTAAGAGATTTTTGGGTGAACTCCGGATTTTTCCACCAAGCCACAAAAATAATCAAAGCAATCAATGAGTTTGAAAAAGGGAAAACTGGTTTTTCACCAGAGTTCCGAAGATTTTCACACGCACCAAAGCTGGACTCAAAGTATCTCATTTCATTATTTATATACATTTTCTTTATTAAGTATTTAGGAAACAAGTTACAAGAAAAGGGAGCAGCAGCTCTTGTTTCAGTTTATCCATTTACTTATTGTCATAAATGTGAGAGCAGGACATGTAATACATTCATCCACAACCTACGACAGTCCACAAGTGTCCAGTCCAGTTGATCATCATCACATCATCATCATCATCATCACCCTCCCTTTACGAATGCTCATACTCATAAGGAACAGGTTTTGTTCCCACAGTGGCGAAGGCAGAAATAGAAGAGTGGCTTACATAACATCACATCAGACCTCGTTTACGTAAGGAAGGAGAGGAAAAAGGGTATTGAAAACTAGTTTTCGCTCGTAAACCTTGGTCCACACACACACAAGTCCCAAACATTCCCATATCATTCACTGGGTAACCTCATCACTTCAGTGAATTATGGAGTATTAGTAAAGGATATACATACGTATTATTACTTATTATGATATGTTCTTTGAATATTATGCATTTACTTATTCAAGCATCAGATTTCGTTTCAGATGCAACAAGATACCAAAAGTGTAATGTGGTCCAGCGCACTATACCTTTTGTTTGGTAATTGTGTTAAGCATACCAAAGCGCAATGAGAGTCGCTTTTCGTGTGAATTTCAAGTTTGCACACACAAACTCATATACTCGTATACTCACATACCCGGTTTTGTGAAAGCATGTAAATCGGAAACATCAATTCAGTGAGGCTACTTACTACACACATATCTCATCTCTATTGTTTGTTATAAGTGAGCTGATGTGCATAAATACACATGTTGCATGTCCATTTCCACGCATGAACGTATATAGTACGTAAATAATATTCTGCTGATTCATTATGCACATATCCATTTCACAATGAAAACAAGATCGACCATGACCGCTATATTTTACGCATTCATTGATGTGCTCCATGCTGTTCTCACATGGATTACATTCCTATACTTTCCCACTCCATTACATTTTACTAGCAGGGATAGGTAAATCAATGCTAAGTATTTCACACGAAACAACCAAAATCATAAAATGGCATATTAATGGCATTGTCCATTTGTCCAATGTGCGATATCAGTAGGTTGTAAATACTACTACTACATTCGTGGGAACCCAATAAAAAGTCATACTTTCAGTTTGTTACATGATCTTCTTTGTACTCAACTCTTTATCTGTCTTTTGACATTCCTTGTTTATAAATACCTCAGCTTAATTACATATACGCATATGATGGCTGTCCAGGTATACCAGAAAATTATTAATACCTTAAACTTTCATTTCCTTCATTTTTTACCATTAGCGACTCCATTGTGAAATCCATTTGAAAGAGTGAATATTGGTGATAGAATACCGAGAAACGGGTAAATGGGGCAACGTGAAAGTCTTACGTCTTGGAGATGACTGAGCTAAGAATCTATATGCACTTCACACAGTTTTTGTTTAAAAGCTTAAGGCCTAGTATAAAAATAGGAAATAAGGTACATCTCAGCCCGAGTAAATAAGAAACTTTACCTAGGCGCATTTTTAAGCGCATCGGAAGCCAGGAGAAAAGATGGCAGACAGGCTTCTTGCTCTCCCGCATCACACCCACTTTTTCCAAAAACACGGTGTCTCCTCCTTCATCTCAGCAATATGTATGTTTGTATCTGAGTTCCAGAACTCAAGTATGCAAAAATGATGGTCTCATTTCTGCTGTTGCTGGCTTTGATGAAGAGTCCGGCTTCTAATCTCAGGGTGAATACCTCATCTAAATAACCAAGTCCATCAGGAGAATACAGTGTGGGAGCTACTTGAAGGGAATAATAAAAAGCAGTAATATTTGGATGAAAAGGTATCTGGCATGTACTTGAGATGAAGGCATGATACGTGAGTAAATAAATAAAAGGGAAGAGAGAGAGAGAGAGAGAGGAAAGTTATACATTTTGGAGCCAGCTTGACTCTGTCAAAAGATGTAGGGGAGTTTGGTTGATGGGAAAGCAAGTAGACACAAACATTTCTCGCTTCCTTCGTCTTCTCCGTGTTTTTCATCCATTCCGCATGCTCTTCTTTCTCATCTAAAAGTTCGATCCATTCCAATTCCTAAGGTTTATAAAAGAGTTTTCCAAAGGAGCTTTTTCTACGGGTGGGCTTTGCTCTCGCTACTGCTACCACCACCATCACCACCACTTTTATTATAACTTTTGAGAAGAGTATGTATATATGTATATAAGTTGTTTGATTAATATTAATGCTCAGACATATGTCTGTAGCTCGTTCCGAGAAAACTGTATAGTTCTTTCCTTCTTTAATCTTTCTCTCCTTTTCACATCATTTCATGGCATGCACATTCCAGCATAAAAAAAATGTAGAGAAGTGAAGACCGCCAGGCTGCGTCAGGATGGATGAATAGGAGCAGGCAGGGAGCCAAGTCGAATTATTTATACAGGATCCAAGAGAGAGAAAAGTCATTGAATCTTTATATTGAACAAGTATGTAATCGCAATATTATGCGTAGGGAAAACTACAACGGTTGTATCGCGTCACAAGTAGAAAACAGGAACCGCAGAGGCAATGAGGGAAGTCAAGCCAAAAAGAGCTCTGGCTCAAACTCTCTCTTATTCAGACTCCATTTCCTTTTTCACTTTCCACTTCCACTCTCTTTATCCTTATTCTCCCTCCCTGGAAAAAACCCGGAGGATATTAAAGCTCCAACATTTTGTAGTCGAAAAATATAGCATATACATACATGCATACATATGCATACACATATACAAATTTATATACAATGCTAAACCTAAAGCTATGGTGAAAGATCAATAATTCCCAGCTCAGCCATTATAGTTTTCTATATTATTCAACAAAAATAACCTTTCTTTGCTCCCCCATCTCTCCTTTCTCGGGTTTAGAACTACACCAACCATCATTCTTTCATTTTTTTTAACGTGATGCTACGACATCACTCTCTTTTTCCCTTTTTATCCTTAACCAAGATTTTCCCTTTTTCCCTCAACTCCACCAGTTTCCCCTCTTCCACTCAATCCCAGATTGGCATCACATCGTGGTGCTATATAATATTCATGTACACGTGTATAAGACAGCCATTTTGATTATTATGGCTTGATGTTTTTAAGTGCAACCCGAATTTCATAAAATTTAAGCATCACAAAATCCCATCGCTCTCAAACTTAAAATGGGAGATGCAGATGCACATTTCATATTTTCCATGCTCCTGTGCCACCAGGCATATAATAGAAGCATTTTTACATACTAAATTAAGCACGCTGATAAATAAAAAAAATTGTATAAATGACAAATATATAGTCAATGGTTTTACACAGCTTTCCTTAAAACTTATTGTTGATGCATTCTGCATTTCAGTATGCCTATCTTATTTCGCATACTTTAGTACCATAAAAATACAGGAGGAATAGATTAACTTTTTCGATAGCTGCACTTTTAGCATCATATCTTTAGGAGATTCATTTGATACAAGTTTTTATGATCCTGCTGCCATGAGTCATAGTACATATATCTAGTTATGCACATGAACACTCCTGTTCGTCATGCCCTTGTATAAATATAGGAGGCTGATATGTTATGTTGATAATAGGAAAAGGAGTGTTCATTTTTGTTCATAAAAATAATACATCTTTGGCGCTCGGAGGAAAGAAGTAATAAAGTCATGTTTTATTCTGATCCTTGTCAAGCCGAGACTGGCTTCCAGGCGCAATTAAATTTCTGGACAGAGAGAAATTGTCGTAATTTATTTTTGTAATATATACCCAAATATCGAATTCCCAGCTCAGATAGCTATAAAAGAGTTGTAGCAACAGGGAAACAGCAGAATGTCTACTGCTTCCAGAATGTTGAATTTTAGTCTTTTGCTTTTCTTTTGCCCTCCTCTAATATTTCAAAAGAGAACAGAAAAGGCAGAGTGAGATTTTAAGTATAGAGGAAAATCTTATCATTATTTAGAGAGAGAGAGAGAGAGAAAGAGCAAGAGTGGAAAAGGTTTACATTACATATTTTGTTCCAGATGATGAAATTCCTTTGTACTCTCACGAATATGGGTATGGTACGAGTAGATTACATTATTTCTACTTTTCTATTATAAATGAAGGAAAAGGAATCCTGTTGGCAAAGAAATAAATGAGAAACTTTTGTTGATGTAGCCCAACTGCACCCTTATGAATCTTAGAAGCAGCAGAATTTCTTTCATACCATGATTACTATATATACACTTCACTTTCAAACTCAAACAGCACAAATGGAAAAAGGGGAGATGGGAAAGACGAAGGGGACACAAAAGTTGTAGGGCATTACTTAGTTAGTTAGTTTTGCATAAGAGTAAAAGAAGTGGGAGAGAAAATGGAAGTTTTGGCTCCCCAAAATTTTAATACTGTGTAGAAAAGTATAAGATACACATTTCTTTCATCGTGGAACTCAAATTCAGAAACTTTTTATGACTTCCTTCTCAAAGCGAATGGGAAATAAGAGGGTAGGATATGAAAAGGGGGACATAAAAGAAGCGTTCATTCGACAAAAACATTTTCTCGAGATAAACTTTTCTCGTTACTTCTTTAATGGAAGGCTATGAAACATTGCCTACAGGAGCTTTTGTTCAAAATCTTTTAGTAAAGGCGGAGAAAAAGGATTAGAAAAGACTATATAAAAAGTTTTTCCCAAGTCTTCCCTATTCTTCAACCCTTTTTCATTGTTAGGCAGCCTGTGCATTAGACTTTTACAGTCAGAAGCAACTAAAGAAAAGAACGTTAAAAGGAAAACTCAAGCAATAATAATTCACCGTTCTTGCATGAGTTGTAAAATTGTGTTGGGTCTTGGGAAGGGTACTAGCACACATGACGTTACTCTTAAGTAATACTTTTAATTAACAAACATATTATATTGGATGGAATGTTAAGTAAAGGCTATATAACTACTTCATGGCGACATGTGACACATGATACGTTGCGCTTCCCAACGTATGTATCTACCAAATAGAATTAATTGTTACGGTTTTATAGCAAAAGTACATAATATATATATTGTAATACGTATGTATGAGGAAATTGGCATATGAATGTCACACGAGTCAGTCGTTAGAGATGACTGCTGAGAGCCTACCTTTTCAACATTCTTTTGGGGGAACTGACTGAAGGAGATGATTACGAAGAACAAAATGAGATCAAGAGAAGATATCAGGAACACACCTTATCATCTGATTGAAAGCTATTGTTCCAGTCAGTGTATTCAATTTCGTTGAAAGTGTAAAACCAACAATTCTGCCACACCTTCTGTGTGCCACCTAGAACAGGTTGGTTCGATTTGTGTACGTGGCATGCAAGTTTAATGGGCTGTACATAGTAGACATAATAGTGAGGAGCACAGGTCGTCGTATTTTATTCAATAAAGGTGATTGATTTATAACATATAAACCTTATAGATCTCATTCAAATAACTCTAAATGTCAAAATTAACGACGGAAAATTGAGTATTATAGAGCAATTATACTGTAGGGACAGAAATTCATATTTCATTTTGCCGTAAGCTTCAACGCATCCGTTCGTTGGTGAAATAAAAATGTGAGCAGCTGGATAAATTCAGATAGAACAAGAAGGAATATAGTCAATAAATGTGTGTAGATAATAGGATACTCGTGCAGATTAATTTTTATAAAAATGAGTAATCATGATAAAAACAAGCTTGTCCGAATAGATGAGAATATTAAAACAGGAATTTTCAATTTTGGTACTAACAACCTTAAAAAACAATATATATTCTATAATATATCGCATCATATCACCGGTGATTGCAATAAGACAACTACTACTAACTACTCATTTCAACAATTTCTTCTGGAAGAGTCGTTGTAAATAAGGTTTGATTGCTAGTTGCAGTTTATTACATGCCAAACCAACATACCTTTTCACAGCGGATTAGCGTAATCAGAATCACGTTGCTTACATATATCACCTAATGACATATGCTGCATTCGTGGGTAGTAGTATATAGTATAGTATGAGCTGCTATATATAATGAATGAACATTGAACAATGTGGTGTGCCGTAATTTTTAGGATTAAACACCTGTTTATGGCAAGAAACGAAGGCTCATTTACGGAACAAGCGAAAGCCATTTCGAATTACAAAAGAGACGGAAATTTTTCTCAACATATTTTCGCCGAGAGTTTTTCTAGTTTTGTACTGTTTTGTTTTACACGAGAAACTCATTACTTTAGTTCGTGTTCCCCGAGCGTCAGCGCTCTTTTGCTTGGCCAACACGGATAAGACTAAAGCTAAGAAAAAGGAAAAGTATTCTCAACCGATGCGCAAAAATACACACAAGACGACTACGTATTATATAAAGAATTAGGCAGACTGCTGCTGCTTGTGTTATTATTGATCTCACAAAACTTGATCGTATATGCTGATAAAATTCATGTTGGTTTAAAAACACTGCGAATTTATGGGAGCCAGTTTCTTCATCATCCGCTTAGTACTTACTTACTGACTGAGTCAATGTTGCAAGAATAAGTACACTTTTGACTTCTTACTACCCGCATTTCAACTCATTGAATTTACACAGTTGAACATGGAACTTGAAGATAATCTGTTTGCTTTATGAAATGAAATAACATGTTTTCCACACTATACGTTTATTAGCATACCACTTTGAACATTAAGTACCTACTCCAATGTGCTAAAATTTTGTAACCCATGCTCGTTTCACGTTTCTTTTAACTTTTTTTCTTTCTACCTCACATTTCTTGAATGTTTACGAGAAATATTGAATTCTAAAACCTCTCCGTGTACACACATCAAATATTGGGTTATCTTGATGAATGGGCTGTATATTATTCTTGCAGAATTTTGTATTTCATTACGCTTTATAGTTGGTGTGCATGCATAGCCTGAGTTTACACTATTACTCCATAACACTCAGACAGTTTGAGCTAGATTACACTTTTGTTTTATATGACAATATTTTTTCTCTTAATTCAAAAATTATGCGTGCACGGAAACTATTGGGTAATTTTGTGTTGACATACATTCAATAGATTACAATGTTTCCTTAATCTAAAAAATGTTCCAATGCCAAAAATGGTCGTGGCATCAGTAAATTTCACAGTACACTGTCAATATATCTTGATGAACCTATGCACCGTCAGAATAGCAATAATTTTTACTCCCATATTTTACTTACAAGCTTATCGTATTAGGTCAGCACACTTTTTTTTACGAATTAACTTTTTCTGAAAAATCCAATGCTCACACAAATTCTTAGACTAAATTTTTAACTACATGTGCCTAGCCTATTCTTCAAAAAACAACATGGATATTCTACTTTTTCTTTCCTCAAAACTCGGGCAAATCTGATGACATATTATATATTATGTCATACATATAACATATGCGCATTTTATCAACTTTTTTTCAGGATTATTATTATTATTATTCCATACACAACACCAACACCACATGTCAAGCCATTTGTGGCTACAGCGTAGCAGGTATAGATATGATTCTGATTACTACTCGAATCTCCATAAAATGTCACCAGATTTGAATTGACGTGGACACGACTCAATAACTCCAATTATTTTAATGTTATCACCACTATCACAAGCGACTCGTCTCTTACTAACTGAATTTTTGGCGTAGCCACGTTCAACACTCTGTCAAAAACTTGTATTCTCAACATGAAATCCAGCTAATTACGGTTTGTTAAAGAATCACATAACAATTCACAAAGGTATTTATAGACAATTTACATATTGATAGCTTTCTAGGCGATAACTTTAGCTGCAAATCTTTTGCCTAACTGACACAAAACCTACAAGAGAATCCTCACAGAAATCTGTGCAGTTAGGAATTTGACGATGGGATCCAAACTAAATGGCATTGGTAGAAGTAAACAAGTTCTGTGTAGATGTGTAGTAGTAACTGTGAGTGAGGTAAATTTTGATAATACCTAATCTCATCGTCAGCCCCTGCAAGTTTGTTGACCCATAACGAATAACGTGTTGGACATTACTAGCACATCATTTACTTTTCTGAATCTTGTTGAATTAAACAATGTTGACGATAGGATGGGATGCTATTCTGCGAAACATGCAACAATCAAAAGGAGTATCAACTGTGATTTGTTCTAGCCAGCCTGGCTATGATAATATGTTATTATGAATATACAATTGTTGAAACAAGATATATAATGAAGGATGATCATTCATCGGCTTTAGTAGCTTTATTGATAGATCTAACTTTTGTTGGCTCCTCCAGGCTGACTCATATAGAATATACTCATATATATATATATATATATATATATAGAGAGATATAGATATGTAGATATACTTATGCATCGTCGTTATGCAAGAAAATGCAAGCAGGTAAGTAACTAGTGATTTTTCTGGCATTATTATAATATCAAATGTAACCAAAGTACATATATATACACGGCGATCAATGTGAATGGGGTTTGGTTTGGTTACGAAGGACGCTCCCTTAAACATTTAGATTGTTACTAAAGAGAATCCCTCTGTTCATATAGTTGTTTTGAAAAATTACAATTTAAAGAATGAAAAACAATAAAGATAGGTTGTACTTTGGGACGTAGACGGCAATCAAAAATAAAATATCGAAACGGGATCAAAACCGGCTCCTGGGAAGAGCTCAGCCGGACAAAATGCATTTTTTTCACTCAATCCATTTCTATCCTACTGTGTCTACCTCAGAGATGCAACTATTGACTGTTCCTCATACTCATGCATCTGAGTGAGAAAAAAATCATGTTACGTAAAATTCACTAGAAAAATCTTCCGAAATGGATTTTGGTATTGGTTGGAAACAGGTTCTATCTCTGCAAAAATTGTGACTCTGAAAGTAGAGAAAAAATGTGATGCTGATAAAAAAACTCTCTCACGCTGAGCTCTGCAGTTTTGTGCATGCTTTGCCTGCTCTCTGGTATTGCTCTATAACTAACGATCAAATCAAGCTGTCGCAGTCATTTGAAAAATCCCAAGTGTATATATATGTTCAATACATATCCCTGTGTATTCATTTGTGCAAGTAAACTTTAATAATTTTTATTGTCAGCCATATACTTGTACGGTCATTTCGTGTGTGTATAAAATCAAAATCAACTTTATGATATCAAATCTTGTATTGCGCCCGGGGAGTAGATAAGATGTGTGCTCAAAGAAATATACAACACCTCATCATTGTATGTGTGTATATGTTATCGTGTTTGGATTAGGAACTACCTGAAAATAGTTCGTTTGAAAATTCTAGACAATACGTTGGCAGCTACAACGGAGCGACCATCACATCACATCATACACAAACCCATATTTCTTTCCCTTGCAGCAGCTACACCACAGAGTATCAAGTCACCCCATGTGGTCACACAGCTATATATATGTTACAAGAAGAGCTTTTTGGGCTTTACACGGAAAAACTTGCATGGGATTCCCTTTGTTAAAACCAATTGACAGGAAAAATAATTATTTAGTGCTTTGCCTTGAGAAAATCTTGTATTAAAAGATGATTTCAGAAATATGTGTAGTGATGTTGATAATGATGATGATGTTGAATTTGTTTAGTTCAAGTTGTGGTCCTATTACTCATGTTTCCTTACTGCACACCATCTTCCTTAATTTTGTTTGTTTTATGTTTGTAAAAACGTGTCCCTGTCAATTTTTGTCTACTGATTATAATCAGATTATAATTTGCAGACTTCCATGCAATCTTAAAACATTCTCTCGAGAAGCAGCGTTATCTTAAAATCATGAAAGAACATTAGCAAGACCTGTATTGATTGTATACAAGGTTTGAAGTTGGAGAGAATGATTTATTCTCATGGGTTCCTCCGTCGCCTGTACACATGTTAAACATCTAGAGCATGTCTTATCTCCTTTCTTATCCGTGCCTAATGTAATTGTCAACTTTCTCTATTTGTTAATTAGTTGTCTACCACAGCATAATGGAATTTTCGACTGATAAAAAATTATCTTTTGTCTTCTCTCAACGATTTTATGGACTAGCCACAAAAAAATGGAGATGATTATGTAGCTTAGCCAAATGATATATTATTTGAAATGTATTTTTTCTGATCTCCTTTTGATATTGAACATTCAATTGGAATTCGAATGAATCAAACATTCCAAAAAGTAGTTGACCATAGAAAATAACCCAATCTTTTAATGGTTTCGGTCAAGTATTTTGCTAAATTATTATGCTAATACCAATACATGAACGTTATATAAGCTGCCCAAAACATTGAACACCAATTAAGCAAAATCATCCCATTATCATAATATTAAAGCCAGATTCAATAATTATTCACTTGTATTATCTGTTCATGCGTCACCAGTATTGCATTAAAATTGGAATGACAGCCAGTAGACTGAATTTTGACATGTGGAAGTAATGATTTGAATAATGATGGGAAGCAGCCACTCGGATAGTTAATCCCTTGGCTTAAAAAAATGTAACTTGACTACTGTAGATGTTAAGTAAAATAGCAAAAACAGTCACATCGTCAGTGACATGAATGGCAATGTATAAAGCCGTCGTTTCTGAGACGAGTGTCTTTACAAGATTTAAAAAAATACATTTTTCATCCTTTATTTATTTATTTACACTACTATGAGTCAATTTTTTTGCATCTTAGGTCAGATTAGTTTGAAGTAGTTGCATCACTGAATGATGGACCTCTGTCTGTGTACTTGTAGGATTTACTAGGCGGTTGAAGCCTCAGCAAGTAGCTCTACATGAAATCGATGAGGTGGATCAACACCTCAAGTAAAGATGTAATTGAAGTTGAAGTCAACTCTGAAAAGGTTTGGGATGATGGTGATGGTGATGAAACAGGTTTTCCCAAACTTCTGTCCTGATCAATCAGACTAAACTGCAAGTTGTAAAACTGAATGCGAATCTCAGGAAGCGTCATAATTACTGATATGCCATTTAGGTGAATTCGGGATTCAGCTGTGTTTTTATATCATGGCATGGCCAACCAAAAATTTGACTCTTTATAAACCGTGGGAGACAAAAACTGGAGTAGTATATAAAGATGGGAATACATTACATCAACAAGTGAATAATATTATTGATTCGTTTCATCTTCAATCATGAAAAACCAAACTTCAAACTTGATAGTCCACTTTTCTCAGAACTGGAGCACCGCAAGATAATACTAGTTGTATCTCTGTGATAATAAAAGCATATAATTCTTAATGACAGCAAATATTGTTTACCAAAGTTGAAGCGAAAAACGCCTTTGGAGAAGTGAAGAAGTAAAGATAAGCTATAATAGATCATGTTATTTATTGCATGTTTGTTGCATCAACTGATTTTCAGGTGCAAAACTCGATCATTTGGATTGCGCAATTTTATGATGGATTTGAAGAAAAATTAGAACAGCATGAGATAGAAATGGAGTGGAGATATTTTTTAACCTTCCAAGAATACGACTAGCCGACGGTGAGGCAAAAGAAATAGTTTTAAATTGCTTGTAAATAAGAAAGGATTTTAGGGATTAGAAATATAAGAATGCACAAAGAGTATTGATTTAAATGAATAAATTCTTTGACTACAAGTTTGCCTCTGTCTGTGAGAATTTTTTTTAATTAATAAGACCAAATTGTGATCTCGCAATATTTGTGAAAATTTTATAAGGACCAAAACAACAAGTCAAATTGAACTTATACTAGTTACATAATTTTTGCGTAAGCAAGATAGAGGTGAAAAAGATGGGGGTAAGTGTGGCAGTTTAAGTTCGCAGTAACAAGGATCATTTTTTTTTGTATCATTCAGCTACAGCTATATAATCATCGAGGGTACAGACTTTGGTTTCGATGTCGTTTTCACTGGTTAAATAGTATTTAATGTGATGTTGTTGTATAGCATGCAATATCGCAGTAGAAAATGATCTTTGCAACATGGGCTGACATGTTCTCAGATAATATATCGTACATCTCAATAACCGTGTTAGCTAATGATAATAATTGTAATCTTTGTTCCATATGGTGAATTTTCACATGGAAAAAATATTATCCAAAAACAGTTCCAGCGATGGTGGCTGTTTGCGTTACTGGGCCAAACTATACAGACATCTTAGACCTTATTAGCATCATCTGTCATATTTAACACATTCAAGGCGTCATAGATCAAGTAGTCCGTCTACCCAAATGGTAATTACCTCCGCATTTTTCAAGTATGTTTATAAAAATTTAACGTTTTACACCAAAACCATGTGGCGTCCTTGTTTGTAACACGCCAAATAACAAGAGGGAAGGCGTTTGCGGAGTTTAGTAGCTTTTAATCAACGCCTTTGAATTTTGCGAAATCAAGATAATCACACAGTATGAAAGTGAGAATAATACACATTACATATTTCCATATGTTGTTTGTTTGCACGCAACCAAATGTAATATTTTTTCAACGCATATTTTTGACACACCAAATTACATCGTATGATTCATTTGTGACTACTTATCTATGCAAGGAGGAATATTGCTGAGTCTGGAAGTGATAGGCTACAATTAAGTTGTGATGGTGTGGTGGAGTGATGAGATTTTTGTTGGGGTCGTGCAAACTGACTTGGGAACGAATCGACGAATTATGAATACGTAATCAAAGGTTTGCTTATGTCGCGATCAGAAAGGTTTCAGATTAATTTTCTGGTCAAAATAATATGGTAATTAAATAATTGCTTTGTAATTTGACAAAAGTACTATTAAGCAAGCTTTGCTTAAACTGCTCAATTAAATTGTTTGCATAGGAGAACAAAAATGAAAGGTTTCGTATCATTATCATATAATATAATATGGAACAAGTATTTTGTGGAGCATCAAACAATCAGCATAAGAAGTTTTGCACGAGATAAGTTAATAAGTAAAATGTCCTAAACTACAATATAAAAAAGCTATGCTAAAGCATGGCATCAAATTGATGAAATTCCATTTTCTGCAGATTATTTGATTTTGTCTAGACACGTCAACGTCAAAGATCCTTAAGAAATTATTTTATAAATCTTTTTTGCTACCGACATACAAACCAGGGCAGGGGAAATATCATTTTGAAGCAAGGACAAACAAAAAGTCTTCCAAAAAATACTTCACGAACTATAGTAGAAGAGTTCGGAGAAACTATATGTTTACAAAAAAAATACGTATTTGGTGAGGCATTTTTTTAAAGACAAATAATATATGCTTTTTTAGTAGCTTATAATTCATAATATTTTATTTTCGATATCAGAGTTCTAAATTTTTACAATATAAATGTATTAATGCTTCTGAAAAACTTTTAAGTCTTCTTCTGGTTTATCAACATGTATTGCAACTTCTATATATATCACAGTCGTGATTGAGAACAACCAATTTATATGCAGACTTGTATACTTATATGCCAACTAACAAACAGATTTATATTTAATATTTAGCCTCTTACTGCAACCGACAGCATGTACCACCAACAACCACAATATATAATTTATGAAATAACAAAAAAAAATCATTCGAGACGTGTATTATCAGCGATGAAATATCATACTTGAGTGAAAGTAACAGGAAGAAGTTATAGATTGTCCTGAGTGAAAGTCTATCAATACAGTGGTCGCTCACAATTAGTCACACAGTTCTTTCATGAAAGTGAGTTCTTTGTCCAAAAAATTAATTATTGTGTACAGGAGCAACGATACACACCCAGTTGGGAAAAAGTTTCAATCGAGTGATTTTGTGATACCATTTTAGGAGCCACTTGCTTATGCCATAACTCTACTAATTCAACAGCATGAACGGTAAATTCGCAACTGACAATTTACTCGCAACTTGCGAGTCGCAAGTTAGAAACATGTCTCAAGTTACCCCCATTGTCGAAGAGTATTGCTACTGTCTGTAGGTTGATTAAACTTCCGATTTTTTTATTATTATTACTATGAGAAAAGAATAATCTTACTTCCATCTTGTAATCAAAATTTCAGTTGCATTTAGAACCCCTGCACATTGCAGTTACGAAAACGGCCGTAGAAAAACTTGTAACCAATCCTTCTATTCAGCTATTGGCGATTCAAGTCATTTGGATCAGTCGATCTTGGAGAAGATTTATCAGTGAACAAAATCGAATCATAATTACAGGCCTAAATTTGATAGTGCGTGAGTCTACTGCCTAATGGACAAGTTGTTCCATATGCTTAACATATTTTTTCATGATATTATGTATTTTTACAGATCCATACAAGTTATAAACACGGGATCTTCCTGCTTTTTGCTACAAGCCATGTACGATGTAGCCATAAATCAATCAGCTCATTCACGATCAGTAATTCAGTTCTAAAAAAATACTGTGAAATTCTTATCGTTATACAATCTCTTTCTAAAGACTTTCATTTGTCAATAATATAAGTTTTGGAAGATTTTTTTTCTTCAAAGGCTGATTGATAACAGACGCTTAAAAATGTGAACATCAAATATTGTGTTATTCTTGTGTTCAGATGTCGAATGCAAGCTGCATGAATAATTAAAATGATGGTTTACTGTTGTTTATGTATCTCCCTATCAGTTGCAGTTGCATCGTAGGCATGTATGTACTTTACAGTACAGCCCATATGGCATTATTCTCGTATTCGAATACATTATGATAGAATTAGTAATTTCTTATGATATGATGATAAAAATTTGAGTAAGTCATGCAATAAAGTAAATCAGTAGGAAAAACACGCATTAGATTTGAATGCAATTTTCCTTTATTTCAAAATCAAAAGAATACATGTAATGAAAAGTGTTATATTTTATCGAATATACTGTTGCACACATTTTAGTTAACCTAAGCAATCATAACACTCATCCAACACCATTTCATTTATACATAAGTAGCAAAATGTATTTCATCATCAATGGGAAAATCTGACTTGTAGTATAGTGTCTAGCAGATTACATTACACCGGTTGCAGTGTTGTTTTTTAAAACCTTTTTCATTCGCACAATTATAAAGTTGCGATCTTGCGTTTATAGTTTTAAATCCTTTGCTGTATGTATATAACGTGTATGTGAATAATATACTTATGTATATTTTGTATTCATTATGTGATCTCACAAGGAAAAGTGCTTTCTACCTACACATTTTTCGGGATTGTAATAATAGTTTATATATCTATAATACACGAAACATTCCATACTACTTTACAATTTACAAATTTTACGACTATAGCAGCTATATCAAGTGTACACATATTACAATTAATATTATTCTTATTATTCTTATATATTTTAAGAGAAGTTATATTTTATATGTATCCACACAGCAAGGATTATTTACCTGTAAAGCTTTAAATTCACCAATCTCACTACTACTGCGGCAATCCTTCTACAAATCAATAATAGTTGAGAAATTTCGAAGACTAACATACAACGTGGAACTCCTATCTTTCTTAACTAACTACAATAATTAGGTGATGTGATGTTAAAAAAGGTTTCATGAGCTATTTCACCCTTCCATTTCCTCTGCCACAAAGGCAGCCAACTAAATGACAATGTACATGATACTATATAACATCAGCAGCTATACACTTTATAAATTCATCTTCAATTTTCCTTGCCTCATCAAAATTTAGGGCAAGGATTCACTGGATCACCACCGGGTTTATCTCATACTTAACGTAACAATGACATAATGGGTAATAATCACCAATACTACTTTTCTTGGATAGTGTACAGACAGTGTACATGCATATCATATACGTGTGTATACTACATAAAAATTATAATCATACAGGGTTTGAGACACTTTCAGCCGTTTAAATGAGAACAATCACTTTTCTAAAGTTAGTTGCATCATCCGGTACAGGTAATACTATAAATTTCCATACAATTTTAACATTACGACGTGTGCACTATTTACATGCTTATGTTTAGAGATTATAAGTATTAACATTCAAATTACATCTGTACACTCATAAAGAAAGCTTTACGATTTTCATTGAGGTTAACAAAGTAATAATAGGCTACACAAACTTTTCTCTTTTGAATCTGCTTCCAGATACATAAGTAGCCATTTAATCAGGAGGGTAAAATGTTTCAACCTAAAAGTCAACGGGATAAAATTGACAAAGTTTAAGAGAAAAGGGATTAGTAATTCCTGGACTTAAAACTCTTTATGATAAAACTGAGAGTCAGAGAAGCACATAAAAAGGAAGCTAGGAAATGATACAAGTGATATTAAAATTCCAGGTAAATGACAAATTTTAAAAGTTTTGCTGCTAGCGTACAATAGTACTAATAACGCACTCTTATATTCGAGTTTTCTGATTTTGTGATTGGAAAACGGCATCAATTTTATAATATTGTCTATCGTTAAGTAGTGCCATTTAAAAAATTTAAACATTTTTTTATCCCGTCCTCATCTGCCTCTGAAGACTTAATGTAGGTATATTTTTTTGCAAATGGATGAGATCTTTCACTTATCATTATACACACCAACTATTATTCCACATCCTTTTCAAACAAAACATTTCACTGTTCCAGTCATTCAGTGAGAAGCAGAAGAACTGCATATTATATAGGATCATGCACGCATGCAAAAATTATAAAGCTTTCTCTTAATATAAAGTTTCTATCGATGGGGTATTACATAAAGTACACTCTACAACTCTACACTGATAATGATAAATAGGTAAGAAACGGACTTATTGAAAGTCATGTACAAAATCATCATCGTCAATAATTTCTCATGATCAAAATCATCTCAAAAAATTCCTGAGAAAACCAAAAAATCCATCCAGCCTATCAAACCTTATAATACTGAAGTAATATATGTAAACACGATTTTATGTATTCGGCTACGATTAATAGGACAATAATAGTTATTTATAACGGAGTATAAAAATTCATGTATACCAGAAACGAGTTGTATTGTACATAGTAATAATATTAAATTATATAGAGTAAACTTTAACATGAGCAGCAACCAAATACTTAACTAACTGACGACGTGCTCCGTAAAACTTGAGAATTTTTTGTGCATTTGCAGTTGTTGATGAAAACATTATTGTAGTGCAACATTAAGTAATATATATTTATGTATGTAGTAAATATTCGTTTGAGAAACGAACTTTCCATAGATTACTTGACATATTCCGTCAGATATAATAGATTCTGAATTTTAAAAAATTGAAAGAGCTATCAAAAAGTAAATCACATAAAAATACAAAAATATCTCCCAAGCCATGAAACCCAAAACCCCTTTTATACTAGACACAGAAACCTATAATATGGCCTTAACTGTCATGAGGCATATTAGAAAAAGAATAATTAATTAATTAAAAACATCATCGTCATCATCATCATCAAAATATCAAAAAAGGAATTTAAAATAACTTAAAGCACTAGTTAAACAGTAAATATTTGTTTTAAAAAGGTTTTAATAATATCAAAAAAGCAAAAAATTCATAAGTCTTTTGCCACTTGCTTTGAGTAACTGAAAAGAGACGTAGGTTTATCAAAAGGTAGAGAACAAATTGTAATTGTTATCATAAACAATTTCGTAATCACTGTTTAATGAGCACGTGGATAGTGTTTTGTTGGTTTTTATAGAACCATTTTTTTAACCATTGAGGAAAAATGCACGAAAAGATTTTTTTTTAAGATCATATTCCTTACAAGATCTTTTTTTTAAAATTTTTAAATGTGTGGTTGTGGATAATAAAATCGTTTTGTACCATTAACAGTATAGTATCATATCTTAGCAAATACACAATTGTTGATAGTAAAAATGATGTCTATTGTAAATTTTTATAGATTTTCCTTATATCGTATCATATTCATACACGTTCACCTCAGAATATAGCAAGAAAGACCATGATAATTCAAAATAGATTATGCAGATGGATACTTTGAACCTTTCATACAGTTTTTTTTATAGAACTAACGTGTTATATTGTTAAGTATATATTTGATATAATAATATAATTATTATTACTCTTGTATCTGAAAGTCATTTAGCATGTTTGTGAAGAAAATATCGTTCATGTTTTCACAATAGTTTTTGGTTCATCTAATATTGAAAATAACTTGAGAGGATATTTGTATTATCCACCAACGATGATAACCTTTTTATATTGATTATTGCTAGTGTGTATTTACTGTCATCAATGTAGTAATAATGTATAATTCACTATTACCTTTTGAAAAACTATACCTTATAGGAAATTAAATTGGGATTTTAGGAACACGACAAAGTGTTTTTATGAAAGTGTAATAGAAGGAATAAAAGTACTTAAATTGGATAGTACATAAATGAAGAAAACAGAATTAAATCAAACTGATAAAATATAATAATTCTACATGGGTACAATACAATCAACATAAAACATAGGAGTAGTGGGACTTATTGCATAAGTAAATAAACAATATTATGTAAGTAAAATATGCAGCCCGTTATTAAAACCTACATAATATAGTGCACTAAAATTCTAACAAATTAAATCAAACTATAACATATAAACTATGTATAAAGCTAAAATTTACTTTAGATCCTGTCGGATGTCACTGGTTTCGAACAAGTGTTAAACTTTTTTTTTATCGACGATGTCATGTCCCTTCTCAAGTCTTTTTGGTTTCCTTCTTGGTTTCGTTTACTTACTCTCTCTCTCCCTCTCTGACGCGAGTCATATACGTTTTATCATTATTATAAATTTTATACTGTGTGTAACTTATAACCTCACTCTAATTAAATGTAGGTAGGCGAGTATTATAATATAAACAATATAAACTGATTCGTGATGCATTGTCATTCAATAATATAATGTATGTAACTATATTATATACAATACATCGAAGGGTTTTTGAAAGCATGTTTCATCTTATGGTTTGTTGAAAGTGTCGATGTTCATTTTTTTAACACGTGAACTTGCATAAATCGGCAAAATATCTAGCCTATAGTTTAGTAATCTATTTACTACCGGGATTTTATCAATATTTCACTACAGATTCTATTCTCTAGGATCGTATTTACATCTTAAAGGACAAAAAACTAAAACTGTTTGCATGTTGCATGCCATATATTATATAATTTATATTATTGACCTTAACAATTTTTAACGGTTTAAGTTTTCCAGTATAACAATAACAGAGAGTGTTGTGAATGAGTCTTGAAAATAATTAGTCCTGGACCCCTTATTCTTTGATTGGCTGTAGTAAAACAAAACAAGGTGTCTGGTACAATATATATATATATATGTTGCGAGCTACAGTATATGTATTATATGTACATTAATCATGTCTCAAAACTATTTTTAAAGAGATTAAATGGGGATCTTCAGATGTTTTTTTAAATTTATTTATCCTTAAGTCCTAAGAGGTGTTCTGGTGTCATGGTTGGTTGATGAGCATAGTTGCGGATTTGATGAAGAGAAATGAGCTGATTGGGAAACGCATTTCCTGGTGTTTTCATGTCCATCGCTGTCATTTGATGATGGTGGCTAGATTTAGGAAATGAGAGAGGCTCGTATGGTATATACGCCCGAGTACCAGGAGGAGCTCCTCCACCAGCCATATTTGCAGGGATCTGCAGCATCGCACTCTGCAAAGAGACAAAGGGCGCATTTGAAAATACGCACTTTAAGATATTTAAATTCGATAATGTTCAAATAAAATGAAAAGGAACCCAAAAGAAATTTACATTATTCAAGACTACCGTTTGAATGGGGGTGAAAGCACTTGCTCCGGCACTCTTTGTAGAAGCCAATGCATTAGCCAGAGCATCATATGGGTTGGTTGGTGTTGGAGGCTGTGTTGGATGATGTTGACCAATGTTATTTACGCGAAGATCATCAGGTCCTTCGCTTCCCTGACGCAAAATATTTCCTTGGCCATTGCTAGGAAGACACATGGATGGAGGACTGCTTTCACCAATGTCAGACTTCCAGTACATTTCTGGACTTGGAAGAACGTTGCCCGAGTTGTTGGAGCTTTGATGATTGTTCACTTGATGGTTCTGACCATTAGTATTGTTGCTGGTTCCTGAGATAAATTTAAACATCGGATCATGACATTATTTTTAATATTTCAAATTGTTTCATAAGAAATAATGATTTGGTCATCTGTCTAACAGGAAAATTAATTATTTGTCTTTCAAACCAAATACCTGTCTTTTTTTGACCGATTTGAGATTTTACATAAAAGTTTGAGTTTTAGCAATTTCTATATAAAAATATATCAGAATCTTTCAGTCAATATCTTACTTCCATTTAAGGCTTGAACCTTTTGAAATCAGATGTAAAAAATGACGGTTGCTTTTGCTGCTGCAAGGTACATATATATTTGATCAAAGGTTTTTTAATTTATCTTTGTACAGTAACGTCCTATATTACGTAAAATCTGACATACGTTGACATATTATGTGGATAGGGCAAATACGTCATTGAAATATGATTGGACAACCATAAATCCATAAAATTTGCAAATATGCATAAACCCTAAACATGTCGGCAACGCAGTTGAGAAGAACTTTCAGTCGTCTATCAGACCATGTCATGTAAAACCTCAGGGGGCATGCAATCAACATAAACAAAGCTATGGGATCAAGCTAGTTGTTAAACGGTAATGTAATGTGTCAGCTACAACTTAGCATAACCTGCCTGATGAAAAACAATAAATTTCAGCAGCTTTAAACCAAGCTTACGCCTTATAGTGACCGAACTTTAATAGTTATGGATAAGATTGGATATATGTTTGAGAGTTTAGAAAATTGCAATGAACGAGTCAGCAGATCTGCCAACAATTATTCAATTTGCAACAGCAGCATTTACTACATTTTTATAGATTTGCGAAAAGCTATTTTCAATAACTTCAACAAGGGGGTAGAAGAAATTTTGACTTATTGAACTCAACATGTGGTCAGTTTCAGTCAAGCCAGAAAAGGATATCCCAAAGTTCTTTCTAAAAGCATATTAAATTGAGCTGAGAAATTGGTTTTTTGAAAACCTGACAAAGCATAATGTACTCAATCGTTGCATCCAATTTACTTTCCAAAATGACTTTTATGACTTACAATACTTACTTACTGATCTCATATTTTTTACTAATAGGATGTATTATACTTCAGCTCTTCGATCATACTTATTACAACGGAATTTGAAGAGGGGACATGTATACCTATAGGAATGTAATTTAATATTTAATTATAGTAGCATCCCTACTTTATGCTAAAGTCAGGCTTACCATTGGTTTGATGGTGGTTGTTATTATTGCTGTTATTGTTGTTGTTATTATTGTTGTTTTGTCGAGCCATTCTTTTTTCCGATTTCTCAGCGTGCTTCTGCATGTGCTTCGTTAAGTATGTCTCTTGAGTGTAGGATTTTCCACAAAAGTGACAAATGTGAGTTTTCAAATGCTTCGACTCCTTGTGTTTAGGTATATGATCGAGGAGAGAAGCCTCATCCGTAAAGCATTTGTAGCAAGAGTTGCATTTGTAAGGCTTGTCAGTTTGATGACATCGGGAATGAGACTGAAGGTTAGACAGTTGAGAAAAGGCCTTGTTACAACCTGGATGTCGACATTTATAAGGCTTGTCACCCGTATGCGTTCGTATATGCTGTTGTAAATGGGAAAGCTGCGTGAACTTCCTTTGACAAATCTCACACCGGTAAGGCTTGATTCCTGATAAAAAACAATAAGACATAGTATGAGCTACTACTTACTACATGGTTGCATTCATCATTTAATTCTACAAACACAGTACAAAGGGATTGCGAAACAAGCTTTTTTTGAACGGCTATGAAAGCAAGTTTGCCGGATAATTTTAGACCAATTCTTAGTCAAACAATGAAAAAAATATATGTATCGGTAACAATTCTACAGACTCATAAATCAAAAAGAAATATGAAGAATAGGCACGACTTTTCATCATCAAAAGAAATGTTTTGCTTGTTTTTATCAGTGAAAATCTCATAAGAAACAAATTAGGTACTTAATAATATTGCAGCAATTATTTTCTACTATTATAGCCGATTACACATGTGTTGGGGCTTACCAAGATGTATTCTGGTGTGCTGGGAAAGGTAGGAACTATTAGCAAATGCTTTCGTGCATTGCGAACATTTGTACGGCTTCGCTTCTCTCATGTGGATCTGAGTATGGAGTTGCAAATCAGCTTTAGATGTGAAAACCTGCAATTACAAACAAACAATGCACCATGTTTAAAACAGTCAATGGGAATTTATATACACACAACTATTTTCCGTTGTTACATATATAGTATTTCAATCCAAACATGAAAATTCCAGACAGGTATTCGAGTACAATGAACAGGAAGAATTGGTAGCAAAACATAAGCCTTATTATTGTGAATACATATTATAGATACCACAATATTATACAGTTTGAGTTGGCATACGAATGCTACCTTTTTCCTTTCCCGTAAACCATTTTCCGAAGAGAAAACAATACTAACAATGCATTTTTTTAACATGACCCTTCCTTCCTCAGAATTTTATCCTGATTGTAACTCTGATTACCACCGCAAGCTATTTACTTAATCGCTAATTAAAAAGTAGTTTGCATACAGAAGCCATCAGATATTATTGTTTTATAAGTACTCAAACATGTTCGCTTCAAGTACACGCTTCAGTTTGTGTCTAAAGATAAGCGCGGCAACGTGTATTATGGAGGATTGCATTTCACTGGATGTCGTTAATTCAATATTCTTAGTTCGCTTCCGCTACTTCTTAAAGAGTATGAGAAAATTCACACATTTAAAGAGCCGATCCCGAGAAACATTCATGCTGGTGAAACGTTGGCATATCCAGCAAAGGCATTGGCTTAGTATTGGATATGCCACTACCTATTTTTAGGATACCAATTCTGTACTGGGCCAGCAGGTATGATAGGCAGTATGCGCTTACCGTGATGGCGTGACACAGTATTGGTAAAGGCAGTAACATAATGGCTATGCCAGTACCAAAACAATGCCGTACCGCTACTTAGTACGATTTTGCCTACACACATCAAAACTCATAATGGCAAAATGTAATGGCCCAGTATTGGCATTGCACCTGTCTGACTGTCAGCAAGTACTAGCTTAGTAGCTGTAACAATCGGCGGGATTATACAGATATCTCATCCTCCACTATGTACAAAAATGTCTGATGATCTTAAACTTACTTTTGTTTCCAATAATATTCATATATTTTAATCACGCACTTTTGTATTGAAAGCTACCATTTCTGAAGTTCCGTGGACGCTTAGTCAAAATTCTCGATAAAATGAAGATGTTTTCCGTTGTTAATTTCAAGAAGGATAATTCAGTCGATTTTGTTCCTTCTACTTGGATTTCTGAAGATCAAACCAAGTGCTCTTTTCCTAAGTTCCGACCTTCAAATTTTGAACAAATTAAAAGGACCTCTAACCACGTTCCATTAAAAACCTGGCCAAATATAAAATCACAGTCATCAAAGGTTACGGTAAGTAGTTGAAAGAGTAGAGTTAATTAACTAGTTGGATTCAACTTATCGTTTTGTTTGCAATAATGTCGATCGCTAATCACATGATTTTTTATTTAGATGATATAAAAAAAGCTGAAGCAAAAGTTGAGCGATGTAGTGTAAGTGCGTCATCCGATATTGACTCCAGTGAACATGAAGTGCTTCGTGGAAATGGGGTCCCACTGGTAAACGCATCGCAGCCACCAGTTGACTTAAATTACTTAAATGGTAAATATACTTTGACTGAGTATTGGCAAGTTTTATTAATTTAATCTGCAGTCCTAAAAATATATTTTATTTTTAATTGTAGAAAGCATTTTGAACAGCCAACAACAAGCCTTAAGGACATCTTTGTCACGAGCAAGTGTTGTTCCTATTCCAGACGGAAGAGTTGAATGGCCAGTCGACTTCAATTCGACAGCGAATGGATCTTTCCAGGACCCACAAGCCCTGTTAATTAATCATCCGACACTGCAGCTTGTCGATTACCAGAAAACGCAATCAGCAGCCCAGATTCGAAGACCAGCTGAGCCAGTTCACGCTCCTTCCCAAGTGTTGCAGCAAGGAACCCAGCTATTCACACCTGGTCGGCTGTTGGTGTCCGAAAGACAAAACATTGTGGAACCTCCACTCCAAACAATCCCTAATTCATCACATAGCTTGGATGGTAAGAAATTATATTTTAAAAACTATGAAATGGTGCAGTTTTGTAGCGGTACGCCGTTAATTTCCAGTGTGCAATTATGCTTTTCCAGAAACTTTAAACGTGATTCTGCAGAACCAGGAAATTTTGAAAGAAGAACTAAAGAACATCAAATCCCTGCTAGTGAACGTAATTGGAAAGTTTAACCAACAACCACCGAATTCGCCGCAAGTATTGGTCCCACAACTACCACTACAGTCGTTGGAGGAACTGGAATCGTTTGAAGAGTGGCTAAAATCCAAAGATAACTTTGAATTATTGGTTAGCATTTAATTAAATATCATACATTCTATACATTGTGCTCTACTACTATAAACTAACCCAACTTTGTGCTTTTAATTTTTTAGGTTGTCAGTTTATCTAAAATCGGAGGCCATGAATTGGCTGGAAACGTTTACAATGTATTAAACTTCGTATTTTTACATCAATTTGCACTCCAAGTTAGATTAACCAGCTCCAGTGGAAAGATTCCAATTGGCAATGCACTTATTATTCAAGTTATACGAGGTACTATCAGTAAAATGACGAAACTTAATAAGTGAATGGTGATGTGAATGTTCGATATTTAAGTGGAATCTGTTGGAACTTTTAGATGCCGTGAGGGGATCGTTTCCTTACACAACGAACTCCGTTATTGACAAGTTTATTGGTACTTGGTTCAGAAACTCGAACGACAGAAAAGGAGGAAGAAAGAGAAGAAGTCAAGATGGAAACTCCTCGTCGCACAATAAAGCACCGTGCAATTCGGTCAACACAGGCAACGATTGCGAAGATGAAGAAAACATTGAACAGTCAACCTACATGGGGAGTTAGTCGTGTTTCATCAATGTGTACAATCTTTGGGTACGATTCGATTCAAGATTTAGATGTTGAAAGTGGCATTGAGGATAAGATGCCTTCAAGGGTTGATGTAGTTAATACCTTACCCACTAATAGCAGAAATAAACTTCAGATGATTCAGGATTGGGCAGTAGGCCACAATATTTACCAATGGGACCATTTAATTATAAAATGCAGTTCAATTATGCTTAATTGTAAGATATTGCAAGTTATTATAGATGTTGGAATGTATAATACTGCTGTGCATGATAAATAAATATAGTAAAATTAATTATCTTTTTGAATTTTTGTTATATGAACCTATTTGACATTGAAACCATATATTAGCATGTATTGGATATGTATTGGCTTCGTGTTGGTCTCGTAAAAATTCATACAGACAGTTTAGGCTGGTGTGATGTTGGTTGGATACTGGGCCAATGCAGTATTAACCATACTGTTTGCCAATACATGTCCAGCATGAAGCCAATGCCGTATCAAAAATACGGTTTGCCAATACATGTCCAGCATGAGGCCAATGCCTATACTGCCAAAGCGGGTGGGTGATGGCAAAATGGTCATATCGATATTGAGCCATCATGGCAACAGCGGTGCCAATCCGGCACCGCGCCACCACGAAAATGTTTCTCGGGATTAGCTTCGCGTATTCTCAACTTAATATTTATGACGTAGCCGAGTGTGTAACAAGTTGAGCTGCAAAAGTAGTAGTAGTAGTAATAGGGTTTTAGCAGTCGATCGCAAGTTATTAAATAAATTATTTGTTCAGTGCTAGCTGAAATGAAAAACAAATCCTACGTAATGTTTAGTACAAAACAGATTTTACACGCGCATGAAGAACAAGGCAAACCTCAAAGTTTTAAGTTTTCACAAAGCAATTATGCAGCAGAAGGTCAATCATTTATGCTTTTAAATAGGAAGTCATGAATACATATTCACGAAAATATTGGGAATCTTTTTGGGACGACTGAAGTTCATTTGTCATAAAAAGTGGCAAGCTACAAGTGTATGCTCATGCAAGCTACTTTTAAAGATTACAAACTACTACAGCATATGTCCACCACCACCACATCATATTTATTTACGCGTCATACATTCAAGGACGACGATTAGTCTCATGGTTTTTACATTTTACATTTAGTCGTTGTACATTCAATGTAAAGTACAAGACGACCAGAGTGAGAGTTGAGTTAATCGAAATAAGTTTTTTGAAAAATTATTGTTTCTCAGTATATGTATATATAGTTAACGTGAGGTATAGTCACTTTACATCTATTTGTAATAATGTTCATAATAATAATATAATATGATGAAATGAAACAGTAAATCTTCCTTCGAGTTGTCTGGAACATTTCTCAACGCTCAAGAACTCGTAGAGATGGAATTATATATGTTTGTATGTGTATGGTACGCAAGGTGAAGGCGGACTCTACTTGAGAAGAGCTAGAGATGGACAGGAAAACAAATTAGTAGCATCCCAGTAATCTTAAAAACTGAAGGGAGAAAAACGAGGGCAATTAATCATCCTTTACCCATGTACAACACTGGCTGGGATCAAATTATTCACACAAACAAATTAATGCTAATTGTACGTACTACTAATATCGTTTTCTTTACTCACACAGCAAGAATTCTCCGGCACACAACCATAATGAAACTTAGCCGATGGTCTGTCTACCTAAGCACATCATTTTGTGCTATAAGAGCATTATAAAACAATGAACCTGGAAAAATATCATGCCTTGCTTTTAATCTCTTTCAGACAATACACGCCACGAGGGCTTTTTACCATTTCCATCCATTTCCACAATATTTTTTGATGGCCGATTTTTCTTTACTGCGGCGCAGTCAGAGGAACCTGCTCTATTGTATCTTACCCAACTCTGACATTGCTCATCCTGCATATAAATCATTTCACTAAATTTTGACGTGGATTTTGTTCATTTTTCGAAAAACTAATTGAATCTTGTTGTGAATTAAAAGAATACATTAACTACGGTGGGGGTAGCCCAGTATCAGGAGAACAGGATGGAAGTAAAAAGAAAAAAGATTAGTGAATCTTGAACGAACGATTCATTTATTTGCTAGCTTAAAGACAACACTGCATAATGGGATATTAAAAGTTATACTACTGTATACATGCATAATATAAGTCGTGACTTATGCATGTATTTCTGATTTATATGTGTATAAATTACAATGTTCTTCATGAGATTGCTCAAGTCTTTAAAGCTTATGGTCTACAAAAATGCATTGACATCTCTAGAACATGTTCAATACGAGCATGTGATACGCGTTTGTGTCCAACCTGACTGCAGGTTAGTTTCATACTTGTCTGATTCTATACAGAAAATGAAAAGCAAAGGGAAAATCAGCATCGACTTTTTAGATTTGAGCAAAATAATTCTAGAATGCCTTTGGGTTGAATTCAGATGAAGCAATGTACTAGATTAAGTTGTAAATAATGCCTAATAAGCAACTACAACTGCATTACTTAATTTCAAAAGAGCGAGCGAGGTACATCCTACAAGTAGGTGTTCAAGGAGTATGTAATAGTAATGCGTAACAATAATCCAGAGTCAGTCGGCGTCAGTGAAAAGATAACTCATAATAGGTAAATACAAACTACAGCCCACTTCACAATTCGACCGTAATATATCAAATTCCGGCTCATTTTCTCAGCTACAATACAATATGATGATGGTATGATGATGATGATGCAACCACAAGGACCAACATTTTCTTTTGAGTTGTGTGATTCAGAAAGACATGAAATTGCAAAATGTGCAACTTTTCGCCTAATTTAACTCACTACAATTTCATTTCACCGACAATAAAAATACCCTCGTCTACTACACTAGATACGTCTACCATAAACCATATGCAGACATGTAAGTTAATCGTTAGCATAGGATCGCGGAGTAGAGATACTGAACAAGGAACCGTAGTCATAGTCAGCCAGTTAGTTTTTCGGTTTGGTTTGGTAGCAATGACCATGTATTATGGCAAAAGAACATCTTGTGAACCTGAGCATTTTAATATAAAAACTTGAAATATATCATTCTTTCAGATCTTTTTTAGAGAAAAGTCTTATCACTACGTGCATAGCGTACGTACACGCTACAAACATTTGAGTCTAGATGGTCAAACCAAAAAAAAAAGCCCCGAGATTAGACAACACACATGCACGATAGTATATTAATTAGCTTTTCTGACTAACAATTCTTCACAGCTCAAAATCAGTTAAGATTTATGAACATGTAATATAATGATTCACGGTCTTTGGAAAGCTATGGTCATTTTGCTTCCTAGTTGATGGAATGGCAATCCACGAGCATGAGCTTGCATGAATTCAGCCGGTATGTATGCAATGATAATGATAACGCACTAGTAGAGATAGACGTAGAAAATATATGAAGCACATAAAAACAGTAGACGATGGAGATTACGTCAAAAAAGGAACGTATAAGGTGTTGGTCAGCATTCGTGAGAACAGTTTAAAATTACATGCGTACTACAAACACAAACTAAATTCATACTTTATGCCAACGCCAACACATCCGAAATTAATATGAAAATTGTGTGTGTACCTTAGAAAATATCGAATCTCATCAAAAATATGAACAGCTAAAATAACAGCTAGCATTTTGTTAAAGCAATTTTGGGCAAGAAAAAAAATATGATGTTAAATGGGGAAAAATTGTTTCAATTAAGCCAATATCTCTTTCCGCTTACCGATTTTTAGCGTTTACAAAGACAAGCTTAAATCACTGAAAACTGCAATAAAACATTCTGAGCCCCCAAAAAAAATATTTCACTAATGAGCGAATAACGTACGGTGAGAATCATTATTACAAAGCGGAAAAGAAAGACGCACCGACCCGACCGACCTGAAAAATGAGGAATTAAGTGCTTGAACAGCCGCTCTATCGTAAACATTATTAACATATTTTTTTTGCATTGGGAGCGATAATGCATTCACATTTGCCCTTTGACATTCTCTCTTCGTACTTTGAGATGTTGATATGGTTCTACTCTACATAAAATTATTGTGAAAGCTGTTTTACTACCTTAACTCTTAGGGCAGTATAGTAAATTCCAGTGGAAGTAAATGCTGCTATTTTGGCGACATAGTGCCGGCCGGAATCGCCACAGCTTATCAAAGTTGACACTTCCGTGGCCTACAACGTGGAGGTCGTACGTATACGTATATGCTCACGCGGATTTATCGTGTGCGTTAAATAAACAAATTTTCAAGTCAACATTAGTGGATTGACCTAAACTTATTACGAGCGGATGATGTTGATTGGATACGTTCAAAGCTGTGACTTAGGCTTAGAATGCGTGTAATGAAGGAAGGAAATGCCCCACTAAAATTATAACTACAATCTTCACAAGAATTGCATGTAACTTAAATACAGAATGGGCTGGGTCGGGACAACGGTTGATACTTGGTATATACGTATAAACCTATGGTATAACTCTTTCGTAAATGAAACTTGCAAGTTATACTTTGTTATGCTTGGATCAAATCACCACAAGAGGTTATTGGGTATCTATCTACCTTAACCAAGTGTTTCTTTCAAAATCATTCACCGTGATCGTCGAGAAAACAAGATAATTTGTTGGCTGCTCTACCCCATCTACCCTGAATCTCAGCTAATCATTAAGCATGCTTTGGAATAAGCAAATTTATACCACGGACCGTGATTCACGGTATATAAACTTAACTCAGTTTGGAAGGTATACCAGACAGTTTAACCTGGCAATTGAGGAAACTTTCTTTAAGTAGATTAGAAAATAATGTATCCTGGTAAATTGAGTAAATTCAAAATTTATCCAATCCACTCAAAAATCCTATTGGCTAAACACAAGTATTAGCATCTGAAACTAGTTTCAATAAGTTCAAAAGCTGTAATTTAATGATATGCTAGGGGTTCAATTTGAAATAAAAATTTCTGAGACATCTACTACATGTATGTCATGTCATCTTGTTCCCAATTCCCAGAATTATAAACATTGCTCATATTATATTAGCATGGTAGAAAACCAATGATTTCTACCATGAGGATTGTATGCACACAGGATCACAACACGGATCACGGTATGCAACCTCAGAGAGTTCAAACACAAACCAACCCTTTTCCTTGGAGGTTGTAAATTTTGATTCTACGAAAGTACTCCAACCAACTCCCAACCCAACAGCTGGAAGGAAGAATTTATTATGAGCATAAAGCTGCTCACTTTTGTAAAGCAATACACCTTTTTATAAAAAAAAAAAAAAAAAAAAGGAAGTCAAGAGTCAACCCTTTCATACTTATAGCTTACTACAGATACATACAAAATACCAAGCTGGTACAATAACCCGTTTTCCTTTAAAAAAAAATCTCTTAGGAAAGGTTCATCATGATGACGTTGATATTATTGACAGTGGTTGGGATTCAATTCGAATCTTGTCGGGCTTCTGTGTCAGAAAGTCTGAAGTATAAAGAAAGAAAATTATCTTACGAGACTTTTGTTACAAAAAACTGTACCTTAATTGCCCTATATCATGAGATTTAAGTGGATAGAAAGCTTGCAATGTCAAGAATCTATACAACCATACCGTCCAATTTTACACGCCTTTATTATGGGGATAGCCTGGAAAAGGTATAATAAAAAAACAGCGCTCATAAGCTCGCTTTTGTTTTATTGATGCAGTTGCAGTAACATTGCATTGTGTGTACAGATGCTGTTGGATAATTCTCGCTTTTCTTTAATAACCTCTTTTCAAGTAAATGGAACACAGTCTCACTTAACAAAAGGTTGCTTTTTATAACTCCGTCTCTGCTGCTATTTTTATTGTGTCATGCTACTGCAGTCATTCCCTCGTTTTAGAGTATAATATGGGGCATATAATCAGCAGAATTGCCCTAATATATTGTTTTCGAAGAAAGAATCTTTCTTGTTGTTTGAATTACAGCTATAAGAAACTCGAAAAATGTGGAAAGTCATCCGAGTCATTATTATGGGACGACGTGTAAAACGAAAGAGTTTATGTGTCTGGCAGGAACTTTGCAATGCTTTGCTTAGCTCTCTTTTGATTTTTGTCATTGTCACCGTATTCAGGGTGCAATAACGTCACCGCCGACTCAATAGGACCAAATAATTATCTGACATAAAGAGGGATTCATAAAAAGTTTGGCCGACGATATTCCAAAAAGTGTCAAATCAAACTCTAGATGATGATGATGATCCAGTTCAAATCAAATCCCAACAGGGTTCTAAGAATGTTGGCGTGGATTACATTTTCAAACGGAACTTTGTAAAAAGGTGCCGTGTTGTGTTTGTCACAACATACCATAAAAGTTGGATAATAACGGTAGTGGCTGGAAAGGTTTAGCTTTATGTATGCTTTCATCTTGCCCTGATGCAATAGATAATGTACATTTTACACGATTCTTTTATTAGGGTAGTGTTCTTATAGTGTTTGTTTAGTTGGAAACTTCCAGTCGTTGTTCCAGGAATATAACGGGCCATCCGGTTTAAGTGATGAGGAGCACTTAAATGGCATTTTATGAGTTGAAAGGATTATAAAACTGCATTATTGTTCCACGTACGCATCAATCGAAAAGTATTCTTGAACATTATGAATAGGCAGGATTGTTACATAATTACAAAAAAAGACAATAATTCTACATTCAGTTCACAGCACATTAAGTCATTACTGAAAAAGTCACAACAATGTTTCTAAGTAAAAAAACACCTAGACCTAATATGAGTTGGCAATGAAAATTTCTTTAGTAGAAAATCCAATGCCTAGTAAAAAGCAGAGCTTCACAAGTCAATCGTATAAAATATCAATTTAAAAAATAAGGCATGATGCATTTTGCAATTCAAAGATTCAACACATTGCATCCATGGACATGCGAACAGAAAAAATCTTCCAAGCAACCATAGGCAAAGCTGCTTCTCATCTCATTCCCAACTGATGTCGCATGATATAAGTGTATTTAGGCATGAATTAGTCTCATGAATCTCCTGTATCCTGTCATTGCTCAAACGTAATCATGCAAAGATCTTAACGTTGTGTACATGAAAATGTATGCCGCTAAACAAAGACCCCCATGGATTTGGAATCGTTAAGCCCAATTAAAGTCATAAGTGATCAATAAATTATGGAAAAAATTTGCATTATCCCAGGAAAATATTTGTAACCCTTAATGACAACTGGATTTCTTCTTCTAGTTTGAGACGTCTTGAAAACATTCTGATCTGGAATAGACTGATTGAAAGGAGGAAGATTGCCTGATGAATACATAGTTAAAAAAATCTATGTCTGAAACCGAAATCCTTATATTCTGTAGTAAGTGATACAAGATGAAAACAACTGATTTGATTCTATTTGCATATTAGTTGTTTTCGTCAAACTCGACACACATGCATACGCATATATATATATGGTAGACACAAAATTTTAGTTGGGACTGAGCTTATCTATCAGTAGGTTCAGCTAATTATAATTGGCATCGCCTATACTCGTTCGTTCTGTTTGAAAATGAGCCAAAAAATTCTAACATGTAGAGAAGGTTGTCGTGCAAAGAACACTGACAAGACAGTCATGTCATTATCATATCTTTTGCTCCTACATTCCTCCTGTCACATAGTCTAGAGAATGAATCGTGATGCCGTTTCATCTTTAAATGATCATGAAAGCTCATAATTTAACAAAACTAAAACTATGCAACATGCAATGACTTTTTTGTTAATTCACTTAATACCAGCGGTGTTCACAATTTACAACCCTAGGTTATTCATATATGTATAAAGACAGATTCTTTCGTAAGAAAAATGAGTGGACACAGATGACTTCACGACGAAAGAATCACAAGGGTTATTTAGGTTCCACAAATTGTTAGCTTTTTACCCAACTGCATGTACATACGCAATACTGCATTTTATGGCCGAATCGGAACCGGTGATCTTGAGAGTTGTAAAAAAACGTTAAGATTTTCGATCTTGACATTGACGTTGGTCCACCAGGAGCAACAAGACATTTGTACTAGTACTACATAATATGTTCATTTCTTGTATCTACATCCCTACAGGCATTTACCCTGTCAAATGCGAATGCTGTTCAAATCATCATTCCAATGTCAACTGAGAATACGTGTATACTACCACATATCATTTACATGATACGATTATTACGCTAAACGTATATGATGTAAAGCCGCACCAAAATCAGAATCTACTTTTATGTTTGGAAGGGACGTTTATGAGCCAATTGAACACGGAGATAAAAAAATATCTATTGCTGATCATTAGCAGCGAAAATATCCTCTGGAGTCATTTTTTAAGCATAAGGAACATTTCCATCACCAATCTAAATTTGGAAGGATGATTCATATAACTAGACGTTCGATGTTGTGCACAGTAAGTGGTATTTTGTACAACGTTTTGTGAGTATCACAAACTGTGACTCATAATGTAGCAATGAAAGGGACGGGAATTCTACATATTTAGAAGCTTAAGCCTGGATATTTTACAAAATATCACCTGCCTAAGAAGAAGAGTGGACGTACGAAAAAATTTCAATTGGTTTATTTTTACTTATAAAATTACTTTTGCTTCCATAATTTTATATTTTCCTCACCTGCAGCTTTCAGTTCATACAAAAATGCGAAATTAAACATGTGCTATAAAAAAAGTACACCACATTTTTACACACATCTGATATTTTCCAATAGCGTTCGGAAATAACATAGTGATTCATGTTCATTATGACTATTTTGCGTCAAGAACTGGCATTGCAATAGATGCTCAAGCAATAAGCATCCAATGTATCTAATTTGAATCACATTACTTTTTTGTTTTTTCCTGTTCTTTCTATAAGCAATCCAACACAGACGATATATACGAGCAAATCGTATAATTGATGATAGCAAGAATGACCGTATATAAATGTATATCCCATTTTCCCAACAAGATTTGATGGGAATTTTTTTCCTTTCGTACTTTTTTTTAATATGATGAGCTTTGTAATTGTAATAATGGATGTTGTCCGAACGTCTTGTTTTTAGGTGCACAGATATACATATATATGTTGGATAATGGGCTGTTGCCGCACACGTTTACACTTTAATTTCTTACAACACAAATTATACCACCATCAACGAACGATAAATTGATATTGCTCAACTGTACGAGAATTAAGCTATAAATTTTTTTATCTACGCATGCATACATCAAATCAAACCAGTATTAACTAACGCACCTGCATACATATGGGTTTGAATCTAAGGTGCTCATTATGTGAACCATCACGATGTTGCCATTTTGGAAATAAAAATCCTCTAAGTTGATTTGAATTGTAGGGGTCTTACGTTATAATGTGCTCATACATCCACTTAATCATCTTCAAAAAACAATTTTCATTTTTAAAAAAAAAATCTGCAGTTAAAATATGAAACAGGATGGTATTGCAATGGTATGTTAACAGAAATTTCAAGAGCATATCAGAGCGGCATCAATCAATACTCTAATGGAATATGATTTCTCTTTGATTTTGATTACAGTTAAGTCTAATAAATATTTTCTCTTTGGCAAACTACCGAGAAAGGGAATACATGAAGGAGGTAATTAACTTGAGAAACGCAAGTAATAATGATAGTATAGAGAGAGAGAGAGAGAGAGAGAGATGAATGATAATAGAGTCGGTTGAAATAAAACAATATTTACATCGGTGATAACGCGTGTTCTCAACCTTTTACTTTGTTAGATACATGCTCAGATACTGCATGTGCATTATATACTTTTTTTATTCACCCAGCCTCAGCACCGAGCATTTTGTATTTCAATCGCTGCTATGCAGTGCCAGCCTCTGATGATAACCTGCCTATGCCGAATGTATGGGGTACCGCTTTTTGGTTACACTCACAGCTTACCCATTATCGTAGAAAAAAAAGTCGACAAAAAAGTTGACAAAAACATCGTATTTATCACTTGTTTTTGTTATTGTGGAAATAATGTGGTGCACCAGATGACCTTCCCGTATAAAAACAGTCAACAGAAGGAGTGAGTGAGTTATTTTGGAACTGCAGACGGATCATAGCGAAAATACAAGTTTGTATGGCTTTCCGTGATCACAGCAGAAATGATTCAGTCATTTCAGTCTCTCAACGCTTTTAATACCCATCTGTATGCATCGTAATCTCATGATTAGCATGAATATCATTTACTTTGGTTAAATGTATAAATTGTGTATAGTCTATCGTCTTCCTTTTGGGTTATCCTATAAATTGGTCAAAGAATAAAACTGAGGTATAAGTATAGTTAATGCAGCAGCCTACCACTACTACTACCAGTTATGCAGATTGTAAATAATATACCACACCTCTACAATGCTGAGTATTATTATTACTTGTACATACTTAAAAGATTTTCTTGAATCTCAAAGTCAATGACGATTTGCATCAAAGCATGTGAAAGATTCTTGATTCCAGTTTTGTTGATAAGGTATATATTTTTATAAAGAATCAGTATCAAAACTTTCGTTCAAAATTAGGCTTGGACTCACAAGGGGAAACGTTCTCTGGAAAAGTGTGATAACCCCATTTTTTGCCGGTAGTATTTTTTACTGAATATATTCACACTTTTTTTCAGCTTTTAAATTCTTTATTCTGTGTGACAAGAAGAAGGTCAAATAGCAGTGAGCTCAAGTGCAGGAAAAAATCATTGAAACATATGCCAATGCCAGCCCAAAAGGGTAGCAACCTTCAACTGGTTAACAATTAACCACCCTCCACCCTTCCCTTTGCAGTCTTTTTTTATATCATTTTTTAAAAACAGAAACAAAACTTACTGGTCTTGGCAATTGAATGACAACCATTTCCTACAAGGAAAAAAGGTCTTGTATTTTTTGGGTGTTCAAATCTAATGTTTAAGTTGTAGTAATTGTTCGCGATAAAAAGGAATAATGGAAATACAGGGTGGAAATTATATGCTGTAGTAGTCGTTTATAAAAATTGTTAAAAATAAAACAAAAAAGTACTTTTAATTGGAAGGACGAAAAATCTCATGCAGTTAACTAACGCCTCTGTACTTAGTTTCATCGGAAAACACCGGTAGCAAATTTTGGTTCGCAATAAATCTTTTTCAATAAACTGAAACAATGAATTTAGATGACACTAGTATTTAACTATCCCAGAATAAATTAAATAGCAATACCCTGTAATTTTAATTCTTGCAGCCTTTTGATAGCATATACATACAAGCGTGATTGCTGACACGGTAATCTACATACATGCAATAACTCAAAACAATGTTGCTGGAAGATCTAGTTTACAAAAGCAGTAGTACGCAGTTGTCTCTTGTAGGCAAATCTCAATCTTTCAAACAAGACAGATCGAGTAAAGTGATGAGATTACTTGCATGCATTCAATATGAAAGAGAAAATATCAAACGAAGCCATGATCATGATTTGAGGAGACACTGCTATTGTAAATCTGCTGCATTGTGATTCTGTTTCTAATACGAAATGATGAGAGTACGTATATCTACTAGAATAGATTGTTCTTTGGGTTAGCGCTATAATAATGTCAGAAGAACCTTGAAAATAACAGTGAGCTTGTCTGGATTTTGAATGTGTACATCCGAGAGCTACATACATTATTGTAATAATAACATAATGGAGGACAGTTGGCTGAAATCTTTTTAGTGTTGGTGTGTTGTTCCTTCACGTAACACACATGTGAACATACCGCCGAAGGGGTTACACGGTGTAGCCTTACTCTGATGAAGGTAATCTCTTTTCTGTCTCTTGTACGTGTGTACATAAAGCCCAAAATGTGTATGGATATTCATCCTCGAGCTCAAGTTTCACAATGCGTGTTTCAAAAAAAAAAGAGCAACAAAGCAGCCAGAAAATATAAGCTGTGTATAGCATAGCATATAATATTTAGGTAGCAGCGGTTTTGTTACGTGGAAGCCACAGAGAATGTACATCACATCATCTTATGGTTAAAGTAAAATGTGTACCATGCAATCATCATCAAACCGCCCAACCAAGCTTCAACCTAAGAAAAGGCCCGTTTCGTATCATTATCTCGAAGGGAAAACAGAGACAATCCTTATTAACCCACCAACCTGTTATACAACAATGATCATATACAGAGAGTGACGCTTAGTTGTTCATTTTACTTGGCGTTTCAAGCTCAAGCTTGGACAGTGGAGTAGATGAATCATTTTTATTCCCGTGAAAGTCATTTATTGTCAGCACAGCAATGGCAAGTTGTTCCACATCTCAGAGTCATTTATTTTAGATTAGCGTATCATATCATTGTATTGCATCAGCATAAATACAAAAACTTTTTATAATAGCTCATATTCAATTTCCACGTGCTTCTTGTTTAAATAAAAATTTCCCAAGAAGATATAGACTTTTGTGGCAATGCCATAAATTAAATTACAAAAATCCTATACATAACTATCATTAAAATCTGTGCGAAATTATTTCAAAATGTATTTTATTCTATCTACATTAGCACCAATCCAGGAAACCTTCCGATGGCCTTGTCAAATGTCGGCACTTGCATAGATAAAGTATGCATAATCATCAACGTATGCATAATGAATACCTAAAAAGTATGTATGTTTGTATATATATTTAAGTAGTACAGAACAGTTTAATTTTCTACACACCCACTTCTTGTAAAGGACACATTAAAAAACCACCAACATTAGAAATGGAATGACTACTATGACTGTCCTGGTCCCCTGAATTTCATGCTGGCTGAGCAAAAACAAAAACAAGTCTGTGGAATATAACTTTACTACTTTATAGATTTAAATACACGTACATGCAGTAATGCTTGTATTTCCTTCTGGAATGGAGAAAATTTGAAGTGGTCAGCAAAGGATTATTACCGCGACTCTTCATCATCATATTATGCATGCAAAGTCTTGTTTATGTGCTTAGGTATCTTGCTAAATAATATTCAAGTCAAGTCCCAGCAGCAAACAAAACTGTCTACGCGTAAGTAGTGCAAGTGTGTATTTACATCATCAACAAAAAGGCACAGCAACACACCTTGATCTAATCAAAAGCCCATTAAGCTCAGCTCGCCCAACTGACTGAATGAAGGTTTCCCAAAAACAACAGCCATAATCATCTTTGTTGTGATATGCATGCATTAATGCCAAAAAAACGCCAAGCCTAACAAGTGAATCATAATCATTACATTCATAATCACAACCATATCATTTTCCATCCAAGCCAAACTTTTCTGTAAAACTCTTATGAATCGTATCCTTACCCACATACTCACAATAATACTATCATACCACCCTTTAACACACAATGTGGATGTACTACAATGGGCATATGAAGGTAAGTATAATCATCCTCCATCCCATCATCATCAGATTCATCTGCTTTGGTCTAAACGAATGCACACAAAGAAGTGACGGGATGTTGTGTATTTGTTTCGTTTCTATTGCGAAACAGTTTTATATATGGGTAGTCAGTTCGACAGGCGTGCATACATATTGTAGATTCATACATGCGTGCCTTATCTTTCCGAACTACCAATGCAATCATCATGCAATTTTGCAGAATATAAGATAGGGGTTGGTTTTTTGGTTCTGGTGGATTTAACCATGATAATCTTTGAATAGTAAAGGGCACGGACTGATGAGACATCATCATCCATATTATTACTATTACTCCGAACCAAACATTTTGTGTCTTTAAATGGGCAACAACTGCGAGGAGGAAGGATGAGCTACACACAGGATTTTGATTTTGCACACAGGCTATACAGTCTGCTGATTCAAATAGTGGCAATTTCGCATGGATCATGATGAAAAATTATTACATTCACTTTCATTACCATTCTGATCGTAATAATGTGAGCTCATCATTTACAATGTGTTGTAGTAATAATCATTATGGCCTGGTGTTTAGTGAGGTGCAACAACGTATAAAATATATAAATAATTGATAATGCATTCATGATGATGAGCTTCATCATCAAACAATGATATTAAATGCACTTGTTTTGAAAATATGGTTACAAAGTACAATCAGCACGGTAATTGAATTGTAGATTACTAGTACGATATGTGGTGTTTCACGTGTGTACATCCTCCTCACAACATTATATGCAAACAATAAATGGGCTTGGAGCGTCTGTACGTACGTACATATCAGAGAGGGAAAACGAAAGGAGATGACTACGTTTTGTAAATGCTGAAGCCAAATATAAATATATATAATATACGTATACAACAGAAACATTGCTAATGGTACCTGTGATGATGAGAATGCTGATGTGTTTCACCTTCAAATCTGCACAAGGCTAACCAAACATACCAATGTCAAAGTCATGGAATGAGTAATCATAAAAAAGGTCCTTTGTATACTATACTATACTACCTTCACTACCTACCTATTTATTCATTCACTTTTAAGACGATGAGATATTATATATTATGCTTTTGCTAAGGTAGAAGAGAACAAATCACAGCGCAATTTATTCAAACCGTATATACATTCATATAATAAACATATGCGTACACATTACTTATTCGTATTGGTGAACAATTATATGTAGGGATTGAATATATCTAAATACAAATATATATATTTTCCAAAGATATACTCATTCGACCACTAACCATGTGACCATAATTTCTTGGTTCCCTCTTCATGCTTTGTTGCTGAAAATGACTGGCAACTACCAACGTTCACGATAGGATGGATGATGATGATGTTGACTTTATTCACATTTTATTCTTGCAAACACATCTTCCGCGTACGTGGCCATTCATCAATTATTATTTTTGTCAATAACAACCCTCCAATAGATGCTCATTTTCTTTGTCCAAATATGTCTGCATAGATTCTAAGCAATGTAATGAAGTTGAAGTAGATTAACGAACACAAGAAGAGAAGATACTATGTAGCAAGTGAACATTCTTTTCAGAATATCAGCGATTATAATAATCATAATGATGACGGCATCCTCCTGAACTTGGCATTGGCAATGAGTTTTCTATCGTTTCTACTCATCTTTTGCCCTAGACCTTGTATCAAGTCGCAGATACTTTAAATGCTCATAAGGTCTAGGTGAATGTTAAGGCCGTATGATATCAACCAACACGCGTGCTGAAGGAACAGCTTGCCTTTGCTTTATACATGTCAGAAAAGTAATTTTAAAGAGTCGTTAAATAGATAGCACACTTTGAGATCATGCGGATTTGCTTTTCATTTCGGAATTGTTTGGTAAATCATGTGAGAAAAAATTACGACAACGTTATTATCTCTTAAATACTCCAATGTAATAATGTTTGTTAATCTTCTCGCTCATGAAATCAATTCTTGTGTGCTGAAAATCTTATCAATTGTCTTGGTCTTCTTGCCTGTCCCATTGGAAATGCCAAAAGGCATACTCTATTTTTCTATCTATCTTCTTACGACAAAAGATTACCAGATCAACTATAAAACCAAGTTATAGAAACCCCCTCCGAATCTATACCTGATGTAAAGGAATGAATCCTTATTTTGGTTGAACTTAACTTCAAAATCACTATTATTCAATCTTACAAAATATATAGATGACATACTTTTAAAAGGTAATTCATGAGCTCAGCCAATACTTTCCATTTCGGTGAGAGGGCACCAAAGCAAAAATCTTTTCTTGTCTTTATGACCATATTCAATTATAATATCCTTGTATTGTACCGGCAGGTAAATAAATAGAACAACGGTCAATATTCTACGGTGTCCCATTGGAAGATGATTCCACAGGACACACTTTATAATGCGGAAGATAAATAATGATCGTTTTCATTAAATGGGCTCTCGAGCATGTGGTTTTTACAACTCCCGTTTTAGCAACCTGGCAAACATTAGTTTTTTTTTTCTATCAAAAGAAATAAATATCCCATCCCATCATCCCAACATTACATTGCTTTTATTTAAAGGATACCGTGAGGACTACAGTAAAATATAATGTGAAAGGAAGGTTTGTAAGGTGCACTTCCGACAAAATGTGACCCTGGGATCCTATTACTTGGTCCTTTTGCTTTCTGAGAAACCTTTATTAGAAACTGAAAGTGATCGGACCTTTTAAACTGGAATCAGAGAGGAGACAAAATTTCGTATATTTCATCATCATCAACCTTATTGTAAAATATTCTCATTCACATTAGACTCTGTTATTCAAAACCATTAAGCTGCACTTTGCTCTTCCGTACCTTTAACAAATATTAAAACTCGCGACTGACGATGCTTGAAGTTTTATTTTATTCTTTATGTAAATTAGCTAAAAACATTCTTCCCATCACGCATCAATGAAAATAATTTTAAAAAGGGCATATTATTTTTCGACCATTTTTTATACGTTCATCCTTCACGATGTGTCATTAAGGATGTTCACTATCATGTAAAACATATGTAATGCAGCAGTCATTTTTGAATAAAGAGGAATATCGATTTGAATGAATAAATTAATAATGATATTATTACTTCAGCTCATCGTCAGTGATACGATTATGAACGCAACGATTCTACATCCACAATACCAGACCAGAGTATATCAGGTCCGGCATCAGTGACTTCCAAACAAACTTTTTTTCATAATATAATGATTTATGTATAAAATTCAAAATTTTTAGATATCATTTACAGATGCCCCTGACCCAACTTCCATAACTTTACCGTTAGTGCAAAAATATCATTTTCTGAATGTTGAGTGTGAATGGAAATTACCCTACAAACGTCAACGTGAATGCATCATGCATCTACTAACATGGTTAGTTCGAGGCCCCAGCCAAGAGTTCGAATGTATTATTCAAAATTTCTTAAGAGTAAATAAAGCATTTAATTTTAAATCGATTTTTTAAAGTTTCAATAAATATCCAGTGAATTGTGAAACAAATTTTTTAAAAACCAAAGCATTTTTTGCCAATAATTTCTGCTCAAAGTGGTTACAAAAGGTTTTTAGGAGCCAGCAGTGATTCCTGTTGAAGATATCGTTAATAATTTTATGAATTCGAGGCGCCACAGGGTGTGATACGGAAGTTTCTGTCTCTAGATATGTATATGATTTTTACAAGGTTACAGCATGATCACCAAAAACTATGGTGGTTGGCTACATATAAAAATTATATGGTATACAATAATGCATAGGTAGTAGATAGATTGCCTTCCATTTACTACTGCGCTATACTACCCCCATTGCATTATACCTGAACGCGAACATGTACTTGCTTAAATGCGGCGGTGGTGTCTAACTAGGCCCCACTAAAACTCTGCAGTTTCCACAATGAGTTTATGATTCCATTTTCAAGGAAACTTGCGGTTGCATTCGCTCACAAAGCACATCAAATTGCTATATATTTGAAAACTCATTGAAAAGCGCTTGGCTTTTGCCTATTGCGCATACGTTTGCTAGGATAAGCTGTAATGTAACCCAAAAATCCGCAAAAGAACTTACTACATTCATACTTTACTTTTAAGAGAGCTATTGAATGAAGGTAACAGCCAAAAAGATCAGATGCATATCAGAAGCAACATTCCGATCCTTCTAGTTATAACATTCTCATTTCTTCAACCACCAAGAAGTCCAAGAGACCATATCAGAATCCCTTAATCAAACTCCCTACATGCGTCATCACAATTACTAGCTATAAACAAGTTCATAAAACCAAATCAAATGCAAACCACAAGCTATATACTATTTCTAAACTTTTAAAGCTTTGTAACATGTGGGTAAACATTTTGGGCAAATATAATATATATATATATATATATCTATATCTAATCTCCTGCTCGAAATACTGTTGTTCGCATTTTCACGACTTCCTCAGTAAGATCAACAAGAAACATTTAAGTTGATGAACGACAATTCATTGCAACTTTTTTTTCTTCAAAAGCCAAAAGCTCTTTGGAATGAAAATGAAACTAGTTATACAAAGCTTAAGTGTATCAGCGGTCACCGAGTACTAAACCTAAACGAGTGAAACGCTACCACTCCACTCTCCACATTTTCAACATGAAGCTTGTTGTTACCCTGCAAATAGTTAAAAATCTTCTCACATGCAATATCAATATCAGGCTTCAGAAATGCATTCATTCTCACAGAAACCAGAAAAAATGTTAATGCACACAGATTATTTTGTCTGGCAGCTACTATCTAAATGGTATCATGATGATGATGAAGTTGAAATCACATCATCAAAAGTCTATGAGAATGTTTCTTTACGTTTGACATTGGAAGTAGTCTATCAAAATGCAAGTCTCAGATTTTGTTTAGTACAAGTTGAAAATACTAAACTAAAATCTCAAACTTTGCATTGAGTTGAGGAAAAGTGCCATTTGATGTCGAACGTCAGGTTCGTTTTGATATGAAAAGAAAAAGAGCAACACACCCTGTTCAATGCATCCTCCCAAATGTTATACTCTCTCAAACACACATAAACACGTCTTTGATCCTACATAATTACCTATTACATTATGACTTTTGCATCAAAATATACATCCTATTGATTCGTGACGATGATGAACACGAACGGTCAAAAAGAGAAGGATTTCATTTCATATCTACATGAAATGCATTTTTTATATCAACTTTGTACAACACAATGTGATTGTGTTACATTTACATGATGATGATGATGCTGAGGATGAGCAATGAGCATGCATGGACAATTTTAAATAAAACCCCTTAAACTAGTTCGGTTGGTTTTCACATTTTCTAGTACAATGCTTGATAAATCTTTGATCCCCTGCCATCTCATTGACAGTTAATAATAATTCGGAGATACATATACATACATATATGTATGCTATGAATTTGAAAATTTTATAAAACACATTATTTATTATCATGTTCCAAAAAATTTGGACGCTACGCATAATCCGATACTTTCAATAAATTATTAAAATGACTGACCATATTTCCATATTATATCATTATCATTGTCCCAAAAAATGTTTACACCCTATTTTTTTATGATTAATTCACCTGCCGTTATCTATGCAAAAAGGTCGCACGCATTATCCCAATCTGCCTTCACACATTGATACATGAAAAGGGAAAAGTTACCAAAAAAACGAATGAAACAAAAAAAATCTTGAAATGATGCATGCAACATTCTCAACAACTTGCATGAGGTCCAATCCAACTTGAATGGTGATGGTTATGATGATGGTGAACTAACACACACGCATTCAGATACAGAAACATTTAAATATCCCATATTTGATATAAGATATATAAACGGCTAGTGAAATGAGATTCAAGCCTCGGTCGGTACTACTACTACTACCAATCACCAAGAAAGGATGCATCCACATGATATAATATTATGCGTAATAACAATGGAAGTGAGCACACAAGACCTGGCCAAAGAGTAGAAATCAACTCAGTGTTTGTTGGGTCTAGGCTGGTGCATCAGGATCAGAAAAAAAATATCACAAAAAACGCCCGGCAAAAAATGTGTATGTGTAAAATTTTTTTAGAGGCTCAGCTGTAAAGAATAGTTAAATGCATGATGCTGACCATATGCAGCTGTTGTGGTCTAACCCATTGTGCTTTGTGATTTTCGCAAAAAAACCAGTTATGTGTAAGAAACCTAATTTATGAGAGAAAGGTTTCTGATGATGGGATATGATGCTTTCAAATACGTGCATCATACTTACGTCCGACTGTGAGAAAAAACAAAATGCATTACTTTTCCAGTAAAACAAGCTACATACTTCTCAATGAAATTATGGATGCATTAATCAGTCTGCACCCTTTCCTTTCACATTTACAAAATAAAAGCAACTCCCGACCTTTACGGATGCAACCCATTATCATTTTGAATAGTAATAACAAACCAACATTCTAAAAGATCCTTTTAATTAACATGAACTAATGGAAATAAAATCATAAATATATGCAAACGTTTTTTTGTTCAACGACTTTGTGATGGTTTCCATCTCTGTAAAATCCGACTGTTTATAACATACCCAAAAAGACTCAAACTATTTTCCACCAACAACATTCTTATACCCTATCATCATGCACCTTGCAATAATGAATACCATATTACCACTTCTAACGTTCCATTACAATAATTTACATTTTTTTAACAAATGAGGTTTAAACTTATTTGCGTTTAAAAACAGATAAAATTCCCAGAACACCTCAGTATTTATAAAAATGCTGCTTCACTTTAAAACAAAAGACGCGAATTTATTTTAGAAAGGCGGAAATGCATATACAATCATCATGACAGTACAAGGATAAAGATAACATTACTTCATTCTGTTGCGGTAAAGGTAACAAACAACACAATCATACATCACTAGCAGACGAATAATATGTTATTGCAGTTGCTATATTCATTATTCGCTTTGTAGCAAAACTCGACCAATTCATACATACATGCATTGCTTGTAAAGCCATAACTTATAAACATGCTTGATGATTAAACTGGTATATCCCATATATTCAGTATGGAATATGTACACGAAGTCTGGAACTACCCTTTGCCCTTACATCTCACAAGTTCCTGTTCCGGCATTACGTGTGCAGTATTTAGTACAATGTTTGCAAAGAAATATATGGTAATTCACCCTCTTATTATGAGTTTGGCAGAGGATAGAGTTTTAGTTTAAAATTCAAATTGTTGAGAATCTATCGATCGAATAAAGACTTTTTGAGTTTAAACCCTCATCATACCTTATCATCATTGCTGGTGGCTTCCTGCAAGCCATTCATGACGGTGGACCTATATGACTCTACTGAATTGTTTGAGTCAACCAAGGCCATCGTAGAGTATTGTAAACGGGGGCTGCTGTCTCTGACCATTTTGATGATGGGGATGTAGGTGCCTGTCAATAATTCCTACTTGAGGAACTATGACGGACTGATACTTCAAATAAAAACGAAAGGTATAGTGTCTGCTCTATTGTCTATACTGGTTTTTCGCCAATTTTATAATCACATGTAGGAAGGTATCAATAGTAATTTGCCATTGAGTAGTTGAAGAGCACTTTATATATGCTGAAAGAATCAGTACTAAATATAATCCTTTAGTTTTGCTCACACACTTCAATTTCTAAGGTAAAGGCACTCTGATTTGAATGTCAAGCACATATATATATCATCACAAGATATTTTATTTCCTGATGACTTGTTGGTCACCAAACACTTATCACTGTCTGTTGTTGGTCAACTTTCTTAGATGTGGTTCACATAAAAAATAGAATACAGTCAATGGAGTCACATTTATATCAGTATTATTAAGAATTATGCAACAGCGTCGTTGACTACGCTTTGCTTAGTAGACGGACGGCGATGATGAGAGTTACTTTATCAAAATGTCCTGGAAAACTTGGTTGTCGACTTGCCGAGTTTTGTATGAAAGGCAGAAAAACTGGCTTGAGATTAATTTGGATTCGTTGAATGTCAACTTGCAAAGTATTTCACACTTTGAGGAAAACTTATGTGGATTGTAAGTTTAGTAAGCAATATGTCTATTCTGCATAAAAAAAGAATGTGTACAAGCTCTTCAAGATCAAGTTCAAGAGAACGGTAGAGTGAACTTGCTAAGAGTAAGTGTTTGCTTGCACGAGTTATGGATGGTTATCATTGCATTGCACACATACACACTGCTCCTCATGAATGTATCTTCTTGGCATGCATAATATGCGCATAAATGAACGCAATAAAGCGTGTGTACGGATGTGCGATATATTTATAATATTCTCAGTCTCAAAGGCTCAGCTCCTCGTGCTCGTGTTTTAGTCGTCTGGCAATGAAGAAAAGAAAACACCTTGCTTTTGCTTGCTTATTTGCTTCTTCGCCTCTCGTATTTTTCTTCCTTCTCTTCCAGAACTTTTATGAATGTACTTTTCGTTATAAACTCAAAAAGTGAGATGTTGCAAATACTTTCGAAGAAAAAAAATCTCCGCTATCGTCAATTATACCATGTCCCAGGAAAAGTTATATAATCAAGCTAGCTAGCAACATTCACATGAGATAAGACAAAACGCACACACACACACTCACACACCAGAGTTTGAGCTTGACTCCACGAAATCTGATATAACCCTCCAGTAGCTAGTTCATGTATAAAAAATCAAAACAGTGAGTAAAAAATAGACACAACTTTTTTTTCTTCTTCTCGTTTCCCTCTTGATCACGGCAGGCTCGGCTGTAAACGGAATGTAATGCAGAAACCAGAACCAACTTCTTTTTTTGGACGGTTTTAGCAATGTGCGTTTACACGCTGAGATAATGCTTCTCTACTGTTTTATGTTTTGTTGATGCTCTCACTATATGCACGATGATGCATGTGTGTACCGTGTGAGCTACGTAAAAAGAGTTACGTTTCTTCTCATGTGAACTTGTACTGTACCAAAAAAGTTGCTGCTATTTCTGCCAATAACAAAATAAAGATCACAAACTAATAGAGTACTTTTGCAGGAGAATTTTTTTCCTCACAGAAAGACAAGTACATACACAATGAAAATATTCACGTGTGTATCCAATACTTGAAGCATTAACACGTTTGCTTCACAGCTCGCTCTCGACACAGTATTTTTGTGCTGTGGGAACAACTTGATGATGATCCCGTGTGTTTTGGAACAACATGTGAAAAAAAATTCTGTACACTGTTGCTTTCCTTAACACGATACAGGATGGATATAGTGCGTACTAGTTGCTACTGAAGAAAAAAGTTGACTTTGTTGTTGATTTTGGACGAAAAAAAATTTGGTCCCGAAAAGCAGGCGAATGATGTTGATAATGATAATGATGATGAGGTTGGTGGTAGTAGTAGTAGTGGTGGCTGTTGATTATGATGATACCTATATACACACATATATGCAGGCAGCGGTAATAGTAGTAATGATGGAAGAACAAGGCTGCTGTGATGTGATGTTGCTTTAAAAAAAAATTCTAGCAAGATGTGAGCTTCTACTACTAAAGCTGCTCTATGATGATGCAGTATTAAGGCAGTTCCAGTATATAAGTATTTTTTGCTCTTCGAATTGCAAAACCCGACTGAACGAATAAGCTGAAGCTGAGTGTACCTAAACCCTCGAGTAAAAAGGGAGATTCAACAGCTCTCACTCACTCATAGAAGATCATGCAATATTACGTTTCGTTTGTTGTTCCATACAACATGCGCCCCTCTATGTAGATGTACGCTTCAAATACATTTTCCATCTTGAGAAGGGAAGCACACCACATTACTCTCTCTCTCTCTCTCGTTCCCTTGTTCAATCTTTACATACCTTTATCCATGCATCGTGTACTTCTCTTTTTAGCTTTTGTTGTGTACACCCATACCCAATGCATATCCTTTTTCCTTATAAGCAAGCATGTTGACACAGAAGAAGTGAAGCTGTGTGCAAGTAGAATATGGATAAATAGCTCTACTTACGAAGCTCAATGCAATGTGTGTAACTAAAAATGCCCCGGTTGTGTACATTTCTTATGAACATAATATACAGATATACCCACTGTATTTTATGTTTAATCACACTATTCCATCCAAAAGCTCAACAGTACGCAATGGAACGGCAATTTGAGCTTGCCAGCAGGCCAGTAGGTCTTATATTACTCTTCTTTCTGCATGCATCTCTTCTGATATTCTTCATGCGCTCCTGCTGCACTTCATATATGCCTACTCGATTTTATCCAGGAATCCCGCACCGTATTCTATCATAAGATATATAATGCAGCGTGTACCTATCCATGCAGCTACGTTGCATGCATGGATGCTTTACAATGTCGTCGTAGATAGAAACATACCTTTGGATAAATATCGTATATAAACGTCAGTGAGTTTACCTTGTGATTTACTTGCATGTAATCATGCTTCGATGCTCATTTCTACAGATTCTACTTTTTTTGTGTGAATAATTCCAACTAGAGGAGCAAAGTACACAAATTTGACATTTTGCGATTGTAACTTGTGTCAAATTAAAGTTAACGAGAGATGGGGACGCTTCCATACTTAAATGTTTTGCAGCATTTTACATCATCAATCAAATGCTGCCATTCAGTTAGTTTCCAAAGCGTACTTGCCAAAAAGTTTGAGTTTGAGAGATAGTAAAGGAAGCCCTATACATCCGTGCATAATATGTATACGAGTCACATATATAGCTTGTACTACTAGACAATCACGATATAATGTCCATGCAGGCTGACTGCCAACGAGAGGAAGCAGAAAATGGAACCTTCTTTGGCGTACCAAAATTCAGGTAGGAGCATGAAGAAAAGCCGCTGGTAATGACTGCTTGAGAAAAGGAAGCTTCAACCCTTTCATATACTTCCTTCTTCACAGTCCAAGTACATGAGTAGAATCATCCTCCCTTTCAGAAAAGGAGTTGCCTTCGTTCACGTTCAAGGGAAGGAAGATGAATCACTCAAAAAATGCAGGTAAAGATGTACAAAACTTCGTCAACTCCAAACCATTTACTATACTTTACCCAACAGGCTGCTGCCTAAGATAATAACAACAACAATATTCATAGGGACAATAGCAAACTGGTGTATGTGTATACTTTAAGTCAGTCTGCTCTGTAATGAAATATTAATGCAGAGACCACTACTATACTACATACTGCTCACTCGATCTCGTATGCTGCTGTTGCTGCTCTTATTGTTGTTGATGATAATGATGATCATGTAGCGATAATAAGTTGGTGTGACTAAAGTTAAAAGAAAGGAAAAGGCTTTCAAGACGAACCCTTTGATTGGCTTGGAATCAAGTCTAGGAAGTAAAACGCTCTCTTGAAGACCAAGGTTGAAGTAGGCAGCATTATTGGCTTACGATTGTATGTCTGTAGTATCCGTGCATGACGTTATATTAATCTTGTGTGCACGAAAAGATAAATGCAGGTAGTATATCGTACTTTCTACGATATCGTAGGTTGTTATAAGAATGTATATATATATATAAAAGTGCACTTTTATCATTTAAGTACGGAGTTATAAAAGGTATCCAGGATGTTATTACGTTTTTTATAGATAATAAGTATAATATATGTATGTGTGTGTATATGAAGAAATGAATGTAGTTAGATATAAAACAAGCATGACTGACACCCCTTGTGGCTGACAAAATTCAGAATGTTGCTCAAGGTTCTTCCATGAAGAGTCGAGAGGATTTTGTCCAATGAAAAGAAAAATCTAAACAAAACCCCTAGCTTGCCTTGAATTCCCTAATATTGCTTTTACACATGCTCTTCCCTATACACATGGACATGGGGATACACACACACATACATTCAACTTACTCTTACACTATATACACCAGCAGCCAAACGCATCATTATTTTCTTGATAATTCATACATATGCACATATAATTTCACTGTGTGATGTGATATATGCAGTCTACTATAAAAGCATGCAGACGTATCAAAAGGAGATGTGAGCCAAGATGCAGGGAGATATATGTACTTACATGCATATTATTATATTTTGTTGATATAGAATATAGTACAAAGATTGAAGAAACTGAATTAGTGCGTATTTATAGGTAAAACAAAATTAAATGAAGTATTGGAAAGAGACTTGGATTTTGGCTTTTCAGCTTTTATCCCTTGTTCCATACAATCAAACCAAATATCTTGGAAAATAATGTGAAGTGATCAGTGCATGATGGGGTTCTCTTCTTCTCATGGCTTGACTCACACGGCTGCTTTTCGGCATTGGGTTGAATTGGATTGTTGCTTCTTGGATGGAAGATGATGACTGGCAAGTTGTAAACCCATATCTATGGTATTTTGTTAGTTATAACATAATGTAATGTACCTTACAAAAGACGGAGTTGCAATGTGATTATGATTTTACTCAACAAACTCGAACACATCGGCTCATGAAGTGTACAATTTCTATATACTACGCAACTAACTATTATATGAAGCTTTTTGAGTTGACTGGAACTAAAATGTGTGTGAAAAGCAATGCGATGCAGCAATAGTGATGTTCAGAGAGTAAAAAGTCCTCATGTGAGCCAGCAAAATAAATCTATACATGCCGCATACATTCATATATTCTTGCTCTATTGGTCTCTCTCTATATCAAGCTGGAAACAATCTCCCTCGGAAAAGCTACACCAAACAAGTATAATAAGTGTGGTTTGCTTCTTTACAATTTTCAGACTCTCGTGGCGACGTTGCCAGTAATGTTGGTTCTTAAAGATCACACACTGGAATAGTAGCACATAAAGTGGTCTCAAACTCAACTCCAGCTCTCCCCCTTCTTTCCATCTTCATATGATGTGGCTTATGTACGTACAATTTTTTTTGTGGCATCAATGCAGTAGACATGCATGAACACTGAAAACATACATGTAGGTACATACTACTACTACATGATAAGTTGCAGTTTCATACCAAAAAATACGCATGAGAACATCTTAGCATGACTGCATTAGCTTTTAACTGCAATGCATTGCAACGTCACACTTTATAGGATCTGAATGTGTGTTTCCATATTTTTTTGTTGCTGCTGTCATTTCACCCAGTTTGGTACCATAAAACATCGATTTGTGAACACAAGGAGCTCATGTATCCAACAAATGACAAATTCAAGATGACTATCTTACATTATTACATACATTTATTAAATGTAAATTGCAAGGAGCATAAGACAATAATAGTAATTCCTAAAACTAATTAAATTAAAGTTGGTCTTCACTAAGACTAATGAAGCTTTCTTTCAAATACTTTTCAGAACTTAATATAACAAAGATTTATTCCAACGCTGAAAGTTGGGTAAGCGAACGAATCAAACAAAACAACATGAATTATAACTGAACTGCTTCAGCGAACAAAGGAACCGTCTGGTGCTGAAACCAAACTGAGTATCCTTCCGTTCAACTTGTCAAGGCAGACAAGGCTTGCTCATAATAATGTCTGATACTAAGAATAAACGCTGCTCACACAGACATTACATGACTATATACTCACACTGCAGTGTGTGCTTTCAGTTTCACTGAGAGTATCGTAAATGTAAGTAAAGCATAGATGCGTAGAGAGTGCGTGTAGCATGTCTACCCAAGTTTATGGATTATATAGCTACTACTTATCAGTATCACATTGCAGCAACAAAATTCACTTTCATTAGCTCATATATATTGTACGTGAATATCTACACACTATTTGTACATGGAATTGTATAAAATATACAGTGCCCTTGTATTGAACTTCATTTGCATTTTATATGAACATCACCACGGAATTCAAGTGCAAGTTCAAGATTTCTTCAATGATCAATACACGAAAATAATATGATTATATACAGGAAGGAACATGTTACACAGTTGATAGCTATTCAACTTTATGTTCCTTTAGATCACATACATATAATCTGCTCATGGAAATCCAAAGCAACTTCTGCAAAAATAACAAACGTTGGTAGGAATAACATTTCTGCTTTCAGATTGAAACTGTAGAACTTGTATTTTATCTAGGAAAATATCAAGTTCCTTTTTTAAATATGTTTAGCATTTACACAGGGAAATGTATTTGAATAGAAGTACACTACCTACCATCATTTAGATATAACTTGCCAGTTTTTTGGGGCCTACAATAAAGCACATTTGGTTAAGCTTTACCTTGACCAATTACAATTTTTTCAAAAGTCAATAAAAAAAGTCGATTTTCAATATTGCATGTATAATATAATGAAGAAAAGCTACAAGGAGATGCCTCCACATTTGGTTTCCAAATACTTTGGATATTTTGAAGTTTTATATTTCATGTTTGCTGAAAATGTACACTTCACACAATGCATACAAGCTTCTCCAGCATTTATTTAGCCACTATGGCATTTGCTTATTATGGTACACTGTATTACTCCAACACTCTTTCGTTTGAAATTTGTACTAATGCCAAGTGTCTGTCATCTTAAGTTCTTTTTTAAAACACCTTTTCTCCGACTTGATTTAGTTTTGTATGCTTTAAAGAAGACAAGAAACCAACTTAATGCTCAAGAATACGAAAAGTACACGTACGCCAAGACACACAATATATATGATAATAATGATAGCGAATTTCCCAACGGATATGGCTTGACGTATGCTATAGAATAAGATGTCTCGGCAAATCATGCATTTTGAATTGTATTTCGTTGATGTAGGGCGAGAAGAAAAATTCAAAATGCACAGGCTGGAACAAAGATTTTCTTTCTTTTTTTTTACATCTTCTTAAAAAAACACATTCCTCCAGAGTCCCATAATACGGTAAATTATGTCATGTGCATAACATACCACATCAATTTCATTTGCAACAATAATCGTTTCAGAAAAGTTTGAGCTGGTCTTTGGCTTTATGAACTATCCACATAAACTTAAACACCTAAATTTATCTACACATTCAAAGTTATGTGACCAGTCGAGAAAAAATTTACATGGCATAAAGTGGCATTGCCAGCATACCGGGGAAAACATGTATTATCAATATTAATTATCCTCTTGACCTGTCACTGTGTTTAAAGCATACTTAATGTCGTCTATGCGATGAAAATATTTGTCAGACTTTGTATAACTCACATAATTACGACGCATGCAAGTCGTTTCTTTCTGCAAAGCCCAAGGTGACTAAATGGCAATTTGGTACACAGTTCAATTGCAATACTACTAACAAGGCTACTTTTAAGAATTTTTACAGAACCCAATCTTTCAGGGTAGTAGAGCACCAAATCAGAAAAAAATAAAGTATATAAGTAGTTTGGTGTTACATTGACGGTATCAAGCACACATCAATCACGGTAGAACACTAGTCGATTGAATTTCATTAAGAAAATTTATGAAGGCACTTCAACTCAAAAAGCAGGGTAACCAACTTACTGGACCTAGTAGTAGTAAAGGCAACCTTTCCAGATAAGCACGCATGCCTAAAAAATATTACAGGAAAAAGCACGAGGATTTAAGATAGCAGCGTCTAGCAAGTAAATTCATTTCGGCATTAAATAGCTTTTTTTTCTGCCTTTGCATGTTCATTTTTTTACGGACAAAAAATGTTTCTCATGTTATGTACTACTACTTAAAAGGGATTAATATCGGCATGCATGACTGTTGGAAATAGAATAGTCATGTTGTCTCATTCGGTCAAATAAAAACCTAAGACAAGAATCAGGAGCTTTTAGGAAAAAAAATTAGTGCCTGAAAAGGGTGAGTGACTACGTAAAAGCCGCAGTGAAAAAAAGTTTCAACCAAACAGGAGCATGACTGCAGGCCATTGTTTTGCAACATTTTTTATACCAGCACTGCAAATAGCTATACATTGTATTATTGTAGTTTGTAGTGGAAATGTTTGTAACATAACTCTAGAGAAAAAATGAACCAGTTTTTTTAATCACCATGATCAAGCAACCAGGCTAGAAAGCTGGACATTATTTACAGTACGACTAGTATAATATTTACAATTACCTAATAATGAAAATGGAAATATATATAAATTGATTAGCGCGATCAAGCTCACATCGACATTCAACCTGACGTGTAGACTTATCATCATCATCGTATGTACTTAATGTTAGAAGAAGATTATAACCGATTTAACACTCATTCATCCTTCCATGCAGAGAAGGCTTCATCAAAATTCTACGGTAGGTTCATTACATGTAATAACAATTGAGAAGATTCATGTCTATATTACATTGAAATACTTGCAAATGGCTTTTCGCAAACGTTGAATGTTACTCATTAAATAAATTAAATTTGCTCATTCAAATACAAACTATCTTGAGAACAAATGCTAAACCACAATTTAGTGAGTAGCTCAAAAAAACATCTTAGGAATTGAAAATATATTGCATCTTTATCTGGCTTCCTAACAATAACAATATATTATTCACAGGTATATAGATACTACATACACTGGCTCCATAAGGCCTTGTAGTAAACTGGTTTCCTATTTGATAATATTTCATTACCTAAGAACTTTCAGTCGCTATTTTTCGAATTGATATCGTTTGCTCGGAGCTTAACTCTCTGCATTACTCATAATACTATTCACAAGATAAGTCAACATCCTAAAATGCAAAACAAATCCATTCTCTCCTTCTGGTGGGATTACAAGTTAAGTTGGGTGCAGTAGCCAAAACACCTTCAATTATATCAGGATTTGGTAAACTCAATATATTACAGCAAAACATTATTTTCTATTGTATCGGACTCGGACGGACACCACACCAACAACACCACCAGTTTGATAATAATGAACACATCTCTATAAAAATTATTTGCACGCACGTCTAATGGGTTTAATGTAAACAGGTTCAACATTTAAGATCATGAGTTTGAGTATTATAAGTTATAATAAAAAAGGAGTTTTAGCGTTCACAATGTTAATTTCCACTCCTTGGCAATTTGCAGAAATAAGTCATGAATCAAGATTGGTCATTAGATTCTCTCCCATACATTGTGTTATATTGTTATATCATATCTGTTGGCTCCATAAGACAGATATTTTGAAAGATAGTTGATGTCCAGAAAACGGCTACTTACTTTGTTTTCGGTACACTGATGGGTAGATCACGATAAATTATTATCAGCTACAACAAGATACTCTGCTTAACTAATAGTCATTCATAACTACCCACATTTTTTTCTCTCTAATACTTATATCCCATCTTAAGAAGGCGTACATTGGTTCCTTTAAAATGATTTTGTGGACTAGTGAGCATAATGGCACTGATGATACATACATACTTTGGCTTGCCTGCTTCCTACGCAGCATATGGATGGTATAAGTTTCTGCATTAGTGTAGGTATACGCCTCTCATCTCATCGTCAGTTAAAATTATGTAACAAATGATACTTACAGAGAGTATCCATCCGCATTCGAATAAGCTTTAATAACTCTCAATGAGCATCAGGTAAGTATAGAAGAGCAACAGGTTTTATCAATTCTCATATCGACAAGAATAAAATCATCACGAAACGCTCAAACATATTATTCTTTCTCCCAAAAGGCTTTTCATTATCACACACAGTATATACTGCCAGCTCCGATTCGATATGCACAAGTTAATTCTAGAGACGATATCATTTTTCACCTTCCTACTTTCTTGCCTGAGAATGCAAAATTGGAAGTCATAAATAAATGCCAGAAACTATGAAGCCAATTCTATGAATGCGGCAGAAAATTAATAGATTTTTTTTTCTTGTTCCGATGCTTGTTCCTTTAAATTGGAAAGTGAAACAACGGGTTGTAAAAAAGATTGCCTTCTTATCGGTAAAATGCTTTGCTACAAAACTCAGACCCCATTTGAAATGTTCATGCCTTATTCATCCTCTCTTATGTTTTTTTAAAACTTGCAAGCGCGGACTACAATCAAATGCAGTTTTTCGATTTGCACTATTTTCCTTATAAAAATTCTCGTTTTTTCTAAATACATACGTGGAAAAGCTGCATGTATTCGATAGTTGTATGTAGTTTTTGATCGAAATCGGCAACACCAAACCAGACATTTCATGCAGTTGGGAATTCCATAAGTAGATTAAGATCTTTAGACTTGAACAACGGTGTTATTATTGAGTCGAACGCTTACTAAATACAACACTACGTTTATTACGCATGGAAATTCTATATATGTGTATGTGCTTCAAATAACAGTTTTTAGTACAGTGCGGGTGAATTGCAACAAACTTATGTAGCAGACAGAATACACACGCGAACGTTTTTGTAAGAAAACAACTTTTTATGCAATGTTTACTTTTTTTTACGGAGACGTTTAGTATACATGTGTGCATCCATCTATATCAATAAAAAAATAAGATACTGTGAATGAAGTAGGAAAAAAAATTTAATTCTTCAGTAAAGTTTACCCAAGGTGTGTAATCATACGGAGTATCAAAAAGCTGTCTCTTTTCCATAACGCAATCATACGAGCACGCATATATTACGTTACTCCTGGAACAAAAATATGCACGTGAGTAAATGGTAACAGTTTTAAAGTCAATCCTCACATCAACCTACAAAAGGATTCGGTTTCCTTTAAATTCCCTTGCAGCATTAAGATTCGCAGTGATAAGAAAGAGCAGACCAAGGCATCACGTACAATGTTCAAACAGCACGTAGTAAATGGCATGGCATCCCGACAGGACAAGACAAAGAACCAAGGGCTGCTAATACGGTTTCATGTATATCTACCAGATCAGCTCTCTCTCTCTCTCTCTCTCTGGCAGTCTCGATTCCAATTCCACCCACCTTTTACAAGCAACAGGTGGTGAGCGTAAAAAAAAGTACATTTATTCAAGATGCGGTGCTAAAGGAAGACTGTGAGAAACGGAACAGACAAGAAAACCATTCCAATTTCCATTATTATAAGAGCAACAGCATCATGATACGCAAATGGGAGTAGGGTAGATTAAGGATGTAGTCATTACGTAGCCCTCTGCAATGTAATTGTAATGTGGCACTTGGGACTCTGCTCTATCTGAACTGAATATTGTGACGGCTGAATGTGTATTTAGGAGCCTCGTCAATTTAAGTTCTGACAATGGATCGCAATAATAAAATTTATTCTAATACTAGTTTCCCTACTTCAATGAAGGAAAATTTTCCGTGTCCATACTCATATTATGTAAGCTGTCACTGTCTACTTTGTCATTTTTCAGAAAATTAGTGACGAGCAATGATCTTGTATTATTCGGTAATGAGTTGATGTAATTTAGCAACACACGAGAAAATATCAAGTGTTTGAACACTAGAGAAAACCTGATGGTTTAACCGTCAGTTTTACACTCTCATCATCAGTAACAAAATCATCCCAGCTAGCGTTGATTCATTTCATATAATATTTTAAAATACCCCCAAAATATTGTAAATTGTAGGTTGTAGAGGATAGGAAAGTAGTAGATTTGCTTTGTTGAATAATGGAGTTGAGGACTTTCACGAAAAATGAAATGAATCTTCAAATTACTGTAGAGTTCATGTGGCGCAAGGCTAATTTCGAGTGGTATTATTCTAGTAAATCGGTTTTTCGAGGACAATCAAATATGGGGGGAAGTCTAGTAATAAAATGAGTATAAAATTTTTGCGGAATTCTCACAGTCAATAAAAATTGAAATCAAACTCTCAAGTTTCCGAGATATGTTCTTTTTTTACTGAAATCTTATACTAGAGCATTCAAAATTTGAGGCAGAATAATATATTCCCTGGTGGGTCAAACAATCAATTGGTAAAAGCTCCTCAGTTTCATATAGATTAAAGCCACCCGTGGAGTACTCAAAAATGAAAAGTATAAAACATCATGCGAGGCTTCGTCAGTCAATACACTTCATTCACATCCACTATACATCGCAGTAATATGAACGTATTTCAGTATTTCCACATCAGTGTCCATAGTGTAGATTTTATCATCATCATCATCAAAAATGGCTAAGACCAAAGTCGGAACAAAAGGCAACAAACCAAAAATACAAGGGCTATTCTAAACTTTTATCTAAAAATACACGATTGATTGAAAGACTTTTACTTTTAGAGTAAATCTCTGGATGATGCAGAGCCACTGGCAAAGCATCTTTCCATTTTTCTAAAACATCAGCCCAAACTACTCCAAACCTTTTACACATCACAATCAGACCCTTTATAAACGGACTTGGGGTTTGATAATACATAACATGCATACTTGTTAGGCAATATAAGTAGCGCGGCTGAGGGACTGGCATGTATTACCATGAGTCGTCAAACATCATCCTTTATGATTGAATATGAAGTAGATTATTGTGTAAAATCAAAATACAAATAAAAAGATTTTAATTTTTAAAGAAGAGTTTTCCTAGAACAAGTAGACCGCTTGCAAACATATTACGTGTCATTCCATTGCATAAAGAAGCTGCGTATCCTATCATTCTGAATGAGTCCGTTTTCTAGAGTTTCGTTGTGGAAAGGCTTGCGTGTAATATTTCAAATAATTTTATATATGAATGCACTCATCGTCAGTTTATTTCATTTTCCACTGCCTTCTGGGCTCTTCAAAACCAAGATGCATCTTTTCTCAAAAACTTGAACCACTCACTAATATTCGCTGACTGGATTTCCTCACGACCTACCAAGGAGCTCTAAAAATTGAAATCTCTCACGACCGTCACTTTTTGGCTTCTTTCTCTGGATGATCAATACCAGTCGGAAAATTTATACAAGCATTATATGTGCATGATATGATAGCAAGAACATGTGTGTGTCTACATGCATAACGACAAACCAGTCCAGAGAAAAATCTCTCAGGAGCAACTACCATAGAATGTATGTATGTATTTGATATTATTTGAACAAGCTGACCAGAATGGCGTCATGAATACGTTTACTCAATAAATACGTCGTCTTATTGCAATTAGCTCGTTTTTTGATGCTGCATCAGCAGCTCCGACTCCAACACGTCGCTACGAGTTTACTATTTACACCATGTGAGCATACACAAACACAAACTCATTTATGCTCCAGGACAAAGATTCATCTGCGTCGAATGACTTTGAATTTCAATAGCTAAACCTCATAAAATACTGACATAATCCTAGAAGAACGTGTGGGAATCTAATAGGAACCAACACCACTTCTATTGCCTTACTTGACTATATGGATTTTTTCGTAACATTTTCCTTGGCGAACCACATCATGAAGCACTGTGGCTTGTGTGTGTACATGAAAAAGATAATTTTAGTTGTAGTCATGAAGATGCAACGAAACATATTATGTAAGCTGTAGTGTGTATTATCTTTACCTCGTCTTCTTACGAAACACACATTTTTCCTCATAATAGAAAAGAAAAGATGAAGACGATTTTCAGCTTCTTGGAAGTAAGCTGATCAACTAATAAAAAAGCATCAATGCAATAAAAGAAAAGGGTAGTCATAAAGTTGAGTCTTCAAATCAATAAACTCTGTCGTAAAAAATAGGAAAAGGATTGTCAATTCTAGTGATTTGCTAGCAATGAATAAAGGAAAACTGTTGTTCCAGGGTCACAAATTTTACGTACCATTTATATATCTATATATTTATTGTACTTTACCGTTAAAGGGATCGTTCTAAGAACAAAATTATTAAATTTAATTGTCCAAAGGAAGGCAAAACGTTTGTCATAAGGTAATGAACAAATCTATTTGGAAATCAGTCTTGATTTCATTATTAGGAAAAAATACAGTTAAATTGAGAAGACAAGGAAAAGATAAAAACAACCTGTTAACACTTCTATTAAATTAGTTGTTTGGTTGTTGTATGAAATAAGAGTGGAGCAAAAAAGTAGGATGCGAACAAAAAACAATGATAAAAAATATATCTCATATTACAAGAATAAGTATTATATACCTACATATATGTATATGCCTGACGTTTGCGCACCCGGAGTCAAAAGCTTTTATTATTATGCTGCTGCAAGCACAAAGATTTTTTTGTCCACCTAAAAGCAAACTGTTCCGTATGCACAAAAACATTGAAAGTATATTGGTGGAGAAAATCATGGCACTGGGTTATCGTGCTGGCAAAGGTGGATGCACCTTTTGCCTCTCCTTTTAACAACAAGACAAAAAATATATATTACAATAATGCTACGTAAAAAAATTAAGCAAAAACTTGGCTTGGCTGTCGTGATTAAGTAGGTTTCCCTTCTTATACCTATTTACAGACTTGCTTGTTTAACAGTTCAATTGGTATGTTTAAAGCCGTACATGGAGCGTGCCAATTTAACGCATCTTTATGTAGATTTCAGTTTTTTTTACTCAAGTGGTACTATTAGCCGGCTAGTTGATTTCTTAAATGCTTCGCACAAAAAATCATAACGAAAAGGTCTTTACAATTCAAAAAATGTAAACAAACTGTTGAGAAATTTCTCGGGGAAGCAAAAAATGTATTTTTTTCCCCGATCATCCGATGCATACCTATAAAGCATACACCTTTTCTCCCTATGAATATCCAGAAAGTCTTGCGTAACCCCAAAGTTTAGTTAGACACTTTGACCATCTGGTGATCCTAGGTTCAGTATAATGGTGTATCTAGCAGAGTTATGAAGCAACACTTGGAGACGTTCGTGGAAAGAGATACTAATACAAACAACGGCACCTACACAATGACAAGTAACTGACGAAAGGAGTAGCAGGACAGGACAAGTAGCTGCTTTCTTGTACCCATTCATCATGCCGAAACCAAAAACTAGGGTCTCTGATCAACTACAACAACTGACACTTTTCATTACATTGTAATACATACGAAATACATTGCAGTGAAACAATAGACAGTAAAGAAGAGTTCGAAGGAGTTTCTTAGGTCTTCTACGTTGATAACTCAATAAAAACTGATGTCTTAAGCGAATTTCGTATTCAAGAAAAAAAATCCAAAACAATGAATATCCGACATTATGAGAATTTCTTCCTTGTCGTTTGTCATTCGTTCTGTCATATGATTTCCTGCCTACCTTACGACACATACAGAGATTAACAAGATAAACTTGAAAACTCAAGCTGTCAACGACAATAAGCTCACAGCAGGACACGTTTTCAATAATTAATTACTTGAAACCCCCAGACTCCTACTTTTTTATTAAATCGGTTCGGAAATGCGAAAACTTGATGAAAATACTGGTTTTAATTTAAACAGATCAACTTTCATAAATCCTGAATCGAAAAAATGGAACTACATACTTACAAGAAGGATTCGTATTTTTTATACGAGTTTGCCTAATACATAACAATCTATATGTACACAAACAAAATGTGATGAAAGGTAAAAATATCAGTGGGCAATTTTGTATTCAAGAACACTCTCACTTTCCTCTAAAATGCATATAAAAAGCCCTTTCAATTTAAAGGACTGTATTGGATTTAATGTAAGCTCTGGGACGGAGGCCGTATTGTAAAAAAAAGTCGTCTGGAGTAATTCATTTAAGCCGGACTTTTGTAGGCCGGCCTACAAAGCCGCGTATATTTATTACATCTGGAGCCAAGAACGGCCAAGTGGCCTTTTTATCAAAAACGCATGAGAACCATAGACCATAGCAGTAAAAAGCTTATACCACCCAATAACGACTACAAACCACGAGATTAAAAGAAATTAACAGCCAAAATAAAATAAAAGTCTACCAAATTAAAAATATGGACTTCCTAATAAACAAAAGACCACAAGCATAAATAATTACAAGAATAAATAAATAGACCACCAAATTAAAATAACAGACCATCATATAAAAAAATATATCATCAAATTAAAATAACGGACCATCAGATAAAATAAATAATATATCACCAGATTAAATCAATCAATTAATAAAATCAAAAGAATAAAAAAAGGGCTGCCAGAATGTAATAAAAGGCTATACCACCAAATTAAAAATACATACTACCAAACTAAAATATTTTTTTTTTTAAATTTAGAGTACGCAACTGTTCTGCTGACTGTACAGATGTAGAATTCTAACGACTATATACAAATATGTAGACATAAAACGACTTTAAATAGTTTCGAAATACACTTTGAATTTAAAAACTAGCACTACCACTTCAGCCTGTCAAATAACCTGTAAGTACTGACTTTTATCTAATCTAATGATTTTTTAATTCGATCCTTCGAATTCAAAAACAAGCCTTAGTCACTAGGTGACAAGCCAGTCTAATAGGTTAGCCAGATCTTTGAAATTGTCCAATAACTTGGCGTGATTTCGAACCACGATAATTATTCGTTTTCTGAATGCAACAACGTCCGTCTGTCCTCAGAAATTTGAAATAGCTCCACAGTATGCAAAAAAACTTTAGACCGTTCTACTATAAAAATCGTTGGTGTTTGTTTGCTAGCTATTTCTCTTGATCAATCATTGTCACTTTCAAAGAAACTTAAAAAGGCATTTTTGAAATTCAAGTTGTACACGAACCAAGTTATTGGCGATTTTCTTATACATGCACCTGGCACCCCCTGAATACCAAAATTAAAAATATGGACTACTGAAATGAAGCAATAGACTACAAGAATGAAATAATAGACTACTAAAATATATCGATAGACCACACCAGAATAAATCATTATTATACCACCAAAATAAAATAACAGACCATCAGAATACAAGATTACACCACTAAACTAAAATAATAGAACACCAAAAAGTAAGATAGTAGAAAACCAGATAAAAACAATACACAACCAAATTAAAATTATGAACCATATCACAAATGAAAGAAGACTAGAATAAAATAATGACCATCAAATTGAAAATTTCATGATTTTGAATTAACGTTCTAAGCAACTTGGTGGTACAGGAATTTTTGAGTAGACGTGTAAGTCCTCTCAGTAGAGAATGCAACAATCAAACTGCTTGTAAGCAAGCCTGGAGACGTAGCGGAAAGCATTAAAACGCACTTGAATGCCTTACTACGACTTTCTGGCTGGTAACCAAACCATTTGTTATTTTTGGTGCAGTTTGTAATTTTTTAAAGTAATTTGCAATTTTAAAAATCAATTTGAAGGAAAGTAAAATTAAATTTTAAAAATCAATTAGGAAGGAAAGTTATTTGTAATTTTCACCATCAAATTAGATGAAAGGAATTTTAGTTTTTATGCTTAAATTTATTGAAAGTAATTTTTGCATAAAAAATGTCATTTTAACATATCGGCTAGTGCCCTATTTTCCTATTTGGTGACACGCCCTACAATTAGTGGCATATTCTATTAGTCTAGTGAGACATTCTAAGGGTATGGTGACACATCGTATCGATAAAGTGGCAATATCCTACTGGTCTGCGTCTGGTGGAGCATCATATTAGTTTGGTGGCATGTTTTATTAATTTAGTGATATGTTCTATCAGTTTAGTGGCATTTCTTGCTAGTATAGCGGCGATATAGAATATTCTGGTAGGATACTCTACCAGTGTAGGGAAATATCCGAGTGGCATGTTATCCTAATTTGGTGGCATATTTTGCAAGTCTGGTGGCATATGCGGTGGTCAAATTAACGTGAATTGCCATTCCCAAGACTTACTCGGACAGAAACCCGTGTGATCTTTACTATATGCGAAGTCCATGTGTGAACGCATTGAGTAAGCAAAGAAGAGCATGCTAAAAACTCTAGTACGATAATTCATTACATAATAATGGCAGTGGTAACCATGCAAGTGCAGTTGACACTTGAGCAGATCGGTGTAAGCTTTGGAATGCCCCAGCGTCTTCAGTGATAACATTTATGAAAATCTGAGAGCAGATATCGATTCTTCATAAAATTTTGAGCCTGCTTCATCTAAAATCTGTCAAATAAACAGAATTTTTGACAAGGTTATGACATTCCAAAGTTTCCACTACTTACCCATCAGATCAAATTGCTCGGGGTGGTCGATGGGGAAACTTTGGAATGCTGTAAATTGTGTTTGACTTAACTTGCACAAAATCTAAAGGTAGCATCAGACGCAGCGTTAAATTTTACTCCTGCTTCAAAAATAATATAATGTCATTCATAGAAGATTTTGACGTAAATAGGTTCCAAAAATGACACTGTCGCCATCCCCATTGTTCGTAATGGTAACGGTGGGGAAATTTTGGAATGGTGGTACTCAAAAAATTACGGGTGGATTTGAAAACTGAAAACGGCATTATGCTTCCCATACGTTTATCTGTCTGCTTCAACTTACTCTGGCAACTTTGATAAACCTTCCCAGCCGTAATACAAAATCCAATACATGCCTTTGTGTAAAAGGCTGAAACCTATCTTTTATCATATTATTCAATCCCATGGTTCACCTTGCCTCATTCAGTTCTGTCCATGTTCCCGACCAACAGTCTTTTGTTTTCATGAGAACCTTTTCAAAACCCAGTAACACAGTCAACAGTAAGGTAATACAAAACAACTACCCAAGGACACCCACAAAATAATATTCTCAATCAAACAGCAAGACGTACTTTCATCTTCATCTTCCTTCTTGTCTTCTAAAAATAGACATGCATCTACACTTTATTGATCTACAAACATTTGAAATTTGATCAGGCAGTCGCAGTCCTTGAGTTGAGATTACAAACTTTGAATTTTGTTTGTTGATCTTCTTGTAGCTCTCACGGTAAACCATCAATTGAAAATGAGCATCAATCAAAGTAAACTTTGGATTTAAGCAAAGATGCTTTAAGCAACTATTAAATTTCAGTATTTGCACCTGTTAATTTCGCAAAGCCAAACCACCCTCAAACATGGTGCCATGCCTTTAAGCTCTGTATTCTGTATTATTATTGAAATGTGGTGATATATGGTCACCAATACACATATATGTACAGAAATATCTAGAGCTAAAAAAATCAAATTTAAATTTCATATTTTTTTCTATTGATTTGGTGTTGGTATTGACCAAACTGAAGATTATTATGAAAGATTAAATATGAATGAATCGGAAACCAAAACGAATTGTAATTTCAAAATATGCTGATTTGGAAGATTGATGAAAAAACTAATCGTAAGCGTATTCTGAAAGAATAAGGTTAGGGCAAAACATATATTATTGACGGACAGTCAAGAGATGTTCCCCTCAGTATATTTGATTTGAAAAGGGTTCTCAATGTATTGAATAATTCGTAATAAATATGCAATGTGTGTAACATGAAAGGTAAGTAAGTGTACATGAGAAAAACTCAAATGTTGTCTTAGATCAGATACCATTCAGCAATACGATCTTTTTCCAACCCTTTTTGTGCCCTTTTCTTTTCAGTAAAGAACATCGTATGCAGATGAAGAGCAATCATTTCAATAATCAGTCTACTCTATTTATTTTATTATTTTTATTACTCTTTTTAGCATACCAAACTACTCTTTCAATGCCCCGAGATTTGTTTCGGTGTTGAGATGTTGGTTACCTTGAATAATCTGAGTGTGTGCATTATAAGAGTTTTTGTAAAGCAAAAAAATATCCTCCAGGATACCTTTAAGTCCTCACAAACCCTGGGAAAAAACTGTTGAAAAGGACAAAAACATGCACCTTTTAATATTCTTTCAGGAAGGGGCAGACTTCCGTATTCATATAAACACAAACAAGGGAAGGATCTTGAACCTCTAAGTCTTATCTTCATTTTACTTTCATTCACTTCCTTAGGCTCCCTTCATTTCTCACTTTATGTATATTTGTTTAAATACCTTGTCTTGATCAACCGGTATTTTTATTTATTTTACGTTGAAAGTGAAATCAAGGTCGGAAATTTTGAGCTGTGAATTTAAACGAAGGAAATACTAAATACATTAGTATTCTTGTATACGCTTTCGGTGCATATAAATAAAAACACGCAATTTTCATTAAGTTCAGAGTTGTCTTTGGTAGCTTATAGTGGCTTATACCAGCTAGACACGACGTTGTCTGAGAATGAGTTTAATTACTGAACGCATATTCCAAACGCATGAACAATTTAGTGATATTGACATCGTACGGTAGCAATTTAAAATCTAGACTCAATAGTCGAGAGGTGCGGAGTTGATGTATTGTGATTTCGTACCTATATGATTTGAGTTCCCTAAATTGTTGAAAGCATGCTACTATATACACCTTATAATTCATTTTATTTTCAACTTTCAGAAATCTAGATATTCAGCATAAAATATTAGCAGGAACTTGAACCAACTTCTATCACCCTCTATACTTGTAAGGGTACCGTGGGAATACACATTTCATTCAATTCAGATTCCTTTAAAACCTCAATCAAATAGCAGCAAACACACACATGGCAGCAGAGGGCCAGCTTGGGTAAACCCTAGGCTGTAATCATCATCATTATGATCGATTCCTTAGGGAAGCGTAGAATGGTGAAAGCACCTGCGTGACTCCTTCTTTATCACAAGGGTCTACTTACCCAGCTTCTGTTTCTTTTTCTGCTGCCCAAAGGCCTGACTGTGGTATCAAGTATTAAAATGCCGGCGGTGGACCGTGGACCTTCCCACATCCAATTTTACTATTATCGGAATTTACTTCCTGAATATTGAATGAGCTCTTTTGAATAAATGAATATAAAATGTATGCACGTAAGTGATGGCACACAATTTTCAGATTAGATCAAGCAAATTTTAAATAGCTGTTTTCTTGTTCTCTATTTACAAAATAAATCCCATCCAACCACGTTCCGGCCTTAGTTGACGAAACAGGCAGGCAGTTATGAATATACCGGTATTTTTTATGTATGGGAAAAGCGGATGGAACCCCGAGCAGTCCAAACAAATGCAAAAAGACTCAAGAACAGGATGGTCATAGATTTCACATTTAGATTTTTATTGTACGCAAGGGCAAGGATGCTTTTTTTGCTTGAGTCTTAATGGACCTTTTTTTTCCTTTCTGGTAACACACAAACCCAAATCCTTCAAAGGCATCAAAGGCATAGCGATACAAGAAAATTAACATCTTCTGTAAGATAGAGATTCATACACGTATTTATATTTTGAATCATATTCAAATTTCATGTAGATATGTTCCTTATACGCAGATTTTATTGATATTTTTTTTCAAAACCTTTTTTATACACTTTTTCCCACGAGTAAGCTCAGGTTTATGAATACCAAATCATTCATTCATAAGACGGCGGTCCAAAAAAATTTTAGCCACTGCTGTTATGCACACTTTGATGAGCACGATCGTCATCGGAGTGTCAGTCAAATCAAGCTGTAGACATATCAATGAGGAGCAGTTTCCTGACAGGATTCAACAAATGTCACTCTCTTCCAGTTTGACAATCTATCTTTACCAATTACATGGATATCACGTAGATACGATAAGTTCAAGCTGAGCAAGAGAACCGATAATGAATGGAAATGTTTTTTTGCTTCAGTAAAAATAAAACTGTTGAATGCATCGGGGTGCCGGAAATTTACTACTGAGCAGTTAGAATTTTTTTACAAGATTGGAAAAAACTAAGCTTGTTGTGAAGGTCTGATGTTGAAATTATGGAGAAGATATTGGTGATTATTTTCCTATCAGAATAAAAATCAGTTCAACGTATTTAGTGCAAGCAGTTTCTAAAACATGACTTGCAAGATTTTATTGGTTTGGAACTATGAAATCGTGCTTACGTAGCTGGACCGGTTTTATGAAAAAATGTACGTATTATATGGCCTATCATGTTTTTCAACAATAATGATCATAATAACAGTTGAAGTCAACCACCACTGCAATGCATATTATACTCTCATCACATCACTGCATCACTCATATTCACTGGATCGAGTTTATTATCAATAAAACCTCATCATACTTGTGCCAAGCTGCTTACAGTATTTCCCAAAAGTTATTATTTAATCAAACCTGATTTGAATCTTCAACTATAATATGTGCAATACGCTAAACACTTGCACAAAAATGAATAATATTATTATACCTATAGCTGGTTCTGGTACGGTCAGGCTCTGGCAAAAAAGGGTTTCTGTACACGTGGTCAACTTATAGGTAGCAAAGTAATCTAAAGGTCACTTGTAAAGTAATACATTTCGGATCTGCCATTTCGCACCAAAAGATTAAGCTTTGGTTTCTACAGAATAATATTAAAATTGCAAACATATAATGCAATTTGATTACTAAACAAGATTTTCATTCTATTAATTCTTTTTCACACTATAATGAACATAATATTTATGTATCTTTTACATTTTTTCAATTACGATAGTACAAAGTTATCTAACTCTACTCTAAGATACTTTACAAGCAAAAACCGCATTTACTGTAGATTCTCATAAAAAATTATTCCATAAAATGCATTGCATGATGTTTATGCATTGTAATGTAATTATTTTTCTCATAGATGTATGTAAACAACAAATAAATGAGTCATGTGATAAAAATAGGAAGATAGATCTTTAGATAATGCATGTCAGATTTTCCACGAAAGATCATATATTTTAGATCCTACAACTTGGGCACAAACGACCGTGAGTAAACTACTATAAAGTTGTAGCTAGATATAATACATTGGTGAATATTTCACGTGTTGTATAAAAACTTGTACATATATTTCATGAAATTCTAATATCAATTATGTCTATTAGTAGACCACGTCTATTAAACATCATTTCTGGTTTAATGCTAATGTTGAATTCACAGACTAAAGTGAAGAAAGGCAGATTACGCAATGTACTTCTTTATATTATTGAATTTCATAAAATCAAGTGTGCAAAGAGAATTTCTTGTATACTTGCGTGAGTAACGCCCACTCTCACAATTTTTCGAAAATATATTACCTTGATAGTTGCTCAAACGCAAGTTCAAAGTTGTTGCATGCATTACATTTTTTTTTACTTGAAAGTGAATATTCTATGAAAAGGCAAAAAAATAAGTATACCCGATACTTGCAGTAACCAAATTAATCAAACCAGATGCTACAGAGAATTGTTTTGTTTCGGAAGCCGGTGTAGCCAAACGTAATGTACCTAAGGCCGGAAAGCATGGGGCTCCATAATAATTTAATATGTGTGCCCAACAATATGCTTGTATGTGTAATCAGGAATATGAGAAATGGAAAGAGAAAAGAGAGTTTAACAAACCTAATCAGTAACTTTATCGTGATCAAAATGCAAATAAACGTTTCGTGAGTGTAAGCAGCAGGATTTTCTCCTTGACCGCCCAAAGGTGACAGAGCACTTCACACCTCGAATAATACCGAATCCTTTCCCAAGAATATAAATCTAATTTAATTAGTGAGAACCTATGACACTAATTACAGTAAATTTCATCAACATCTCATTTGCATTTCTTTGAAAACATGCTCCCCACCTCGACTAACACTTATTAGACCTGTGTTCCTCGCCGCTTGAGTGGAAACCAACCCGACTTGGTTAATTCTTTCTGCCAATGAACTTGCCTCATATGAGTAAAATATCTGTTGATTCGACATAAGAACAACGAGCCGTTTACTATTTGGACCGTCTTTCTAATCAATTGATTTTAAATACAAGCGGTCTGCATCTGTCGATTTCTGATTATATTATATGAACAACAACACGAATCTCTTGCTTACTTCATTAGTTTTAGTTTGCCTTTGCAGTAGTAAAAGAAACCCAAAGGATTGCGTTTTTACCTCCCAGCAACATTTTTACATTGTAGAAGCCTACCTTCATGTTTCTCACCACTGTGGGCTCAGCCTGTTAGTACCGAAACCGTCTCAGCATGGTCAGCCATCGCCAGCATTCCAGCACAAGTGAAATACTCATCAGTTAAAGATAAAATAACTTATTTTTGGATTAGATATTCTAAGTTCCGAGGGATTCTTGGTATTTAGAGAAAGTCGGCCAGCTGAAATAATCTTCAGTCGTTAATTCGAGTCTCTTGATCCACAATTTCGATCCAAGCTCATTCAGATATGCCCATAGCATCAATGTTTCTTTCATGGAGCTAATAATTCAGTTACCTTTAGCTACTTGCTGTGAGAATGAACAGGAGCATGTTGCTTAACCCAAGTTAAAACAACGACGCTGGGAAAGGGGCATTTGCAAACTCACTTCACTACCAACTCTGAGGCAACTGTTCTAAAAATTTACTGTTGTGTGGAGTGTAGGCAGACCAGTTTACACTCATCTAGGTTTCGAATCAAAACTACTTTAAGACCTTAACAAGCTGTACATGGACATTCCCACCCAGAAATTTTAATCACGATGGTTTATTAGAAAAACCTCCTTCCTCATCAAGCTCATCAGCATCAACATGCTGAATTGTCGGCACAAATCATACAAATAAGTGTAGAAGGAATTACCAGGCACTGGTTGAAATGAAATATTCTTATCTGCTAATGTTGAGTATGTACAAGACTGTTGAAGCGCTTTTATTTTGAAGCGTGTTGAATCGTCTGTCATTTATACAAGAAAACAAAAAAACACAGAAAACAAGATTTAAAACCACAAACATTCCCAGAATTTATTTTTAGTAAAAATTTAATTTTTCAAACATGTAATAATTATTACTACTATTTATAACACGATGGCGCAACGGCTTTAACAAACGCAGTAGCAACACGAAGTTTTTCTTCATTTTTTATTTTAGACCACTGCAACTCATTTAAAACTCCTCTACTGATTCGATTCATGCATGGCATTTTGCCTGAAAAGCAGGTTCCGTTCCGAAAACAGAATTTGTACAATTGTTTTCTATTGCGATATAAAAAAAAACAAAAAAACAGGGTGCTGTTTTGTGTTTTGAATGTTGAAAGAAGAGCTCACTCAACCCATTTATCATAGCTTGATAAAGTATCAAGGCCGGAAATCTATCCTTTGGGTTTCCGTGTTAAACACGAAGTATTCATATTCACAATCCCTATGCCACACCAGAATCATAATATATAAATTTAATTATAGGCAAAATTAACAAAATTAGACGCACTGTAAAACGGAAACGTGTATTATATGAGTGTTACATATTATGCGTCTCTTATCGTATGAGTAAAAAATTTGTAACATGAGTATCGGAAATCTTATGTGCAAAGCATAGTCTAATGAAAAGGATTCGATTTAATGAATAAAAACGACGTGGTATAGTAATGGTTATCTCTAATTCTACTAATTACTAATAAGATACTAAAAATTCTTCACTAATAAATATTTCCATGTGCCAGAGGAAAGTAATTACATGATAGGGCTCTTAACACAGGAATTAATTATTTACACATATGGGTAAAAGTTTATTGTTATAAACAATTAGGTTTTAAACCAACGAAAGGCACTCGATTAATTATAAAGTAAATGCCTCAAGGAGATGAAACAAAGAGCGTGCATTGAAAACTCTGCAACGCTCGTCATCATTTAACACAGACGCATTTCCAGACATCACATTACGTATTTACCCATAAAATCTGAGAGCGACGAACACTAATTCTTCTTGTTTTACAGAGGAAGTTTCTCGGTTAAGTTGCTGTTCAGGTTGTCATTTTTATGCTTAATTGTGAATTGTGAAGTCCTAAAAGCAAAAGTTAGAGTAGACGAAATGCCTGCGGATATAAAAAGGCAGCAGTCTGGAAAGTGATGTTGTATCAAAACAGCATGAAATGCAGCAATATTGGGTGCACTGAGAAAGCTTAAAATCTTAGATTGACAGATTTATGTTCACAGAGATATTAAAAGTTGGCCAAGTATCCATCCCCTTTTAGCCTTGTTTTTATTTTGTTAATGGAAAATTTTTGCTGAACATCCATCTTACAAGACATTCGATGGCTGACTATAGTATTTTTTTTTCTTGGCAAAGCTTGACAGCCTGGAGGTGGTAGTCCAAGCATTGCCACTTCCTAAAGTTGTAGTTTGGGTTGTTGTACACTTAAGCTTTCAATTTGGAAATAACTTAACTTAAGTATCATATTGTTTGCCTTTTTTCTGGTCATTATCCAACAAGGCATGGCATACATGAGAGTCTATAGCAAAAATAAAAATGTTGGTACAACTCTTGTTGGTAATAGTCTTTTAATTAAACGTTTGTACACCAATTATTCACAACAAAACTAGAAAAGGAAGGGACGGAGATCTTAGAGGATGAAATTTATTGCCTTCCATCCACCTTTTTACAGATCAGATTTCCTATTTAAAATTGCGCAAGATGCATATTACACTTTAAAATAGCATAATACATGTAAAATGCAGCAAAGAACTGACAACATTTTACAAATGCACGTATATGTACTCATTCTAAGCCGTCCCATTAACTTTTTTCCACTACACCCAGGTAGTAAGTTTTAGTAGTTTGATATTAAGGCAAACTGACAATCAAGTAGAAAATGTGGTTATCATAGGCGTAAACATGCCTAACTCTCAGGATTAACATTATGCAGTTAAAATATTCATTCGTATGAAATTATGAGTGACTGCCTTGACATTTGTAAGCATGAGAAACACAATAGAGAAGATTTTTACTATACTATCAAGGGGCTCCACAGGCCTTGACCATTGTTTCTTAGCCGATGGTTACACGAGCATTACTTCCTCTGCGCCTCTACTACATTACCAAAGAAAACGTGATTCTAACAAGAAGCTGCTAATAGTCGTCTAACCATCCTATCATATGCCAGTAATTGAATTTGTTATTCAACTCACAGTCATTTACCTTTACATATCATTCCAACCAAACTAGGAGAGAGAGAAAAAAAACTGATTTCCTATAGCCTACTAGTTAGTTAGTTAGTGCCACACAGATCCCTGCATAATACCACACCACTTTTGACTTTGGGCAATAAAATATATATGAAAACGTAATGTAATACAATCAAAACTCAAGTGAATCTATGTTCAGCATGTAGGTTCATTTTATCCGTTAATTATGTAGGTATATGCATACGCATAAGCAGTTGCATTACTGATGATTGAAAACTTATTACCTTACAAATTTTAATAATTGAAGGATCACAGCGTCTAGTTGGGCGAAGTACATGTAAAAAATGGAAAATGCAGTCAATCAACTCAGTGAAAGATGATATTGTTATAACGCCTCTTAGAAGTGCTTAAATGATGGGTTACTTGCATCCTTCAAGTGTGTCATTTTAGTAGCTCGTTTAGTTTAAACTCTGATATTAAAACCATTGCATCGTTTAAGCTCTATCCCATATCGCTTGAAGTAGTTTAAGGCTATGTTGATTTCTTGATTCCCATGTAAAAACTTTCATGGTGGTATGCATTGCGAAACAACGAAAAAGCATAGATCGTTCGTACATACCTTTTTTACTTGTGCCACATGTAATTTGTACTTTTTGATGATACCACATGCCACATTTCTGGTTTGTATAGGTAAACACATGTACAACTACTAGAAGCACGAAGGAAAATCTTAAAAAGAGCAACAAGTTACGAATTGGATGCCAACATTGAACATTGCATATTATATTGTGATGAGCTGACATCAGAGAGCATGTGTACACCTACTCAAGTACAAAAATCATTTAATATTCAATCCACAGATCCATCACCATAAAACAGGATCTGTTCATACCTTACTGCTTTTCTTCGTCTTATGTGTGTGATTCATCTGTAAAATTATAATTTATAATTTGTAATAAAATATCTTACGTATTTTCAAGGTATGCCACTGTAGAATTAATAATATTATACAACGGATTTTTCCTGCACACAAGTGATGCCTGCCTCTTCGTCCTTCCCAAAGTCAAGTGCATTCGTGGATGCTTCTAACAAGAAGCGTTTGTGTTGTCTGCTATTCTACACACATCAACATGATCATTACTTCGCACTGGGGGACTTTTGCATAAAAAGAGAGGTGTCATTCTTCTTTTGAAAGTTTGGTAATAAGCAAGAAAGCCGAGCTACCAACACACAGAAACTTTTTAGTAGAGCAACTTTTGCTTTATTAGGTACAATCGGTTGCGCCTTCCTCACTTTTTTTTCTTCCATTCAATTATTATCCCTCACTATGGCTTACGTCAAAGCTCTATTTGGCAATCACAAATCACAACCTGCCCTAAATTTGATCTTTCTTACTTTATGAATTTGCAATTTTATCGGTAAATAGGAGAGCATACTTGAAAAAACTGATGTACGAACTATAAGTTGGATAAAATTTCACTAATTTTGTGAGTTGTTTGATAAGTTAAACATGCTCTGAGCTAAGCTTTTTCGTATTTGTTTTACTTACTTTTTAGAGTTTGTGTACACAGTACAAAAATTATACTACTTGGCCCATGGATCCTGATTTTGTTCTTTGATATTGCTTTTTTGATAGAGAAATATTATTTGACAGGTGACATGTACTTATACTACAGTTTCATACGTCATTCATCGTCAAAAAGATTGTTGTATATAACGTGAGAAAACCCACTAACTATTAATCGAGAAATAAAGATAAATTATCTTTCATTAATCAACTTGCATGAAATAATAAGAAATTACTTCATTTCAGTCAACTGTTTCCGGCTTGCGTGGTCTACCATCTGAGAATGTCAAGGATTAAAAAGCGCATTATTCAGCTTTTTGATCTGTGAATAAAAAATACCTCCCTCTATCCAATTTAAGGTCAATTGATCAAGCATCGAATCATGAGGTTACTTAGTTGGGTAGAGTATAAGCTCTATTATATCTCAAGCATTTAATTACACATTGACCATGATATTATAGCATGTATATTAATCCATTTCCCTCTCCCATGTTTTGAAACAAAGTGTTTGATGCGTGTGTTGTGTGTGTACATTGTAAAAGAGGATGAAATTCAATAGCATATTATACACATCACATTAGCCATTTGCACGGTTTTTAAAAGCAGCGATAATTATGGTAATAATGTTCATCATGTTCAACGAGCATGAGTGAGCTATAAGTCTCATTCAGTAAATTGAGTTAGCCACACGAGTCAATTTTAGCCGTTTAAATTTACAATAAACCATATAAGGAAAACCTTATGAATCAACATTGATTGATTGCCAGTTCAAATCATTGTTCAGCACAAAGTTAATCACATCATGAAGTAAATGCAGGCACTTTTATAACGCGAAAAAAGAAAGAGTAAAAAAAAACTGAAAGAACCAAGCAAGGCCGCTATCCCTCTTTTGTCGTAATTTGGCTTTGCAAAAGCCATTCCAACTTCCTTGTTTCAAACGAGCAAAGCAAGACGGTATTACTGAAATGCACGATTTATTGCTCGTGAATGACTCATTTCTACCGCTGTCCGTGTCCACCATAATGTTTTCGCTATCTACCATCACCATCCATCTTTTGCAAAGTTACCTTGATTCATACGAACGAAACATATTCTTACAACAATTACAATTCGCAACAACTTGAGCATACTAAGTGATAATATTGCTTCAACACCGGATTGTATCCAATATCTTTTGGCTTCTTTTTTTTTTTGGTTTTCACATACTTTTATCCATGCACACATATGAATATGAACAGGTACGTGAAGTTTTATGCAATCCTCATTAACGCCGCTCTTCTCATCATCATCGTCATCATCATGAGCTTTACACGAATGAATGTCATACGCTTTCATTGGAATCATAAAATCAGACAATCCATCACAAATTACACCATGACTGTTTTGGATGGATTTTCCTTTAAGGCCAAGTGAGTACAAATTAGTCTTTTGTTTTCTGTGTAAACCACTCAAAGCATCGCCATTTTTTACTTGACATGATGTAATGTGCGGCAATAATTCAACTATGCTGAGCTAAAGTGGATTTATTTCTCAATTTTCTCTAAGATATGAAATGTAAATAACACAAATTCTAGTAAAGCAAGAGAATTGCGTACAAAATGAGCTTTCGTGTATGTGCGTTGTGTGCGTTCATTTTCAAATTTGCGACATTAAATTACCAGCACTGTATACTACTTATACAACCCAGCATCTCATTTAGAGAGATTTAAAAAGTGAGTTGAGCTTTATGACTTTATGTGTAAGCCGAGGTATATATACCTGCTGTACTTGGTGAACCAACCGATGGTCTGCACAGTAATAATGAACATTAATGTAGTAGATCGGACTAATGTGAAATGAGATGAGAACGCTTTCGTTATAGCACCTAACAGTCTACCTGCATCTTACAATTTTTTGTTCGTATTCCATAGGTATAATTCGAATACAAAAGGCAAAGTAAAAACGCAAAAGTTACAATAACAAGGTCACTATCATATTTTGGACTAATGCGATTCTAACGACGGTGTAGGCCAACTCATTTGTCTTGACATGACGTGACGGGGTATCAAACGTCGTCCGCTAATTTGTATTTTGTATGTTTTTACAAAATACTTTGAAAATATCAATAACCAGGAAGATGCAATACTTTTCAGCACATTAGGTTTGTTTTTTGCACAATTTAAAAATTTAGAAGTAAGCACAGTAAGTTTAATATTTGCTGTCCCAAAATAGCTCGACAAAAAACAAAACCGTGATAAGTGAACTCCCATATAGCTCCAAGCTACTTTAGATCTGTGTAAACTCATGTCCTGAAAAATTGGAATCCGCGACGAAGCAATAAAATGATAGCTAAAAGCACGTAGCTTTTGACGCTTATAATCCGTATAATCCACCCTACGTGTTTTGCAAAAAAAACCTTTCAAACAAAACCTCAAAATAAAATCATGATATTTCGCTTTCGCTTTACTTTCTTCGCAACGATAACGAGTCCAAAGAAATAAAATGGACGATCTAAGCCTAGGTAGCAAAATATTTCACACACTACACCTGATTGCTTGATCAGATGGAAAGGAGCTTTTTAATTACAGATTGCATGCAACCGAGCAATTACTTCATGGGCAATTTTTTACGTCAGCCCTGTCTGTGGCCCTATAAACAACAAAACACAACACTGACGAAAAGAATAATAATTAGGTTACTGAATCTTGGAATTTATAATGGAGGCAATAAACACGTAAAATGAGCATTTATACAATGGGTTACATTTTTCAGATAAGCCTCCAACAATTTTGTCGACTTAACGGCAGAAAACCTCTAAGTTAGTTCCACTAAATCTTAAATGGTGTGACCTAGCCGGTGATTGAAAACTTCGGTACGTGTAATGTCTTTTCTTAGTTTTCCCCTTTTAAGATATTCGCAGATTACCACAAGTTGAGATAAGTTAGAGAGTCCAGTTAATCAAAGCTCTACAACCTCATGTTTTAATTAATTTCTTCCTATTCTTGCTAGAACCGTCAGAAAGACCAGTATGCAAAAACAATGCAAAAAAACAACATCTACTTTTGCACATGCATGCATGCAAGAAATAAGAAACGGAATGCATCATTCGATATTTAATGCTTTGTTTGTGTAAGTCCTTCCTCTCAGACATTTGAGTTCTAGCGATAAGTAGTTTTTATAAATAAACATTAGAAATGCAACAGGCATACATTACGATTGTGCGAAATTTCAATAGAAAAAATAGCATGACTAACACAACACAAGCAAATGAAAAATATTCGTGCCGTCTTAACATGGAGTGCAGGAAGGATTAAAAATTTCTCACTCCTGGAACATATTTATCAATTTAACATATCAAATTCAGGTCAACAAAATTTTTAACATGAAAATAGAAGCCTTTTTAGGATTACTTCGTTCTTACTCCGTCCACAACGCAAGAGAGCATGGAATTAAATTTGGATAATTTGATCGCAACACTTAAATTCATTTCTCTTGTGGATTGCTCAAGCAATCTATGAGCGCTAATAATTACCTGCTGTCGCAAGACGTGTATTTTAAGTGCTTTCTCTAATAAAAGGTGAAACGCCATCGCAATCGCATTAATGATGATTCAAGACTATGACGAAGATTTTGACGAGTCCCTCATCATCACATCCCACGGAGGGACGATACTGCCGACGTAACCATCATTAATGATCCAACTGAAGAGTGAAGCCAGCAAGTCCAACCGCGATTGTTATTATGATTATTACATTTTGATATTGCGTTAGACATTTCATTTTGAATGGTTAGAGAAGATAATATGTAATATCCAGTCACAGACATAAGCAAAAGGTATAATATATATTATGTGAGTTTTATGAGCACTTCAGCCAAGCCAACCTTGTGTTGTTTTCTGCTGTTCCATTTTCTATCACAATTACACTAATTGCATAGCCTCGGCAGTGTCTAGGGTGGTAGGTGGTAACGTTCTTGTTCTTTATATATATGAAGCCATACGCTGGTTGAGAGTGATTTCGGATGGCTATATTTTTTGTCCATTAGAGAATCCATCGCCGTTTCAACCTACCGTATGTTTAGTGCATTACTTGTGAGAGCTATCTTGTTATACTTCTTATTTAGTTAGCTTCAGGTGACGCCTTGGCCTTCGTTTCTTTGTATAAAATAGAATATGGCAAATAAATACCAAGGTTGGCTCAATTAGCCAATTGAAGAATTGAATTTTAATGTGAATTTGAGTACTGATAATGGTCAGAGTTCAAGCTCATTATGTACCATTAAGATCCGGATTTGTGGGTGTAAAATACATTAGAAATATTGTTTTCTAGAGATTCTGTTTTTTTGTACTCGTCTGTTTCGTACTTTAATGATTTGGATACATATGCGCCAATTGAGTTTCCAGAGGAATAAGTAAAGACAAAGGAAATTGCATTCTTACCTGTGGGCACATCTTGCATTGATACTTCCTGCCCGTACCTCCACCGCTGTTGGAGGTAGAATTTTTGGTATTATTTCCCGGTCCGCTAGAAAGTGGTTGTGGTACTACCACTCCAGCTGAACTTGGAGGTGACGAGGAAACTGAAGAACCCGATGTATTCGATCGGGGGGCACCGTAAAGATTTGGTAGAGTTGGAGACGTAGGATCAACTGCAACAGTTTAACAATTCATAAGTCAATTTAATTAAAATGTTTCGAAATATCAACGAGATCTTCAAGATAAATTGGAGAGGGGATGACAGTCATAAATATATACGCATATAAGGGCTTCAAAAACATTTTTGAATGCTATTTTTCACAAGAAAAAAACTACAAAAATCAAAAGTAAACTCACAAATAATCAAGCCATCACATAATTGGGTAGTTTATAGTAATGAAAAGTAAAAAATTCGCATGTAATTCAAAGTCTGACATTAGGGCTAGGGCCAAAAAATGCTTAACATGTACACATACATCACGGTTACAACCACAACGAATTGCTCAAGTTAAAAACCTTAAGTAGCTGGTATGGCTATGGTAGTAACTGTCGCGATTTCAAGTTAAAAGTCACAACGTGTATGAAAGTTCTCAACCATGCATGGTTGATGGTTAAATATAGATTTGATTTGCTTCGGTTTAAAAAACCAAAAGTGGAGCTAACAAGAATAAGAGATATTTACGTGCTACATATCATTATGCATTCATCCAAAAACTTTCATACTTCGTTTACGTTCTCAAATTGGATAGTATCTAGTTTTCTTTGCAAAACTTTTCTAAGCATCCCTATCAGTAAATAAATAACAAACAACAAATTAGAATCTAAACATGTTTCCATTCAGTTTTCCATCTTCTTAGTTGCGTTTCGATTCAATAAAGATGCGAAAGACAGAATACGCATTTTTAAAAAGTATTTCTACGTTCACTCCCAATTGTAGCGATTAAGCCATATATTATATTACAAAAAAGAACCAATCAAAAGTAATCACTTACCAGATTTTAATGAGTTAGGATGATGACTTTCAGGTGAATTCAATTTACCCTGCAAATTGATAAAAAAAAATACGATTTTATTTACCAGTCGAGGAACCATTGACCATTGAGCATGAAAATCGAATGCTTAAAATATTGGCTAATCATAAGCAGCACAAGCAACATTATAAGCTCATCATAGTTCTTGTATTAAAGCGTTAAGTTTCATTATAATAATACAGTGAAGTAAATAAATTGTAATTTATGTCTTGTGTACTACACTAACATAGTTTTAAATAGCTGGAAACTATTTATTTGAATTAGCCAGTGACATAAAACGTCAGTAATACTGGGATCTCTGATGCAGCAAACATATAAGAAAATGATCTTATTCTTAAGAGCAATAATTATTGTTACGTTTCTAATAAAGTACCTATCATTTTAAAATTAATTTCATTTTTTACCACCTAGAACGATTTATAGAACAAATGCGCATCACAATTCTAAGCCATATAGAACGATTGTTAGCTGCTGGCTGCTACTCGAAACAAAATCTCAGTAGGACACAAAAAACTCAAGAAAAACGAAGGACGCCAATGTTGGTCATTCCGTAAGTGTGGTGTGGTGAGACGAAGAATTATAACCTTGAAACAAAATTGTAATTACCCCCTCCGATTGTAAGTAATACTGGAATATTCATAATCATAGCGATAGGAAAAATATTTTAATACATAATACAGTACTAAGCGTGATAATGTTGGCAAGAGAAGTAAAGCGCGGCGACAGGTAGCAATCTCTCTATAACTATTAATGCCACGAACAAAAGAGTATATATTATATATGTATATGCATTCATTTAGCGACATAAGTCGGCTGCATGCGGTATTATGGTTGAGTTGTGAGCTGTGGGGTCCATGCATGTTATATATTGTACAGAACACAGTGTCATATACAATATTATGAACTATTACATATATAAAAAGAAAATTAAGCATAAAATACAAATATAACCTAATATCAGTGAACGCGTGTGGTGTTTACAACTCGTAGTATGGATAAACGAAATATTATTCAATAGGTTGGAAAAAAGACTACTTTGTATATCAAGTATCTCTAATATCAAGTAGTATATAAAAGATGCATTTTTATTATCAAAGAACTTCATGGAGAAAATGTAATGCTGAGCTCTTTGGTACATCATCGTCTTTCCCATGTTTCAAGACGAAGCTCTGTGTCCAACAACGATCGTTGTCAGTTTCTCAATCATGATGCACTTTAATTTCAGTAGGACAAGAGAATCTTAACTTTTATGTGCACTAGCATTTTTGAGCCAGATTTTGTTGGGGTTTTACTTTTACTAATCCGTTAATCATGTGAAGAACATACCTCTACTGCACCACCATTCCAAACATAATGAACCCCATCAACAGCGGTATGATGATTAATATGCTCAGCCATGACAGCCGACATCCACTGCATTAACTGAGCATTCTCTGCTGCTGCTGACGCTTCGCCATTGTGGGAACCTTGATCTTCACTGAATATATCTGCTGAGAATCTTGGTTAATACAGGGGAAAATTTGAGAATATTTTTTTTCTTCTCTGCTCTTTCAAACTTTTGGGCTAGTTTGACATTTTCATACAATCCGAACAAGTACCTTCACCATGATTACAAAATCATTTGACACCGGTGTGCAGATCAACGTTCAGTTTTACAAATTCTTGGTTCTTCTTAATGGAAGCTGCTTTATGCTTTACTTCATGAAGTGAAGATGATGATGACTAGAGCATCTTCTATAGAAACTATTTTTCTCCTTTTCCAACTATAGCTGACCAAATATGAGCAGGAACCGACCGTTCGATTTCTAGTTTTTGAAATAGTAATAAATGACATCATGCCAATGAATGAAATGAATGTAAAATATAAAATCCTTATAAACCAAGTGTAAGTTTCTGTCAAGTTTGAGTCGACAATGGTCTTTACACTATCCAGAGATTCACATAGCATTCAAATGTCCATTTTAACCATCATTATCTGTCGAATGATATCATGGATTTATGAGCTGCAAAATATCCTACAAAAATATGGTGCTGCTGAAGTGAAACACACTTGTTTTCTTTTGATCTGCAACCATAAATGTAGGGAAACGCTTGCAAGTAAATATTCCTTTAATGCCTCACTTTAACACGTCTCCACGTAAATTGCGCTATAATCATGGATGATGATGCAAGAATGAATAATGCCTAGCTGAACATCAGCATGAATAAGTGATGCATACTGTGAAGTCCCCACGATGAATTTGTATACAGGTATTCATATAAAGATGATAGCCATCATGCTACTGTGAAACCAGAGAGTTTTGAGGAGGAACGAATGCATCTCTAATTATAAAACTATCTCGGTTCAATATTATACGTGACTACTGCACAGCATATTCATTTGGCTCCATTCACAGAATAGTTTAAAGCTTACTGGTTAACATGCGGACATGCGTTAAGTAGAGGCTACATCAATTTCTTCAAAAACACCACAACAATCCCAACAACCACTTGTACAATGGGCTGACTCGTATATCCCCCATCTCTGAGCTATGCACTCAAAGAAAAGTTTGTTCAAAGAAATCAAAGTTTAAATGAAGCATAGAATAAAATCAATGTACCACAGGTAAGTGTACATGCATGAATCAAAAAGTCTAGTATATTGAATACATTACAGCTACAATATTTTATTGTGCTTTGAATTTTCACTGTGATATGTTGTTGGGATTTTATGTATTACTATTTTTATGCTTGGTCAAACAAAATTTTTGATAGGATGAAGTATCCAAAATTTTGATGAGAAAAAGGAATGGACTTTAACAGCAAGATTATTATCTTGCTCTTTCTGAAGGACTGATGTCATCGTCAACTGGGTATGACTATGGCACCAAAACGAATCGGATGAAACACGCATGCTCTCAAGTGAAAGATGCATACATACATAGGTACACACATAACTTGCTCAAAAGCATCTACAGTATTGTATTGGAATAATGAAACTTCCTTTGGCTAGCTGAACACAATCATTCTAATAAGATGCATACTATCTCCTTACTACCTTAAACGCTTTCGTTGTAATGTAATGCACGCGTAGATATGTCTAATCCTGCATTTCGTTTCGCATATACATTGATTTAAGTGTGATTTCTTGCTTCATCATCTGGAGTCAATTCTACACAGAATCCATGTTATGTGAAAATTGCAGAAGATTGGATACAAGTGTATACACATTGCATTGAAGAAAAGATTAGAAAAAACAACAACGTCATCATTATTTATTCTTCTCAAACCCATTTCGCATATATTTATTCCACCACAGTGCAAAGAAGTGCACTGATGTGTTACATTTTTCTTTTACGTGCCCGACTTTTTGTTTGTAAGTATATAAAGCGTGCTGTGCTGTAACACCTACGTAAATATATATGTACTATAAGTCTTTGCTACTTTCTCCATCGTTGTTTTTGCACTTACGCAACCAACACCTGAACTTTTCATTTTCTGTCGTTGTGAAAGTTCCGAGAATGGTTTGGGTTGACTTTAGATTATAATTCAATTTATGAAATCTACAAAAAGCAGGAAACTTAAAAAAGTTGACGCAATTTACTTAACGTTTTTTTTCTCCGTTAACATGCAAACATGTAGTTAAGCCCGTAAAAAAAAGAAAAAAAATGGATTGGGGGCATTCCGATAAAATCGCACACATTTCTTTTGTATTGACAACGCAATTTTCATATTTGCAGAAATTTTTTCCGTAATGTCTTAAAAAATTTATGGATGCTTTATCTACTAACTCCATTTCAAAAAATGGCCATGAATTCTTGTAAGAACTTATTTTTATGTGCCTACTCTAATCTATCACAGCTCATGCATACATATTGTCCAATTGAGAAAAATCTTAATCCTGCCAGACGCTATTAAAACTTGCATCAGCCAACGGCACAGAGATGATAAGCCAACTAATAATCACCGGAATTTCATAATATTTCCTATCTTACCAATCCTAAAAGGGCGATGTAATGCGAATTTTCTTGGGTAAAATGAAGGTTTTTAGTAATCAGAATAAGTCTATACACTGCGGAAATTTATACTTTCTTAACCTTTCTTAATGTGTATAGCAAGCGTTTTGACACCGGCAAACTCCCATAGTTGTATAAAACAAGAACTAAGAACAAAACGCCGTACATGTTTGGGTGGATAGTCTTTAGCAGATTTTTTTCACAAAATATTATTGCATTTTCTACTGTTAAAACAAACCGGTCTTAGATCAGTTTATATAAAAATCAGCAAAGGTTGCCTTTTAGGAATTCTGTCAAAAAAGTCAAGGTAAAATCGAATAAAAAAATGCTGCTAAAAACCTATTTGAATCGTCAAATGGTGAACATGTTCCTAAATAACTACATGATGAGCATAAGGAACTAAATGAACAATAAAAATATCGTATTAAACGTTTTTTACAAAAAAAAACATACGGCACGTCTTTGGCAAATCATTTTTGTGTGGCAATTTGCCAGTGTGTGTAACGTTAAGTTCCTAGTTTATAGTCGTTAACTATTATGCACGAGAATATATTCGTTGTTCTCCTAGTCCTGAGCGTTTAAGTGTGCGTTTTTCTACAGCAGAATTTTATTTATTGAGCCATATAGAACAGAGCTAACAACAGATACATACAGCGGTTAATTGGGACTGTTGGATTTTAAAAGCTGGTGGTGCTGGTATGACTGTGCTAGTATTTAAGAGTCATGCTAGCGTAATATAATAATAATATAAAGAAGTTGCTCTAAGAAAAGGACACGACTTGTCCTCTGGTCATTTTGCTGCATACAGCTAAACTACAATCTCTGATCTAACCATTGCCACATTCATCATCAAGTGTACAAGGAAAAATAAAAGAAAGCAAATTTATTGTCATGCAAGCGTTTGGTTTCAAAATCATGGACTCACAGTCTCATTTTATAGACAACCTTTTCGGCAATAACATTTATGAATGTACACTCGTAATTCGTACACACACAGTATATAGAATTGAATGGACTAAACTGGCTCCTATGATGGTAAGATCCGCACATGAGAAATAAGCTGTTTTGTCAAATATCAAGCCATATAAATTTGGCCATAAATAATTACTTTAAGTTACATCGTTTACTGCTACAAGCTACGTACGTATATATGTGCATAGTTGGATTTAAGGGAGCTGCACCAAGTAACTAAAAAGTCGTTACCGACTGGTATTAGAAAATCCATAGCCCGCTACAAATATATCAGTATTTTTTTTGGCTAGAGATAAGCTGGAAACGACAAAGAAAAAAGTTCATTCACAGATGACAGATATACCATGTGTGTGTATTAAATATTTTCTCGTCGATCAACACTTTGTTTGAGGGGATAGTTTCCACTTGTGCATATAAGTGTTTTACTTTATATAAAGCTCATACATACAAAGTACATACATCAAAGTAGAGTGAAATTGAATTTGGCCTTATGTTCATGTTTTTCCTACCCATTTCATAAGATGGGAAAGGAATGGAATCAAAATATTTTCATTGGCCCGTAGGCAAACTTGCAAGAAAAAGAATGATGAATTTGAGGTGAATATTTTGAGTGAAAACAAACGGGAGAGAGAGCGAGCGAGTGGAAGGAGCAAAATGCAGTCAGCTCTATAGCTCTCCAACTTACAAATATTCTCCCTATTCTAGTTTCCATCCACCCATTTGAAAATGAACGTAGGTTTACTTCATTTTATAACGTTTTATGTGCAACACGCCTAATACAAAGCATAGGAGCATCTATCATATGAATTCATTTGCAATTATAAGCTGAAAGATAAGTATCACCGTGTTTATATTTACATGTATAATGTTCGTAGGTCATACATAACATGAAAATGATTGACTTTTTAGTTGAATGAGTTGGTGTTGGTGCAACATTCAAAAAAAATTATTGTTAGTTTTGCTTGGCAAGTCCTAAGTCCGGTAACCCTCTCTAATTTAAAAGATATGCATTGCGTGCAATCATGCATGAATGTTACTCATTTGTAAACGGCTTTGTAGTATCTTCTTGAGGAATCCTTTTTAGTCATCCTTAGCATAGATGATGCACTAATGCAACTAGATGTTAAAGTCAATTTTGCCTTACAGAATGCAAATTTTTTTCTCTTAGGGCTAAATTCCTTACAATCAAAACAAGTGGGTTTGTAACAAAAAAACCAATTGCCTGCAAAAATTTACGGCAGTGAAATGAAAATATACATTGCTGACCACTGCTAAAAAAACTTCAATCAATTATGGGAGCGTGTGCTTAACAAATCGCTGACGATTTTTTGATAAAAAAAATCCGTCACCCAGTTGATTTTGCAGAGTAATCTTACATGAGAAGCATACAAACAAACCTAGGTTTACTACTTGCTAACTTTGCTTAAAGATAACTTGTTAAAAGTTGATTATTTCATAAATCAAGTATAGATCTGTGAATGGGTGAAGTTAAACCACAAAATTAAAGCGAAACGGCAACTTGCTACCTAAATCATATAATTCATAAAAGATGCACAGATACGTAGGTTACTAAAATGCTGACTTACTTCTATTTTCTATTAAGTATTCATGGAGGAGTCGATATAAAAACAGGCTGTCATGTCACGGCATTGTTTAACAATATAAATCAAACATAACGACCAGGTACGGTGTCAATTAATACTCATTAATCATACACCATCATGCAATAGGGCCAAACACACAACCTTATCAGAACAGGACGGCACAATGTTGCTGACTATTAGAAGCAAAAGAAGAGGCGGGTTTTCTTCACTTCATCTTTACTCCTTGTAAACCTTCGTCTCTAATTACTTTCGGAAAGAATTGATCATTTCGTCCATTTGGGCAATTTTACGAGGTTACAACCATTTTTCGCTAAAATATAATATATCTTTAGCTTATAGCATTTAGTAAGTTTCACTTGAACAAAGAGCTTCTTCCTACCCTTTGCATGTGCAGCTCACTTTTAAAAAATTGACTATAATCTGGTTGGCTGATTCTGCCTTGTTGTAGCTGTATAATATGTAGCATCATAAAGCTTAGAGAAGAAGTCAAGCAGTTCCTGATTGAAATGGGATCATAAAACGAATGTTAATAGAGTTTATTAAAATGCTATCTCGAAACAAGCCCATTAAAATTATCTAGTTCTTTTATGCATGCTTATCATTCCTGATTCAAAAAAGGATACTTGCTTAGCATAAATTTACAACATTACATTATCAAATCACAAAATCAAAAACTTCTTTCTCAAAGGTGATGCAAAATGCAATACTTAGCCTTAGCTTGTGGGCCGTTTTGTTTATTACATGCAATATAATATTCCATTTAGCTGTAGTGCGGATCGAGGATACACCTATAGCGCATTAATTATTTGATGATGTAAAAACCCAAATCTTCCTTATTCCTAAAAAAAAGTTAACTTCAACTGCCTCACTTTTTCTACTTGCTCCAACTCTGCGTAAAGTTAGTAAAAATATTACTTTCAACTTTCAAGGATTTTTATAGCTCCTTTACTTACTTTGCATTGCTTGAAGGTTTGCGTGTAACTGAAAAAGCAAAAATTACAAATAGGACCGACCGACCTGGGCACGAAAGAAATGATTAGCAAGAAGTAGCAGCGTGGTATAATTAAAGTATTAGCATGTTGACTGGTAATAATTATTATTATTAGAGGCTGACAAATTGCTGTTAAAATGCCAAAATTAGCGATAAATTGAATTTCATTACAAACTGCAAAACTCATTATAGAATCTGGATTTATAGCTATATAAGCCGTGAAAACGAACCGGAATTAAAAGCACCTCTTCTGAAAACAGTAGATTCCTTGGAAGGTGGAACCCCACAAGTGACGTGGGTGAGCCATTATTATTATTATTTGTTGTAGCAGCATGTGCGTTATTTGTAATTCCTGCATTATTATTTCCTGCCACCGACAAATTAGTGGGACTCAAAGGACTCATAATATGTCCAGATGACGGTGACGAAGATGACGACGAAGGAGTTTGATGTTGATGTGATAATGGCAAAACTGAAGCTGCCACTCCGGCAGCATAGCCAAGCACTCTGAGATCAGCTGGATACATGAAGGGATTGTGATGGAAGGCTGCTGTGCCATTCGTGGCTCCGCCCCCTTTATCAGATTGAGCTGCTGTTAATTCCATCATTTTTGATCACAGCAATTTATGTGTAACAGCTCACAGGAAGGTTAAACTACACGACACGCAACATCATTCACACACGATTCGTTTGGTGTCTAAAAGGAAACCACCACCACACCAACAACGGAGAGCAGCTCAAACATAGTTATAGCTCTAGATGTGTGAATATATATATATATAACATCACGCACGTGAAATCAGTCATAGGAAAACGTACTTTCACTCATAGCACACTACTTTCGCTATATTCGTCACAAGTCACAAAAAACTTTGTGAAACTTTTGTATAAATTCCCAAAAGGACTTGAGCAAATATCAAATCCTCAACGACCTTCAAATCCAAAGTTTTCCTTATTACTCTAAAAGGAGTTTGGAGGAAGTATGAATCCCTATATTTGTAGGAGCAGAACGGAAAACAGCTTAACCACAATCTGAACCCACTTTTAAAAAATCTGTGATCAAATTACTAATGAAGTAATAATAATAAGATTTTCAATAACAAACAGGACCTGTCATATACACAATGACTTCCTGGTTTACAAAATCTCATATATCACTAAACAAAGGTCGGCAACACGACACGAAGCCGTTGACGGCTCGGCACAACTTGCTCAGTTTACAATGGAGAGGCCCATCAAAAGATTGGCCCGCACCGGTGAAACAGATATGACTGCAAAAAGTTGATGAAGCACGAGCTTGCACATGGTGCATGGGACGTAGATTAGCATGCGATTAGCAGCTCTTTGCTTTGCAAAAAAAACGATATACGACCGGACTGTCTTCACCTTAAATTTTTGTCTAAAAAACCAGAAATATAGCCTTCTTATCGAATCTCAACTGATCACTGTTATCATCACACAAACATTGCAAAAGAAAGCTGTTTTCCTCAGCAATGCACAAAGGAAAAAAGGTTTGTACACGAGTGCATCTCTTCTCCTATCAACTTACATTTTGTGTCTAGCAAAAACAATAGCAATCAGGACATCAGCTCCGCTTTGCGTTCTGATCTGATGTATTGATGATGTAAGTACTAGAACAAGTATTTTACATGGTTGCTGCTCCCTCCAATATCTTCCTTCTGTCAGTGGGACCACCACTGGTGTAACTTACTTGAGCTAGCGCTTCTTTCTTTTACAAGAAACAGCAGCTTAACCAGGTCAAATAGCAATGCAACATGTAATACATGCTATTAAGTTAGATAAAACTCTACTTTAAATAATTTGGCGAACTACTTTGGTATGATCAGTATGAAAGCAACAGCGCTAATTCACTAATCCAAATCGTCTCTTTTTTTACTTTAAAACTTCAAAGGATCTATCTATCTCTCTCTCTCTCTCTTCTGGTAATCCTTCACAGTAAAAACTTGTACTTACTTCACCGCTATATGTACAACTGCCGATATACAAGTACATGAGCACATGAGATGAGCTCACGGTGGTGCATTGTGGTTTGTAAGGTGTTTGTATTATATAGGTAAGTGTGAGTGCAAGCAAGATGATGATCATCATCATGATGTGAAGGACAATGAAATAGAGAATCAGCATACATGTAATAGAAGGATCTTCTTATAAGAAGTTTGGAAGAAAAAAAGCATTTGTTTTCAGTTTGTTGAAACCACTAGGATAATGATTATGTGTGTGCAGCAGGAGGATGAATATATATGTACACACACACCACATTTTACTTTTCTTTGGAATGGTAATGGTGATATGCTTCTTTGCTCTGATGATTGTAAAGCAGTAGTACATAACTAACAATAGAAATCATTCGTATATATACGAGTTATTCGAATAGAACGAAAGTTTGTACCCAGTATCGGCATCATCAACGATCAACGCTACAGAACACAACACAACATCATCATGAATATATGTTTTCTAGTGGTTGTCCATCGTGGTAATAACAACAGCAACCGTAATAACAAGACGAGAGCAGAAAACTATTCCCAGGAGAAGATGACGAAGAAATGAAGAAGCTGGAAGAAGAACATTAGCTGTGTTCCTTATGTAGTAGCTCAGACAGTTTGGTTTGGTAAGCCTCCAACATAGAAACTTGCTCTTTGGCGAGCATCATTTGTAAATACAGAAAGAGTAGAAGAGTTGCATACACACACACATCTTCCCTATTTTTCCATGTGAATACAGAAACCTTTCTTTTGATGATGATGATAATAATACCACGTTGGAGACTACTTGACGATGACTCTTCCACTTCCCCACGTTTTTGTTTGATGTTGTTGATGTTACTTATGCTAGCTCACTATTTAAGTCAGTGGGTAAAATGTTAATGCACACTCACTCGACTCAGACACAGTCACGTTTCATCTGAAAGTAATGCATTCGATTTTAGATGCACGTAATGTAATGTTGTTGAGAAGATAAGAAAAAAACGGTTGTGTATCGGGTCGGGATGATGCATAGATAATATTTAAAACAAAATTAGAATATACCTGCTAAGGTTGTAAAAGGCGGAAAGTGTGGTGTGTCATGCATTACTTTCAATATTGATCTTAGCGTTCAATCGGCTGACTCTACTACTAGAAGACTTTCTTTGTTCTTGTAGTTTGGTCCCAATCCTTAACTTCCCATCCCAACGCAACGTATATTTTGGTGTAATAATCAGGAATGTATGAAATTGGTTGAGTTACATTATATTATACAGTGGTTGCATCTAAATTAAGGGTTTGCTCTATTTTAACTCTAATTTTATAAATGAAATGGATGAAAACGTTTCGGGTCGGTCTTATCTATAAAATATGTAGTATATGTACAAGTACAACGTACATAAATACGGATAAAAGACAAGGGAACAGGATGGGTTGACATAATTGTGTTCGTTCTCAGGGAAAAGAGATAAGTGAGCATCATACATTAAATAAGTTTATAAGAAACATTTTACATGATGTCATTCCAAGTTTGATGCGCCGCATTGATAAAGTGAAGATTGTGCATGTAAACAAAATGTGAAATTCAAGAAGACGCGCATTTGCTGAAGAAAGAAAGTAAGAGGGTATGTATATACGATCGTTAAAAAATATTTGGTTATGTTAAATTTGAAATTGGTAAGTTGGTAATATCATATTTCTTAGCAAGGGTGCAAGATTCTAAATATTCTATGAAAATTCGCCAACGCAGTACGTAGACAAAAGTAAAATGGCCCATGGAATGATTGTCCAGAGTCAAGTTGTACGAAGAATATGCATAAATCTACAACCTACCCGTGCGTTAAAAAAGGAGCCCCCAAGGCTTAAAGCAGCTAATGAATCCCGCAACACCTCGATGTTGTACCCTTTATTGATTTAGTTTCCTTTGACTTGAGCTCTACAGCTATGAAGGGGGATGCAGTGCTGGATATTCAAATGGTGATGCACTCGTACCATATAAATGATGGGTATGTACATGTACATCCATGTTATATCGTATGACGATGTCAAGGGGGATATATCAAATGCATACTTTTGAAGCATGTGGAAGATCTACCCACAGAAAGAAAAGATGCAATATTGTAACACAACCCTACGGAGAAATTCAAAGTAAATGTTTGAAGGAAGATGAGAGTTAACCAAGTACGAGTCCTCGTTGTTGGAGGTTGGGTTGGAGTAGCACGATGTATCCAGAACCCAAGATGACGATACTGAAACTGACTTTTGGATCGAGTTATCCAAGAGTGACACTCTTCTTTCAAGAGTGCAGACAGGAGTACATGTACAACATTCGTGTATCAACAGCCACATGTATGTATGTATGTCCTATGAGCAGATGAACTCACAAGTCAGTAGTAAGAATTGACAAAAAATGCGTGGTAAATAAACTACTTCTTGACTCTCCTTGTCGAATACTTAGCGTAAATAAATCATGCTTGGATTGACTGACTGTGCACTACGCTATTCGACTATATCAACCCTGATCTAAAAACTCGGAGATTCAGATGTTGTAGTAGTCAAAGATGATCTCCTGAAAATGTTCATGAGATGTTCAGAGTAGAGAGATTTTAGAGATCTCATGTCATTCCCGAATCCAAGGTGCATTCATTTCATATGGATGTGCAAGTACAATCTATTATTGCTACTTTTATTTCAACGCAAGCTCGAAGCAAGCATGCTTTCAACAATATTAAACTAAAGCTTTTGACTTTTGAAAGACAATTTAACAACGAAAAATATTTTGTCTAAAAAGTATAGTTGATGGTGGCGTGGCATCCTGATTCCTGATGTCCAAAAAAGAAAATATTTGTTTTTGGTCTTTGCTTAGGGAAACGTGAAATCTTGGAACTATGTCATGTCCTGGCACCTCTTTACTTTTTGAGATCCTGTTTTTACTGCATTGCTAACCGTTGTACATATAAAACTGCAAAAATGCAAATGTTTTGCATTTCCATTTCCTCCTATGTAATATCGTCGGTTGGATGATATTATTGTGGGAAAAACTGTGTAACATCAACATCCACACGAGTCCCATTTGATATCATTTGAATTCATTCTTAGAGTGGTAAATGCCGTTGTTTTCCGTATAGTATTATGCTCATTATGTGTATTACTACTTATAGTTATAGTAAAGTTTCCTTCTGCATGAAAAAACCTCCCAACTCAATACGCTTGATGAATGTGACTATTCTTAAGGACTTTTTGGCATGATTCCAGGCAAACCAGCAAATCTGTAACGATGAAACATAACATTCAACGATTGACTTGTCTTCGTTTCTTCTCTTAAAGGCTCTAGGACGCACTCACTAGGTATGAGTGTGAGTGGCTTAATACTTAATACAGTTGCTTCAATTCATGCTTCCTCCTTGTCTTCATGATCGAAAGGCATTTGGCTTGATTTTATTTGTAAAAAAAGAGTGCTTGAATTCGATTCTCTGGTCTATCCGTACATTGAGAAGTATGTGAATGCAATTTATGCGTGATGGAGAAAGAAATTAGTACCTAAATAGAACTTTATTTATCAAATTTCATTTGGATTCCAAGTTGTATTTAGTTATAAAAACATAAAATATCATCTTTTTGATGTTGCAACTGCCTTTCTCAACTCAACTTGAACTTCAATCATAAGCATTCAAAATAGATATCCTTATAAATTAGAGATCGTTTTGTATGCAGTCATTTATTTTGTGCAGAGTTGCACACAATGTCAAAAAGTTTTACAGAGATATGAGTTTGTTCTCACAATGCCTCAATCTAGCATCTTCTCATAGTGTCTTGTTTTGCAAGTTCGGCCAACGCTGTTTTTAAAGTTTGGATAAATAAAAGTATAACACAATTGTTTACTACTCTCCACAGTGTGGAGCCGACAAGAATAAAGCCACGACACCATGCATCTTTCCGTATTGTTGCAGACAATGAAATTCCACTTAATGTACCTGGGCTATTAAAATCCCATTAGAACGGAGTTATTACGCCATGGCTGAACCAAAACGGATCAGGCTATAAAAAATCATATTTTTCCTCATGAATATCTACTTTCGAGGCTTCAAGCACCATGTCCAGTGGCAAATGTGGCAGTGATATCCTCAGTCCTGTTGTCCGCCAGCTACTCAAAATCAACTCAACGAAGGCCAATTGAGCTACTGCAATTCCTAACAACCACAACTGAAACTGACGATCACAAATATGTTTGTCCAACCAAATGCAACATTAATATTATATATACCTACCTACGCGAGAATGTGGATATAGGGGATGACGGAAACGTATAAAATCACAAGACAGGTACACGAATTAGTCTAAGAGGATGTCGGTGCATATGAAGAAAATGAAAACCAGTCTTGACTCTCGTCAAGTCATTATTATTATTGCATTTATTGCTTTTCTTTGCCTAATCACTAACTCCAGTGAGGAAACAAGTTTTGTTGAAAATCAAACACACAAGAACATTATTACCGCCTACCCCATCTTCCAAGACAGCTTGAGGGAGAGAGAGCTCTTTCTCGGACTATCTGCAAGCTATATGCTTAGGCACATAACATGGTAATAATAATAAAGTAGTACATGTATATGTGTTCGATTCCAATGCTGCCACCACAATTACCTCACCCGCTAAACCTATATCATCACCATCCTAATCATCATCACCAGACTCTGCCTTTGTGAAAAAAGCTTATATGAATAATAATAAAGGCGAATGGAAATAAGAAAAAGAAGTCATGAGAAGGATTTATGGAAAACACCCTTAGCTAAAAATTCAGCAAAGCAATATACAAAGAGTATTAAGTCATAAAAATGATAGAAATCTTGGACTTTTCTGTATATACATCATTCCCACTCCTCTATTCATTTCATCAACGTACATTATTCGGCACTTTTCACAATACATGAATCATGCCGTCACTTTTGTTTAGGCCTGGCTTGCATTTAAAAAAAACGGTGTGTGTCTGTCTGTCAAACAAAATTAATTTGCAGGAAACCAAAATGGAAAATCCCTCAGCTAAAATTGAATGCGTATAAAAGTTTCAAATTCAAAAGTTCTGAAAGAACAAGAGTGTGTTCTTGTAGTACCAATCTTACTTTTGTGCGTAGAAAAAGTTTAGCCTGGTTTCGATATCTGTCTATACTTTGCTTGTTGTATTATATTTGACTATCTGCATACAGTGAGTTTGAAAAGGCAGACAGCGGAATACGTCCAGACTAAAACTTCATTACATCAAAGCGTGATCATTATTATCATCATTCTGGCCCTAATAAAATCATACATTCTCACTTCTTAGCATTTCATTATATACAGATATGAGAAATCCTGTCGTCAGAGACGCGAGCTTACGTTGTGTTTACCAAAACTCGCTCGATGCCATTCAGAATCGCAATAATACTTTTCAAGAGAATTTCAAGTCATTCTCATGTTTGACAACACTCCACGATGATTAAGGGTCCTGTTTGAAATATTTTGACATTTGTTGGCAAACTAAACCCTGAATCATATATGAATCATAATATTCAAATTTTCATACCGGTACCACAGAAAACACGGTTTAATTTGTCATGTAAGTTGTAAGTTTATATGCAATGACGGGACTGCACCAACCACTCAACCACCTTCCTTGATACAACAAAATGTTGATTCTGTGCCATCAACGCGAGCAACTATATGAGCTGTAGCAAACAAATAATAAAAGGATTAGGTAAAGTAAGTTTGACAACTGATTTTGACATTAAACATTTTTGCATGGCAAGGGGGCTTACACCTTTTTCCACTTTTATTTTAAACCCAAAAACATTTTAGTATTACCCTAGGTCGGTGACTACAATATGTTTTGCTATTGTTACCATAAAACAAGATAATGATAACACTACTCTGGCCCCACGGAAAATTTTAAGACAAATAACAGTACATTGATCAACAAGTGAACGTTTAATTAAATCATGCATATTATAAACAAACAATATTCGAACGTTATCGCAACTACTTTCGATTAGTACCGCATTCTTCTGCTCCTTGGATTATTTCATGGTAAGAAATCGACTTACCCAAACTAATAATTTTGAGTTCATTCATGACATGGAATGAGATGACTATGATGATGATGATGATATCATTCACAACGAGCATGAAAATGTGAAGCGCATCTCAGTATTATATTGTCTTAGTTAATTCGCAGCAGTTCAAAATTAAAATTCCTGACTGTGTACAATTATTCACTTTTCCGACGCTTAATGGATTGGTCATTAGAGCCAGTTTTCGGCATAAAGAATTATTGAGTATCCGAGTCTCCAATATGCTATCTTTGAGTATGAAGCGCATTCTAATAAAACCAGCAACCAACTTCACATTACCATCTTTGACAGATTGTCTGACGGTAGAGCCAGATCACACGAGCATGTTAATGCGTTTTAAAGGCTTTGCCATAAAAAGATCTCCGCCCAGACGGACTGAGCAACGCAACGTTGTTGTTCACCCAGAAAAATTTGTTCCTCTCATCTTCTTACGTAAAACGCACTTACATTCATACACCTTCAGTTCAGTCAATAATACAAGACTAAACACATGATTATTAAGAGACAATTGTTTGAAATACATGAAAAGTTGACTTTTAACTTTTCCTTTGTACATTTATCATCTAGAATCTCTCTCTCTCTCTCTTCAAAAAGAAACAACTTAAGCCCAACAAGTCCACTTCTACCTGATTGACTGACATTATCTCTGTCTACGAACTAGAATACTTAATTATTATGGGAAACTGGCCAAGACATATGCTTATTTTTACATGCATTAAAAGTGGAATGGAATACATTTATAACTATATTAACCAAATAAAGCAAAGATTCTAGTCTTTAATCTGGTTTTTCATAGAGTGTTGTGCTGCTATCTTTAGGAATCCCAACTATATCGTACAAGAGATCTTATTCCCAAAATTGATATGTTAAATTGTCAGTACTCCCATTTCACCAGCTTTCCAGAATGGGAAAATATGAATACTTGCTCACAATCATTTGTCACTGTAGACTGAAACGATTTGTATGAAATTGTATGATTCTCAGTTGGAGTTGGAATTATGTATGTGTGTATTTTATTTTGCATGAGGAGCATCACAAATACATACGTTGTAAAAGACTTTGATACAAAATAATAAATATGAACATTGAACAAGAAAAGTATTGAAAATTTAAAACAAGTTTGATATGATGAGCGAGCATAAATAAACATTTACTGTATTGGCTACATGTGGGCATTACTGCATGATAAGTATTGTATTTCCAGCTTCTCTTTCTTTTATTCTACGTACGTACCGTCGGCCGTTTTATATACTGAAACTGTTCAATGAATCAGATGCTTCATTACCAATGACATTTAATGACTTCCCCAACGAGAGAACAAATGTGTAATGACGATACCAACCGCATCATAACACATATAGCCCGAGGGAAGGGTAACCGAATAACGAACGCTGCTGTGATAGATACCTAAACTTTCTTGATATGATATGATGATCAACATCAAGCGACTTTATAAAAGCAGTGAATTACACCTTTGTCTGCAGAATATCTGGAGAATTTGAGAGACATTCAGTATGATACAATGTTGCATGTACATAAAATACGCAAACCCATTATTGTGCAATACTACACAAATGCGCTGGTAAATTGGAATGCTGATGATGCGAAGGAAAGTGACATGAATACATGATGAGTCACGGGCATGCTTATGTCATGTATACGCATTGAATACATAAAGTACTGACATTCATTGAGCTTTTTGCAAATATGATGGATGGACAGCTTCTTGCAAAATTTCCAGTTTGAAGGCTTCAGGATCAAGAATAATAAAATCTTGGAGTATCACCTGAATACAGCACTTGTTCCTACTAAAATGCGACTTGATCATTTAATCATTCATGTAGAAATATATGGTTGTGATGCGTGACAATGTAATTGCGTTTCATAGTTGGTGGTGAGGTGATGGTGAATGCATATTCCAGATTGGATTGGAAACTTTTTATTTAGATAGAATGTAGCCGCCTATCACAATAAAGCATTTTTATCGTTTGACGCAGCGCAGCTGTCCATGTAACAACACTCTGTTAGCCCTTTTCATAACCAATATTCACAAATATATATGTATTAACGAACCATTTTATCTGCATGCAAATTGGACATGATTGAATGTCAGTGTCATTGTCAGTTTGATGCTCATTTCAATTCGTTGCCATTTGCCAAAAATGGAACAAGGGTGTGGATTCAGTTTACCCACATTGCATAGACAATTATTGTCTACAAATTTTTATGATGGTAATCGACTCACTTAAAGTGCAAAGCATATTATTTTCAATCTCATTATATGTGATTTGATTGTTCCATACTACTCAAAAGAACATAATGCTTTATGAATGAAGACAATAATTAAGTAGTGTTTGACGAATCCTTTTAAACTGGAGCTGATCTCTTACTTTATCCGCGTCCATCCATATTCCCTGCCCACATCTGTCACTATAAACGACTTTACTTATACATAATATGTTGTACGTCGTATTTTCATATGTTAATATTTTTTAGGGGTCACAAATTCTAATTATATGTCAGTTCCAAATTTATTTATTGAAGAAATATTAAGAATAAATACAACTTACAAAAGTCTGATGTACAAAATTGTCAAATACAAGTCACCATCAATATGTACTTGAGCCTTGGATGTCAGACAATCGCACGGATTCATGATTTTTTAAATCATTTTTTTCTAAATTCGGGACGTAAATCTCCATGAAACGTAAAGCAAGCGATATTTGGTTTCTTACACAGACGGACACGGACGTAATAAAACCTTGTGCAATCTGGACCTGGCCTGATTGTTTGGTTAAATTTTCGAGCTTATTACAAATAAAAGTACGTCATGCCATAATGTGCTACAGCACAATGAGCGGTAAGGATAAGACATAAGACACAGTATTTGACCATAGTTTGATGCACAACAGCCTGAGAAATCCAATAAATCACTAAGAGTACAAAAAAAGAGTCAAACATTGTGACAAAAAGTGAAACCGGAAAAAGCGTTAGACTTGTGACTAGTCAGAATCTCTTGTTTTTACCTTCTTTCATCAATGCTACTACAGTTTATATATCGGATGCCACTATAAGTATATATATGTATGTATGTAGTGCGGAATCTTTTAATATTTACTGTAGCTCAGCATTTGAGAAAAATTCATTGAATGAAAGTAGTAATATTGAACCACGAAATTCTCCATTTACTCACTCACTGAGTACACCCAGTATCGCCACCGAAAACGAGAGGAGTCTAATAAAACATTTTTAGCCACGGTGGCAGAAATGTGACGAGTCAAGCTGAACGAGCAAGTGAAAACGAGGGAAGCGGCAAGAAAAATATCCTAAAGAAACATACATCACCAGCCCCATGACATTCCTTTACAATGAATGTCTGCATCTGTGTCAATCTCATACTCATGATTTATGGGAGCTCTTCGCTCTAGGTGTCCTCTCCCTTTGTTCCGGATTTTGATCACTGCTGTATTTTCAAAGGACTACTACATACTTCGTCTACACTGCACATGGACTACGCAGACACATTCAGTAGCCACTTTGGTGACGCTGACGATGAGCTATGTTTCGTTTTTAACCAAAAAGATGCAATTGCCGGGGCTTGGCAATTTCTTCAACACTATCTATTTTATGTAAGAATACAGCAAGTAATGAAAACATGCATTATTGCATTTTGCCATTTGCTGCGGTACATTCTTACTTTCTTCATTAACAAATGAGTTATTGTTGTATACAAAAGCTTCCATTGTATATAGTATATAATATGTATCGGATATATGTATGTACGAAAAGGAACCAAAAAAGCATAAATAACGCTTTCACGATGAAAAAATAGTTTAGAGCATTAGACCAAAGAGAAAACAAATCTTTGGTAATTATGAAGGTTGTAAAGAACCATCGTCCTTTAGAGTCATTACAATTAATTTTATTCGTCCAGACCATTATATGCATTATGGCCATATACAAACAATGTCGGTTTCATACTTTTTTCCAAAATATTTCAGATCAATTTTTGTACAGTCCTAGCAATAAAATCGGATACTGACACAATTCTTGGTTTGTTGAAGCTGTAAATCAAAGGATTTAACTTGCAGTTTGCTATTGCTCTCTTTTTTAAGTTTGCTAAACTTGACAGAAAGTTTGGGTACGGTTATGGTATATTCTTAGACTCATACATGCATGTAAATACGCAAATTTGTGTGAGAATGTTAGGGTGGTCGAATTTTTCTTGTAGAGTGCAGAATCAGCATCATACAGTTTTAAATAAAGTAGAAAAGCTGAAGGCCCATTAAATTAAAATCTGAAAACTTTGTTTCGTTTCGCATGCTGCGCATTTTTTCTCGACTAACCGGCAGTGAACCCCTTTGTGTAACATTGTAAAATTATTAAAACAAGAGATACAATAGATACAAGAAAAGATGGGGACAAATAACAGAGGCAGCAACATAAGAGCGTCACCATATTTCCATGTAATGTGTCATCATCTCGCTCTTCATCACAGACTCCTGGCGCCACGCATCTCTTTGCGTTCAGAGTATTGTATATTTTATATGAATGCAGAGACTCTTCTCCCACTCTCCGATGCTTCTCCCATAGTCACAACATTCAAGCTGGTGTTGTTATTTCACTTTCTTACCCTTAGAAGAACTACTACCGTTCTGAAAGCATTCTACCAGAGTCCCACTTGACTAGGAATGTTTGCACTGCTAAGAGCCCCTCAAGAAAGACCTGCTTTTAGAGAGCAACATATATACCCCAACTCGCATAATGCAATACAATGCTCAACTCGAATTGTATGAATGTATCTTATTATTATAATCGGTCTTTCAGATCAGAGGCATTCTGGAAAATCGGATGCGGAAAGGGTATAGACTTGACATTATATTACTTTCGAAGATGGAAATTTTAGGTGAAAAAAAAGGGACATCCTGTGAACTCTTTACGACACCAATGCACAGTTATGAAAATCAACTGTATTTGAAAATTATTGATTACATCCTGTAGAACACAATCCGTTTGTAATGCTGACAAATGACTACCCACGATTTCTTTAATTCCTGAAATTTTTGCCCTTTCATATGCACAAATGAAACGGATTAAGTATTACGTCGAAAGATAAAAACTATATTACGAGTAAAACTACTGCCCCGGCCCAATACAAATGCAAACAATTAAATGCGTCAAGCATGCGTCAACAGGAAATCAGAATACTTGTGAATCTCATGGATTTCAATTATATTATACGTCGTGCGTCCGTCGGTCAGTCATGTAAAGTCTTTCAAATTACCAACAAAATCGTACAATCAAAAGTGTGAAAAGTTACCTGATTGGCACACGTCAGCACTAACGCTTCAACTTCAACCTGTCGTTTGTAACTTTGGCCACTTAAACACTTGGAAATTATGCGACATCAACATAAAGATAACTAAGTGTTCTGTGATAGATGATGATAAATGTTATACAGTCACAATTCTCACGTTCAATCAATAACCACTTATACTTCTTGACTCTGAGAAAAAATGACGCCTAAAAGTCATAATATGTAGACATTCTGGAATATAAACACATTTAGAGCTGTCGTCAACCGGAGCATATGATGTCGATCATATTATGTTTCTCAAAAAAAAACTATGTAATAAATAGTGCTGTTACATCTGTGCCCACACACACATTCACACTACTACTCAGCCAAAAGTAACACGGCTTTCACAACTTTCACCAACTGTGTCTCGAAAAGCACACACAACCTGTGCCACGCGACAAAAGATTTATTACATGATTGCAAAACATTGGCAATCCACCAAAGCGTATTACTATTTAAGATTTGTCAGTTAGCCACTTCCAAAGATATATTTATTTTTTGTTCTGCTCCTCACATGAAAAACTCACCATTCTTCAAAAAAAAAATAACTCAGTTCAGTACTTTCAAAAGTGCAGCCTAATACTCTTGTGTTGATAAGCTTTTTGCTGACAGCAGCTTTCTCGATCAGTGGGAATCAGTTTGTGGAAGAGAGAGAGAAAAAAGTGAAAATATCATATAGTAATGTGATGAGTGCAATGGGTACATCCAGCCAGGCCAACACCAAAAATAACAAACGGGATCCGGAAAGTCTTGAATGTAAGTATGAATACCACTTACTATCTCACAATGCTTTGAAGTCTGATATTTTTTTCCTTCTTTTTTAAGCACTACCAACTACCATATCCCATCCACATCCAACACTATACCTTCTCTATTTTTATGTATATCCTATAATGGAATTTTTACGTACATGTGTGGTAAAAGAATCCAATGTCAGCCGGGAGAAAACAGAGAGCTCTCTACTACTTTTACTTGCACGAGGAGAGAGAAAAAAAAGTCTTTCAGAGAGAGAGAGAGAAAAAAAAGAGATGAATTGAATGTGGACTGAATATAGTAAGTAGTTGAGTTGGAAAAGAGAATGAAAAAACGTCCATCTGAAAAAAGAGCTTGGTTGACCTTCATCTAGAGAGATCCCAGATATATAGCCCTGTATATCCAAACTTTCTGCGCCAGTCATACAAAATACAAAGCCCTGTGTATAACATAAGCAGCAGCACCACTTGCATTTACGACTTTATGTGCAAGATACTTATGAGAACTTCCCCAGCTCTTCTTTGAATGTACAGAGAGATATTTTCTCCAGCCAGGTTATTCGACTTTCAATTTTGTATACTAAATATGTGCTTAAATACATTCTCCGATAAGAGTTATATTCAATAGTGAGCGATATGAATATGCTTCGAAAGAGAGAGAAAAGAGTGCATGCCTTTAATACATTCTCCGGGTTGTTCCGTTCGGCAATAGTGGTTTTTGTGTGAGTCACAAACTCATACTTCCGTACTTCATTTCCCTTCCGAATCCGACCCTCACAAGTTGAAAAGGTATAGAAAATGCATATTTGTCATGTTATATTTACTACGCTAGCTCTACTCAAGGGAAATGCGTTGTTGTTATGTAATGTTTGCAGAGAAAGGAGAAATATAGTGAGAGCTACACTGTATTGCATTGGATTATACTTACATACAAGTTGTGTGTGGTGCTATGCTGCTTTGCTGATGATGCACAGTCCACACAATACATCAACAGAGAGAGAGGGTGGAAGAAGTGAAATGAATTGATGATATGATACTATAGCTTTAAGCTCAAAGGAAGCCTGTTCAAGCTCTCAGCGTTAGGTATCTCCCATGCATTGCACATATACTTGTGTGTATTTTTGTTTTCTGCTCGAACTTGATCGGATGCTCGACGACAAGTTCCGAGGGAGTGACAAAAAAATGTTTTGATTTTTTATAAATAGTGCTGGGCTACAGACTGAGGAGAAAAAAATTTGAGAATTAGAAAAAAAGCAAACCGGGAAAAAGTTTCTGTCTCACGCATTGTAAATGAATGAACTATTTTTTTTGCATCAATATGCCAAAATGTGAGTCAAGTGTTGCAAGAAATGCTTGCTCTCACAATCTGCACATTTTATGTCAAGAAGAGAGTCACCAATATGATGCATACACAACAACACACACACTATGGTACATTTACTACATGCTACATTTCGAGTTTTGTGCTTTGTATTTGTGGTGTTTGTGTATACATATTTATATTTTTTCTCTCGTTTGCATATAAATACAAGCAAAAGGATTGTTTTACGGGAAATGCACACAATAAAGTGCTTTGAATTCTTGTTTTGTTACGAAATACACCAAAATCCCACACACATACACGCTAACTGAACCCGATCAACTCTCTTGAAGAGAATAGGAAACCAAGAAAAGAAATAAAAATGTTTGATGAGTAATTGGAATGGGGTTTTCTGTTTTTTTATAATTAGCATCGAGCGAAAAATTCTCGGTTTTCATTTAAAATAATCTACTCTTTCCCCATATCTACCTAAATCTTTTTATCAGGGAGGCACGATTTATTCGAGGTTGCATATATATAATCTCATTTCCGGTACCGATTTAGCCAGATAACACCAGCTGGATGAGTTTATCTCTCTTGAGATTGCGTTTGCAACTAATTTGTTTAGCGCTGTTGGGAGACTCTCTCATTCCAAATGTAGTAGACACGATGATGTTTTAGTACAAAACGGAACCACAACCAAAAGGATTCATTTGTGAGTTTAATGGAACTCCTCCCATTCCTTACTCCTTACAGGTTCTTGGAAGATAATTAGATTTTTCTGGCTCAATTTACTTTAACTTGTCTAATTAGTCTTGATTTAAAGCGGATTAGCCATTTCAGATGTACTTTGTATCAGTCAACTTGGTTGGTATATAGTGTACGTGAGTACGTGTTCATACGTCCACTCTCTTGACTCTTCTTCACAAACCATTTATGAGCAATTCTCTTACAGAACTAATTAGAATAGTTGATTTGATGTTGTGGAAATATTGAATTTACAATTAAAACCTTGTTTTCTAAACCAGCCCCAGTTAACTGGATACCTGTACAAAACGTGTTGAATGAAACCACACAAGCCAACTGTACATATTACTTATAATTTTCAATTGTTGATTGTTTGTACGCATTTCCGTCAAGTTTCTGTTATTAGCCAGTTGATTTCTCAAAGAGATAATTGATTTAACCAAATCACTTTACATGGAAGTTCTCACTTTACATATTAAGAGCGTGTAGCGTGCAGTACTCGAAATATCACACGATACGTGACTCCCAGCTTGTTTTTCTAAACTACATTCTTTTGCGTATTTAATCGTAAAGATAAGTTGATTCAATGAGCAAATTGTTTCATCCCATCATTTTTATTTAATGTGTTATTTTTCTTTATTCGACATTATGTGATTATACATACAAAGAAAGAAAAATGTTAATGTTATAAATATGCATATATTATTGTTTTCGTGCCGGAGTTTGCAGTCAACCATATCTGAATGTAATGTAATGTAATGTCGTGCAAGAATGATTTCTACATGTTGAATAAACAGGAGCTAAAAACCTGTTAATTGACGTCACTTAAACGCGTTGACCCACCTCGAACTAAGCGTTATGCGACAAGGTTGGAAGCTGCTGTTAATTCCGCTTGGCTTGGTCAGCCAGTGGTAATATATTCTTCAAGATGGTAAATCATATCCTCACGTCCACCTTCCTAAGGCGTATCTGGTAACTTGCAACCTTAGACGCTTCAGCTATTTAAATGTGTATAGTATAATATAGTGAGGTAGACAGCCAAGTCAAGCCACATGGCATGGCATTTTACACCAATAATAATATATATATTGTGGCTAAGTTCCTAAAACGGTGAGTGAATATTAATGCACCCAACTTCTTCAAACATTTTATTCAACTCATTAAGTTAAGGAATGACTATTAAGATGTTAAAATTACTAGGCACATATTCATAAATCTGCTCCCTCTCTAAAACAAGATGGACAACAATAGAAGACCTCACTCTGTTTGGTCGTTTATTTCAAGAAAAAAAGTTCAAATAACAGTATACGCCTGTGTGTGCAATTTTATTTTTGTTCACAGCGATTTATGAGTGTCCACTAAAATATTTCCTGATGCTATCTAATTTGCTATGCATTTTTTAAGCTCTTGTTTCTTAGATTTTTTGTTTTGACAAACGCGATGTTAATCTATTCGTCTTTTATCTGATAAACAGATAAAGTATAAATTCCATTTTTGCATCAACACTTTCTCTTTGTTCTTTTCCTATATTATTGAGGGAAAATGATCTGCTACTACTGCAATGTTTAAGTAAACCAGACTTTTGATCTTGAGGAGACAAAAAGTCGACATGTATTGCAATAATTATTTGCTCGTACACGCATTTGCCAAAGAAAAATAATTTTGTGTGACTGTTTTTGAATTTATTGAAGCCAGTTTTCCGCAGCTCCCCTTGTTACGTTTGAGACATCATACTGAGCTAGTGAGAGCATCCGTCCAGGTTTAGCAAAAATGAAGCACATTATGCATTACAGGGGAGGAAGAGAGTGCCGATTACGAATCCACATGAATGTAATAGGGCAGCTGTTGTTTATAGTTTTTAAGTTGATGTTTGTTAGATGTATGCAACATCCTTAGTGGATCCCAAAAACCTGGTTTTTCAACTGTTTCTCCCAAGACCAGTAATAAATTCATATACGCATATAAAAGTTGCCATCAACTGGAATATTATTATCATGGTTAAATACTATACATGACAGTTTACAAGCAAAAATAATATTTTATAGGGCCAGTTTCAATGGGCTACAGCTACACCTTGACTTGGCTGACCCAACCTTCTCGTTTAATTAGCCACTAGCCACAAAAGAAGGAGCAAAGGGAAGGTAACAAATGTGTCTACTTCACATAATCATAATATATTCTTTACTCGAGGCTAAAAAATACGCTTTTTTCTACGTAAAACTAAAGAAACATGGCTAAAAATCATTTGGCATGCCCTAGTAAATGACATGATGACGATGACGAGTGTAAATTGTTATGCAATAACTTTGGTTTGCTGTGTGTGTTGTTCTCTCCTTTTCAGTTTTCATCTTAAGAAGAAATGAGTGATTAACTCAAACCTCAAACTCCTGTTTCATGTGATCATGCATCTATAATAATATTCTTTATTTTATTACCCTCATTGCCTCAACTAGAAATTGGTCAGAGTGAAATTTCAAGATTTTCTCTTTTTATTTTAGTATTGAATATTATTTTTTGGCAGTAATTACTCCAAAAAATGGGATGCATCGTTAACTGACGACACGCAAAGATTATCAAATTAATGCACTTTTGCATGAAATAAATCAATAACATATTAGTGCTAACATGTAAGCATAACCATAGGTCTTTTAATGTGGAAGGTCCTCAAAATGAAAAAAAAATGTACATGTCAATTCATTCAAGTGATAATAAATCTAGTTGATTTATATCAAGTTTTAAAGTTTATGTCCCATGGGTAAGAGACTTTAATGGCTTCACTGTATTTTTTTGTTCCAGATGAAATAAACCATCTCTCCTACTGCTCTTCTTTACATTTTTGAATGAATTTCTTTCTATCCTCGGCACTACCACCAGCACCTTTGAATTATTACAAATCCAAATACAGTCGTAATGAGTGGTTGCATGTTGATGTTCCCTGCTGCAAACTAACAACCATTTTCATACCACACTTGCTACTGTTTCGGAACTTAGTATGTAATACCTACACACTACACACTCCTATAAACAATAAGTATAGTATATTGTACCTATAAACATTTCCATCCACCCAGGAGCAGAAGCTGTCTCAACCTCAACGGAACGGTAGCAGTCAAGTAGCTCAAATGCTATCAGCAAGGAATAGAACATTTACATTTATGATCACCAACTACATGAGGCAGAAATTCAAGGAGCTGTTTAATTTTTTTTTATAATTTGACTCGAAAAAAAATTCTAATGTGATGATGCTCGAGGAAGCTTTTGGATACTTTTACAGTGGCTATTGACAGTGAATAGTGTATTATGTGGACCCTTCTCTTTGCATAATGTTTCATAAGTATTTTAATGTACTGGGAGATTATATAGTTTCAAAAAAATGTTTCACGGCTTCATGAGCCATATCACAGGTGCAAACATTGTAATTAAAAACTAATAAAATTTTCCATTAGCATTCGGAAGTTCCTCTCTGTTATCTTCTATTTTATGGGATTCCACCCAAGGTTCAATCCCTTTCAGCGGTACGTCATTTCATCAAATTTATTGCGAGTCTACTTTTTTATGAAGCATCTTTGATATCCATGTCATTTTATAAAAATGAATGCGCTCATTCGCGTTTCGTAAAAGTAGACACACACCATTCCTTCCATCCCAAGTTTATTCCTCACCACTTACACTAATATGTCATCAACGAGGAATAACATTATTGTTATTATGAGAAGGCAAAAACACATTCGCACTCCTTTCTTTCTTCTCTCCACAAACGCCGCTTTTGTTTGCGTACTTCCAGAGACACATTTGAATGCACATTTTGTAGTAGGAGTACTGTATAGTAATGAAGGAAAACTCACAAGAAGATATCTTCATGAGGAAGACAAGTACTACCACTGTAGATAAAGTGAAACGATCCATCCTGGGTAAAATAATAAATTTTTGTTAACTTGAATCATGAGCTATGTTTTTAGTGGTAGCAGCATCAGTAATGGCAAGTGTTTCGGGGATTTATTTCTTTTCTCAACAAGATCCCTCTTTCATTTTATGTATATCATCATCATCATCACCGGTATAATATGCAGACCGGAGAAGCTGCTGCTGCTGCTGCTACCAACACAAACACTTACTTTTTCTAGTTCTGTAGCTGTAAAGGATCACTGGTTAAGTTTCCTTTGGAGTAGTGTAGCAAGTTAAGTTGTGTAGTAATGCTTTGATGGTACTGTTGCTTTAGCTATTACTGTGGTTTAAAATATCGGTTTTGGTAGTGTAGAAAAAGTGCATATGAAAATTTTGTTACATTACACAAAATATACATAGAAATCGAGCAAAGGGAACAGAAATGAGAAGAGAGAGAGAGAGAGCTTGAGAGTGAGAGTAAGTAAATTGGAAACGGAGCCAAGAAGAACCTCCCAGTCTGGATAGCGAGGAGCCGTGAAACTATGCAAAAGTCATAAAACTCTTTCTTCGCGTAAACGTTATTATAGTGTTGATACTTTGATACAATGTGCTTTAATGTGTCATCATTCTTTAGATATTCTTTTCCTATTTTCTTGGCTTGATTTTTCCGCTTCAGCTCGTCAAACTAAATACTTATATCTCTTTAAAAACTTGGTTCTTTTTGGCTATGTAGAACCATGTTTTGACTTGGTCTTTTCTCCTACAATTTTTACGAGTTCTTTTTGGCTCTGTTTATGTTTGCTTCAATGTACAAAAATCAACATCAACAGTTTTCGGTACAATGATAACTTGTGTGTGTGAGCTTGTAACTGAACAACTTGTGTTACTCAAGTACTTTTATTATTGTCGTTTTGCAGGATAAGTACCGCGCGGCTGTTACTGATGATCTTGCTCTCATCCTTAGTATTCCTATTAATTGTTCAAACCTATTCTATATACATATTACCATATAGTCGTTCATAAACACAGAAAGTCTTTCATTTAATATCATACCACACACAGACAGAGAGACGATCAAATCAAATACGTCATGGGAAATATGTACATTTAGGTATTCGAAATGAAGAATTTACTCAGAATTACACACATTCGTTCAAAGTGTCACTGGAAGAGTCAGGAGCGTGTAAGATTGATTTTTCAGCATGAACTTGAAGCTTCGAGAGAGTATATCTTGTCTTTCAATAAAACAGGAAGAGTTTATATGCTTTATTATTGGCAAAAGCGCTCTTGACTTATTGCATGACTGCCTCAAACCAAACCAAACCACGAATCTCAGTGCTCCATATGGATCTTGTTTACGATTGTGAAAAGATTATTAACCTGCTACTATTAAAGATTTATTATAAATACAAGTGTAATAATGTTTTTATGAAGTGATCTCCATCTTTTTCCTTAAGACGGGGGAATAAGGATGCGCACTTTTATTTACTCTTTTTATCTACATTACATCATGTGTGTATCGTCATAAAAAAAATTGTTGAGGAATGTTATTTTCGTTGGGTTTATCCTTATTTTTATGAATTTTTTTACTACTCTAGTATTTCAATAATGCCTTTTGATAGGAAATATAGTTACTTCTCAAACATCTCTCAAAACGAAATAAAATCATGCCCGAAACAAAAAAGGAAGTTGGAGGGCTTTAGGGAAAAACATTTTATATGGATTGGCCACTCAATACGAACCAGCCGAAAGGAATTTTTATCTACATCTGCAGTTTGTCATTTTTTCACTTTTCAATGTTTATTATGTATCAAATGCTGGGATATAGTTGAAATTATGCAATATTTTCACAGGCAATGGGAAAATAAGATATTATATCGGACGGAGACCTTCCACTCGAATGAATTCATTATGTACAATTTCCTTTTTCCCTATTGCTACTGAAGCCAAAGTTTAAAACAAATTATGGCTTGTTGATGGTGTGTGTGGTGGAATACGACTTTTTTTTGCCAACCACTATAATATATCCAACATAGCTGGAAGCTATAATGAATGAGCAAGCGATTCCTCTCTGAGATACTATTACCGTAGTAGTATCGTTTATATACAGTGAAAAAAAGTCAACCAGGCATTCAACAGTCAGTGGTTGGAAAAAAAAAGTTTTGATGGTTTTTTATACATATGCTTAACTGGCTCAATCTTGAATCGTGTATCAGCATTTAATCTTTATTAGGCGGGTGATAATGATCACGACACACCTCTGGTGTACTATTTACTACCAACGCAGGATTTAAATATTCACGAAATCAGATTAATACACTCTCTCTCGAGTTGAGATCGTTTAGCCTGCAGCCATCAAATCAAGTAGGTGTAAGTTTAAGTACCACCACCACCACAGCGTTTTTATCATTACTTGATATTATGCTTGTTGTATTAAGCGATAAATAGTAGGGAGACTGTTTTGGTTCGAGCTAAAAATTAATGTTTTCATTATCCCCCGGAAAGTCTTACAATTTCTGGATTGCAGAAAATGCAAGGTAGACTACAACTACAAGGTGATGGAAGTAAAAGCCAAGACAAACTCTACCAAACTCTCAGACAGGATAGAGACATGCTATATGAGTCATGTCAAAGATTAGAATCATTTCTAAAGTGAAAACCAAACCATATATCAACCATGAAGAATAGTATACACAAAAGTATATATTATGCTTTATGACTATGAGTAGATAGAAGTGTAAATGGCGTAAACGTGAAATCAGATCATCTCAAGTCTCTCACACTATAATATATTATTAGTGAAACATCTTCATCTTCATTTCGCATCCAATCCAAACTATCAATACGACAAGAATCGCTCACAACAAACTAAAACTATTATACTTTTTAAAAGCTAACATGCCATAAGTTCAACTGTTTTTTGTTATCCTGTCGAAGGTTGGAGAGGTCAAAGAAATCAGTTGTCTGTTTCAACAATCACGTAGTATTTTAAAAATGATCCTGTCAAGGTTACCCAATTAAAATCTTTGAAACATCTTAGCTGGCTACTTTTCAAAAACAGAAAAAATAATATATTTCATCACGTATCGTATAAGGCCCAATCCCAACATTGCACCGAGCTAGAGCTAGAATAGATATTTTTCGACTAGACGTGGATGGTTAATGTGCGGTGTAAAGCTTACAGAACAAAGTAATATGAACGTTCAAACAAATTCTTAACCATTTATTTAACAGTGTCGGTTCGGTATTATTGCATTTATCATGTGAATACACTTTACATTCACACACACATTTATACATTTACGTATGTGCTTATAGGATTTACGGACATATTTACAAATTGTGTGCCTTTTGAGCTAAGAAGTGTTGCAAAATCTTCACTCACTCAGGGAAAAAACGAGCTTTCATAACTGCCAGAAAAATGTATGTACACACATAGTTTTTATAAGCAACAGGTACACAGCCCGTGTTTGCCCTACACGCATTCTAAGAAAGATTTTTGATGCTTAAACATGCTCATTTTATTCATCATCTTACAACAGGACTTACAAATTTAAGATCAATCTTCTTCATTTTTTTCAGCTCCTGTTTCCCCGACTCTTTAAGATTGCTTTAGCCCCCTTTTAGTATCATTTAAGGTAGCTTGGCTGACCAGTCCATCAGTCTGTGAAAGGCACATGACTTACATATTTAATTAGGCTTGAGAAGACTCTTATTAAAATCCACACAACAAATGGGATTCTCCTGGAGTACTCAACTTTTCTAGTGGCTCATCTTGAGTGTGTTTTTCCTTATTAATAAAAAGTTTTTTTTCTTTCTTCTATTCAACCCCCAACATACATGCCACTAATCTACTACATCAACCCTTCTATTGAAATATTGTATTTGATTTGACATGCACATGTACAGGCAGAAACACATAAAATACAAGTAAACTGGCTGGCGCTTCATATCAGAAAGAATCACACACATCGACAAGACCATTTGTTGTACAAGACACAAAGATATTGAATTCAGTTTTTATTCTATAGAATTTATATTACATTGATATCAAAACATGCATCTATAGAAAGGGTTGTAAGTTGTAGTAATACAGAGTGCCACACATTGTTGGCTGGTTTTTGTAATTGCTCAACATAGACATGTATTGGACATCATCATCATCATCATCGTAAACATCAACATCTGCTTAAATTTTTAATAACACTAGAAAAATCTCTGTAGGTTTGAGCGGTCGCTGATGGCGATGTGGGTTTGCGTAAAGCTATGGTGTTCGTGGTGGCTATTGTGCAATTAGCATTAAATGATAAATGCAACATGAGCCTCGCTCTTCTTCAAAAGATTCATTTTTTTCCTCCTCCATGAGCTTTTGACTACTAATTGTCTGGAACTATTTCGTATTTTAGCTTTTTAACTTGTATCTTATCTTGTCATGTTGCAAGACCATTTTGTGTGTGCGTACTCTTTTACCTCCTACTTTTTTCACTCGTGTTTTTTATCCAAAATAAAAATGTTAGCTCAGATGAGGGATGTATGCCTACAATTAGTTTTCGACTCATTCGCAATATCAGCGTCAACAGGATAATAACAATTATTATCATGATGTGATTTCTCTCCAGCTTTTAAGCAGAGTACGATGGTACTTCATAAATGGAAAAAGTAGTAGTCAGCAAGTTTAAAGGCACTCACTCCAACCCGAATCCGCATAAAAATCAACATCAGACTAGGTTACAATTAAGAACTATTAAATTATTACTTTACATTTTACAAAGAATGACAGCTTACGAGTCTTAATGTTATTACAATTATTTTTCTGCGTTTTCTACACGCATTATTTATAAAGTCTTTTGGTACATATTTCTTGTAATGTAATGACGCATGTGCTAAAGTATATACATTCAAACACTTGTGATTATTTCGTTTCTACATGAAATTTCCTGCCTTTCTGAGCCAATATGAATTGCATATGCTCATTGCTCTACAGCTTCCTATTATTCCCCAACTCTGATTCTCAATCCCTAACTCGTAGACAGTGCACAACGTGATTTTAGATTCTCACAGACCCATTTATTAATCAGAATTATTTGGCTCAGCCGTCTCGCTCCTTGCATTAAAACCCTTTTCTTTGCTAAAAGCAGTTAGGAGACAGGTAGAGTGGAAAATTGATGTGAACGGAACGATTTTTATAAATCTCAGTAGCTTTGAATTTTAAATTAAATGGTTTGGTTATAAGTAAACTCATAGAGCCTCACATAGAAAATGGATAAAATTGTTTTTCCATCATTACCGTTGCTTCGTATGGATAGATAAGCATTATTGCGTCAAATATTAACATTTACTTTTTAAAAAATGACCTCCTCTGTTCTTCATAGTCGTGCTCATTCAATTGGGTTTCAAATTGGATGTAAAATAACTAATTGCTGTAGAATGCTCAAGTGGAAAAAGTGAGGGAGGTCGGGGAAGAAAATAGGAAAATAGAGTTCATCCTGGAAAGTCAAATACGTAAGAAATATGAGATGCTCCACAGTATGCTTTCTTGTAAGGGACAACATAACATATTACATCGATGCAGAGCAGGCACAACGCGATGAGAACCAAAGTGGGTACCATGATGCATGCACTTCAGTCATATACTTCAATCTTTAAAGAAGCGCTTCTGTCACAAAGAGCACATCAGTCAGTATTCCTGTACGTATGCATATATATTATCTTGTTTTATTATTAACTTTTGATACACATCCTCATATATCTTTCGGATACATTCATAAACTCTGCAGGAGATGCAGACAGAGTTTTCCCCCTGCGTCCCAATATAACCTACAAAAGTAATTATAGTCAGGAATATAAAGAACCTCTAATTAATGAACTGACTTGTGTAGTTTTACTACGAATTCTCTGTTGTCTGTAACACTGTACTCTGCATTTCATATATTTCATTTTTGTTTCCTTTTAAACACTTTTGTATAACACGCTCGTTATTAGACACGCATTGCGCACATACCAAAGAACGATAAAGGAGTTGTGTAAGCGTCAAAGATACCACCACACCATACATTATGATAATATATAATATGATGATATAAAACAATAGCAAAATGCATAATGAGACACCACATCATCAATTGAAACAGTTGCTCTCATATTATCAACTAGAACTAATTAACTTCCAGCCCTGCCTTACTAACAATGCTATTTTATTCTGAGATCAAATAAAAGGCCCTTGATTGTCTTTTTGATCAACTTAGAGTACAGGTGTATGCGAAATGTCTTTTTTATTCGTATTACTCTTTACGAAGACCTCGCATTTCCTGGTTTTGCCGTGAGTCAAGCCATTAACACGACCATCATTGTTCTAAACGCGCTGGTCGACTTATTATTATTACTCTTTTTTTGTTCTTCATGTCAAAATTGAAACAATTTGTCGTTCCGACATGTTCAAGGTTAAAAAAGATCGCAATATATATAAATTATGCATCAGCATCATTTGATGCTCCATTGATAAGTTGCGATTTAATGTATAAAATAAAATAATGCTTTTTATATCGTTTGAGTGCACGTAATATAATGTAATGTAATATATAATAGCCAAGTCAATTTACTTTGAATCATCTAAGGATCATGTGTTGTCAGTTTAAACTACCTGTCTGCTGCATACAGACAGCAACTAGGTATATATAAATTGTGTATCCAAAACCTTGCCACACTACGGAATACCCCAATCCTGTCCACGTGAAAAATATCTGAATGTAAAGAAAGTTTCCTAATTGCAATCTCATAAAGAGCACTAGGAGTATTTAATAACAAGCGTGGCCTTTATCTGACAAAATGATCAATCATCTCTCAAGACTTGCTCTGTGTGGCTCAAAGATTATATATTAGCATCAGGATGAGCGTCGAGATGTGTGTGTGTGTGTTGTAATAAAAGTGGTTGGACATCGTTAAGAAAAGAAATTCCGCATTATTATCCCAACCTCATCTATTGCCTGTCATGCCGTTTGTTAAACAAGTGGATAAAACATTCGTATTGCTCATGTATTAATTTACTCATTTCCAAATTCACAGTCGTGTTCTATGACACAGACTAATTTACTTACCAAACTTACCACATTGCAGTAGTGCAGTGCTTGGTCATCATCATCCTTGAGATGACTTGAGAAGAGCAGACTCAATAAATATCCTCCAATGCAGGAGAGAGAGAGAGGGCTTACAGCTTACATATATTATTACTCACGCCGGCTATACACACACATCACATTTCATTTCTCTTTAGCTATATAAAGCAAATTACTGGCCATTAAAGCAGCAAATGAAATACTGAAAAAAATGACATGATGCATTTCACAGATATTGCGAGTTCTCACATAACTAATTTATACATATTCTTGATATCATCGTGGTAGCGAGTAGTGGAAATTCATGAAATTAAATTGCATTAGAATGATTAAAAGATAGAGTTTTGCAATCTCACGCGTGCTATTTTACACTTTAAGTATAAAAAATATGGCCGTGGCCTTTGACTTTGCCGACTCACTCACTGACTACCTTGGAATATTGAGTTTTGCTTTGTTCACGCACTGCCAGTAGTAAGGAAATCAAGAAAGGGGTAAAATGCACGTAGCTATATCAAACACATTTTTTTCCTAAACTGGACTGGAACTAAAAGGTACTTGTATATAAAAAAAAGACGTTTGGGCAAGTATAATATAAATCGCTTTATTTCACAAATTCTACCTTATGCCAATCTTGCAAGGATAGCATCATTGCCGATTGTCGTCAGAAATACATACCTTTCTCCACCAAACTTTGCATTTTTTTAGTCAGCAACTAATCTTTGAGTAATCTATAGAGATTATAGTGATATGCCATCCAAGTTTTGTCTATTTCAAGACTGTTGCAACAAATGTTGTAAACAACTTTCTCCGTTAAAGAAACAAGTCAAATGATCATCTCCCATCTCACACTTCCTATCTCTTACTCAAATTTGTCTATCGTTAGCTTTGCACACGTCATCTGGAATGTAATGCATGACAGTCCATCAAAATGTAACCTTCGCCTTCGGGATATTAGACTTTGCTTTGCATATAATTGTGAAATTTACAAAATTAAGCAATCATGATTTGAGATGACATGGCTAAGACATCAATACAATAAAATGACTGTACTTCCTTCCACCAATGAAGCAATAGGGAAGAAGGAAGTTGTGTATATGAAATGGCTACAAAAGATATATAGGTCGCATGGAGTTGGATGAGTTCCAAAATGATTATCATAAATATAACTCAAATCCAAGCCGTTTGTCATCTCCGAGGTTAATTAACCAAAAAAGCTAATTAATTAGTATCATGTACGATGTACAACTGTGCCGACAATTTTGCTAAGCGGAAATTAAAAGGTTAGGCCCCCAGAGAGTGAGAAGCTCACTGATGTTGCCGCTTGGCTATTAATCGATGCTAGCAGATACTTTATTCGATATACATCCATTCCAAGAAAAGAAGGTTCAGTGATAGATTGTATCGGTTTGAAAATGGGCAAATGATAGTCTCACTATCCATCCCATCCCCATACATTTTTCCACACACACACACATTCCACGCGTTACAATATGGGAATGGTTGTGAAAGAAGTGAAATTTTCGTTAATATCAAATCTACTAAATCTTTTTGGATGAGGATGGACGGAAAGATGAGCAGAGTAGATGTAGCGTTGCAACTGACGAAGATAGATAGATGTTAGGGACTCCGCCTAATCTTTGCTCTTTTCTTTTTCCTTGTTTAGGGGATAGTTTGCAAGCATCTTTCTTTTCCTTCTCTCTCTCTCTCTCTCTCTTCTACTTTTGTGGTCTCATCACTTGACTTTGGGCATGTTCTTTATATGGACTTTCGGTGTTACTTTTCCTTGCCTGATTGCCATATATATAACATATATCATTCCTGTGTGAATTGTGCATTATTGAGGTGGTATTCCTCTCAGTCCCAACCAAAGTAGTAGTAGTTGTAGGGTTCAGCAGAGACAGACTGTGCAGCAGACGGAAGACAACTAAACGAGGAGAAGAATGATGCCCCTTCCTCGTTCATTTCCCTCGTCTTTCTCCCGTTTCTCACACGTTTTGAGCTACATGCTCAACCGAATGACTTTTTTTTGGCTGAGCTATGGAAGCAAACTGAAGACATCATGAGATGATAATACTGATGATCCTCTGATGATATAATGACAAAGATGAAACTCCCCTGTAGTGTTGCCGTTTTCCTGCAATCTGAATATATATCAAATTTGAATTTGCTACTAGAAAGTTAAGCAAGACTCCTTTCCAATCCTGTTTATTTGTTCAGGAAAAAGAATTGTGTGCAGCCTTCCAACTTTCATGTTGTTTACTATTTACTACACAATTCTTTTTCTCATCACACCGGCGGGTCCTCTTCTACTTGATGTCTCTCAAAGAACATTAAATGCATGCTCGATTTCTGAAGCGCAGTATAAATTCTGTGTTATTTAATTTCACAAAGCACATTCTTGAAATATAATACAATTGCAGTTTCTTGTTTCTTCCAACAATTTTCGGCATTTAGCGTACATTAATGTGGGCAGGCCCGTTAGAGATTGTGGGGTGCATTAATTGAATAAATGTTTTTTACATGCAAGGATTTAGATCTGTTTATAGATGGAATGCACGACTGTACTAAATAGATATATACGAAAAAGTACATACAATAATGTAAGGAAAAAGCGTATATCGTATCATTTCTTTTCTACCAGAATTTTTTCCTTTGCGACTATTTTCAGTAAGCGTAGAGAGGAACAAGAAAAGTGGGAAGAAAAGATGTCAACCAAGTAAAATTGTATGTAGCAAAAGAGAAAATTTGGGGACATGCCAATTCTAGAAACCCAAGATTTCACTGGTTTTTAAACGATATGTGTATGGCTGCAAGTCTTTGTGTGCCTCCAAAGTTAAGTAAGTGACATGAGTGGAGTAAATGTGAAGTGTTGACTGTCGACCGACCGATATTCTGGATTTAAAGGTTTCTCCTCATAGTATTTTCATGGATTGCATATCGCATGCCAACAACTATTCCTACGCTAATGAAAACATACAAGATCAAAAGAAAGTATAGAAGCAAATGATTAATATAGCAAAGCGTTGCCACGTCTTGAGCTGAAAACATATCTTCAATCTGCATCTCCTTGTCAATTCGTAATCTGCGTGGCTTTCCCCTCGTTTAAGGTAACATGACCAAGCCAAACTCTTTCCGTCGAATATTATGCTTCCCTCTCTTCAATCATTCAGATATAATATATATTTTTCCCTTCCAAGCTGGAATTTATTAGCCTGTTTTTGGTTGTTGTGGGTGGGTTTTAGCTAACTACTTACTTATCAAATGTACATAGCTATATATGCTATGTGTATAGTTGGGTATCAAGTAATATGTAGCGTGTGGTAGTGATATCTCACGTTGCCCCAAATGATCTAATGGATCAGCAGATTGTAATCAGGTCTGCGTACAGCAAAACAATTTGATACAATAATAATAATTGACTTCTCTAAAATAACTGCACTTGACTTCATCTGAGAGTGCACCATTTCAAGAGTTGTATGTTCGTACACTCATGAAAAATGTCACAAAAAAATTTTACTACTTGATGAACTATACCTACATGAAAAGTTTTTCTTTTGCAGCTGGTCTGCTCTTCCAGCTTATGAAGTGGAATTAAAATTGCTTGTGAAATGTTTATGGTTGTACAAAAGAATTAAGGGATTATATCACTTTTTCTTAGAGTGCTGATTATTTCAGGATCATCCAGACAACACTTTTTGCGCGTGTAATATAGTACTCTATAAGATATGTGTAAGTAGGTATACAAAATGTACATAATGTGAGAGTTTCATACTGGTTGGGGTGGCTAGAATGACATGTGCAATATAAAAATGAGCAAATGTACTTCATTGTGTGCGATAAGTGTTATGGATCTTGCTAATGATGGTTTAGCATGTTTGAGAGACATTATTGCATTGTTTTGGGTGTTGGATTAAGTCATTCCATAGTTTTATATTGGGTTGTTGGCTCACGTACCATGACGAATTTTCTCTGATAGAATTCCCTTGAGTATATAAACAAGTGAGGAAAAATGAAGGCAAAGTGTAAGCGTCCTATTCTGCCTTTCGTCTTGTTGTATTTTGCGGTAAAAATTTTCATTCCCAACATCAACATCATTAGAAACCCAAAATACATTATAACATCATCGTAAAGCTCTCGTTGCTTCCTATTGTTTTTGGTGGATTACACCGACTGCTACTGCTGACGACTATTCCTCCGTTTTGAAACACTTTGTAATATTTATTGCTTTGCTATGACTGTAACGACATACAATCCATATCTGTTTTGTGTAGCAGAAAAAAAAGAGATCATCCTTTGCCTTACATACACATGTACATGCATTAGCTGCACATGATGGCATTCGACATCCTATTTGGAAGTAATAAATACTCTCCGCATTCCTTCATGAAGCTGAGAAGATGAAAATTGCTGTAGGTCGACTAGGTTGGGAGGTTGAGAGTACTAATAATTGTGATGGCGCTTTTGTGATAATTACTTTAAAAAACTGTGAAAGGCATAATATTATATACTTTATACCAGATTCACCTGGGCTTCCTTCCTTCTGCTAGTCTGCAAAACCTACTCATTACCATACCATGGGATGACATGAGTAAATGTTTGAAATTATTTTTTCTGAAAGATGGTTTTGTGAATTATATGTTGTTTTCTGGTAACGTCTTGTTCAAAAGTGGTGCCGGTTGGGAAACAGAATTAATACGAGCCAAAATATCACTTGTCGAGGCTGGCCGATTTTCCAATCTATCTTTCACTACCACTCGAGTCTACGATCCGTGCCAAGCAGCCAGGCAAATACACATTGTTTTGGAACATGCATGATGGTATTCTTAAATATTGTGAGGGAATCTGAGTCATTCATTCATTGATGATAATGTCTTTGATTTGAAAGAATAAAGACGTGCTCCACTGTAAACAGTACAAGAAACAAAAATTCAGGCCATGAAATTCTTTTTGCTACTGCTCCAACTCTGACTATCGTCTCTCTGAGTATTGACTTGTAGGAATGACAGGCAAAAAGAGTAAAAAAACAACTCATGAGCGCTATGCCTCTGAATTTCTTCGTGACATCTTGTTAATCTACGTGTAGCATTGCTGAATCACCAGAAATCCGAATGGAATCAAACGTTCCTGACAATAAAAAGGTGTACATTTTTTCATTTTCATTCGAAAAACAGTTTTTGAAGCCAGGCAAATGATTGATTATTTACAATTTTACGTATGAAATGAGACCCCTGATGAAAATTAAAAAAAATTAAAATATATTTCTGTTGAGCTGGGTCATTGAACATTTGAATAAATATTTTTATTTATTAAAGTTGGATAAACCACCAAGAAAAGTTCATTCAGTTTCAGATATCCAGAAACCTTTTATTGCCTGCACCCAAAAGTTAAAAGTCAATGCCAATTTACACCAGTTGAGAAACGCCTAAATGTAGGAAATAATTTTGAAAAATGCATCCACATGTCAAGTGGCTTTGAATAGCAAACAAATTTCCACTTACACACTCTCCTATATTGACTGTTGACGTGTGTAATGGTTATTGAAGAATAAATCTATCATCAGCTCCATTAATCCCTTGCTCGAGCTACTGCAACGACTTCAATGTTTCGATGTGTCATGTGGACCAACTTCAACATACCAAAATTTGAACCCTTACTATTATACCACCATCAACAACAGCTCATGCTATGTAGCTGTAATAATGTTGTGTAGTGTATACACATCACATCACCCATGATGATGCTCCACACACTACATGGGTTTTTTTGGGTGCAATTTATTTCCAAGTTTTTTATGAATGCTTGGAAAGACCAGAAATAAATGTGGCGCATATTTTTTTACTGATTCATCATATCATATAGTCCCCCTCTCTCTCCTTCTGATAAATTACACAAAATATAGGCTGTAAATTCAATTTGCACAGTTATAGTTGTATGAGTACCACTTCTCATCGCTCATTGGCGTTAGCGCACTTGGTGTAAAAATATGATTAATATAAAGGATCCGCAGCTTTCCCACGGTCTAAGTTTCAAAACAGCACTTTATTAACTTTGTTCTGGGAGACAACATCATGCTCGTATCGTATCAACCCGGGGACCTGACAGACAGCAAGAGAGTGAGTAATGGCTCAATACAGAGACAGATGGATGTTACATATAGAGGCGCATAATATGTAAGTATGTAGAGGCAAAGCAAAGCACATTAGATTTCTTATCAGAGTTATCACCATATCTAAGTGAAGTGCGTTTAATGAACTCAACTGACTGACAATTGCAGAACGTTTCTTCACATGTACGACACATCGAATTTGTGTGTATGATGTTTTTAGAAGTTAGTGAAAAGAATTTTAAGAGAAAAATTATGTGAATTAAATTGCTGAGAAAATTTTGAGATTTTTTAGTCAAAATATGGAAACATGACAGAAAAGTTGGCGTGAGCAAAGAGAATTTTTGCCAACTCATCAGGTAGTGCAAATGATTATATTAATGCCATTTTAAAGGCCCTCTTTCAAAAAGTAGCCCCTGAAATGAGCTCAACTCGACAACGAAAACTTCAAGAAAGCGTTATAGATTGCTTTCATACATATGAGGATGATGAGGATGATGATGATGTTTTCTGTTCTGGTATGGGACGTGGTTCCTAAATGTTAAGCAGGATGACGTGAGAACAGGAATTCATACTGGGAGGGGAGTTTGTGTACTACTCCATCAGACCATCACGTATTTGTATTTTGAAGTATCACATCATTATCATTATTTTTAATCTTGTGTGTTTACATGTACAACTCCAACTACATTCAAAACACGCTAGAAAAATTCGCACTACTATATGCCTGTTAGTTACTCATTTTGTAGAGCAAATCATTTCTGAGAGGTTGGGACTACTTAACCATCAAAGCTAGTAACGAGCATAATATATTATTTGATATTTGGTCCAACAAGCTTATAACAAGAGGTTGAAATCATTTTTATTATGTTTTGACATTCTTTCTCACATTCCTCTTTGTTCTTAATTCTTAATTAAGGATTAAAAATCTAACCCGAGTCCAACAGTTATATCGGCTCATATTTATTTTTGACGATACACATAATAAGCGAGAGGGGAAGACAAAAACTCTGCATGTGAGTTTTGTACCTCAATATACTATATTGAAATGAGCTATGAGAATTGAAAATGACGATGGTGATGTGGTGATCGAGTAGTGAGGGAGAGTAGCTAATGTAGCCATATACCAAATATAAAATAAACCCCCATCAACATCAAGCCACTAGCACGCTGCTCTCAATTTCACATCATCACATCATTGCATCTCACCATCTTACCCCCAAACATCCGAGTTGATAAAAGAAAAATCTTGATGGAAAGAAAGAAGGCAAGACGATCTTTAAGTAGAAAAAAACTGGTGCGGCTCATGGCTCATCACACATAAAGTCACTGTGTGTTGTGGCTACTACTACCGCCTCAAAACTAATGTTTAGAAGCATTTTGGTATTTGTATTATCTATCAGAACTGCTTCAAGGCTTCTCATTCTCAACGGGGAAGTTTGAGTTTAGCAGCTTCTTGTATTAAAAATAAATCACAGCTTTAATATTTTGTCTTCTACTGGGTTAGACTTGATTTCGTCAGCCTTCTTTCTTTTCTCCTATATGCCTTTTATGCCCTCAGCAGTGGCAATAACTTTGAGGAATAAAATTACCGACACAACATTAAAGAAACGCCATAAAGTCTCCAACTAAGAAGACTTTTGTCATCACCACTACGAATGATTGCTGCAAGAGTTTTCGTGAATAATGCCGAAATTTAAAAATGACAGAAAAAAACCAGCTTTGTGTGCTCTATAATGATAATCAAGATAATAATCATTGTCATCATGTTTTCCTTCATTACTTTTGGAGAGACGCATCAGCATCAGACACACACATACATGTGTTTATATCAGAGATTGGTAACTTTTTTGAAAAGTTACAGTTACAAGTTAAGTTACAGTTAAGTTACATAACTGTAACTGTAACTTGTAACTGATCGAGTATCCAAATGTAACTTGTAACTGTAACTTGTAACTGAGCTTGTAACTGAATGTAACTGTAACTGTAACTTGTAACTGAGCTTGTAACTAAATGTAACTGTAACTTTAACTTGTAACTGAGGCTGTTACAAAATGTATGACAGACAGAAATGTGACAGAATTCTTTATAATTTCAATTTTAAATTGGCTAGTTTGGAAGGCTGCAATTGTAGCTGGGTCCAGTAGCATGTATCCATACTCTTTCAGGGCGTATCTGGCAGTCAGAGATGGGTAACTTTATTGAAAAGTTGCAGTTACAAGTTAAGTTACAGTTAAGTTACATAACTTGTAACTGTAACTTGTAACTGAGCTTGTAACTGAATGTAACTTAACTTGTAACTTGTAACTGAGCTTGTAACTAAATGTAACTGTAACTGTAACTTGTAACTGCAACTTGTAACTAAATGTAACTGTAACTGTAACTTGTAACTGAGCTTGTAACAAAATGTAACTGTAACTTAACTTGTAACTAAAACCTTCCAGTTACCAATCTCTGGTTTATATATTGGTTGTGTAAAGCAAGTAATCACAGCTGCTTTGCTTTCTTTGAGTACACAAGAAATACGACGATGCAAAACCACCGAAGCGGGGATAAGTGTGGGCACGTGATGACCGGAAATTTGTTATTTTGGTTTGGTCTCACTGATCTAAGAAGATGTGTATCCCTCTTCTTCGGACTGAAAAAAACAACAGGTAATCATCCTCTTGCTGGTCTTGTTTCATATAATGTTGTGCATGCATCCAAACATCCAAACTCATATACTTTGTTTGGAGATGGTTATGCACGAACAAAAAACTTGATAACGATGATGATGCTGATGTTATGACATATTGGATAGCATGATTTTCTTCAAAAAAATTCATATGACTACTTACTATTTGATAAAAATAAAATTGCATGTCAAACGCAAGTCGAGGATGAAACTCTCTGTCCACCGAAAATTTAGGAAGACTTCCGTAAATTTGTTGTCATCATCATCATCACATCACACTATACCACTAACGGAGACTTTTGTCATGATCTGTCTGGCGAGCAGGAAATTGCAATCAACTGCTACTGCCACTAACGACATAAGAAGCAGTTTTGTTTTTGGAGACTGCTTTGAATTCAGCTCAGTTCATAAATATATGCATGTGTAAAGGCTATACATTTTATGTAGCAATGATAATAATACTATAACAATCAAAATATTTCAAAGATGAATCTTCTTCGCATTCTTGAGTGCTGTTCCTTTTGTAAGAAGCTGATTGCCCATGAATTTGCTAACCATATATAGTGTACATTCACTTCCTCCGAAACATTCTCAATGCAATCCAGAACTGTTAAAGTATCCTGCTCTCATACGTACGAACGTACGCAATAACAATTTGAAAAGTACAAACATTTTGGATCTTGCTTAGAGTAAAAGTAAAAAAAAAGAAGGCGAAGAAGGCATCTTATTTGGTTGAACAAACAACAAAATTCATGCATCTCCTAATTTTTGTTGAAGTTTCTAACACCATATATAACATAAGTGGAGTAAAAGCAATGGATATCTTTTACAATTTCTTGAGCACATTTATCATTTCTCGTATTCAACTTTCTTCACACAAAAGAATGAGAGGCTGAGGCTGCTTTCTTTAAGATATACATAAGTCAGTTGATGTCTTCTTCATCTTTCGGAGATAAATAATGCCTACTACTACATGTACTTACATACTATACGTCTGGATATATTTTGTGTACTCAACATCAACATCATCATCATCAACATCATCATGATCATCATACCTTTTTTCCATTCCCTACCCATTTCTTTAAAAGCGAGCCCAGTCATGCACCAAATATGTATTTTGTGAAATATTTTTGAGTCTACCCACATGCAGTCGAGCCTAATGGTTTGAAAATATTTAATGCTGTTTCTGGGCCAAAGAATAGCTTTGTGCTCAAACTATTATTGTTGTTGCAACGTTTACATGCTTTGTACTAACATTTTAATGTTTGTGTGTAACAAACAGAGCAGTCATTGAGCCATATATGTACGTATGTAGATTATACAATAATAATCATAATAATACAAGCCCGTCAACATCAATAATGTTACTTTTATTACAACAAGCGAACGTTATTCGATCAGGATGTCGAAAAACTGTAGCAACTCACTCAGCGGTTATGAAAATAGGAGCATATGTACCTACAACAATCTACCCAAACGTACGTACTTTTTTCCTTTAGATCTGGTCTTAGTCTTGTGAAGGACCCGGCCATAACTCATGAGAACGATGAATTGGACCTATAACTTGAAAATTTGGAGGGATCCAAACACTTCATAATAATACTGGAGCTGGAGTAAAATATATATGATTTTATTCATGTCTAATGTTATGATTGGAAGAATGAGCAATTACTTTTTTATGCTAGTAATGAACATTGTGTTTTTCGTTGGTCCATTGTACTTTTGAAAACTGTATGAATAATTAATTAATATCATTTTCTGTCTTTATTCATGAGCAGCTGTAATTTGCCAAAATGAAAAATTGCTCTGCAATAATTCTTCGAGATCACAAAGTGACTGAAAAGAATATAAAATGTAGATTTTGTATCCCTCCAAAGAAGTTTGTCTAAAAGGAAATGAAGTTGTAGCAACGAATATCTCTCTTTCTCTCCATCCAAAATACATAGCAATTTACCCCTTCACCAAATTTTCTCTGTATAAGAGTATTACTGCTGCCATGAAATGCGTCGCCAGTATTTTTTCGAAATGGTCCTCAGACTAATTTCATTTTCAGTGAGAGTAATTAATCTTGCATATCTGGCTAGCGATGCTAGTCCTTTCCCCGACAGAAGAAAGTGCCTCTCTATTTCCAGAATCTATCTTCACCCTGCTCTCTTATGTGTATGTGTGGATTCGGGGGTGCCAAGAGCAGAAATGTAACGTTTCATGAAGTGAACTGAGCTGGACAAAAATGAGTAACGGAATGACAACGAATTTAACTGAAAACTATACAAACGGGGAGCAAAGCAAGGAGCATAGCAGCTCTCTCTCTCTCCAGTGTCTAGCTTGATCTGGTCTAGGGAAGAAGAAAGATTCATGCCGAGATAGGCGGGTAGTCCGGAACGGACGGACGAGCGGAAGGCAAAGAAAGGAAAAGAAGACACACGAGGCTTGAAACAACCAAAGCCAAGACGTGGGCTTCTCCTCCTAAAATGTTAGGCACGATGGAGAAGAACCTTTTCTCCATCGTGTTCATCCAAAACTGAAGCGCCTCTGCTCTCTCCGTTGTTTTGCTCCAGAGTGGTTGTTAAGATGAAAAGTCCAAAAAAGAACATTTCTTAACAAAGTGCCTGAGAAAAGTAAAAGAATCTGGAGAAAGGACGACGACGGATGAGCTGATGCAAGAACCATGAAGCAAAGGAACCCAAGAATAAAAACGAAGGCGCCAGACTGTCGAAATGAGTTATCCGAAAATCCGGATCTCAGATCAGCAATGTTACCACCAGCATTATATAAACCATATGTGGGATCCTGATACGTACATATAAGGGAAAGCATAGCCTTTTTAACACATTGCATTTCATCAAGCTTTGGAATCAAAGCTCTCTTTTCTGGAGCTTAGTTGTGACCTGTACTACCCGCACACGAGTCATGATTCTTTCCTAGCTCTTATTCATGGATTTCTATTAACATTTATAACTAAATTAACTGCTCATACCCAACATTTATACCGTCCTTTGGTAAATGTCGGGTATGAGCAGTTAATTTAGTTATAAATACACAACCTTCATGCAAAAAAACTGGAAATGTTGTGCTCATTCTTGTAATTGAGAAGATTGGAGAAAATAAAATATACGACTGATTCTGCAGTCAGCACTATGCCCAAGCCAAGAAATTCTACATTCCAACCACCCATGAAAACAGGAATTATGATTGGAAGATATATGTATTAGACTTGATCATATATATTTTTTGGATGCAACAGTTAGAAGGTTAGGAAAAGCCTCGGAATGTCAATGTAATTAAAATATTAGCTTATGCTCGTTATCCTGTGTAACAAACGCAAAATGGCATAAACCAAACCCGGCGTACATATCAATTCACCGGAATGATAGGTCGTACATGTATGCATCATAAAATCTGATAAAAAATATCAACTTAAACCGAACAAGTGTAACAATTTTTAGCCCAGAATTTTTTTCGTTTTTCAGCTCAAGGACTTTGCCAACTACAAGAAAGTGAATTCTAGCTCGAACATTACATTTTTCGGTTATCCAAAATGGACGAAGCTAATTTGAGCATGACATATGCCCTCATGGGAAAGAAAAGAAGAATGATTTAATGCCTTCTTATATTGACTGTATTGGAAACAAGACTCTCCAATCATCCACAGCTCTCGTTCCTTCACCTTCAGAATTTTCTCATGGAAAGTGAAAGGTACATATAATGTGTCTCTCCATGTGAGAGAGAGCCAAACAACATTGCATTCATTCATCGTGAGCTCATGCATTTTTCTTAAGTATTTCAAGATTTAAGTTGGAATGCTGTGCTGACGAGCAGAAAAAACCATGAGTGGAAAAAGGAGGGGACATACATGAGATACATTTGGGACAAGATCAATTAATCAAGCTATTGATAGTGTGTAAGATGCGAATGTCATCTCCGTTTCAAGTTGCAAGAAAAGTATCGTTTCGTAGAGCTCCGCACAAAAGATCTCTCTTTTTTCCATTTGAGTCCTCTGTACATTAAAGTTGTACGCCTGATGTGTACAAGAAGTAAGCACAGAGTGACAATAGGGGAAAGAAGAATCCGTCCACAAGGGAAAGTGGGAAAAGAATCGGTCAGACACATTTCTACTAGCCGGCTTCTCCTCCATCTCTTCTCCTTGTGCTCATGAGGTAGTCTCTGACGTGCCATATAAACAGGATCCAACATCTTATTTTTGCATTTACTTATAAGTTATAACTGATACCAACAAATCCTATGAGTAAAAAAAGGCTAAGCTAAGCTATGTACCGTACCCTCAATAAGTATGTAGTTCTATTGGAAATGCCGTTCCTTTTCTAATGTAAAAAATGGTGATGCACTGTACCACTTTTGTTAGCTTGTTTAGAGTGATGCCTTCAAAAAATCTTTGACATTTCTCAAACCTTCTTGAATTAAGTGCAGCCGTCAACTATTCTCATTGTCAACTATAATATGTAGAAGGATGCAGGGGAATCGATATTTCATATTCCAAATTATTCATACACTGCATTACTCACTCTATTGCATACAACTCACATATCTCATATAATATGTGTGTGTATAGCTCAAATCGTCAATATCTATATTCTGTTGAATTTAATTTGAATTCCAACAAAGAATTAAAGAGTGCAATATTAATGAGGCAGTGCAAAACATGTCTTAATAATAATTCTTATTATCCCAATATAGGTCTAGTATAAAGCTGAATCAAATATAAGCATATAATTCCGGGTTTTCCGTACGAAAAAGAAAGGATGGACGGAAGGAAGGAAGACACAAAAAGAGTAAATTTAATATCTCTATGCATGTATGAAAGAAAGTCTGGGATATACATACATATAGAACTCAGTTGGAAGACACACTTGTACATACATAATAATATGTATGTACATCTGTATATAAGTATGCATCACATTACAAGAGTGTAGTGGAATAGATCATGGCACATGGTGATTGATCTTCCAAGATCGATGGCTTGCTAATGTCTCATTGCCTGAATGGTCATTTTCTCTGTCACTACATTAAGATACTTTCCTCCAGCTCCTTTTCAAAATGTGCTGTCCCTACGAGAAACAAGTTTTATATCTAATCCTGCCTCAGCTTCAACTTTTCTCCCTCTATCCTTGCTTGCTTGGTCACCTGCTTTTGATGGTGTGTGCCTCGCATTTATACTTGACAGGACATTGGACGTAATGGACAATAGATAAATGGGCAAAGAATGCTGGAACCGACTTTTTGGATACTTTGTCATTTTCACCTCAGTCTCGATAGCTCTTAATTCTTATGGATCATCAATGTCTTTCAAAAACAATGTATCATGGCCCCCTACACATTTTCCAAAAGCTTTTCAACAAAGTTGATTTATTAATAGCCCACGTTGTTGAAACTTTATATGTATACATATTGAAATTATATATGTTCTTTTAATATAAACCTATTTTCATATTAATATATGCATTTAATCCGGCTCTTATTTCAAGTATGATGGTTGAAAGTATAAACGTCGACTAATTTCCTATTAATTATTCATAATCAAACTATTATCTACCACCATCTAGCCTCTTTATCATACATTTTTTTTGTCTTTGATGCAATCAGCTTAAGAAGGAGATCAATGAAGGTGATAACATTAATTGTGTATGGATACAGTACCTGAGGCGGATGCTCAAGTTTTAAAATAAAACACGTCAGAAAATGATAAAAATTCTCTTAAAACGTCTTTCTCGTAAATCCCACGTAATTAACAAATGTAATTATGGGTAGCGTGAAGGTTGATGATTTTTCTTGAGCTGCTGTTCTGAACCAAGAAACCATGAATTGCCGTAAGCATATTAGTAAGCAAGCGTAAACACCAACGATAAACTATTAGGACGGAAACAAATACACTTAATTCCCTTCTTGACTATTTACATGAAACCAATGTTGCCACACAAAAAAACTGTGAGAATGATAAGAATAGGGCAAGTGCACGCTGGTCATGTTGTGTTTTTTTAAAAAACTAGAATCAGCAAAGGAACTGTAAACTACCAAGCCATCATTCAAGTCCCTTAAACGTTTGCATATCTGATAGTATACTATATACTCAACTATGAAGCTATATTCAATATTTCCGTTGGTTATGTGTAGGCCAAGTCAGGCTCACTTTAAGTCGAATGATCATTTTATGGTTTTCCAAATCATCTGTTGCACAAAATTGCTTATTTCCATCCCGTAAATCATTTTTTTCAGTTGAGAACCAGCTTTTGTTTTATGAGAAAGTAGAAATAATGAACTGACATGGACAACCTAACCCCATAAAAATATAGTAATCACTTCGTGCGGACCATTCTGACTACGTATACATGGAATTCCTTGACAGGTCGGAAACGTTTGTCACTATACAAACATGAGCATGGTAAATATTGCAAGCTTTATAATTGCATGCATTAAGTTATGATACAAATGTCTGAAATAGGAGCATCCTATAAAAACTGACAGCAACTGACGACTGGATCCTGCACTATTGAAGTGTTTCAGATTACCCCAGTTACGTTTTTCATGTGATCCATTTGGGTTTTTACACATTTTACAGAACTGATACATATGCAACCACGTTTTCTTTTTCTTCTCACTGTAGACTACAAAGGATTGCATGAGATCACAAGGAGAACTACTCATCTAGTTGCTCGTAAAGACGTCTCGTATTGCAGTAAAGAAGAAAATACTCATAAGTTTCCAGTATTCGACGATAGAATAGTTATTTATGTGTATGTTAAAGGTGAAAGAGTGGTTTTGAGCAGAATTGTAAAATTAATTCCTTAATCTTGACTTTAAGCTAAACTGGTTAGCATTAGGTTTCAAGAAGATGATGAGTGCTCGCTTACTCAATCCTATTTCATTTGCCGGCTTGGGTTACTATTACTTATTAATCATCATCATCATCAACACCAACATCCCCGTCGTCGTCGTCCTAGTGTAATAACTTTAGTAGTTCCATTCAAATTTTACTAGCAGACCCTTATTTACTCGTGCAATGGAGATAATTACAGTTTATTAAACTTCGCATCATCACCACCATCACATCACCCATCACCGTATCGCTTTTTATGTTAGAAGCAATTTTAAACACGGTAGATATATGTCTTATCATCATCCTCTTCTCTCGGAGTGGTAGTACTACTACAATAATAGGGTGGTTGTGATGTTGTGAAGTTGTGATGATGATCCTTCTACTTACTTTCTACGGTAAAACTACACATCAGTAGGTAACATATCGCAGACGTTCTTTGAGATTGTTCTCAGCTACGGAAACAAGCACATAAGCATCACTTTAAGTTTGGTCGGGCATAATATATGTACATATACGCAACCCAATGCAGGGAAGGTGCAATAGTTCATAAAGCAAGATAATAAAACCAAGGGAAGTCTGCAATTAGCATTCTTAGCGTATATATTCTGTGAGATGAGTATGTGCTTTTCAACGTTCAATTATCAAAGTCAAGAACACATAAAGTTTGCAAAAATTTTATTGCTTCTTGTCGAATGCCGTCAAAAGATGCTACATGAATTTTATGCTCTTGTTTATAATTTAAAATAAAGAGTCATATATAGCATTAATAGTAATAACATTTTTAGTATTTTTAACGCTGCATACTATTGCACTTTATTTGAAATAGAGTGTCATAAAATTATGAATAGCTCCGTTTCAAAATTTTCATTGCAATAGTCCACACATATGTATGCATACACACAAAGGAGGATAACATGACGATAACCAAACTTGCAAGTTGGAGATGTAAACTCTGCTGTGAAACTTGCAAGCACGCATGCATATATCCTATTAAGCAATCCCCAAAGATTACCACCAAATTTTTATTTGCACAGATTTAATGGAAACCTAAAAATTCACTTTCAAGAACAACTACTTTTTTAAAAAAAAATCTGCTGACGGAATAAGCTGTAAGGAAAATTCATGTAAGAGCATATGTTATATGTTGCATTATTAGGCGCAAGCAAGATGTTGAACTCATAATATTGATTAAAGTATTCTGTTTTATGATTATTTGAAATAGTAATCCTAATCATAATATGCACATATATATATGCTTGCGTAATAATTAACAGTTTGAGGTACAAAACTGAGAAGAATAAAACAAGTACAGAAAATGCATAAAATGGTTATTGTTATTAGTGTGAGCAGTGAGCATCCAAAATAGAATGCATTTAGAGCTGCAGCTCGAGCTCATCATCATATCACTATTTCTAACTAAATGTCATTCCTTTTTTAGGAGAAAAAAAGGAATAGCTTTTCTAGTTCTAGAATATGCACATGGTAGAAAGTGATTAATAATATGTAACATTAAATGTAAATACAAATGATGGAGGGAAAGAAAGACGTGTAGATAAGTCTTGTAAAGTAAAAAGTGAATGCAGATGTTTATTACGTACGGGGCAAAGCTCTTGTTCACCCTCATTTAATTCGTTGAGACCGCACAAAAAACAATTTTCTCATCTTTTCCATCAACCACATTTTTAAAAAGAGATGATATCATGGGCAAGTAAAATAGACCTGTTCTGTATACTATGAGAAAATAAAAATTATCTTGTCTATTTCTGTACATGTGTGTTCTGCTCTGCACTTCCACATAAGTACGTATCTATAATGTGCATCTTCCTGGATATACCATTGTACTCATTTTACATGAGCACAAGTACAAGCTTCATTATATAATTTGTTCCTTCTGTGAGGGTTTCTCATCAAGAGATTAAGCGGATAATTGATACGATAACTCTTTAAACAATATGTACACATTAATGTATATTTACATGAGCTTCATTATATTCGTATCTTCTTTTAACGTCTTATCTAACAACAAAATATTAATTCATTTGCTGTGATGTGACGTGATCCATTTTTATACTTGGAACTATAGCAAAACCAAAACCAACGAAAAACACATTAGCTGTAAGAAACTTTGGTAAAAATACAAACGGCTTCTGAACTGCTGGAGTGCTGTCAAGCTGGCAGCAGCCACAAGCAATATAATATAACCTGATAAGATTTACACAGAATGATTTTTATACCATGTAGGATGTAAAGAGTTTACAATAACAAAAGGTTCAATTTGTTTTTTTCAGGGGGCAACAACGTAAAAAGTGTGAAAGTGTCAGGTTCTTTAAGTAGCTAAAGGTGTGGTCAATGTACTTCTTCTGACAGTAAAATCTAGATCCCAATCTCTCTCTCTCTCTAGGCGTGTGTAGATACGCTCCGTTAGATCACTAAAATCGCATTTCTTTGGATGATCTTCAATAAATAATAGGGGTTGTAAGTAAAGCTGCAATGATGCTTAATTACATGAAAATACATCATAATTACACTGAATTACATTGGTAACATGATGGCAAAAGCAACCCGTTTGGGTTGAAGTGTTTTATGTTGGTTTCTTTTTCTCTAAATGGCAATGTTGGGTTGCACATCAAAATGTAGGTACGTACGTACGTACATTATGGAGTCTACTACAAAAGGAAAAAATGACAGAGAGCAGAAGAAGAAGAATATAAAATGTACAACTGACAAAAATCTAGAGCAAATTAATGTGGAAACTTGAGCCACCGACTTGTTCAAATGTGAGCATAAACTCACACACATGTACCCGATTCATACAAACATAACATAAAGGATAAGGATATCAATAGGAATCCGACTTGATGGAAGAAAACGAAAAGCATCTTGATTTTCATTTGTTTGCATGTACGTACGTACTAAATATATTAGATGTGTAGACAACATGTGCAACACAGCAGTTTAACCCGATTTCTTGTCTCCAAAATATTTACGACATGTAACCTTAATATAAAAATGCAGAAACATGTTCTAGTCAACAAGCGCCGCGCAAGGTACAAAAGGCTGCAAAGGAAAAGTTGGTACTTTTTCACAACAAGGAAAAATGCAATGGATCACATCATCAAGATGGTTGTTGGTTGTTCGTGTGGAGGGATTTCAACAAGCGGATTTTTGCTAAAGCGTTAATCAAGTGAAATGTCTATCTACAATCTAACCTTATTATGGGCGTAATCTATGGCAAGCATGCAGTCATTCCCTGCATTATGCGGAGATGGGAACCCATTTTCAGCTTTAACATTTCCATTGAGTGGCATTCCTCCCGGACCTTGAACCATTCCAGAGTTGATTTGGTGATGATGGTGGTGGTGATGAGGATGATGAGAGCCGGCAAAACTAACAGCAGCCGCAGCAGCGGCTGCAGCGTCTCTGATCCACGGATACATTTCCGTCAAAGTGAAAGGTGTCGGCCCAGGTTGTAGCCAACCGTTCTGTTGCTCACTGATCTGCTCCGTTTTTGCAATGTTTTGTGTTACTCACACAGACGTCTAATAGTATCTAATTGATTTTATATGCGACATGGGTAAATGCTTCAGTTTATTAGTGTGGTGTGGTTTGAGCTACTAAGTGCGATTGATTCATTGGTTAAAGTCAATCAGTAACTAAAGATCCGTGAATGATTTACGTGAGAGCCAACAAAATCTGCATTTCGCACCTGTTATTGCGAATTCGTGGTTAAAAATGCATGCATATCACCACAAATTTAGTTATAGACATTTACATTCTCGGGTGGTAATTATTAAGACTGTAGCAGGGGGTAACCTTCATAATTTCATGATTCAGTGACTTGTATCAACCCCAGATTGTAATTACAGGCGATTATTGAAAACGGCGAAAAATCCTTCTTTTGTGGTTGATCTCGTCAATTTCCCATACTCCTTTTGCAGAGAACTAAAGCTGTTCATCCATATCTTATAAATTTCCACACAATATATTATTATCAATTCCGTTCTCAAAAACTGCTTTTATTGACAGATTAAAAGTCGAATCTACGAGAGGTGCATGGCATAACCAAATACCAGATCACCTTTTAAAGGCATATGCACTAAAACTTTTTTTTTTATATACTACACCAAAGTCATCACATTCACATCATTGGTTTTTTATACCCATTTTCCACCCTCAAATTATCACAAAATGGTGAATGGCTTTAATGGAAGTAATGTATAGAAAGTGGTAACATTAATGTAGTAGATTTTATAATGACAACAAAAAACAAAAAGTGTATTCATCTATAACCATCGGATTCGCATAAAAACGCTTCTTTTGAAAAAATCTCGCCGCTGCTGCTCTCCACTGTTAGAGTAAATGCAATTTGAGTTTGATATCATAAAATTTCACCAGAACATAACATCACGAAATAAGTTCGTTGCCTTTCATAAAACTGGTGATGTGATGATGATACATGTTTTAAAACGGGTGAGCACGTTATAATGTTGATTACTATACACACCGGCTTTTCCAACAAGTAAAAACGTGATGGTAGTGGTTCCTCACAGAGATATACAATGCCAAGAGTAAAGAAATTTCCGGAATTTAGAGCCACTGTTTGAACTTCACTCGGAGGGAAAGCATTTTGACGTGTAGAAAGCACACACTACGTTGTCACATTTACATTCCTATGCAAGTTTACAACCAGATGCTATCCAACGTGCTTGTGCTGTTGTGCAAAAGCCAAGCTATAACATGACACGATACTGACTCCAATAATATTATAATGTTTTCCCAACTTAATTTTCTCTCAGGAGTTAATTCTTTTTGCTGATATATATTTAGTAATCCTTATTAATAACCTTTCACGTAAACTGTTTTACATTCTCATGCCTGAAGGTGGGAGAGAGCACCTGAGTTATAAGGATAAAACTCACACTGTAAATAATTTTAGATTGATGTTGATTGGTTAGTTATGAAAGTAGAAGTTCACAGTTTAGATTCTCTTCATGGAACTTTCTCTGTGATCTGTGTCTAATGCATAAATGACGACGACAACAAGCACAGTCACACTTTGAGTATTTCTTGATGCACAAGAAAAAGAGTCTTGAGTAAAGTTTTGACTAAGTTTTATAAAGGAAGCTGATGATGATGAGCTTCAAGTAAAAATTGTTGATTTCGGGAACAAAGTCTTGAGTATTTTCTCAAACAAGTATATCAAATCTACCATTTCACAGCGGGAAGGGAATTTGTTTCACTGATCTTGTTGCATACTAATGCGATTGTTGCACAAAGACAATATATAAGTATATATGTACATCATAAAACTCATTTGGTAGAAAGACGGTAACCATAATGTTGCTGCATATTGCTTCTGTACTGTTTGTTCATGGTCGTGGGAAACACATGTGACTCTATTTTTAGAGATACTTTTTTTAATGCAATATGAAAACGTTTCTTTACACTTGATCACTTGATCTTCCTTCCTTTTTGCCCAGTCATCCTACTATTTGACTAAAATGACCAAGTGTAGGTTTATCATTTGAAGGAGGAAAAAAAACCGATTAATGTGTAGCAGTTTTTTCTTCCCCTCCTCAGCAGCCTTTTCCTTTAACTCAAATAAAAATATCTAAAGAATGACGGTATCGGTTTTGCTGCTAATGTTGTGGCTGATGATTTTGGATGAGCTCATATACTTTACGAGGGATCTGATCTGCCACTGCACTTTCGAGTTGATTAACACTTTTTTCCCAAATAGAGAGATATATATACAGTTGTTGTTTTGCGTGTGGGTATGAATTTTCTGTCTGTGATGAGACTTTGATATAAAAGCTACTTAAAAGCTTTCATGTCGGTGATGGTATGACGATGAAAAAGTACTTACTTCATGCAGTTATAGGGTAAGTATCAGGATGCGCTTGTAGAAAAATACTTGATGATGCACGTGGTTACTCTTACGATTCCTTAGCGAGTGAAGTGGAATCAGAGAGGAAGCAGGAGTAAACGAAGAAAAGTTGTAGTAGCTTTTTGGTTTGCGTATATTCTTCTTTTCCTTGCTCGCTTCAAGTCACACGGATCCTCATAGTGCTGTGTAATAGTAATAACAGAAAAACGAGAGTCTGTCCCGAAACACTTGAACAGGCATTCTAGTATTGGACGCTTTGGTTAGTTCAGATACACACGTATACACAGACATTAATGCATTATTCTCAGGCATACAAGGAATAAAACGAAAGACATAGACATCAGATGAGCAAGAAGAATGAAACCAACAAGCAGAGAACAAGACTTTTTATGTTTTACTATCAAGCCCGTTTTGTTGGAGCCCCGCAAATCTAGCATCCATCATTCTACTCAAATTATAGTAGTGAATTGTAAGCAGTCAAGCATTGATAAATTATAGCAGTTGGAAACCATGAAATGTATTTAACGAGATAAAATCATTTAAATTTACTTAAAATTGAAATTTAAAGAATTTAGTTTGTGGATTGTAAGTCAGAATCAATTGCGACCTCTTAAACTTTGACAGAAGAACCATTGAAAGCCTCAGAATAATTTCCCCGTCATAATATAATAGTTTGAATTTTTTAACTTATTGACAGTTTGAAAATATTTGGACTGGCAAATCATGACAAATTAATTGGATTGTCACAAACATTAAGTTTCTAAATCTATGTCCATGCATGCTATATAGTGATCCTCAACATGACCTCAAATCGACCTTTGAGCTATTCAATTTTCAACTTATGAGAGTGCGACTTGCGACCGTTTTGGAGCGATTTGAAGGTCTAATACTGCCCCAACGTCGCCTTTGGCTCCAATTGGAATACATGGAATTAGAAAGATTGATAGTAAACAGTATTTGAAAACATAATGACATAACCAAAAACGAAGTGTTCTAAATATTATAAGAGGGATAATATATGTACCTACCGCGACTGATGATAGCTAAACAAGTTACACAAAAACAATGTATAGGCAAAATTCATACATTATGTTCACTAATACTATAATACAAGAACGAATACAAATGAGCATTAACGACCAAATCTAATACATAAAACTTGTTCGGGGATACAAGAATGACCATTTCTCACACTGGAAGCAAGAAGACTAGCCATTCCTTCAACTTAAGGTTCACACTCATTCATTTTAGATGACGGCTAAAGTTTTTTCCAAGTTTTCTTCTTTGCTCGTAAGCGAAACGAAGTAGCACATTTCAGAGGATTCGACTTTGATTTGATTTCTGATACGCACTGTAATCTTATCTGTATAATAAAGTAATATAATGTAGAGACTTGTTAAATTGTTTAGCACTCAATCAGAGGCACCTTTTTTGTTGACTATATAGGTAATCTATTCTAACAAAGTGATTGACTAACAAACAAACATGCACATTATTACGAAATACGTACATAGTCAAATATATAGCTGCAATTCTTGGAGCGGGAAAACTTTTATGAAAATGGCTTCCTGATGGATCTGCTAAAGGTCAAAGTTATGTCTGGGCAAAAGTGAAATCATTTTTAGATTGCCCCTAACAAAAATTTCGAATGCTCCGGTATCTATTAAATCAATGTTTTTAGATTTAAACAACCCCATCACAGTTTTTTTTGAAACATTAATAGCATTTCAGAAAATTTCCTAAATCATACAGGTCGAACATTTAATGAACGTGGCCTGACAATCAAGGAACCTGTTTCAAGGTGGTTGAAACTGAGACAATAGGTGGGTTTTTCCGTTTTATGATGTGTGGATTGTGGAAACCCACTAACTTTTGACGTACAACGCTTCTCAGAGGATTTGAAGGGGTAAAAAAGCGGGGCATTGTGAGACCTTACAAAATGATGAGCTTATGTTTTGTGGTGATCTTATAAGTTGCTTGCTTGCAAAGCATCTCAAGGTTTTCAAGGCAAAGCAAAAGGGATGTAAATTCTACCGGAGCTGAGTTGTCCACCTCCATTTTTCTTTCAACTACATAGGACTTGTGGAGGAGCTGTAACAAAACCTTTATCAAATTTTCTTTATTTTTCCCTCTGAAGTATCATAGAATTACAAATCATTCACAAAATATAAAAAGTTGTTGTGATATTGAAGTCAATTTGGTTACCGTTTCATTCCCTTAAATCAGTAGAAATGGTAAAACAATAATACGTGATGTGTTATTTACCTCAGTTCTTAGCCAATGATTATCAATAATCCGAGAAAAAATCAAAGACCTTAGGGTTCATGACCTGCAGTTAGTGAGTTTATGGGCTACAGAGTTTTTGTTGATTTGTGCTTGCATGAAAGATGCAAGTACATCAGTTGTAGGTTTTTATTGCAACCACTCAAACGCACGTTTGGGAAGTTATTTTAACAAAAAATGAAAGTCGGTTAGCCGTCCTGTGCATATACAAAGCGGTGAGTGTATACCCTTGACTCAGTTGGCATACATTTCATACAGAAAAGCTTTTTTCAAAGAACTTTGACGATTTTTTGCCCTTTTTATACGTACGTATGTAGTGGAAATAAACACATCACACTGCATTTTGAGTTTTTGTTGCTAAAGATAACATTGCTTCAAAAGTATTTGTATTTCCTCATGTTGGTCCCCCGCTCTCATTAGATGTTGCAAAAGTTTCCATTGGCCAAATTGTCTGATGATCCGATGGGAACTCTGGCAGTAAAAGTAATTGTGGCTATACATTGTAGTGTGAAGTGAATTGATGGTTTGAGCAAAAGTTGGGGTGTGACAGGATTTTTATTGGTAACTTGATTCTGTAAACGTAGTATAACAAAATCATGCGTTCATTTATATGCCTAACTTAACATGTAATCTCGACAAATTGTAAAATGGTGAGTTAAAATATTCTCACAAAAGTACGGACGCAAATGCAAAAGCAAGATCGACAGTTAATTATAATGTACTGATTATTGAAGAGTGTCATTAACTAAACCAGAAGAGAAAGTCATAGTCTCCATTTACCCCATGAGTACTTTAATATTTGACTGATAATATATTTTGAAATCCATTAGAACTCTATATTTTGTCGGATTGTAAGATTCAGGGTTATTTTTTTGTTTTATGATTATTTTCATTTTGTTTTAATTAAAATATTTAAAGACATGATTAAACGGAAACCGCTACATAAAGAGATTTCTTACTTTTGTCAGTTGTTATCTTTCTTTTATAACACGGGTACGGCTTATGATTGCAGTTGTCCGGATTGAAGCCAGTGTTACTGATGATAATGCCAAAATATTTTGTGTGTGACTTTGGACGGTAAATCTTTGACTTGTCTTCTCTGACTGTACTTAACAGGAAGAATTCACAATTATGCTACATTGCATCCGTTTTTCAAATGAGATAAAAACCTTTCTCTAATCTCTGAATTGAAGAAACTCTCTACTTACATAAAGCATGCACGAGATTCGAGTTTGAGCAGTTTTCAAGCTAATAGGAAGCATTGGAATCACTATTTTCAAATGAATTTCTTTGCGTGACAAGTAATTATGGGAAATCTCACTTAAGTGAGATGGATAGATGAGTTTGCATAACTCTTTACGTATATATACCATTGCTAATGGAGCATGCAGACTTGCAGACACAAACAATTCCACTTCATGACATAATATTTTCCAGTATCAAATTGTGTGCATTGTGTTTAAATATTTTCTTTGCATTAAATAGTGAATAGTAGAGGTGCAAAAATATATTACACAGATTATCATCATTATCAAGGCGTGGGTTTAAATTCCAAACTTGAAAATTGGGTCTGTACACGTATGTATTGATAGATAAAATATAATCACAGATTAAAGAAAGGGGTTGGAATTTGTTGGGGGAAAATGATAAGAAATGTTAAAGCGATAATAGTGGGACAATTTATAGCATTTTTGTTTAGATCCAGTTGGGTATCGTATCATCAAAATAAACCAGTGGATTAGCCAAGCATAAATGCACTGCAGTCTCACTTCCCCCCGTAGCATCAGGCTTCTAAAATACATAGCATCTCATATCTCATCTCATCATACTACTTTCTCGGTCACTAGTATTACAGTACATTCGTATTCTTGTGGCTGCTAATAAAATTAACAGTTGACAGTCCATATAGTAATATTTGATACATTTTAAATTATCATCTACGATCAATGACCATGATTCAGCAGATTTGGTTTGCATCTTCTCACTTGAGATTTACCTACGAAACTTTAACACAACCGTCTCAGTTTGGTGACTGACTACTGACCAGTGACTGGTGAAGTACACCCTTCTCTTCCGCACAATAAAAACTCATATAAAATTCATATCACTTCATGAAGTGGTTGCATCTCCAATCTTTGTTGCACCCGAGTGTTTTGGCCCATTCAATGTCAGGCAATAAATAAAATTAGTCTTTGGGATAATTCTAGGAAAATACATCCCAATCCCAATTTAAACGTGTGAACACTTCCATGTTTATTTAGTTGGTGAATGTGATTAGTACATGTAATCAAAACTGGGGACATGTTAATGTCAAAAATGATAGTTGCTATACGGTTCGCAGAGAACAAATCTAGAAAAAAATAGTTTACACTATCTTGTTTATGCATTCGCCAAAGACTTGGAAGACGAAGAGTTATGAATCACGATTTTGTAATCGAATTTAAAAATTCATTTGTCACCATCAAATTCCACTAATGTGCATCCGAAAAGAAGCAAAAATGCAATTACGGACATTATATAAGTAGATTAGAGCGTTGGCTATCTCGTTTTTCGTGTCGTTTCTGTTGGAGCGCCAGACAGAAATGAACACTCTAAAACAGAAATCATTATAGCGGATTCTGATTTAGATGACGAAAAGTGTTATAACATAACGGATGTCTATGTTCACTCTACGTTATGCTTTCATTAACTTTCTTGAAATCGACAAGTAGTCAAGTTTAGCTGTAAATTAGAGCTCGATCTGATTCTGAAACTACTTGCATTACTTACTAAAATTTTAGCCAGAATGCATCCTGACATCATAGCGACAACATTACTCTTTACTCTTACTCTATTGCTGGACATGAGTATAATGTAAAAATTGCATGGCGTGTGTTTTGTTATCCACCATTATCATTCCTACACCTTGTTGTAATTGTAAATACTGTGAAGATCTAAAACTCAAAGTCTGATCAAAGGTTTTATAGTTCGTAACATCAAACGCACGCTTCAGTAGTTCAGTATATACCTTCCGATTCTTTTGCCTATCGTCTTATATTTTTTAAGATACGTGCAAACCTTTAAGAAGTGACTAGTAGACAGGCATTCAAATAAGTATAATGTATTTTTTCCGCCTTCTACTTACGGTTACAACAGCAAATTCCAAATCAAAACTATTATAACTAAACTACTAAATTTATTGCTCCTCCACAGATTACAATTAACTCAAGGGTTTAACGACCCATCTTCTGTCCCTATGTTTATATATTGCCGAGTTATTATTTAGCTCCTCAGTAGCAGCGTTACCGGCCCTTATCACTCTGGTCTCCATCCCGCCCCAGGTACCAGAATCCCACCAAACCTGAATCCCTATTGGTCTTTATCCCTCTGCACTTGAATCCCCCAGATCTGAATCCTTCAACATCAATCCCTGTTGACTTCGCACCAAGGTCGCACTACCTTAATATGAAATTTATCGTGTTTTGGATCCTTTTGTATATCTTTGATTGGAGTGAACAGTGGAGGGATTCAGGTACTGAAGGAAAATGTCCGAGGGGGTTCAGGTATCTGGGGGAATGGGAGACTGGGGCGATAAGGGCCTAGAACCCCTCAGCAGTCCACGTATAAGGTATTGTTCCGCCTACTTTAAAGTACCTATGCTTAATGTATATTAGCAGAATATAAGTTTAAATTTCATACCGTCAACAGTTGGTTTAATCACAGAAAGTCAAATCCAAAATGAAAATGCGGTGCTATAAAATTAACTCAAAAGTGTTTTTGCTTGAAATTTTTCAAAGTATTCATAACCAAAAAAATACCATGTCTTCATTTGAAAGGATTGGTATGGTAGTAAAACTGTAATATGTGGTAGCGGTAGCCGTTTATTTCATAAGGAGCATAATATTACATTGTCATTTTTGCTATTTCAGGTAATAATAACATGCTTACCCACAACATGTCTATTTTATGTTGCATGTTACATGTCATTTCGTACCATATTTGATTGTGGTTTATGCTTATCACATCGCATGACATTTACAAAGATCGGTGGTGGCAGTTATCAAAGAGCAAGGTTTGGCCCTACGGATCGAAGAAAAAACACATAAGTTTAGATTTTGATGAGACAAAAACTTTTCTTTCTTTCTCATGACTATTAGTTTTAGTAAATCTCGGAAGGGTTGAAGCAATGTTTGAGCTGGCTCACTCACGATATAGTCTGATCTGATACACGACGTTTACAGAACCAGCCGACTCTGGCTTGTTCCTCTCAAAACTCATTTATAAAACACCACTGCATAATTCTAATCCTGTATCATCCTAAGCTATTACAGCTTCTTCTTGAGAAATAGGGAGATTTTTTGTTGGCCCTGTTATCAAGAAGATTTTGCGGGGTAAAACTAATTTTCTGACGATTACGTGATCAGCACTTTTCCGGTTGATTGAACAGCGTTTGTTTAACCTGTCTTGTCTCCTTCTTTCCAAGTCTGAAATATTCACTAACACCTTACTTTAACTCAAAATCGTATCTAATCTATCCTGGTCACTGTTCTCATTTCATACACTAAAAACAGCATTGTAATGCTTCATCTTTCCAACGAACGAATTTCACATTATATTTACTTACCTAACTAAACTTGTTTGTGTATGTTTTAGCTTGTTCTTTCTTATTGCTATTACCAAGTACTTTGTATGCATTTGATAGTCTAAGCCTGATGCTGCGTAGTTATGATTTTTGTTTCTGTTTTTGCTCATCGTGATAGGGTCATTTTAATGAAAGATTAATATTGACTAACTATAATTTTTAATTATACTTTCCTTTAGTATATCTTCTTTATTTCGATAAATTCTGCAATCAACGAAAATGCCACAGGATCGTTCCACGAAATTATAAAAAACACAATAATTTAATCGATTACTGGTCATGCTAGTCCGAGTCCAAACTGGACAATATTGATAAAAAATTAAACGTGTATTAAAATTAAACGTACAAGAATTATACTAAAGCAGGCAAAATGTCGATATTTATCCAAAAACGTTTCTTCACAATACGTTTCTTTATTGAAAAATAATTCCATCGCAGGTATTCAAGTTAATATATAATATAGGTTACATATTACAGGTCATTTTCGTAAACTATAAATAAGATTCAGTAGTAATCAATAGAGGAAGATAAGCCCACAGTTTAAGAATGTTGTGATTGTGAGGGAGATCGAGTATCACTGAATACTCCTTGCTGCAATAATGTTCCTGTCGAAACAAACAAAAGGATAACAATCACAACCCCACCTTTTACCTTTTCATGAAAATAATCTTATAGACAAACACATTACCTTGAAATCCTGTTTCAACCGTAGACATTGGCTCATCCGTACTTCCATTTACAGCGGTATCGATCTACACCAATAAAATTGCAGCTACAGTATATACCTTAAATGTTACATGAACAAATTTTAGAACAATTACTCCAACTTACTTCTAAATACAGCTTAGCTCCTGAAGGAATACTATATTCCTCGAGCTTCCTTCCCATATTATCTAACTCTTTGGAGTTGTAGTACAAATGCTGGTCACTTAATAATGCTTTGAAATCGTTGCAGATCTAGTAGAAAGAAAAAAAAACACCAGACTTAGACAACATCAGAAACAAACAAAACATTGGTTGGTTGGTTGGTTTGGGAATTAATTACCTTTGCTTTCAATTCTTTAATGGTGGTGGTAGAGGACACTTTGTAAGTCTTTTCCCCCTTTGAGTTCCGAGGTCTCTGGCTTCGACGAACGGAATTGCTAGAGAAACCTTGCATCCACGCATCTGGATTGACAGGCTTTACCTCTCGTTTTCCAGTGACGATGTTAGCTTGTGCAGGCTGCTAATATTAAAATACAAACAAACCATCCATCAGTTTAACATGATCCTATAATTAAATGTTTGTAGCAAACAAGTAAGCCCCACTTACCGTTGTCTTTGTTGCATCTTCCTCGTCACTTTCAACTGTTTCTCCTTTCTCTCTTCGAATAATATAGATTGTGGCATCCTCGTACTGAAACTGCTTTTTGATAGCGCCCTCCAGCCATGCTTCAGCACAGGTATTACAAATGTCTGCAGATTTATCCAAAAGACAAATTAATGAATGCCACAGACCAATGACATTTATATTTCTGATACATATTTATACTTAAACTTACCAGGAACATACTCGAGGTTATCCTTCTTCTCCAAGTTAAGAACCTTCACTTTTATCTCTTGATCACATTCAAAGTTCTGTTTCATAAACAGCCATTCTTCTGGAGTTATTAAGAGAACCCTTGAGAGAAAATTTCGAGAAAATGACGTCATTAGTATTTGTTCTGTTTATATAAAATCATTATTATCATTACAACCGTAAGCCGTTTGAATAAAACAACCGTACATTTCATCCGCCTCTTGATCCATATTGACAAATTCGGAGACAAACGTCATAGGGTACTTGAACTTGTCGTGCTCACAAATCAATGTTCGGTTGTTAATTTTTACCACAGGCCTGTGTCGACTAGGATCCCTATATAGGATTAAAATAACAAATTAAGGACTGACACAAAAAAAGGGAGTTAAATTTTCATTCGGTTAACAAATCTTTGACTTGCTTTATAAATCGCTTCCATTCCACAAAGAAACTGGTAGGTATAATGTAAAGTTCCCCTACTTTATCAATATCCGGACGATTTCGTTCGGAATAAAAGTCTAGCAGTCCACTCTTTTGCTTTGCTGCAAGTTCTTTATTCCGTTGGACCTCGATTGAATTTTGCTGCTCCAAATTCTGTAATACAGGAATTTAAAAAACTAATTAAGTGAAACTAAACAAGGAAAATTAAAAAATTATCTCAAGTAGTCTTAGTAGGCTATTTAACATACTCGACACTCATCACATGGAGAATTCTCAGATGCTTCAAGCATCAGAGAAGTTTTAAAATATTTTTCAATGATTGTCCATGCTTCTTTGGGAATTAATTTCCTGGAATTGACATCAGGAGACATGTTTCCTAGAAAAAAAAAATACAATTTTTTACTAAAAATAAATCGAACAACTAACTATTTAGATAAAATAATAGTTTGAATTTTATAAATAATACCATGTTCGCAAAATAAGTCTCCATTGAAAGTTTCTTCATTTCCTTCATCTGAACTGGCCACCCGTGCTTCGTTCTCCTTGTTCTGGTCTCCTTTGTCTAATGCAGTTTGTGCTGGTCCATCAATTGTTCGTTTAGCTATTTTTTTCCAGTTCTTCAAACTTTCCTTACTGATCCAAACTTTATTAGTAAGAACAGTAGAAGGAATATCCTGGGCAACTTTTAAATACGGGGAACATTCAGCGTCACATTTTCTAACCAAATCTAAAAGCTGCTTAGAATCCTCATCCAGCTGAGCAAGCAATCTTAATTTCCTACACTGCATTTGCACACAGGTTTCACACAAATCTGTAGACTTCAACCTCGGCCCTCCTTGATAGTTAGCGTACCACACATTCGCCTGAAGGAAAAAGTTGAAATAGTACTTCAGCCTTGTTTGCAGGAAAAAATTTAATTATTAGGAAAATATATAAAAATAATAATAATAATAAACTGCTGATTACCAATGGTGTGGGAATAATACGATAAAGGCACGGGTTTGAACCTGGAGCTGGTGGTGAAAGTTTTTTGTGTTCACAAACTAACATTCCATTCTCGATGGGAGGAACGGGATTAACTGGATCAAGCCACTGCGAAACCCAGTCTACCGAAATGAATTCGATTTCAGTGGTATCATACGTCTCCTTGCGAAGTGGAAGGGGCGGAACTTCAGAGCTTATTCCATTTTGCTTGTTTTTATCTGGATGACCGTTCTTTGTGGAATCACATGGACCTTCGCCATTAGTAGGGGAGGTTTCGACATCCATGGATTCGCTCTTGACTTCAACATCATAACGAGGAATTTTTGCTTTCGGCTCCTCTCCCGAATTTTCAGAGGTTTTTGTCCCATTTGAAAGAGCGTCTTTTTTTTTGAACTCATACAGCCACTCAACTTCGCTACGACGCTGATTTTTCACGGAGATTTCAAAATCCTGCGTACCAATTCGTAAGTAATACATAAACAAAAACGATAACCCTATATTTCAATGCATTAATGTAAATTACCCTTACCTTTTCGCTTTTATTTTTATTAACTTCCTTTTCAAAGGAGGTGTCTTCTCTTCGAACTAAATCCACCAAGTACTGATGCAAGTCTGGGTCCGGTTCCGGATTTTTAATACACGTCTCTAATGTGTAAACTAGCATATACGCTCCAGTCGATGACAAGCTTGGTGAGTTTTTTGATTTTTTGGGCTTGGTCTTCTTTTCCTGTTCATCTAACATTTAAAATTTATGTCATTTATTATTGGCACAGCAGCTTAATGAAGCTTAAAGTTAAGTGTAATAGTAATTAAGAGTCTCACCTGCTTCATTGTCGTTCGATTTTTGGGACTTTCCCTTACTCACAGTATCAACAAACTCATCATTGAATTTCAGCCACTCGCCGTTCCTCAAGTCTTTAATTTGAGCTAAAAATTGACAGAAAAAGAAACATTTAGCTTTTAGAACCACGAACTACACCAGTCTGAATTGGGGTATATAAATGCTGTTTCACTTTACCGATGTAATGACCAGAGGAAGCACTTTGTCCATTATGAATCAAAACTGCAGTAAGATGATATTTATTATCAGATGGAGAAGCGCTACGATTGCTGGTTTTATGAATCCTCTGATTCATATCAAGAATCTCCGGGAAGGAAATACTTTGAGTCACTTTCTTTCTCCGACTTGCTTCGCTATGGATAAAGAAAAAAAATAACCATAATGTGAATTGTGACTACAAACCCTCGTATTGTAACTGGAAAGGTTGTACTTACCGATCGTAAACAAAGCGCATGAGCTGTAAGTTCATGATAGGAGGCAGTTTTGTTAATTGCATTCTTCGTTTTGCAGTGTTTTTCTGACGGCAATTAGAGCACATGTAGTCATCTGAAATAATCTCATCGGCCAGCAATTCATCAAGAGATTCATTCAAGTTTTTCTTCACACTCAAATTAAGTTCAGTAAAGCTTTCAGATCTCCGTGTTCTATTCTTGCATCCTTGACATTCAGTTTCATACTGAGCTTGACCATTGAAGGACTGACCTATTAGTTTTTGAATATGATCATCACCGTAATCAGTAAGTAAGTTTACTATAAAGTCCATAAACAATTTAGCAAATTCCTGCGCATCCTGTTGCTCGCCGGTGTTCAGCAACAATGAACTCACAAAGTCAGTGGGGTCAATTTTGCTGTAAATAATAAAAGATCAATCATTTCATCACGCGTCATTAAAACAAGAAAACTATAATAGATTAAAAGCTAATAATAGATAAGACAGATTGAAAATCTCATTTCAAGCAACATTCTTACCTGCGTTTAGATATTTTCAAACGTGCAAAAATAGCTTGCAATTGTGCAAGAGGACAATTAGGTTTATATTCTTCTAGTTGATCATCCTTTGTAGCTGGTTGCCATTTAAGAATGGCTGGTCTAAATATAGGGTTGTGGAACCAAAGCTGCAGGAGTGAATTAACATAGCACGTTGCACCGAGATTTTGAAGTCCAGCGTATTCCCCTTCACAGCGGAAAGCTGCACCGTCTTCGTCATCCTCACCCTCGTTTTCTTCCTTCCATTTCTTCTCTCCAAGACCCCATATGCAGTAAGGATTACGTTTGCAATTTCGCCTGAAATTAAATTAGTTTTAATAGTTACTTACAATATTTTATTAAAATAAAGTTGATAAAATTGTGCCTTCCAACAACTTAATATTTATTCCCTATCCCTTAAACGATTCACATTACCAACCAGTATATGTATCATGAGCATTGTGCATAAGAACTAACAACTAATAATAAAAATAACTAACCGGGCCTCAGAGCATGGGGCAAATCCACTGATTCTGTACGCTGAAGCAACGTGCAAACTTGTAACGTCCTCATGGCTGACTTGATTCACCCAACCCCATGGATTGACCTCCGCAGTCTTACTTGGTTTAGGTTGAGGCATGGCGATATACTTTGGCGAGGGTCAACTTATCACGCCCTTGGGTTTAATACTAAATATTTAGCATTAATTTAGTTTAATATTCGACAATGTAAAATTATTGTGATAAAACAATCGTGCATTAAACATTACCTTTAACCTTGCGAGACTTTAATGCGAAATCGTTGCCTAGACTCAACCTAATCTAATTCTTATTGATTACCATCCGAGTCACTGTAGACTGTAACTGGTAACTGGCAAATGTTTCATAAAGTGTAAAGGCACGCTTGAAGAATATAATACACAAAGGCTTGTTGTGGTTGAGTAACCAATAACCAATATAGTTTAAAAATTCGGCTTCCAGCTCTTGTTAGTAAGTAATTCCTCCGTTGTCTATTTTAACATTTACAACTGTCTCTTCGTAATACAATACAATGAAATATGTGATGTAAAGAAATCGAAATAAATACAACTGACTAACTAGCTGACAATATTGTCAATAATTGTTATAGTCTTAGAATCACCGATAAACTATCACCGATCACATCAAGTGTGAAATAGAAAATTAAATTTGCGACAGCACCAACCACCCCACTATCGACCATAATTTGCGAATATTTCTAGCACTGACTGAGCACTGGTTTATTCCAGTGACAAATAAAAATGTTGGTGCGTCTTCCTTTTTCACAAGATTTTTGACTAGCTAGTCACTAATCAATCTCAAATGTCTTACGGTTTGTTAACTTAAAAATTGTCAATAATCCTCCAAAATCTTTGTAGCCTTCCATCTAACATCTAAGGTACGTTCCGATGAAGCACGTAAAACTCTGTAGAAAAGTTATTTTAGTAACGAGCATCCATCCTTCTGGATTGGTGTACACCTTAAATAAATCAATCAAAATTAATTTAGTTTTATCACCATTACATATTATACATGAACCAAACAACAAAACTATACTTAATGCTTCTGTACGTGTTCAGTCCTGATGGTTATGCATACCAATAAAATTGGCCCATCTACTTGATCTACTACAGTTTCTTACATTTTTATTGACAGAGAAAAATTGAGCCTTCCAAAAGATAACTCGGCACAGATACTAAAAATGACTGTAAGATTTAGAGCGGTGACTTGCTGTGATTGTGATGTGAAAATTCAACAACTGGGGAAAGCGAGACTTTTTATGGGATATGGGAGAGCAGAAGAGACCACCCGAAACAAGTACTTTTTGGTTCACCGTTCTCTCTCGTACACTAAATATATACGTACCTCCAATCCAATGCATACATCACATCACATCACATCCCAAAAAACACAAGCCTAGTCCTGAGCATATACTTGTATATACAAAAATCGTGTTATGTTTTGTTCTGTGTAAAGCAGTAAGTACGTTACGTTACAAATCGGAGTCAACATGAACACACAAAAAATGAATAATTTTTTTTATATACGGGAAATGATACATAGACTGAACGACGAAACTAATAATATTTCACTCAAAATTCAAGAAGGAAATGAGATTAAACCAAAGACGACAACGACTCTTACTTTTGATGTGCAAAGCCTGTCTTATCTTTACCAGAGATAAGGACAAGGTAGGTGGTCTATTATCAGGAAGCCAGGTCCGATTTCCGGTTCGTCCCGTACAATATAAAAACTTAAGAAGCCGATGTGATGATGGGATGTTAAAACAATCTTTAATCTCCTCGCACAACAGAATACCTATTATTGGTGGTCCAAAATAGATGGGACATTATTGCGGAACAATGTTTAATATGGGTCACTCACTGCTACACTACCCCCCAAGAAACTACGTAACTTTTGTGCTATGCTCTAAACAATAATATATTATCGCAAGTTAGAAAAAAGTCTTGAAAATAATATGCATAAAAGGCTTCTTATCATAGACACACGCACTCGACTTGAGTTGCTTGGAGTTGGAGTCGAATGTCAGGAGCCCCTTCATAATTTAGCGTGTGTACAACGCAAAATGCAATGCACTACATATTGTGCACAAAACAGAGCTCCTCAAGAGAAATAGTGTTTAGGTAGTAAAAGCGTGCGAAATGGAGTCATATGTTGACTTCATGTATACGAATATAGGAATACGATACGTAACGTATAAAACCAACTTACTATACAGTGCATTTTCTATACCTAGACTTTGAGGAGTACATAAAGTTGTACATATCGCATCATTAGAGAGAGGACTATGGCTGGCTACTAGAGAGTAGAGAGGCAGCAGAGGAGTACAAAACCATCATCATCTCAAGCATTTAAGCGTAAGGCATAAGGATGGAATATAGGGAATGTGTATAATATTCTTGTTGGGGGATCTTTGAGGAAGGAGATTCTTTCTGGGTATACCGGACTCTGCTCTGTTGTTTACGCGTTGTTGCCACTACTCTATACTTTTTCCTTTCTTTCTTTATGTACATAAAAAACATCTCTTTTTGACAACACATATACCACATGCACAGTGAAGGGAAAAATGAGAAGATCCCTGAAGTATACAACACATGCCGGGAACCCATTGCAATAATGGATCAGTCTTGAGTGTTGTTGGTCTTCGGTAATAATTTTCTCTTGTGTTGGTTTTTTGAGCTGGAATATGGAAATGACAAGTCAAAAGTAGTGCTTTTATTGTTTTGATTGTGATTGTCAATTTATTGTGAGCGATTGATTGGTATTATGAACACTCTCGGGAAAATGCGTAACTGAGGAGTGAGTTCAGTGAGTTGAGGTAAGAAAAATGAGTATTATTGAGCCGAGCCGAGTTAGCTAGCTATTGAATTAAAGGAAGTGTGAAGTAAAGAAAGATGATGAAATGCTTTTAGCTCATAATTTTTATGTTCAAGTTATCATAAGTCCATGTTAATGCCTTTGTTATTCTCATGATAATCGTGCATGCAGATATTTGTACAAACTATGGACTATAAATATTTGTAATATCTGTCACTGTTTCTTTCGTTTTACAGTTGGTCTCTCTCCTGACTGGTGGGTTGTTTTATCCACCACGTCTACCGGCCACATCCGTCCGTGATTTTAATTAGACTGAACTGACTGCAACAGCTAGGTAAGTGAGATCAGAAAAGAGCTTTGCTCAAAATCTGGTTTCTTATCGAATGATTTTGAAATTATTGATGGACCTCGTTTTGTATGAATATTCTTTTCCTGAATTTTCTTTCGCAAACTTTAGAAACTCAAAAAATACAACTTCAGGTCAGGTCATCCCTGGCAGTTTCACTATTACAAAAATGACGCTTGAAGGAAAGGACGCTTCTGATGGTGATCTGATGAGATCTGAATTGCCTAGTTTGAAGCCACCATCGGAGAAAGTTAGACAAGAAGCAGTTGAAAAGCGCATGAATGATGAAACCAATCAAGATGCTGCTGCTGCTGCAGATAATGATGATGGAGATGAAGACTACAGGAAAAGACCATTAAAGTTAATGAGATTTGCTGCCAATTTGAGAAATAAGGAGGACGCAAAGCTGGAAGAGGAAGCAGTATCAGTATCACTGCGAAAGAAATGTTTGAAATCTCAAAAGGAATTGACGGAGGATTTTTTCAAAATTCTGAAGCAATTTTTCAAAGCTGCATTTACCATCATAGTGAAGCGTAGAAGACTTAGTCCAGCCGTTGCATTCCGAACTGTGAAAGTGCTTGGAGTTGATGTACCAGTAAGTAATAATTTATTTATGGATCTATTACGTTTTTACTTGTGTTATCCCTTCACTTTCATATGTGATTGAGTTTATTATTTATTTCGTGGTCTAGAAATTTCTGCATCCCGCTTCTTTGGAATATGTGGAAGAAGTAGCGAAAAAGTTGCTTCTCTTTATCAACAGAAACATTACTGAAGGATGTGTAATTCATATTATGATTGAAAAGAATAAAACATTGCACGTAGTTCAACGGTTTGTCTTTCGAATTGTCGGTGCTTTAAACTTCCTCAACATCCAGAATACAAATAAACAGTAAGCAATCACTTTCTATAATATTAAAGTAGTTTTTTAAATGATTCATGATCCATACATGCATAATAGAAACTATAATCACTAACCAGTAAAATGCATAATATATTTTCGTTTAATTTTTAGGGACTTTGATCTGGAAGAAGTTGAAAAACAGTGTGCGTCTTCCCTTCTCGATATTCTCAATTGTGATTTAATACAGCCCATGACGTGTCCCCAATTTTCCCGATGGTCCATTTCTCTCGGAATAAAAACTGAGTTTATGTGTGGAAATGAAGAGTATTTAAAGGAATTATGGACTCATGATCCTAGTGGTGGCTACTTCCCGTGGAAGAAACGTCAAAAGAGCCTAGCAAGTACTGGTCGGCGAGTTTCATGCAGATTAGAGTTCCCCAAAGAGGAAGATTCAACAAGGAATCAAATTTTTTGCCAACAAAAGCAACTTGAATTGCCAATGTGTAACACGGACGCTTCAACTACTCAAGAAGCATCATCTCAATTAGTTTCGAAATGTGATGGTAATGTTAATCAAAATAATTTATCTAAAGCGAACCCAACTATAATATCTCAAAATGAAGTTGAAAACAGTAGTGCCAATCCTGAAAACAAATGTTCGACTAGCGAAGTAAGTACACCTTCTCCTCGTAAACTTATAACGAAACATGTTAGTAGCAGGCGACACTCGGTCGCAGATGACGTGAATGGAATAGTTTGCTTGCCCGTGTCATCATTTCAAGTCATCGAAGGAGTGATGTTAGCCATCTACGGTTTAGAGTATCCTGCACCGAGTGCGAGAGATGTAACCTTGAGCAGTATCCCTGCTGCAATTTCTTCTGCAAAGCATGGTCGGAGCCCAGGTGTGTCGGTGCGGCTTCCGCATATTAGACATAGGCTTTTAAAGAAATTTTAAAATGTTAATAACTGTTTAGTGTCAAATAAAACATTTTTACACTTGACTATTAATATATCTAATTTCTTGTTGTTTTTTCCTTTACTTTCCGTAAAGTATTATTTATTCGAATAGATTATAAACGAAAAAAATGTACTTTACTTGTATTACATTACTTTTATGGGTGACTCTATTGAGCATCAATTGTAAAAAAGTTAGTTTCTTACAGAACATGAGAGTATGATTTAAACTAGCCCCAACGTCTGCAGCTGTAGTAGTAGTATAGTAACAGGATTGCGTATTCCTTCAAACATTACTAGTTTGTCCTTGAGGTTTCCTGACGCTACTCAGAAATGACAAGAACTGAACCTTGGCTGGCGGTGGGGAATAAACTGATTTTAAATCATCAATAAACTCTTTGGCAAAATACATTCCGGCAGGTTTGTAGAATAATTCTGCAGCGCATACTAGCATAGAAACAGTTTTTCTACTGCCATAATATCCCTTGTCGAAGAAGAGAAAGAAAATGAACTCTGAAAGCAGCAACACAAACAAAAAGTTTGAAAGTATCAACCACAGTCTAGAACCTCTTATTGACACGTCTGCGTCTCTTGAGCCCTGTAAGATTAATGGCAGATTATTTTTAATTCTTAGCACTCCAACAGATTATTACTATAAAACAAAACTACTAGAGTCAAACCGTACCAACTTGACTACAGTGAAAAGATTGTATGCCAGGATCAACTGGATGACATTAAGAATGAATGCTCCACACCACAGGAACACGGCCACTGCTTGTTCTAAAATGTTTTTAAATAATGAACTTTTGAAATATAATGATTATTACGGTGTCATTTTGTTTGCTACATTTTTTTGATTACTTTCTTTTGGAGTATAAAACCCATTCGTCATTCTTCCATCAACTTTCCTCTCAAACATCAGTCGATAAATGTACAGTCCCATTATAACAATAGGAAAAACCTTTTTACAAAGAAAGTAGACATTTTAAGGTGGTAGTAGTTAACTTAATTCAAAACAGGGTGTGATATTTGTTTCCGAATCTGTCCGTGTATGACATATGATGAAACGGATTGAAATTGTGTGTGCATACAGTTCGTGTACAGGGGGACGTATAGTCAAAAATAGATATTATATACGATCTAAAAGATTTATGGGATGTGCATACGTAATGTGGCTGATAGTTGATATACTTTTGAAATATTATACTAAAGTCGGGTGTGTTATTAGGTACAGGAACATGCAAACATATACCAAAAAGTTTATTGGCCTGTTTAGTTATTCTATATTCACTATTAGTCATTTCATGACACATGACATTATTGAAACAAAAGATATTTAAGATGTTTTATTTACCATATCTATTGCAGAACAAATGCGAACCATTTTTCTGTTCTTCCATGGGTCTCCGTCACCACCTGCCATTTTTGTCACTTTCAAAATAAGTCAAGCTTATCGAGCGCACTTTTAAAAAAATGTTAGATTGTTTGCAATCACACTACTTGTCACTCTTTTAAAGAATAAAAGGTTCGGAAGACTTTTGTTATAAGTAAGGGAGGGAGAAAGCGGGGCTCTCACAATTACTTGGCAATTACTGAAAGAGAAATGAAATTTTATAATAAGAGTGTTAGATCTGTGTAAATTTACAAGATGAAATTTACGAAAAAGCCGTCTTGCATGTCACCAAAAAAAAGATACATGTGTATTTAAGTAGGTGTAGAAGAGACAAGTCCTCCGGAGTTGGCCCGATTCAACTTATGTACTGCAGCTGCTATAACTTTTATTTCATCTCTCCGTGAATTTTTTTCATACATGCATGTTGATTTCCGCATGTTTTTTTTTTGTAAAAATGATTGTCTCCAACTATTTGCTGCCGTTATGCATGTTTTCTTCCATACGTTGTGTCATAGGTTTCATACCTACTAAATATACCTATGCTTCAGATTTAGATTACTCTTCTGCACGTTACTCACTTTGTACTGTACTCACACGCTACATGCTACATAGGCCACAGATTAGAAACACATGTATCAAGGTATCAAAATGAGAGTGATCTGAGCCAGAGAAAATCATGTTAGAATATGTGTTTGGTATATTTGGTGAACCAAAAATGTAGATATGTCTTATTTTTAGCCGATGAGGAACTACACTGAGCAATTTGGCTGTTAGACAATTGTCATCTTGCAATAGTTAAGTTTTTTTCCTGCTTTTGTTTTGTCAGAGAGTTGTTGAAAAGAGTATCGCACCCATTTCCGTACCGTGTAATCACCATTAATTTTATTTTCTCCTTATGCTTTTACTGCATCATAAACACGGATAAATTAGGCCTTCATGAAGCGTTGCAAATTCACTTTATGCACCAATGATGCCAGTCTACGGATAAGACATTTTTGGAGCCCTTTTGGTGCATACGTCCAATTATGTCTTTATTAATCAGATATACGTTTTGTATTCATGTATATATATATACAGTATGGTGACAAATAAACAACACATTTGCAAAAGACTTTTTCGAAGATTGGCATGTTACCGTGAGTTCTTGTTTTGACTTTTCATTGATAAATGGCGACTTCCTTCGAGGTGTCAGGGAAGGGATGGCTTAAGAAAATAAACTTTAGAATGGATGCTTTCTAGATTTTTGTCATTTCTAATTATTTCGATTGAATACCTTACTCTATTGTGGATTTGGATTCCTAGTTTGTGGAAAAAGAAAAGCAATAACTGCATATTTTACATATGACGTGGGATGTATATGTATGTATATAAATGTTAATGATTTAGTTTAGTTTACGGACTAAGCGATAAAAGCGTTCTTATTTTTTCCATGTCCTTGTCAAGGCCTTTAAAACGGCTCTTCAATCGTAAGTCATGAAGTACATACGCTGATGACAGGAAATAATAAACATCATTAAATCCACATGTCCTGAATAAACCTTAAGAATTTGTGCTTTGTGGTTTGCACACCCAAGATGTTTCTGTGAATGGTATTTTTTACATTAGAACTAGAATGGAACATACGAAAGTTTAGAACATTTGTGGCTTCATAATTGTGTTTATTACTCGCCTGCTCTCTTCATTCTTTTTTGTTTTACTGCTTCTCTAGCGAATGAATTTTCAGGAAAAGCAGTTAAATGCACGATGCATAGTGTGAAGGAATGCTCTGCGTGGGTGTATCGTAAATGCAAAACGATGAAGTGACAAAAAATGTCTGTAGTGAAAATTAATACATGGTCTACGCAGAGAAAGCTCTTCCTTATGCACACAGAACTTGTTCTTATTTAGTTTTCTAGCTCCTATATATGCATGTAACGCTGTTAAATAGGACCCATATATCCTCCCTTAATGTTTGAGGTTTCGTGTGGTTTTTACACGCTCGTTTAAATTAAGTCTATTCTACACCAACCATGGTGTTATGCTGGCGACATTTACTTCTATGAATTTACAAATTAATATGTACGTTTGTCGGCTGTGTACCTTTCTTTGCAATTGCAATTCAAATGGCAAGTCACAAAGCAATCCTGCAATGCTATAGTATTACAAAAGCATGAAAAAATATTCTGTTGGATGCTACCATTTGCGTTTTTGTTTCTGTAAACGTGTACACTATGATAAATTCAGATTTCTCAGTAATATAGTAAATCTAATAAAATAATATGCTTAGGGTTCTTGAATGAATAGTGGACGAAAAATTAATGTTAAAGATCCTACTGTGCTACAACTTCATCAAACATCATATAGTATGTACTTTTATTGAACGTGTTTCAACAACAGTCTAATTGAAAGTGGAAACTTTTAAGTTTACATAGTTTTAGTAATGACTATATGTGATGGATGCACTGTAAATATCTATACATAATGCTAGAATGAGGATGGATGGATCTTCACCATTAATACTGATCTGAAGGCAATTTAGAGCAGTTTCTATCCTATTTTTGTATTAATGTTACATTGCAATCAAGCACAAAGAACAACAAGCTCTCCAAAATGCGAGAAGAACATATACGTAATTTGCTTACACCTGCAAACACATTGACCTTGGATTCTTGGATTGGACCAGTTTCAATGTAATAATACATATTTATACATATAGTCTACCTTTTTGCACTACACTGCGAACATTTACTTGACATTATATTTACGACTGGAAATATCTTCTTTTCATACACACACAATTTAAATACTCATCAAACGACTTCTACTTTTTTAGGTTTCATATTGTTGGTCTCTGGTGCTAGTGATTTTGTAGTTGAGGCACTTTTTCTGACTATAAAAACTTCTTGCTTGAGGTCATCAATTGACTCTCTGACAAAGTAAAGTCCGAATATGCGAATGACAATTTCAACTCCACATAGTACCCAAACAAGAGGAAACACTTTGTTTCGTCTGGTTGACAAATAGACCAATTTAATTGTAATGAGTCCCAATACTACGAAAGCAGTTCTCATCCATCTCTGAGATCGTTGGATTGTAACTTGAGGACCTAAAGCATCCTGTCAAAATTAACCAGCAAATTAAATAATATACATTCATAATTATTTACATGTAAAGTATAAAGCAAGTGAGTAATATAGGTTGCATAATTGCATACCTGATAAGTAACTATAAATAAATTATATGCAGAACTCATCTGGAGAAAGTTGATGAACAATACACCAATCCAAATTGCTATTGAGGCAAGAAAAACTACAAATATACAAAATGAGGGTTGTTTTAAATTATAATATAACAAATTGAAAGTCTCTTTTCAACTCTATTAAATTAACAGGCTTACGAGTGAACTTTGAGAGTGGGCCGTTGGGAATATCGATGATTATTGTATTGAGAAAAACGCCTCCAACTATATAAAAGCCGAATAAAAATATCGCTAACATCTGAAAGCAAAGAAGAGCCAATTAAATACTATGCTTAAAATGTGCATGCATTCGCGAATTAAAGCTGCTTGGAATTTGTAGGTCAAAACAAACCCAAATGGTAAACGAGGAAACATGAAAATGAGTGAAATAATTATCAGTAATAATAATTTTTATACATACCGTATCAAGCAGGGCCATTGTTCGAATAATCCCTTTATCTCTCCAAAATATTCCGTCCATGCCTTCCATATTTAATTAAAATTAAAATGCTCACTTTCCTAACAATATTTCCAACTTTTCACGATTTTAAATTTTTTGGAGAAACTTTTGAACGAAAAGCAAGCTTATTTTTGCAACAAGTCATACCTAAATTTACATGATACTGTCTGAAGTAATATTAGGTACAAGGGGGCTTTCAGCTTTAGTTTTGATTCAGACATATGAAACTTGTAAATTCTACTTAGGCAAGCTTGCGTGAAACCCACTTTTTGGTTTCATGAAAACCAAAGTTTTTTGGCGAGTTCGAGATCTCAGCAACTCATTTTATCTTCAGTGCATCTGTTTGCGCAAATATGATGATGAATAATGATCATAGTCGAGAAAGCAGTTTAGAGTGAGTATACTATTACGCTGAGAAATATAAGAGGAAGTGCAAAGAGAGCATTAGATATTAGATGGGACGGTGTTGGTTGCAAACACACTGACGCATAATAACTTAAACATATTAGCATGGGCTTTCTCGTTGTCCCTAGGATGAACCCATTTTTGCATGAATATCCTTTTCTCCCACCGTGAAAAATATAGCTGCCACGGTGTATTTGAGAGACTTGGGCAAAGTGTTAAATTCTTTTCGTCATATTCATAGATATATATTTTTGTACGTGTCTTTTAAAAGTGTATCATATTCTCCACACTGACTGAAGATCAAGGTGACATACACAGTGTTGTAAATTGTATTTTTAGAAAGCTCAATAAATTCATAACTACTAAGACTTTATGTGTTTCGTCGAGATATTGCCGAACTTTCTTTTCGTGCTTGTGCTAAAATGTGTCTCATATTATGTTCCGTCCCTAACATGCATAAAGTTCAACGCTCGGCTACACCGGTGGGGCTACTTTATTTTCTTTTGGATGAAATATTATTCTAGAGGGACAGAATCTGGCATGATTTTGTAAAAATAATAAAGATGATGAACTGATGAAGATCCAGATGGTTTCGTCTTTTGGACTGCTGCTGCTCTTTGGGATGGTGAGATGAGATGAGTTTTTGTTATTAAATGCTTTCATATTAGAATAATCATGTTTCTTTAAAAATATATACTCGGTGAATCTCAGTTAATTATTTTTTTTCTAGACAACTGCAATTAATATGGTTTTTTGGGGTTTCACAATATTTTTATTTTCTGGTCTTTCAAAATATTTACAAATTAGTTCATGCATGATAAGCTCATGTCAGCAAGAGATAAATAAAAATAATACGATTTTAAATACATTTTTTTCCTGTAATGATGAAACATATATATGTGCCGCTAATGGCCCAAATATTTATTTTTAAGTACGTGAATCATATTCTCATTATGCTTTTTGTGAAAGAAATATAAAAAGTCAGAAGAAGACTCTGTTACATTATCGCATGAATAGATTTTAAAAAGAAGTTGGAAGCGTTATGATCACTGTTTGACAGCCAAAATGACTGACTGTACCTACATGGGTCTGTTCTGGTCTGGTACATTCACATACATATTATATATGACAAGGCAAGGTAATGAAAGGAAATACACATTCATTTGCACTTTTACGTAAGTTCACATGTAAAAATAATCGAGCTTCAATGTAATAATAACACGAACATTATATATTAGTAAGCTTATGGCAATGTCGCATTTTCAGTGCATTACTTATAAGAATCATAAATTGTAAATATATATTATACTTTCATCTCTATAAATATACTTTGATACATGTATATTATATAATGTAAATGGTAGAACTCTACTCTACATTTCTAGCTTTACGGAAAGAGCCATGAGGCAAGCGAAGCAAGTCATGACCATTTTACTCTTTACTTCCGAGATGTCTTCTGGCAAACAATATAGCCGTGCTCCTGCTCTCCTAGCCATTGATACAGCGTACTTGGCATTTGCCAAGTTGTCATCTGCTGAGCCGCTGTCCTTCACCAGAGAGTAATCAATGATTCCTGGCTTGATAGAATCAATCAAATCCAATACAACCTTGGCATCTTGAATGCTGGGATCCTGGAAGTTACGGATTCTCGTTGTTTTTCCAGCTGAAGCTAATTTGTCATTCACCCATTGAACAATCTCCTTCTCCGTGATGGGAGTGTCACCATTGCTCGTCAACTTTGCTAAGATGGATAGTGTGTATGCTCTCATCAACTGCCAAATCAATGCAAGCGTCAGGGTTGGATTTCCTTCGCTAATGTCTTGACCAGCGATGCCTACCAAAGAAAATTTGAGTTTCTTTCCCAGCTCTATCACATAATTGCAGTTTTCCAAAACCTCCATAAATTTCCTGAGTTTTGAAAACTTTTGGTGAACACGGTTCCAATCAACAATCCCCTCCTTGATGGTCTCATAGAGCTGAAAGATAACTAGACCATCTGTAAGATCCGCGTAGAGCCAGTTGACATGTGGACGCACGCCAAGACTGTTCATCCAGTTTCTGTACGTTTTCTCTTCTCTTGTCTCCTCAATAGTGAGCTCCACTCCATCCACTGGTTTATCAAGACCAGGATGGTTGTTGAAAAGATTGGCAACGAATGCCAAGTTTAGCTTGTACACCCCCTTTGCCACGTCTTGAGCGGTGACAAATGAGCGACATCCTAGCTTCTCAGCCTGTTGTAGCATCTTTTCAGCTCTTTGTACGTTATCATTTCCACCCAATGCCTCCTTTGTGACACCAGCATCCTGAGGCGCAATTTGGAAGAGCAAATGGGTGTAAATTTCCGAATCTTGAATGTCAGAGTGGAAATTTGTGCAGACACGGTTTACACCGGCTTCTCGAAGATGCCAGTTAACCCAGCGCAGCAAAATTTGTTCTGGGGACAATTTAACCAGGTCCTCAATTGTTTCGCCATCAAGAAGCAAGTGGGCCAGACCCGGACAATGCTCCAAGTTAATTTGGTTGAACAATCCGATACGAATGATTTGCCACAGTAGGCCTAAAACCAGGTGAGGTTTGCCCTGCATCAAATCATTTCCATCAATATTGACAATGTTGCAGCCAATGGCTTGGGCAGAGTTCAAAGCGAGGGTAAGATTTTCATGCTTTCTGTACAAAGTCAGGTTCTTGATGTTGATGGCGCGTTCATCAATTGTATCTGGTACACTGTGGTTGATAATTTTGCAGAGCAAGATCCCATCCGCGACCTTTTCATAAAGACCCTTTCCCTCTGAGTCAATCGGGAGTAAATGCTTCAAATCCTTATCATGGCCCAAATTATCATTAATCCAATGGGAAAACGCCAAACATTCTTCGACCCTAAAAGAAATCAATTAATTAATATTGATTAAAGTAAATTTGATGTTCATTTAATTCGAATTAATTTCAACATAATGAATGCATGCATAGGAAACATACCTAACTGAATGTGTCGTCCCTTCGCTGGAAGCCTCTGACATGCCTCCGATAGTCTGAAGGTTCTCCTTCTTTGAAACAACTTGCTTGAACCGTTTGGCAACTTCCTCCATCTTAAGACTAGTGCAAAGTCTTTCAAACTCTTCCACAGACAGCTTGTTACGATGGGCTTGGTCATCGCTATCAAATTCTTGAATCATTTGACGAATTTGGTATGAGGGAAGCTTGAGACCGACTCGTTCTAATGCATCTTTCAATTCATTTGCTTCAATATAGCCGCTTCCATCAGAATCAATTTCTTTGAACACTTCATGAATTTCACGAATTTCTTCCTCTGTAATTCTGGGAGGGGTTGGTGAGTTTCCGTTACTGCGATCCATTTTTGAATATTTATGATGTAGGTGCTTGTTAATTTCTGAAATGGACCAGTATTATTTTTTCAAATTATTTGTCTTTTAAATAAGAAGCAAAGTGACAATGAATTCCTTAAAATAAATTAGTACTGCTCATATATGCAAACAATAAATGGGTGTGACTTACAGATAAAAATGCCCTTGCAACCCAAAGTGATGCGGACAGCCACAGCCTCACAATTAGTTGTCGTCCAGAAAGCTTCTGAAATGAGTATGTTAAATCAATTTGAGTTTCATACAATGGTGGTTGACCAGAAGTGTCGTAAACGAAATCAAAATCTGATATACTCAAGAGATAAATCTCAAATTCCGATTATTTCCTTTTGTGGTTTATCTTAGTTGGTGCTGTTGTGCTGAATGATGTCATATGCAAAATTATATATCACCACTTGACAGTTTTTACTCATAAAATGGAAAATTTAGGTCTGCATAAATGCAACCAACATTCCATATGCACAAGAGAGTATGTGTGTGTATATAGTATATTATGTGTATTTTTATTTCCACGAAGGTTATAGAAACACACTGTTCTGTTCTCACACAAGTGCATATAATAATATTCTGCTTAATAAATCAGTCAGTCTCATTCAGCAAATTTCTTTATGTATATGTACCACCAGCAGTGACTGCCACTTATGTGATAATATGATGATGGGATTAACTTTGGGCTTTGCTTTCAGACAGATTGTGTGATGAGAGCGATTCCAGCATTGAAAAACTTGCATCAATATAGTGATCTTCTAAGCTCGAGTTATTTTATCGCAACTTTGAACTTGCAAAAAATTATTCTCGTATGTGCACATTTTATTCTCTCTTAATACACTTGAAAAAATTTGTTAATGTTCAAATCATGGAAAAAACATTGAAACAACACAATCCCACTCTTGCACAAAGACTACTGCCGATCATGATACTATGCACGTTACGTTTAAACAGACCTTGTTCTTTGAAACCCCTTTCTCATTGATAGGTATTTAAAAGCTCATAAGTAAAACTCATAGTATAATTACCTTCCTTGGGCACTTAACGTGTTATCACTTGAAAATGAGTAATTTGGCTCGGTCCTGCTTATGAATACCAATTTATTATCATAACTTCCATAAAAGCTCTTTTTTGGGTGTAATACATCCGTCGCTTGCTCTCGGAACTGTCAACCACTTCTCATGCAGAGCAGAAAGGCTGTGGTATTAAAATGTTCATACGTGGTACATGTATGTATATGGTATAAATATGGATTCACAAAAAAGAGCTTGGATTTTCGACACATATGAGCAACAAATGTTTGATATACATATAATATTTTAGAGAGCCCAGCCAGTCAATGTGCGTTTCATTTCTTTGTAAAACAGTTCAACAGGATATTGTTGATGATTATTATATTGGATACATGTATTGCATAATGCTATAACATCGGGTCCGGGACAGATGCATGCATGAAATGAATGTGTGGTGGCCTGGCCTTTTACCACATGTCTACCGAACTATGAAAATGATGGAACTTTAGACAAATACGAATGACACACACACAATACAAATGCCATACTATTCAATATAACAGTTGACTCACTCAATCAGTCGTTAAGTAAATAGCATATAAGCTATATATGCTGCTGCTTCAGTTCTGGAGAGAATGTGGCTCCTTATCTTATCTTGTACTTGGGTAGAGCTTAAGCACGATATATTATGAAGGAAGTTATTTGCTTAAAAAAAGAAACACCACATTAGTGTCGATGTTGTGGGTTTTAAACACTCTTGACTCTGTCCAGTTTCCTGTTATACAACGCGATAAAAGTAAATGATTTGCTTGTTGCACTCGTTAGACGAATAACTTGCAATTGTTTCTGTTGTACTTTTGTCACACTTGAAGACAAACAATGTAATGAAATCACCGGATATGATATGAGAAGATGTTGAGTAATAAAGCGTAAAAAACTATGTATTATATCTAGTTTGCACAAAGATATGTGCGACTACTACTCGTCCTCCTCACTGACAGGATTATGATGATGATGATGATAGTATGATGAATGAAAGTAAGAAGAGGATTGTAGGTGTGTGTAGATGAGTACCGCTTCTTCATTCTTCAAATGATGCATTAGGAAACTGTGAGGAAACGCAAAATTAATACTTAAAACTCTGTGTGTATGATTAGTCATAAGGAAACCTTTTGTGGGTGTGTGTTACTTCAGAGCAATAATATTGCAACATTAGATACATGAGCGACTAATATAATTATTTCAATAATGGATTTTCCGATATGCTGGGGATGGGGCATATACGAAACAATACCATTACTAATCCGAAGAAGAGCAGCATTTACATATATGGAGTTGATGCTTCAAATAATATGTGTGCTATGCGAATTCGCACATTTGACATGCAGCCGCCGTCGCTTCTCAGTACAAGCGTCATTTCCTAAGATATTTGTTATTACTCGCAAGGTTCGATGATAGGTTTTTAATATTATATGTTGCGTGATTTTGTTAGGGTGCTTCAGCAAACGTGAATATTTCATGGGACAATTAACTTGGGTTTGTAAAACCCATAAAAAACAATAAAATGAGTCATTTTGAAGGAGTGGAATGTTGTGCATGTTACAAAAGCAAGAAAGTATGTACATGCTGATGATGCTGACTTGTGGTAAATTCTTTTAATAATATTTATCATCAACTCCACGTTGTGCTGCTGCTGTACTCATCAACAGCATCAGCTCGTATTTGTAACAGTAGCTGAAGAGTTGATGAATAGGAAGGTAAATAATACAAGCACGTCTTGGAGACTTTTGTAATATGAGAGTTATGATAACTATACAATGATTACAAAGTGCTGCGTGTAGCATTTATTCATATATGTGTTTGTTTGAAGCAACACATGCAAATGGTGAATAGGTAGCAATAGATTGATGACGCGTTATTTGAGTGACTGAGAATATGAGGAATATATACCTATTCCTGTCAGAGATGCTGAGATGGGGGTCGATTCATCAAGCTACACAACACGTTCTCGCTCATGAGTGAGTAAACAGCATGCATGCAGGATGCAAAGTTAGACATGATGATGATGACGACGACCAACTCGAAGTGAGATCAGGCAAAGATTGCTTGCTGGTGATGATGATCAAGTTTCGGCTTTTGCCCTGAGAGCTATTTTACAGGAGGTCGAAATCTGAGGAGAAGCAGACTTGTTGACGATATGCTTATTTAAAGATGACGCATCTCCATGTTTATGCATTAAATAATAATTATTGTTGCTTTATTTTGTTCAAGGGATTTTTTACCTCTGGCTGAGTGAGTCATTGTACATTTGGGAGTGAGATCTTTTTCTTTTGATATTGTCGGCACACGCTGTGAACTTCTACAAACATGCGTGAAAATCCATTTTAAATGATAGTCATGCTTGTACATTGTGATGTCTTTATGAATGCTGTGATGTCATAATTTTAAAAAATTGATTCAGAACAATTTTGGTGCTATCATGCCATGCTCCAATTCAGCCTATCAGTTTTACAAAATCAAAATCAGCTATTTTCATTGTAAGTGCAAGCTATATATATATAGTTTCTATTTTGATACGCAACCCTTGAAACTACAGATAATTAAAATGATTGTTGCATTATAATTGAAGCTTGAATAAAACTTTAAAATGATGTGGGAGTTAGCTGAATTGATTCTGTTAAATTAAAAATAGCTGCTCTGATTTAGATTGGCAAATCCATAAAAACTGAAATAGCAGCAGGAGCATTTTGAGACGGATACGGAAGACCAACAAAACAGAGTTGTATGTCCGCATTGTAAGCCTAAGCTTTCACAATGGTTTGTTGTTGGGATCATAAACATAATTATTCCATTCAAATATATGTTAAATAATTCTTATAATAATATGTGTAAAAACAGACAACCATATCACATACTAGGTGTGATACATGTATATCATATAGTCGGTCTATATTTCTGTACATTTTCTACTACTTTCTAATGAGACCATTTATCTGCAAACTGTGAAAGCAAAAGGTGTGTCTGTCTATAACATAAACGAAAGGGATTTAAGGTCCTCAAGTACTACTTGTCTACCCAAAAGAGTTTCTTTTAGCTAAGTTTACTTGAAACGTCATTAGAATTGTTTTATGTTTAAAAATCAAAAGTGTACTCTTATTTGACAATACAATGCACAGTGCATTGTATGTATGTAACATTTCAGAGTGCAGTGCATTATGCACTGCACTCTGAAATGTTTCTTCTAAATGTTTTATAATAAGCTTAGCATCAAGACGAACGTCATCTCAAAAAGTCATGATAATATACAACAACCAAACCTAACAATTTACAATTTTTCATCTTTAAATATAGTGGATAAAATTTGCAACACAGAACTTTGCAATAGTGCGTTAAATTATATGAAACAATATGATGCTGCTGCAATATAGACATACTCGAATATTATACGGAAACAAAACAAATTATGAGAATTGGTATCACACTGGTCCTACAAAGCATAGCTAATAAATCACCAGCAGTGCACGAGATAAAATTCCATTGACAGTTGGAAGTATGTAAGGCACATTGAATAGAACAATGTCAAACTTATCTGATAATGATTCCATTTATCTAGCGGTGTCATCATATATTGTGCTGATGGTGAATCAGATGTGCGTGGATGATTTGAGTATAACATATGTAGCTACGAGTGTGTAATGAAAAAAAATCTATCGAAATAATCAACAGTATATGACTAGCGTTATTACAAGAAACGCTATATATTATATTATGAAACGTCATCCTACAACTTTAAGCTTGTCAGTTGCAATATATGGTCTGATGTGCCGAAAATTGCTTGTGCTGTGAAGTCACTTCAAATTCTTTAAAATTTAAAGATTTACGAGTAGGTTGTAGAAATTCAAGTATAAAAATCGCTCTAGTTTAAATAATCCTTTAATTTTATTCATGTCATACTTTTTAAATCCAACCATAAATACACGTGAGAGAAAGCTCGACGGACATATACGTATAATTAAAAAACTTGGTATTTTCTGGTAGTTTAAATTATCCTATCAAAGAACCACAGATTCTAATAACACTTTTCCTGGCCATAAGTAAAGGCAAAAGTACCCAAGAACCGTTTTTGAATATTCTTAACAAATGGAATCTTGGCTTTCAAATGACAGTAGTTTGGTTTTCGGGTAATTTTGCCTTTTCCAGGTATTCCAGATCTTATGGGAGGGTTCAGGTTGCATAAAATCATCATGTAAATGCATACTAACAAAGGACATTAAATAAGTTGACATGGCGCGAATTCGAAATTCATATTTGTATTGGTTTGTCAGTCATTTCAAAAAAAACTTTAGTAACCGTGTTGTAGATCTGTCTCCAATTTCGAAGGCTCTGTTGAACAGGTTAGGAATTTTGGAAAGTTTGTGGAGGTCTCAAACGGTGTCTTGTCTTCAGGTAGTCACATTTTAATTACCTTTACTTCTTTTTAATCATTAATGAGTGAATTTAACGGTTCACCCCGGAGCGGAGTTTGCTAAACATGCAGATGGGCACTATTTGAATTTTGCAGGTTTGGGATGCGCTTTCAGATGCCAATATAAGTTTTAATTGTCCATATTATACAACACCAGTTTCTGATATAGTAGAAAATCCAGTTTTAGCCCATGCCATTTGTCAAACTCTTGAATTGGTAAGTAAAAGTGGTAGTCGGATGGTCGATAATGCTAATACTAATGATTTTGTTTGCTTGTCTGTTTGATTGCTTTTGTTCTTGTTCCTATTTTTTCAGAGAAATGCCTACAAAGTGGGTGAAATGTGATGAGTGTGGCAAGGGGATTGTCAAAGGAAAGGAGAGAAAAGCAAGCACTGGTGGAATGAGGGATTTGCTAAATGTTTATTCCATTATAAAGGGAAAAGTATACGGAGAACGAGACATCTTCTGCGAAGGATGTCGGCGAACAATGATGAATGCGAGAGAAAAGGTGAACAGAGAGGAGACAGCACAACCATTAGATGATGGAAAATCACAAGTTTTAGATGGTGGAGAAGCTCAAGCATTAGATGGTGGTGGAGGAGCACAAGTTTTAGATAGTGGAGAAGCTCAAGCATTAGATGGTATAGGAGCACAAGTATTAGATGGTGGAGGAGCACAACCATTAGAAGGAGCACAAGTATTAGATGGTGGAGGAGCACAAGTATTAGATGATGGAGAAGCACAAGTATTAGATGGTGGAGGAGCACAAGTTTTAGATGGTGGAGAAGCTCAAGCGTTTGATGATCCCGAAGCATCATCCGGCCAATTTGATCTGACTACCAACAAAGTAGAGGTAATCAAAGTCCTAGCTTAATTAAACTAATCCTTATGCATATGAGGACATGGTAATGTGACATGTTCATGTTTATAATAGAAAGATAAGAATAGAATAAGAAGTGCGACAGAGAATGGGAAAAATCTTGTGGTTGATACGCAGCTATCAAGGCTTCTGCAAATGCCACGACTTACACCAATGCCATTGCAAACACCACTGCCCATGCTAGTAGCAATGCCACGGCTAAAGCCTATGCCCTTGCGAATCAGTTTCGGCACTGATGTCAATTGTGAGACTAGATCAGAGCGTAGATCGGATTCAGAGCATGTATCGGATTCAGAACGTAGATCGGATTCAGTGCGTAGATCAGATTCAGAGCGGATATCAGATTCAGAATGGAGATCGGAGCCGAAAACTGGAGCCACTGATGACTTAACTACGACAATGGAACTAGAAGTCCAGTCCTCAGAAATTGAAATCCTGAATGAATCCAGAAACCTTCAACAGAACAACAATTCCCAATGTAGCAGTTTGTTTAATACAAGCCAAGATTTTCAGAACATGAATGTTGAAGCAGTGTATTCAGAATCAGAAAGAAGTTTTTCGCATTCCGAGCCCGTAGTTAATCCCCATCGCAGAAAAATATATGAGCCGACAACATTTCAAAATAAAGTTTTTATACCAGATTGCTCCTCCGTTGGCAAAACAGAAAATCAGTGTTGTGTCTGCAAAAATCGACAAGGGCGTAATGCAATTCCCAAATCTGCCACACTAAACCTCTGGTGTCAAAACAAAATATATCTTCCTCCTAACTGTCGAAGCTGTCAATCGCACATTGAAGATGGAATATTCAGTGAAGAAGCGAAATCCCAACTAAAGGAAAAGAGCCATCAGGGCACCGTTTTGAATGCCAATGAAATTAAGGAATGGATAGAGGGACTCACCTTTGCAACGAACCGGATAATTGTAAATGTCGATTCAGAAGATTTTTCAGACTATGAGTACGAATTGCTATTAGGTGTTACACGCGAAGACTTCAATGATATTTATTCAACAATCGGAACCCATTTACGCTGGAGTGTCAACCGATCCGGTAGAAATGCTTTAGCATTGTTCTTGTGCAAGATGAGATTGGCCGTTTCTCAAAAGCTGCTGGCTTATATGTTTGATATCCGCTCACAGAAAAAAGTCAGTGAAATTATATTTCGTGTAGCAGAATTATTAGATAAATACTTCGTTCCTAACAACTACGGCTACCAACACATTTCAAGAGAGGAAATCCTACGTGCACATACCCCAGAGTACATCAGCAAACTGTACAATGTTCCAGATGGAAATATTAGTCTATATCTTGATGGAACGTATTTTCCTGTTGAAAAATCCTCGAACCATGTTGTACAGAAGAAGTCATACAGTACACATAAGCGCCACAACCTTCTCAAAGCCATGATGGTAGTTTTGCCAACAGGCTATGTACTTGAAGCTGCTGGAATGTACTACTCGGATGACTACCATAACGACGCCAAAATTCTGCATCACATGCTTCAGAGACCAAACGGTATTTCATCTTTAGTTCAAGGAGAAGACAACTTTGTCGTAGACCGAGGCTTTAGGAACGTTGTAGAAGAGCTTACCGAGATGAACGCAGCAATACATCTGCCAAAGTTTCTTAAAAGGGGACAAAAGAGCTTCAACTGCCAAGAGGCAAATCACTCGCGTAAAGTCACGCTGACAAGATGGGTTGTTGAAGCTGTAAATGGACGACTTAAGAACGTATTTAAGTTTTTTGAACAAAAGATTCCAAATCACTACTTTAATCGTGATTGTGACAAAAAGCTGGGAAGATTTCTTCGTATTGCTTGTTCAATAATAAACAAGTACCACCCCCCTTTGTTCGTCGAAAATGAAAAACACCAACGAATACTAGAGCAGATTAATATTCGAGAAGCAGAAACGAATTCGCTAAAAGAAGACCTCGAGAAAAAGGGTTGGCTAAGAAAACGTGTGATTTGGGAACATGTGACATCCGAAGAAGTTTGCGATTTCCCGGAACTTTCTCTTGATGATTTGTTTGAAGTAACTCTTGGAAATTATCAAATAAAAAACGCTAAGGGATACACAGATAGCCATTTCAAAATACACAAGTCGTACAAACTCACCATATTGAAGGAAGAACTTGTATTGAAAGAGGGGTTTAAACTCATCAAGGCCCATATAAAATCAAGAATGCGACAGCAGGACGCTTATGATCTTTGGATCGAGTATCCAGAAATACCAGGAGAGAAAAAAGTATTTCGTTACTATTGCAGATGTATGGGAGGTGAAAAAACTATTGGTTGCTGTTCACATGTGGCTGGTGTGCTTTGGTTTTTGGGGTATCGCCGAGGGCTCGAACAAGAGTACGTTGTCAGGAGTTTTGGTGATGGCATTCTTGATGCAACAGAAGCTTTTGGTAATGTTGATAACAACATGGAGTCGGAACCTGAGGAAGAACCCGATGATATCTTTGGTTATGGGTTTTGACTTTTAGTTAGTCACTTATTTGGTTGTATGTTTGAATATTGTTTATAATTATTCTTTTAAGTTCTGTCATTTTGAAGTATTTGTTAATAAAGTTTCGTTAGTTTTTGGATTTATTTGAGATAGAGTTCTAAGACTGATTGGAAGCCAATTTTAGTAAGTGACAAATGATGATGTTGCGCCAAGTCAAGCTCCTGATTCTTATTTGAACTACTTACGTTGCATTGACTTTAAGGATATGTTGTAAATTATCTTAGTACAGTGGAGTACTGTATAGTATAGTACTGGAAGCAATAACTTCAAGAACAGCCAGATCAGTTTTTCTCAATTATCAGGACGTGTGAATTACCGATACTGAGTAACCGCTGCTGAAATAGAATGTTTTCCTTATCAGTAGGATGTGGCATGGTACAATACAACTAGAACTACTTCAGTCCATTAGAGAATGAATATAAGTACAAGTACCTAACTAAAACACCTTGTGAATACAACGTTTTAGTTGTAGTTCTAGTCAGACACGCATGTAAACTTGTACGTTACAAGTATTGAAGTGATGACAGTATTGTTTGCTTTTTCTATCAACATCCAGGCATTTTCACTTGCATAATGTAAGGATATAGATGTAAAGTGAGGTGAGGAACCTAAATAATAAGTTATGTTAAGTTGTAAGTTGTAAAATCCTGAGTTTGCGTGAACAAAACGAATGTACGTATTACTTATTAAAAATTACTGTCCAAATCAGAATTAATAAAGCTAAACGAATGCTAGTTAAAAGTCAGAATCAACTGAACAATCCACCATGCGTGCATTCAGTCGTTTTCAATCAAAGACTAGCAAACTGACGATGATTTAAATGAGTATTCATGAAGGACCATCTTCATACGCTGATAGGGCAATTTTATTTTTTATGTTTTATAATGATTATGAAGCCAAGCTCCTGATTCTTATTTGAACTACTAATACTTGATCTTCAGGATTGGATATTTGAATTATTTTATGCTTAATCGTTGTTTATTTGATTACAGGGACGCAGATTATCAAAGCACGATCTTGTGGATACGTCCAAAATACCTCTTTTTGTTAAACTTGAGGACATATATCACAAGTACGCTATTCGACCAGAGCATCAGTGTACCAGCTTTCCATTAGTTAGGCGTTTAATCCTTCGAGAAGATGCCTACAATCGCAACACGTATAATGAAATTACGAAATATCAAAGGTTCTGCAGAGTACGCGATATCGAAGCCGGAGTAAGGAAGCCCTACAGAAAGTCTGAATTTGATAAAGTATTAGATAAAGCTGTGAAAAATATTAGCCCAGCGGCAACTATTAGTAAGAAAAGGAGGAAAATTCGACAAGGAAAACCTGCAGCCGAAAAGAAACGTGACATCGAGGCCACAAAGCTCCGTGCATGCTCTGCTTTATATAAAGGTCCACCTAACTTCATATCTCCAATCATTAAAAAAATGAAATTAACGCTGAAGTAGTCCTAATGGCATTTGTTTTTTTAATAAAGAGATTCCAATTGAAATTGATAATTTTTTGTTTAATTTATATAATTTACAGTTGATTTAATTAGTTTACACTTCCGCCTGTTTAATACATCCTGTTTTAAAAAATCACTATATGGCATATAAAACCATGAAAACGTTATAGATATAAGGATATATACATACTCATGGCCAGGATAAGATGCCTTATCAAAGCATGGTTGCAATATAAAAACTATGGAAATCATGGCCAGCTAAAGTGTTATTAGAATCTGTGGTTCTTTACACCAGTAAAACAAACATGTGTATATAATTATAACAACACGGAAAACTATCTCGGAGGCTAGCATTAAAAGATAAAACTTATCTGCCACGTCCTCAAATCTCTTTATGCTGAATGCGCAAACGATGAGTACAATTAAAAGAATAGCAGACCAGCTAACCCACATTCCAGAAATTATCCGCACTCTTTTTTGAGAGCTCTCGGTCTGAAATATAATTGAGAATGAGTACATGCGTAATATATTACTATGTATAATGGATTTCGCAATTAAAACTCGACAGATGAGGTGATTGATCACCTGCCGTATTTAAATGACTTACATCGGATAAAGACAACATCATGAGACAAGCCAGTATGAGTTGGGTCAATGTCAAGCATATAGATACAACAGTTGCTATCAAAAGACGGATATTGTGCGATTTATTCTCACTTGCTTCTGCATCTGTACAAGAAAAATTGGCAGGTAATATGAAGAATACTTTTTGCAATAAATATGTATGTAGCTTCATACTGAACTGCACCGTCTTCAGATGGTTGAAAGTTCTCCGAGAGGCTACTAATAGTGGAGATCAACTGCCAAGCATTGAATACTATCGTTATTAATGCAAGTGCCTGAAAATAAATTAAACATTCAATAACTATTGAAACTGAACTTTGAATATTAATAATAAATGTTGGTCCAATATATGAAATACTTACACAATCCAATGCAGCTAACAATTGAAGATTACTCGAGTGTAACCTGAGACGGTTTCGGCTGGATTGGGAAACATGTTCTTGTGATTCCATTGCTCATGTCTTTTGATTCCATTAACTGAGGACAAATAACTGGAGATGGAAACTTACTTTTTGTGCAAGTAACAGACTTGAAGCTTGTCATGATCCAACTATCCAATTATTTCAAGTTATCAATCCAGAAAATCAATTCATATTCAAAGTTGTTTCTCTCAGTTTCCATCTTGGCTGAACACGTTTTGGCAAACCAAAGTGCAAGACTCGGATGAACAAATAATATCTTGTCTACGCCGTTTTATCTCTCTAGATCTTCATATTTCAGTGCATTGCCACTTTACATATAATCACAACTTTTCAAAAACCCAAATCCAATATTTGATCCGAACCTCAAGGAAGCTATATATTTGTATAAGCATTTATTTACCTACATATCAGTCTTTTAATAGCACTTTGACATTATGCTGCGTACTCTTTACACTTTCATATGTCTCGACCGATCAGAGGTTACATATAATTCTCCCAAAAATGCTTTCTATAAGTGTTAGTCAGGACATGCTTTTTATAAATCATATCAGTATATTAGAAGCAACTAATTTATAGTCGTTGGGTCGTCGACAGAAAATTCATTTCTTTTGAATTGGTTTATTAACATGAGAAGCATATCTATAGGCAATTTCGAAACAGCAAAGTATATAAAACCTATATCGTTCAGTACATATCATGGTGCAGCTTAAAAGGTTGCACTGTCTTTAATGCATGTCTAACCAATAAATTTTGTAAAGGCATACTGCACCAAAAATCAATTTAAACGTGCAGATTGCAATCATTTTGTTTAAATCACGTGAATAAAAATAAAGCTGTTTTTTATATTCATTGTAATCCAGTCGTAATCATAATTATCAAGGTCACTACAACACTACGCTGCTATCAATGCCATCCAAAAATAACTTTTCCTACTGAATATAATGAAGAAAAAAAGTTTAGGAATTTATTGACTCAATCACCATCTGTACATTGGTTAAGGTCATCTTGATATTCAATTGGAAATGGAAATCTAACAGAAAAGAATTTGATTGTCGGAGTATCATATGAAATTTTCTCCAGCAGCTCATCAATATAGATTCCCACGTTGTATATGCCTACAAGTCTCCAAAGAATCTCTATAATGCCGAACCCAGCAACCAGAATCACAAAGACCCAAGCTTGCTCTGAAAGAACATTTGCAAAAACATTTCCCACAAGAAAGATTAGGTAGAGGATGGCCCAGTTTTGCCACACTTTTGTATTCCTTGCAGCAATCAGAGTGTCGGTTTTCTCCTATGCGGTTTATAAACACAAAAATATTATTTATAAATTCATGCTTCTAATAATAATCGTTTAAGCAATGTTAATTTGTTTTTGATGAAGCAGCAAATGAGAATGCAATAATCTTTTCATTAAATCATTGGAAAATTACCAATTCCAATGCAGATATCAGTTTCAGAGCTAATGTCATGTGGACAAGGTAAAAACACATAATAAACACTAACAAAATTGTGATGAGAGGGTAACCTGTAATGTCAGATGAATACACAGCAAAAAACGTAAATTTAAATTGGAATTTTCACCGAGACACATGGTGGAAAATTGATTATTTTTATCTTTATCCGTCTGTCACACTTACCTTTTTCGTCGGCATCAGGCAAAGATGTAAAAACAATGGCAAATGCCTTTACTGCAATGTACAAAAGTGACTGCACCTTTTGAAAAATATTAAGTACAACTTAAATATTAACCTTTGTTTTGTTACTATAAACGGTGCACCAACAGAATGCAAAAAGATTTTGTAAACATGTGTAAAACTTACTATATCAACTACAGCTATAATTTGAACTACTTTCCGTTTGTCGTACGCAGTGATCCTAAAAATACTCATTTCAGGTGTATATAACCTCAAGTACAAAGTCAGGTGAACTGCAGTCCTATGAAAAATCGTTGTTGACTTGTTTCACTAAAGTTTTTACTGTTTTAGGTTTGGGATACTGAAAGTCTCGGTATAGAAGGTTTGAAATCATTTTTTTAACGATGACGAAATCGCTTATACAACTAAATACCACGAGATTTCCTTTAACCGAACACAAAGCTTACTTCGAACAACGTGGAATGTTGCGTTGTGTATGTTGTGCCATTCAGCATGCAAGCAGAAATAAACTATATTTGATTAAATGTGTTGACGATATGCCCTCCTGGCCAGATGCCTCATCTCTTACTTTTTAAACGGCCAAGGCTATTTAATCAGTGATTTGCTTTTCAAATGAAAAATTTTCCATATACTCATAATCCATTCATGCCATGCTTTCATTAAAAATGTATATGTATATATGTTTTTGGAGCACAACCATGGAATAGTTTTCAGCTCAGTGGCTGCATCTGCTATACAAATGTAGGGATACAAAGGTGCACTTTCCTTTCAGTATATGCGTGTGCACGACATTTCGATTTTGTCTATATAGTGGAGTAGCAGTGAAGTTTTTCTTTTTTCACACATTGCATTGTAAGCGCAAATGATGGGGAAATGCATTACATGAAGCTCCTATTTGCGTCACTAGTTTATATGGAGCCAAGGTTTTTCCTTGGTTTCCGCTTTTGCTGTTGTCAATTCTATTAAGTCTGAAAGCACCCGTTTGTTTCGAGTAATTTTTTTTTGAATATGTAGCCATTTGATAGGAGTTCATTTCATATTACGTACGTCACTCCTACAATGCAACAAAATCCTGATGAAACCAACATGGGGACCAGCTGTAAATAGTCGGTAGGCAGTAAACATTAAGCGTTATTGAATGCTATAGGGTCATTTATGTACATAACACAAAATGAAAGCGTACCTTATATATGCTTTTATGCTTAGTGACTAGGCTTTTACAATATCAAAATGTAAAGTGACGTACGTGGTATCACAAGTCCATAAAACAAGTACATTTACTAAAACAGCGCCGAATCCGGGAAAGAAATGTCACAAAGTTCATAATAAGCATTATCGTGTAGATTTTTTTTTTGCATTGATTTAGATCACAATGTGCTTCATTTATTTTCTCTGTTGTCGGCGAGTACATTGCATGGCGAGTAAAAATATTCGTTATAAATTACTTTTTACTTACCTAAATGATAAAAAAAATACACACAGAGCAACACCAGTATCAGCACTGCTTCAATAAGGAAATACGGATAACATTGACATGAGCATAAATTTCCATTCGGTGATTTATGAGAAAGTAAAATGTACACAAACAATTTGGACGAATGGCAAAAAACCAGAAAATGAAAGCTAAGTTTAAAAAAAAGTTTACTTTAAAATTACTACTTTTAGAATCAAATTACGAGCTTCATCTTCATTGTTTATTTTCAGTTTCCGCCCGAGCATTATATGATTTTTTTAAGGAAAAGCAAGGATTTTTTGGTATGTGGTTGCTCTGTGTGCATGATAAACTCTAATAATATTTTACATCTTCAATATTCTTCGAGAGACTCGCGCTGTTCTTAATTTTTTTAAATGCCTTACATTCAATATAAATACTAAATACTTTGACATATTATTATCGATAAAGCTCTGTAATGTAAAATGCGATTACACACTTCTCTACTCCTTTATATAGTATACTCCATCAACAGCTTTGACTGCTTTCGGGATTTTATTCTTTATATAGCAGTTCTAGATGAGGTATGAGGTAACATATCATATATATCATTTATTTTTTTTATATTTTGTCACGCACATTTAATGTCAACTTACGAACAATAATTTTTATTTATTGGTTGTTGCGAGGAAGTCGAATTTTTAGTATTGTCAACTTGATTTTTTTCATTTCTTGGTATTTCAAAGTATTGTCAATGTTAAAATAAACATATTTTGTAAAGTATTGCGTTGAGTTTCATATGGAGGAAGTGCTGCTGCTCAGCTTGTCTTGTTTGGAGCAGCTTTATTTTGAATCAGGCAGTGTTAAAATGACATTTTTTAAAATTTTTTATGAACATCTGTATTGTTTTTTATTTCTGATGGTGAAAGTGGATTCTTATTGTCATGCGTAGTCGCAATCACCTATATAATAGTTTCAGTCTAACCAATAATCTACACTTACTGCTCTCAAATTATTTCCTTAGACCACCGGTTATTGAGGAGTTGACTAAATTTAAAGGAAGATATTTCACTTCATTATGCTCTATATGTACGTACAAAAGCAGGTGTTTAACTCAATGTTACGTTTACGTATATAAGTTAATATGCTGATAAATTTTGGCACATTTTGAATTGCATTTTTTTAATTTACTTCTAAATATATACTTCGTATGTGAAAAATCATAAGGATATTTAAATAGGTTAATGCTAATGCTAATAAGTACCCTTATACTTACGAAATACAAGATTGATTTTTTACTAATTAGAGCTCATTTAAAAGATCCTTCATCCGTTTTCTGGACGTAATAGTCCTACTGTCTACTTACGAAGCTATATGCTTATATGGCTTCCGGAAATCTACAAATTAATGTATACTTAAGTATCATCTTCTTACAAGTTTAAACACTTATTGAAAAACTAAGCACCAAATTATTGTGATAATAATTCAATTTCTTTCTTCTCTGCCTGTTGTTTACCACAAATAAGTAGCGAAAACGCTTACAAATTTTATAGACCTGTTTCATAATAGTATGACGGTTTTACTTATTGTTCATGGAGTTTTTTTTTGACTCAGGTATGCTCAGGTATCAAATCTGTTAATCTATTTAAATATCTTTTGTATCTGGGTTCAAGATACTTTGGTTGATTGTTTCTTGGTTTATTATCGAGGTTTTGGTTTTGATATTGTCCTGTTTATCATCAATAATCAATACTTTGTATAAAATGGCTACGAACTAAAAAGTATTGTCAGAATTTTTAGACTAATATAATATGTATGTACTATTCATAAGCATTTACCGTAAACACATAACATTTTCCCCATTAATGTTTTCTTGGTAATCTCAAACTGGCCTAAAGGAAAGGTTATAGGTGGCATATATATTTTATGCGTTGAAAAAAATCACTATTTTAGCGCCGTAATGAATGAGCAGATCAGCCTGAGCCTCATTTTTTTTGACAAAAAGAAAAATAGTAAAATTTGTTTCAATACAGAATAATATTTGATGTGATTGCATCTGGATGTGCACTGATTTGTGTCCTGTATACTGGTGTATTTGTATGTATGTATGTATTAAATTGCGGGTTTGATGTATGTGTGTAATATGATTGTGATAAAATGATATTGTTCTGTTTGTGACGACTGTGACTCTGCTAAACCAACCATTCATACGGACAAGACGAATGTCAGGGAGGCTGTTTCAATGAATTGACAGTGTTGTAATATGCATAGTTATTATTGACGGCGGTGTCAAATGGAGACTTGTATTGTTTTGGCTTGGGTTGAGGATACGTAAAGTAAAAGTTAAAATTTGGAATTGGTTGAAGTGGGATTTTGGTCGAGTTATAAACAGGAAGGTTAGCGGAAGGAACACACCCTGCAGGAGCCGGTGTGGGAGGAACTATAGGTGGAGACTTGATAAAGGAGCCAACTGGTTGAGAAAACTGTCCTAATGGTGCTGATGGCCCCGGCGGTGGCATCCCTCCCCGCGACAGATGCTGGCTGGATGATGGTGGTTGGAAGATTTTGGTTGGCATCATCAGTTGTGTTGTGACAGATGACATTCTTCTCCTTCTCGTTGGCGGTGGAATGCCGAGGCGATAGTTATAGTACGATGTGTAGAGATAGCTTCCCTGAGACAGATATTTGTAAACTGGACGGCATATATCATAAAGGAAATTATTGACAGTCATCAGCGTGACGGCCCGATATATTATTTTTGTGGCATGAAACAACATGGTCACTATCACTTTCTTCACACTCTGATCACGAGGAGGTTCTGGCTTCAGGATCCCGTAAATGGCATGCCCCATTTCTCCAATGTAGAAGACAAACGTGAACATGGCAATGTAGTACCAGGCTTGGCAGTTTCCAACTGTGTACTCGGAGTAGCACTGGAAAGTTAAAGGGGGCCAATTATTAGTCAATATCATTCCTATATCCACTTACTTTCACTTGCAACTCTGGTCTTCCTATAAAAATGAGGTGCATTATTGACATTCCCATATTATTTGCAACGTGTCAAAGTACATACATACATTTTTTTATAAACCTATTCGTGAGCATTTTTATAAGCTTGGAAGCATTATAACGTAATGTAATTCATTATTATCAAAACATTAAATTTCATTCTTTCGTGTTTCAAATTTTAATGAGCATATATATATTTTTTTGTGAAAGTGCTCTAGTAAAAAAAAACATCCAAAGGCTGCGTGAAAGTTCCATGGGCAGCAAAAGTGTTTTGCAAATTAGGTTGGATTATTAATGTTATGTGTTTGTAGAAATTTTGCGAAAATCAAGACAATTTTAAATAAATTTGATTGGCAAATTACCTCTCTGGTAGCAGCTAAAAGCCAAATGCCCATTATTAACTGCAGAACATAAACACAAAGCAAAGTCGTCCAGCCAAGAACCAGTAATTCACGGCCTGAAAAACACAGAATTTTATCAACAACTTTTAGTAACAAAAAGAAAGTTGTGTCAAGCACAATATATTGTCTAAAAGTTGGGTCGGTCGGAAAATCCAAAACTAATTCTGTTCAAAATTCAGAATACATTTGAGATGTTTTATTGTTTTGGTGGTCGCTGATCAAATTATGAGTTTCGTCAAAATGACGGGTTCAAACAACATTAAAAAAATTACACTTGAGTGCTTTTTTGATGAGTTTTGAATGAATTTAGGAATAGCTTACTTGACAGTGTACTATAGCATTATATATGGTTCATTTGGTTCTAATAAATTTAGTCAAGAGCAATATATATGATAGTAATGAAAATGGTACCCAGTCCATGTCACTAATATTGTTAGTTTCCGTTTAGTTTTGTGCATATTATGTACAGCAAGTCAGTGCTTATAATTTCATTTAAGGCGAAGAAAGAGCGGTTACCGCGCGTGTTGGTGAAAGTGGCATTGAAAGCCATACACGTAAAAAATTAATGGCAATTAGAAAGGCAAAAGCCGGATATTTAAAGTGCTCGATGTATGTGTTTATATTACATTACACGGAACTTGAGTTCAATTACGGCTTCCCATGCAGGAACTATATAGTTTTCACAAGAAATGACCAAATAATCAAGTTTACCTTTGCCAGTTTCATCGATTTCCCGTGTCTTGTCGTTGAAAGCAAACGCTAAGTTAATAAACGGAAGAGTACCAACAAGCTGAAATTCACAAAACAAAGTGTGTAGCATCAAGCAAATTTTGATTGTAAATGCAATTATTTTCAACAATGAAAACTGTTTTCAGTCTTGTGATCTTTCTACATGAAAATCAAGTTAGTGACAGCTCCAGCTAGCTAGAGTATTCAACACAAACACATATATATGTAATACTATAGAGGAAATACACAAAACAAAACACAATGATGAAAAACTTGAGAAGGAGAAAATTAAGCTTGCTCAACGCAACTCTGCAACAAAGATCTAGTAGTAGGAAAAAATTTGGAACATGTATTCATAACATATATATAATAATATGTATATTATTTGTGTATATATAAATAGAAGTAGTAAAAAGGTTACGAAAATTCCCGTACGATATCGATTACCGCAACGACTTGCACACGTGTCTTGTACCTGTATCGATTAAAACCTTCCTCAGGGTCCATTCTCTATATTTATATAATAAGAAGCACTTACAACTTACAACCCTCTCACTAATCACCACCACCATGTAATTATATTACCACCATCCCTGCTTTCACCGTAGCACAACAAATTATTAATTTCGATTCCCTTCATACTGAGGGAAAATGTGTGTAGATTCAGATTCAGGCATCATTCTGTGGCTTTTGGCTTGGTTTATTGGCTGCATAGAGTTTATAAGGCTCCAATGTCGTGTTCCACTGTAGTATCTTCCCCATTATTTCCCCCGGTGTGCTTTTAAAAACTGGGTTTCAAAACCTGGGGGTGGTGAGCCATCAAAGCGTTAGTATTTTTATACAGCTCTTGTTTATTGCTTTAACATTGTGAGAGACGAAGGGAATTCGCACAAAAATTGACCGCAATGAAATTTACAATGCTTCTCTTCTTCTTCTTTTATTACTCCTCGTCCCAATACTACCCAAAATAATATCTTCCGAAGATGATGGCAATAATGTTGTCGAAGCGCCTCTTCTTGTGTCTCTTTTGCCTCCTCATTTATGCTAGTTTATTGTCGTACTTATTGGTACTATAACAGCGTGTATATAACTTTCTCCAGTTTTGAGTTAGCTAAACTGAACTAGCAACCACTTTTAAAAATTGAAAATACGCAAAAGAAAAAACAATGGAGTCGTGTGTATATGTGTTTGAGTATAGTAAATACATGCAAAGACAAAGCTTGTTGTCTCCTTCCTTGGCAAAAAGCTTTCATTAATGATGATGCCAGTCTGTCCTGCTAGCACGGCTGTGGTGGAGAAGGATTGGGATGCAAGTTAGAAGAGGGAATAATAATAATCATCATCTCAATGATAACATCATCTGAATTTCCCTTTATTGCTTGTGTTGTTGTTGTTGAAGTAGTTGTTGTTGCTAGCTGGCTGCAATCGTAGCTATTATTACTGCAGTAAGTATATCCATAAATGGGGAAAGCTGCTAGTATTGTTAACAAATGGATTTTGCTCAGTGTTTGATGCATACTTTCCCTTTCGGTTCCCAGAAAAGACAAAAGTAGCCAACAACAACCTTATTTTATACTATATTTTTCATACATGTTTACTCCGGAAAATCACATCATTACCATTTTTCTATCCTTTTGCAAATATCAGGCAGGAAAAGGTACCCACTTAAAAATTACATCTATGCCTCTTTAAAACAAGCTCTCAATAATATAAATAACATGAAGTGCAAAAATGCGGCGTGTACCTAACCATTTGTATTTGTATAATATTTGAATGTATTGTGTGTAAATGTGTGTAAACTACAATATATATCACAATGACAAAAAATTGTCTAGCTCATAGCTACATGTACGTGGATGACATTATTGTATGAATGGTCGTGACTTTTGTAGATTAGTTCATTCCATACATTCCTGTATTCCTGGATTTTTTGGAGGAGAAAGTTTCCCACACACTCCATCATTTATTGTATTATATTATTATTTGGTATTTATTGTCGTCGTTGCAAAATCCAATGCAAGCACTTCACAAATAATGAGATAGTATTTATTGGCGTTGTTGGTGAATATTGGAGTAGCTGCCGCATTCTAAGCAAGCATGTATATGATTTGTTACTACTAGTAGTGGTAGGTATAAAACTTGTTGTATCCACATCCAGAGGGGAAGAGGATGATGTATAAAAAATCACTTGAGGCAAGAAAAAAGAAAGAAGAGCGTACCAGAATTTACTAAGATTAGGTAATAAATAGGCTGACGTTGATGATGCAAATCATTGCTCTGTGTGTTGTGTTAGTAAATATAAGTATATTGATGCTGGTGTACCGACTGTAGTCTTCCTTCCTTCCTGGTTCCGTCTTGGTGACTCTCTCTTCTTCTCACTACCAGTTATAAAGCTCAGTTTAGCAACTTTTTTATGCATACTCTACACTCTCTTACGTACTACATGGAACTACTCACACAAAAACACTCTTCTTCTTCTTCTTCTCTTCTTATTCTTCTTTTTCGTTTTCAGTAGTTGGAAAGAAAATCCTGGAGCAAGTTTTTATTCTGTATAATAAAACAGTTTAAGGAATTGAGAAGAGAGGCAGTCGGAAGTGGAGTGACTACAATCAGAAACACTGGTCGTATTACTGGTGATGTAGTGATAGGGATATAGAAATAATAATAATAATGATGATGATAGTGACATGGCTCTCTTCTTTCTTCCTCTCCGTTTCGGAAGAAAGTAAAAACTTTGGATTTATGATGATAGAAGTTGGTGGTAGTAGGAGCGGAAAGGGAATGAAAGTGTGTATTACGGAAGAAAGAGCGAACGAGAGAGTTGGGGAAACGTTGTGGCAGTTGCCCGTACTCGTCCTTTTTTACTATTGCCACATTTTACTGCTACAACTGACTTGTAATATATGCTGCTGCTGGAGTAAAGTAGGAGTAAAGTAAGCAATCGCTGTAACCCAGCGAAAAGTACATAGTTGCGGAGTAGTAGTGTGGCTGGCTGGCTGGAGTAAAAGACGAACCAGTTTGTAGTAGAATCCTTTTCTCTCTCCTCTCTCTCTCTCTCTTACTTCTCGCTGCACTTATGTAATAATAAGTTTCGCATGTATTTTCTATCTATTTTCCCATGCCATCCCGTCTTGTCGAATCGAGATCTCATGGATGGATTCTTTCTAAAACTTGTGAAACAGGAATCCCTGTCTTTCTCTTTTTTCCTTTTCTCACATGCTGAACTCGCAGTAAAACTACGCTAACAAATGTTCCCTTTGTCTCCACTCTTCTCCCTTTTTCCATAGAGGTTCCTACAATTGAAAACATATTTGTGATATGAAACGTACATGATACTTTTAGTCCTTATATTTATACGATACAAATGTGGGGAAAGAAGAGAGAGTCGCTCTCCCTACATAGGACATGCTTTTGCTTTCTTTCTCTCTCTCTCTCTTTCTTTTTCTCTATCTCCACTACTAGTCCACACTTATTATATAGCTTGATAGTGAGTGGACTAAAGGAAAAACGTACGCATGCAATAGCTAAAGCTTCTAGTAGTTTGCCAGACCAGAGTTTTGTGTGTTCCAGGAATAAAAGTCGAAAGTGAGTGAATTCCAAATTCAGACGGAGAAAAACGGCCAGAAAGAGGGAGAGCTCTGCTACTACTACTACTATTGGAATTTTGTAGAATAGGAATCGTCTTAAAATCTCTTATCCTTCAGCTCCGAGCTCAAAGTAATATAGAATACAAAGCTGCTTCATCTCTCTGGCTTTTACTTGGCTTCTCAGGCTTCTCTAGTACTACGACAATGATTACTACATATGTACACTCAATCATTGTTTGGCCCTTATGCCTCTCTCTCTCACTCACTTTCTCCACAAAGTATCATTACAACGATGGTGAACTGCTTTCCTTCATTCGTGGATTCAATGCTTTCACTCCGTTTTTCAATGCAGTGATGCTTGAAAATGGTGTGTATATGACTCGCATCATCACATTGCACACTGCTCGCTTTTCCTCATGCTTTTATATAATATTATCTATCACTCCACACACTCACATACACACACGTATCTATTATAGACGTTTGTACATTCATGCAAGCAATCAAAAGAGCGAAAAAGGAAAGAGAGAGAGAAAGAGAGAGGGAGAGAGAAATGCTTGCTGGAAAATGTGATGTGGCCCAATCTTCATTTCTCATAGAATGGAAAGTTACCTATATTGCTCCTGAAATGTGGTATGAAGTATGGAGGGAGAGGAAAATAGAAAGTCCTTTGAGCACAACAGTAGTTTTTGACAATGATGACGAAACGAAATGTTTCACATGCTATACCCTTATAAAGTTTTACATACTATTTCCAAACTTGAGACGCACAAGAGAAAAAAGGAAAGTAAAAACTAAACTGCGGAAGCTGACTCAGTCGTCCCTTGGTTTGCTCTACTGCTTTCTCAACGACACACACGCTGCTACTCTACACACTCACATCAACTTCTTTTCCCAACCAAGATGCTGCTGCTGCTGCTGCTTGATGTTTCATGCACGTTTACAAATGAAAGTAATCTGGGGCACAAAGTGCGCATGGAGTGCAGAGGAACGGGTGAGAGTCTAACCTTATCATCATCTCTCTTTCGCTCGTTCCTTTTCCTCTTGAACTGAATCATGTTCGCGTGCTTACAACTACTCTTCTCCTGCTCTCGCTCTCTTACTTTCACCAGTTATGCTAGGAGCACGCTGCTGCTATCACTATCACTATCCCAGTCCCTTTGCTTTGTTCAGAGGCAGAGTAGTGGGAGAGCAAAGAGCGTCTTTGACCCATTCGATACTTATACTTTCACTGATGCCTCTTCTCTCGATCATAGCCTCATGCCTCTGCCAGCTAAAGCTCCAGTCCAAGAAACACTTAGTTACTCACAATCGACTTCAACCATCCCAACTTTTTTCACGAGTTACGGAGACGGACAGTGAAGAGTTGAAAGTTTTTATGGAGGAAAAAAGAAAAGCCTTGGCATAGAAGGGAAAAGTAAAGAAAAGAGAACAGCAACCAATGGACGAAGAGATGGATGGTTCAATGCTGCAAAATAGACTTCCCAACCACTCTCCGATCTAAAGAGACTCCACAGAGAAAAAGTAATCAAATACTGGAAATGCCAAAGTGTTGTATATGAAGATGCACACGCATATAAAATCATATCTTCATCAGCATTACTACTTTTTGGAGGTTGAGAGAGGAAATCATCAAAAATATGTATATGCATATAAAATACATGAGTTCGTGCTCATAAAATGGGCTTATCCTACTTCACCAAATTTTCACTTGATTTTGAGCTCAACTCTCAAGTTTTAACCTGGAAGCCAGGCCAAAACTCACTCGTTCCCTTATCATAGTAGATAGATAGATGATGATGGTGGGGACGGAGGAAGAACCACACACACATTCTCTCTTTTGAAGGGTTATATAAATGAATGTTTGTGACTTTTAACATTAAAGGACCTTCCACTACATGTTACCGTTACAGTATAATATGCTTCAATGCCTCAACTATATATGAGAACTTACACAATATACTTGTTCATACTATATGGGTTAAAGTTGCCACTACTGGAGAACTAGATAGCATTTATGTTTATAGTATCTAAAAGTACGTATTTTTCAAAAAAGCAAAGTCTCATATCAGACCTTTAACATCCGTAACGTATGTAGGTACGTACAAACTATGTAAGCAAGCATAATGAAGACGGTTTGGTAATATTTTCTGTCAACTTGAATTGCTTTCTTCTTCTAAGCACACATCACTCTCCTGTGTATGACAGAATAGATGGGGAGAAAGCGTACTACGATTACGCCAGGCCAGGACCAGGATCAATCCACTTTACCTCTCCTCGTTCCACAGTAAAAGCTCTCTCCATCTCCATTCCACATTGAATTTTTGCTGGTGCAGCTCTGTTTGCCCACATAACACATTTTGACTTTCTCTTTGTTCTCCTTCTGCATCTTTTCTGTTTGTTTGAATGGAAAAATGTAATTTTTTTTTGGTTCAGCTTTAGCAGCCAATGACTTGACTACCTATGCATATATGAGGTTGGGATTCCCACGAATTTATGGACTGTTCCCCCTTTGAACAAACATGTTTGCTATTTGCCTCTACCCTGAAACTGAAAGCAACGGGGCAGTAGTATCCCTTTCTTTCTTCTATATCCCTTATACAGAATGAAACATTGGAGTTTTTGGAGCGACGACGATGAAGACTACTACCTTACTTATTACTTCCATCGGCGGTTAAACAGTCTAAAAGTTGCAGTCTGCGATTTGCTCCATAGCGCATTGAGTAGAACAAGAGCAAAATAAGCAAGGGAGAAGCTGTTGAGGTAAAGCTGAGGCACGTGTACAAAGGATTATAAATATCGACATTTGTCGACAGCCTCATAATGGTTTGGAAAAAAGTGGGAAGAGGGGAAAGACTAATATCATATATACAAATATAGTAGGGAAAAGTTGACTAGGAAAAGGAAAGGAGGAAAAATGGAATAGACAAGAGGAATGGATACATCAACGAGAATAGTGATAAAATGTTGATACATTTTGTATAAATTACACAATTTATACTTGTACATATCAGTTTCTCTTTTCATATAAGCTTTTCCTTATAAAAAATATACTATATGGCTACGTAGGCGAGTGTGTATTATGTGTATGTATATTGCTGTTCACTTTTAGCGATCAGCTTTCAACTTTTGACAGAGCATTATGTACGTAGCCCTGAATTGCATTACATTACGAGCATCATCATCATCATATCATTCAATAGATACATGTTTTCAAGAAAAATGGGAAAGAGCACGAAGACTTTTCTAGGTAAAAGGAATAAATGCACATAGACACTCTCCCTACATTGTAGTTTCCAAATGGAACAATTTATTTTCTTTCAGTTGTTTTTCCAACACTTTACGTCACAATCAAGTTTAATGCTATAGGAAGAAGCGTCTTTGTGATTTCCAGCAATAACTTTCCTCATATCCCAAACATAATGTTGCTCCATTTCCTATATATAGTTTCGTATAAAAAAACTTGGAAGATACAGGTATGATATGCTTTGTTGAAACTGTTAGAAAGTATAAAGTACTGCATCAAAAACAATATATAAAGTATGTGTGTGCATTGGGATGGATACTTGTTTGAAGTTGAGCAAGCATGTGGTATTTGTAAAATTGTGGTGTTTCAGCATTGTTCCACAAACAGATTACTGAAAATAACATGAGAGAAAAAGCAATGTAAACTCAAATAGGATGTTGGTAAGAGTATGTAGAGGTCGGGGATAGAAAGAGAGAGAGTGTGTGTATCAGAGGCACGGAGAGAGAGAAAGTGAAAGAGGGTCTAATGGTAAGTAAGTACTTGAGTATTAAAAGTGAGTGGACCGACTTCCTTTATTGTTTTTCTAAGTAAATGAAAAACCCATTAAAGTGACTTTTACTCTCCTTTACTTTTGCGTCAGTTGCCATTATCAAAGCTTTGCAAAATGTAGGATTTTTTTTTGTTTATAGCTCTTACACTACAAAGGCTGTGTGTAGCTAAATGATGAACAAGCTCACTTAATCTTTTTTGTTCTCAAGTCTATAGAATGTATAAAGGTAAAAGGTACAAGAGAGGACGGCAGAGATTTTTTCTGGCAAAATATATTTAACGAACGTGTCAATAGTACGTCTATACTTGCTTGTGAGGGAATGCGAACGAGGGCAAAGTTACGGTGGCCTGACTATCCAGTCCTCGCCACAGAACAACAATGAGCAAACATTTTTAGCGTACGTATTTGTCATAACTGACATTTGGTGGAGAGAGGAGCAGGCAAAAACTCAAATTGTTGGGGGATGGGCGTGTGCAATGCAATCACTTTCACATTTATGAAATAACATGTTCGGTCGACTGCAAACCCAAGGCTCTGGGAAAATGGTGGATGTAACCAGGATTGAGTGCTCCGATTTCAGACATCAATTACTCCCACTAGATCCAGCCTTGAATGGTTCTGTTCTCTGTGGTACATTTTTTCCCTGTTGTGCCATGCCAGAGTCATCAGTCAGGTTGGAGCCTGGGAGATGGGAAACTAATAATAATGAATAAAGTGGTTTACATGAGACGAAAGACTTTACATTTAGTACGGAGATACTTATTCGTCTTCCAGTTCTTCATTAAGAAATGGAGTGTAGTATTGCTTGTATAAGTTAGGTAGGTAGGTAGATGGAAAAAGTAGGAAATAATTATTATTTCTGAAACGGATTCCTATTAAAATCTAATTAGTAATTACTCTCAAAACTACACACTACGTGAATTTAACAGCAAGGCATACATACGCATACGCAGCAAGCTAAATGCGAAATTCTATTGTCATCAACATCTGAAGAAATCTTTGGAAATAAACAAAAGTAGTCAATTCAATACTTTACCAATTGCCAAGCTTCAAATTATCTCTCTAATTTCTTTTTACTTTAAAACCACGATTTTATCAAATGGTTGATGTACCTAACCTTTGTAACTGCGTTATAAAACACACTCGTTGCGTTCATGATCAAACGCATAAGCTAGTAAATCTCTTCTACAATGTATGATACTTCAATAAAACAAGAATCATATTTATATGTCTATATGAATGGTAAGACATATCTTTCTGCTTCAGTATATGTGTGTTCATAAACGCATGACTGCGTCACAACAACTACAAAATGTGAAATACATATTATTAAACACACAGGAACACAGGTCTAAATGCAACCATCCAAAGGAAATCTGCTTCAGATGGTTCATCTAATAGATTTACCTTTGGCAAAGGTGTGTATGTTTATGATATGGCCGACCTATTTTTCATTTGGATTTCGTGTGGATGATAAATCTAGAACATCTCACATAAATGTAGGTGTCATGAATTAGGTACCATAATTCTTAATAACAAGTCCCATAAAACAAACCTGAATCTAAATTGGGAATACATTTTTACACGTGTATTCATGCCATCATGCCAATTTTAGTCACAAGTAATCATCATCATCATCATAATTTTAACACAAGTCGTGAATAATATATTGTTTGTTTTTCCACTATGCTAATTTTGAATGTAATATATATAAATATTTATTAACATTAAATTTATTCACTGCATCGATTAATACATATTATTACTTAATCTATTAAAGAATTAATAAAACTTCAAGTACTGTAATTAATAAATACATAACATCATACAAATCATGTAAGTAAGCTTACAAATTGAGACACAAAAAATTGAACATTGAAAACAGGTATACATGGTTTAGTTATAAATAATTAAAGATGTACATTTGAAGGACATTTAAAAACGCTGACAATGTTTTCAATTAGATGCACAAACTAATATTTGGATAGTGTTTCAAAGTATATTTAAAAATCGATTGTTTTAATAATGCTAAGTTAAAGGTTTCCTTGAAGTAAGATGGTACATACTTTACACACACGCAAAGTCTATCACCAGTTTCTAGTTACACATATATCACATATTCCTCATAAAAACCAACCAGTCTTTGTACGAGCTGTTGAACAGTCGTCGTTGTCGTTTATGATGTAAACTCATATTGTAGCCTTCAGTCTAGGAAAGCACAGCAGTAGTATTCATAATCTTCATGTCTACAAATGCCGAATTTCATTTGCTACATGTTCCAAATTGTAATAGGTATTTTTGACAGCTTCCCAGTACGTACAGAGATTATAGGGTAGTCCATGTCGTTTGGCAAAAGCTTTCACTTTGTCCCTACACAACTTGTTCTTATACTCTGGCATTGTGGGAAACAAATGATGCTCAATTTGGTAGTTCAAGTGTCCAGTCCACCAGTCAACCCACCAAGAAGATCGAATGTTGGTGGTGTGGTAGAAGGCATACTCAGCCCAGTGCAGCTTCTTTCCTTCTTCTACAACGGGGAGATGTGTGTGAGAAAGAACGAGATTTCCAAGAACGTAAATAGATCCAAACCATGTAATGAGCATCCAGTCTGTAAACCCTATCACGGGTACCAGTGAGTAATGACACAACATGCAGAACAGGTCAAACCAACATTTATTATCGATGACATATCTTAGATGATGGTTCAATTTCCAGGTTAAGGTCACAATCAACGTATCACAAAATACGAATAACAAGTGCTGAAAATGGAAAGTTATTATTACATTAGTTACATAAACATATAAATTTGATGTGTTATATGGTATAGTATGAAAGAGTTTTCTTTGTGCAAAAGTACTTGGTAATGAAGCCAAAATTTATTCGCTTTCTTAGGATCCCGAACAACTTTCTTGTTAAATGCAAGCAAGGGCATTGTCTTCAGATCTGCATCTTTCGTCTCATGCTGTGGCATTGCGTGATGCTCAGAATGAGTTGAGTTCCAGCTACTTGCCGACAATCCAAACACAAATCCTAACATCATATAAAAGGACAGTTAGGAAACACCGTACGAGCCAGTGACTTTCAAAAATGATTAAATTGTAATTAAGTACACTACTTTATTTTTTTATTACCAAAACTAAAAATCTGAACAATCCGATCGATTTTTGGATTTCCTGTAAATGAGTTATGTCCTCCTTCATGTCCCAACCAAAGATATTGACCTCCTGCCAATGTCATTAGAAACACGCTCAAACCTCTCCAAATGAGAGACCTGTGTCCTAAATAATATGACATGGCAAGTCCACAAACAAACATAACCAGGCTTTGCAATACACGAACGAGAAAGCGGTTAGGATTTGGATCCATGAGTCCTTCAGCTTGGAGTTCCGCTGACATTGCTAGAAAATCCTTGGTTAGCACATCGTGCCGTTCCTTTGTTTCGGGATCTAAGCCAACTATATAATATAATAAAAATAAGTTTATACATATAGCATATCGGATGCTAAAAACATATTCGTTCATAATCCAAAAACTAATATACATATATAGCCTTTGTGTAGTGACTTTGATACTAATTCCGATAAAATCTTATATAATATATGTATCCTTTTTTAATATATGATGAATTTGTGTGCATACATCCGTTTAAAATATTACTAGTAACGGGAAGAGGTTATGATAAATATTACATGTACTTATAATATTCGTTGTAAACTTACTTTCTTCAACTGTTGCGGGGCGCTTAGGTAGTCCCTTCATTCGTGCCAAAACCGTTTTTATTGAGCGGTAATGAAACTGTTGAATCGGAATTGTGGCATCCTCTCCATTCTCATACAGTTCAATTATGTTTCCACCAGGATGTCGTTTGATAAACTCTGTCACATCGTAAAAGTATCCTTCGTATAGAATCTCCAACTTTTTATCACCACTTTTCCCCGCACCACTATCACTTCCATGCTCATAAACTGTCGGCGTATTTCGTTTTCGTAGAAGAGACTCTTCGAAATTTGAGTCGGAAGCACCCATGAGCTCCAGATTTGGCACGCTACACGAGCCTTCATCTAAATCTTTAGGACTTGGACTCATTTTGAGACTTCAATAGAAGTTGGAGAAGGGACACTATAAAATGGTCATTTATCTAATTACAGCACACACAAAAGAAGTGAGCATATCACTTGCCTACCGCGAAACACTAAATGAGTTGTCACAAAACTTTCCCTGGTGTATATATATATTATGTATGTAGCCCCCAGTCCAGAAGAACCAGCCAAAAGTATTTTGCACTTCGCCAAGATGCTCTCAGCACGATCCTCTAGGACAATTGTTGCTTCATGTGTGCATTTGTTTGTTCTACTAATCAGCTAATCATGACATTCAACAATGTCAATAGCAGTAGAGCAAGTGAATGGTTGACTAACTCAACACAGGCTAAAAAAAATGTGTACAACCAATGTAGTTCACCTCATTTAACACTGGCGAGTCACAAAAATAAAATGTGATTCTGACTCCAATAATCCTTCGTCAGCGTCTATGACAGTGGGCTGCTGTTATATAACTATTTACCCATTTCGCCAACGATGTGAAACGAAACAGTGGGTTAGAAGGATGAATCACCACAATACTCTACTTACCTAACTGTTCCTCATGTGCATTAAGATAGTCTTAGGAGTAGCAATGTTGAAATGTAAGTTTGTTGCAACGCTAAATAGATTGTCAGATATAATTATTATATCTAATCATATTGGCGTCGTACCTATAACCAATGTTACATACATTGATGCATCAACGCCAGCGTTTCTTTACATATAAAAATGTGCGTTTTAATTGTTGAGCTCGCCGGTTTCTGTAACTTGTATAGTGTTAGGTTGTACGTAACTTTTGTAGCATTTATACAGTCGCTTCACTCTCAGCAAAGCATAACGTAACACTCCTTAGGAATCATAATATGTTACACCGGCTAGTGTTAAATAAACTATTGCTATTGTTTGTTCGAGAATGAGAAATGATGCAATATACATATTTACAGATATGAGTAAGGTTGGGAAGCACCATTTATCACCAGTTGTCTTCCAAAAATCAAAAATAAAATAAAGATCATCGACTTGAAAATGCAGTAAAGTCAGAGTACTTAAACTTCAATTTTGATTTGGCTCATTGATGCAAATTTATTGTTCAAACAGAATGACTTTTGGCAGTATAGCAATCTTTCTATTAGCAATCACGAGCACGCTATCAAGAGTCATCTCTTTAAATTGACAGCTCCACTATTGACTATTGTTAGTAAAAGTTTGGCTTGTTCCGCTGTTCAGACAAGTATGTGGTTGAACTGGTATTTAATTTGCTTTAGATCACTTAGTTTGTATCCAATGGAAAGGTCAGTAATACAAAAGTACTCTCAATTTGCAAAAGGCATGTGTTTCACGACGGTTAAATACAAATTTTACGCTACGTAGACATGGAATATAAAGTGACCTTCTGCTTGGTGCATGTTTAATTACATCTTACCGTTTGTCACTATATTAAATTTCTGATCAACGTGGGTCAGCGCAGTAGGTATGTATATGTAGTCTAGTTTATGTACCTAAGTATTTATTATAGGTATGTAACTAACCGTGACGTTAACTCAGACGTGAGAGGAGAGATAAATGCAGGACTTTGGAATATTGGACTGCTTATTGAACCACTAATATTTTGACTTATCTGACAATCTTTAAGTAAATATACATTATTCACTCTGCTTATTAAACGACACGTTTCAGGTTTCACGTTTCAGGGAACAGTCCTACTGTCCAACTAGATAAAAAAAATTGGCAGGCATCCCTTAAAGATTTCCTTTGTGTGTATCCAGTTTCTTTGCTTTGAGTAATTTTGGCATTTGTTGGTGTTTTATCATTAGCTTAATTTTAGGTGACTAATTTTATGCATTGTTTAATCATAATATGTGTGTCTTCTGTCTGTTTACGCAAAACATCGGGCAGGTATACCTAGTAAGTACCTAGGGAAAAAACCAAAGATTCAAGTATTTATAGAATGTGGTTTTAGTTATGTGACTTGTTGTGTAACAAGTTGAAGGTCTTTCACTGATCACAAAAAATGCAAATGAATGCTGACCTATTAGTTAGGTTGTATACTAAATACCCATCGGATTCATTAGGTGCGGAAACTTAAATATGTCGATTTATGCTAATAGTCAATACCATTGCAAACACTACAGTAAATAGATTAAAGTAAAGAAAGCATAGTTCATATACATTAATGAGTGCTACAAATAGGCCCTTTGGTATATTATTTAACAATACTAAAACTTACAAACATTTTATCGCTTCAAGAGTAAGATATAGCAATGTAGCATTGTATAATTTTATATGAAGGAAACAATTATATGACTGTTATCACGGGGAGTCAGTTATCTTTTACAAACTAAGAATTAACCAATTAAAGGTTCTTTGCACAAACTATTATTTTTATTATACTTGAGTACTTCACGTATCATGTGTAACTAGATATTAGTGAAATTATCTGTACATTCATCCACTTCCCTTTGTTAGATGTGATTCTACTAACTTTACTACTGTGAACGTGATATATTTAGACACATGTTCATAATATGAAGTGCTCAGTAGTAGTACTGGTTTATATTATCCTTAACGCTAGCCAATAAAGAATGTTCCTTCAGCCCTTCATCTCTACAATATCCATTTCAACACTGACTGGTATGCCAAATATGTTTTGTTTATGATGTTCTAATGACTTATTTAACTTCCAAACCAAACTTACAATTAACTTACCATTCTAGTTCATGAATTGGGAGGGGATAACTTGGATACGCTATAGAAGAGACAGTAAAATGCGAGGCCCACATATAAACATAACATTTAACAGCCTCGTTAAAATGATGAATTCTGATGAATGCCCATAAAATACATGTTTAAGATTATGAACTCCACGAACTTTTTTATAAATATAATTCCGTGGTTGCTGGACAAAATAATGATATTTTACGATAATATTTTAACCAAACTTTATTCATACTTTTTGTTGCCGACTTTTCAGCCAAATACTTCGATAACGGTGAGAGCTAATGCACCAAAGATGACAACGGATGCCCTGACTGAGCTAAACTTAGATAACCTTTAGAAATGACACAATTGACAATTTCAGAACACCATTAATACTGACAAGACACAGTTACTTTATTAACGACACAAAACAACCATTCCACATGCCAGCGTATAATCAATTATTTAAACTGATAACAAATATAATCAGTAATAATATATAGAAGACCACAATTGACTGACTGACGAGAAAACAATCTCCCACTCGCCTCAGCCTCTTAGAGAATAATGAAAAATATTCCTTCTCTCCTGCATGCCTCAACTCTCAATTAATACGTTTTTACATCAAATACACAAGAGCATGCAGGAAGAGCAAGGTACAAAAGGAAATATATTTATAAGCACCACATATTTCCTACACTCTATGCTTTCTCAGCAACATACTTCCCCCCAAGTTCCGAAACAGGGGAGGAACTTCTCTCTTGGACATCCAAAACCGCTAGCTTGACCACAGGTCTTCGGTAAATCCCAGTCACCGTCTTGACTTCAGCAACTCGAGCTATCCCATCCTTGCCAGGAAACGTAGCAACAACTTTCCCCAAGGGCCAGGAACTCCTCGGTTGTCCAGGGTCCGTCACCAGCACGATGTCTCCAACTTTCACTTCCGGTTGTCCAGTTCTCCACTTTGAACGCCGCTGCAGAGTAGGTAGATACTCCCTCATCCATCGCTTCCAAAATTGATCAGCAATGAACTGAGTTTGTCTCCACTCCTTCCTTGTCAGCATATCAGCGTTCACGAACACTCCAGGCGGCTGCAGATGACTGGACGTTCCAATCAGGAAATGAAAAGGTGTCAAAGATTCTTTGTCTTCAGGGTCGATGGAAACATCAGTCAAGGGCCTTGAATTGACTACTGCTGCAGCTTCGGCAAATATAGTCTGTAGCACTTCATCACGAGGCGTTTTGGTTGTCGCTGAAAGTGCACTCTTCATGGCTACTTTCACGCTCCTCACAAGCCTCTCCCATGTGCCACCCATGTGTGGTGATAGTGGTGGGATAAAATGCCACTCAATTCCCGCAGTAGACAGATTCCCTTGAAGATGATCTTGATCCAAATCCTGAAGGGCTTTCTTCAATTCATTATCTGCTCCGTGCAGATTTGTCCCATTATCTGAATAAATTATTTTTGGCTGTCCTCGTACACTGGAGAAACGACGGATAGCCATGATGCATGAATCCGTGCTCAAGCTGTGAGCAATCTCCAAGTGGACAGCTCTCACGTTCAAACAAGTGAATAAAACGCCATAGCGTTTCTCGTGTCTTCTTCCTACTAGCACTTCCATGGGACCAAAGTAGTCCATTCCAGTTATTGTGAAGGCACGTGGTGGTCTCTCCATACGAAAGGCTGGTAGTGGTGCCATTAAGGGACTTCTTGGCATGACACGGCGTTCTTTACAGATTCTGCAGTCATTCCAGGATCGTTTTACAGCCGTCTTTAAATTCAAAATGCAAAATCTATGCCTCAGCTCGTTTGCAACTGTTTCTCGTCCTTGATGACTACACCAAACGTGCATCCTCATAATCAATAATTTTGTGAAAGGATGATTCGGATCCATGATGATAGGGGGTTGTGAGTACGCTGCTGTCCTACTGCTCATTCTGATGATTCCAGCTTCATCGATGAATGGGGATAAATGAGCAATCTTGCTTCCCTTCTTCAATGGCTTCTTCAATGCTAACAAATTTAGCTCCTCACCGAATGATTCATTTTGCATTTTCTGACACAGCAACAACTCAGCATTCTTCAACTCATCCATGGACAGTTCTGGTAATAGGACTTTCGCTTCCTGGGTTACAGCAGACTTGAAGTTTCTGACAGCTCTCAAAATCCATGCTGTAGTACGTAAGTACCTCATAAATGATGAGTATTTACTTCCGTGAGGAATGACATCCATGGTAGATTCAAAGGCGGTGGCGAACAGCTCCTGCTTCATCTCAAGCTCCGCTTCTTCTATCTTCACGGCTCGTTCCACAGGCCATTCGGCTTCAGACAACTTCAAAAATCCAGGTCCAGTCCACCAACGGTTTCCAGAACTGAAGTCTGACTTTCCGCTTCTCGTTGCATCATCCGCAACATTCTGCTTTGTTGGAATCCATTTCCAACTAGGCACATCGGTAAGCTCGTGAACCTCTCCTACTCTGTTGGACACGTACTGGTGAAAACGTTTATCTTCAGAGCGTATCCATGCAAGGACAGTACGCGAGTCAGTCCAGTAGATCACACGGCTTATCTTCAATTCCAATTCACTAATGATGAATGTCCCTAATCTCGCTGCAATTAGAGAGGCTTGGAGCTCCAATCTGGGAACGGATACTGGTTTAAGTGGAGCTACACGTACTTTTGACATCACAAAAGACACTTCAACATGATCATCTTTCTGGACCCTCATATAAGCAACTGCTGCGTAGGCTGATTCACTGGCGTCAGCAAAAACGTGAAGTTGTAGATCGTCAGCTTTACTGGCCACATATGAATAGCATCGAGGGATTCTGACATCCACAATCCGGGGTAGATCTTCTATCCACTTCTTCCATATTTGGAATAGCTCAGTCCCAAGTTCATCATCCCATCCAATCTTGCGTGTGTATTTCTCCATCAACTTAAGAGCCTGCTCATCCTCTTTATTACGGGGCTTACTGCTTCGATCTTGGATCCCAATGCTGTCCAATTTGAAGGATTCCTTCACCAACTGCTGCACTTCCTCATCATCTTCACGACAAACAAATGACAAATTGCAATTTGTCTGACTTCGAAACTTGTTTGTAGGGCCGTGCAGCACCCATCCTAATCTAGTCCTGGTAGCAATCGGGGCATTTGGAGGCCCTTCCACAACTTCTCTAGCTACGGTAAGATGTATGTTGTCTTGCCCGATCAACAGCTGAGGTTGTACATTGTCAACATTCATCAATGTTGAACATCCTTCCAAGTGCTTCCACCGTTGCTTTACATTCTTGATGTTGACTGCGTGGGTTGGTAAATTCAAATTTTCAATCGTTCTTACATCCTTCAGAAGGTACCGCTTCCCCCCGTCATGAGCACTAATTCGGAAGGTAACACGACGTGACTTCATATCCTTTTGACATTGAGCATCAGTCCATCGTAGAGTCAAGGGGTCCGTTTGACCTTTCAATCCCATCTTGTCAGCTAATGCTGTTGATATCATGCTCACTGTTGATCCTTCATCAAATAGCGCATGAGTACTGATGACTCCGCTTGGGCTGAACAACTTAACAGGCAAAACTCTCAGCAAAACAGATTTCACATGACGGGGTTGACTCACATGAGTATTGATGTCCGGCTCAGAATCTTCTTCGTTGTCAGCGTCATCATCATTGTGTTCCTTCTCTTCTTTTTTATCATCAGTAACTTTAGGAGGCTTCTTTTTCTTATTATTTTCTTCTTTATCCTTGGATGGTGGGTGCAGTAGGCTGCTATGCTTCTTGTCGCATCCATCCACTCCACAGGCATTCTTCCTCCTACAGTTAACTGTCATATGGCCTCGGTTGAGACAGCAATAGCAAACTTTCTTCTGTTTTGCCATATCCCACCTTTTCTTCACACTGGCCTTGAGGAACTTTGGACACTGGAATGATTTGTGTTCAGTAGAATCACAAAACGCACACCCTCCTTTCTTCCACTCATCTTGACTTGTGAGTACAGTTTCTCGCTTGCCCCTTCCATCTTCTTTTTTTCCATCCGTCAATTTGAATTTGGGGGTTGACACAGCACTGACCGCCTCTGCAATCTCCTCAATGAAATGGCACAGGTCCAAAAGGGACACGGCAGCTTTCTTGCAGGCAATCTTTCCCCAATCCAACTTCAGGTGGGCTGGAAGCTTCTCCACAAGCTCATTCATCAAGTGAGGATTTTGTAGGTGCTCCGTCGCCTTCAAAGTTTCAACTGTTGTCACCAAATTGGAAATAGCATTTGAATAGTCAATTAGTGAGACTATACTATCCTCCTTCGGTGCTGGAACCTTCTTTGCGGTGGCTATTAGCGCTTCAATGACAAAGCGAGGTCTCCCAAACCGTTGCTCGAGCTTCTCAACTACTTTTTCAGCGTTGTCAGGAACAATCATCAGTCCTTGAACTGCTTTCCTAGCATCACCACGAAGGCTTTTCTCCAGTCGCTGCATATTTTGAGCACTGCTAAATCCACAATCTTCAGTCGACCTTTTGTACTGATTATGGAATATAGGCCACTCCAATGGGTTACCATTAAAGACTGGTAACTTGCTATCGTTGCTCTGTCGTGCAATGAAGCGTTCTGAAACCCGATTTTGACTCGACACCGCACTGATTATAGCTCTTGCTAATGTATCAATACTGTTCCGCTCTGCTTCGACTGGCTCTGATGAAACTTGTAGAGAAGATAGTGGTGGAACCATATTTTTCATCCTGTTGACTGTCGGCACTGTTTGAACAGCTTCGGTATGAGGTCCCAAGGTACGGGCTTCATTCATTCTTGGTTTTGGTGTTGGTATATAATTTTGAGTGTTACGTTCAACACGTTTGATACGACTCAAATCCAACTCTGATTGTTTCAGGGTTCTCATCCATTGATTGACGTCATCATCATTATGGGTTGACCTGATTTCACCATCCTCCAGTTCATCTGAATCGTATTCACCCTCCTCCAACATCTTTATCTGCATGTCCGTCCTCTGGCGATACAGCTGCAGCTGCTCCATTTTAGTCTCGTTCTCAGCAATCCTAAATGACAGGTTCTGCAACTCCAGTTCACGGCGTCGTCTATCAGCAGTACTTGATGTTGTTGAACGTGCATCATCATCAACACGTCGGATCCTTGCATCTGGAGGTAAGGTAACTGAGGCTCGTTCCATCGTCAGTGTCTCATTCATGAATGGGTTAGTTGACGACAAAGGAACAGTCACTATTTCCCTTCTTTGGGTTGGTTGACGTACACCTCCCATCACTGGATTTCCATAAAATTGAGGTGGTACTCCAAAGTTTGTTCTAATGCTCCTCCTTGGGGGTACAGGTGGAGCCGACACACTTTGTCTTTCCATAGGTCTTCTTACAACTGGATTCTGATCATCGAACGCCAAATCCAAAGGTTGTCTGTTGGAGTCCATTATCCTGATGCTTCTCGAACTCGATCTCGAACGGTATTCCAGAGCGCTGAACGATCCGGCTCGAAGGACCAACTATGTTGCCGACTTTTCAGCCAAATACTTCGATAACGGTGAGAGCTAATGCACCAAAGATGACAACGGATGCCCTGACTGAGCTAAACTTAGATAACCTTTAGAAATGACACAATTGACAATTTCAGAACACCATTAATACTGACAAGACACAGTTACTTTATTAACGACACAAAACAACCATTCCACATGCCAGCGTATAATCAATTATTTAAACTGATAACAAATATAATCAGTAATAATATATAGAAGACCACAATTGACTGACTGACGAGAAAACAATCTCCCACTCGCCTCAGCCTCTTAGAGAATAATGAAAAATATTCCTTCTCTCCTGCATGCCTCAACTCTCAATTAATACGTTTTTACATCAAATACACAAGAGCATGCAGGAAGAGCAAGGTACAAAAGGAAATATATTTATAAGCACCACATATTTCCTACACTCTATGCTTTCTCAGCAACACTTTTCGTAATCAAAAACTTTACAAATGAAACCATGTTCCTTTAACTAAGATAAAGATGTTTGTTCAACAGAACTATATATCAATTAATAATTATTATTATCATTGCAAATCGTACATACTGTCAATTCTATATATGTTACATCATCAACTACTACGTCTTATTATGGTTAACATTTCTCTCTTTGTCTTATAAATTTGGTAGCTACAAAGTACTTCTGGTTCTGGTCAATTTTTGTTGCGTTGAAAAACTTTACTATATACCTGGCGAATTTATATAGACTTGTCTCAATACTTACATATTATTAGTATTCATATAAAACTTCATAAACTTTCGATCTTCATATTTCTGTATTATTTAGTGCACACCCTTTGTAGAAAAGTATTCCACTGATAACTGGAAAGAAATACAATTTACTATAAACTAGCATTACATTTTGATGTACGGATAAATAATGAATTTTAGCATGCAGTTTATTTCGAAATTTATGCTTGCTTAATTATAACTATTCAGACGGACATTATGGCACAAGAAGGGAAAAGTCATAAAATGGTAAAAATTTAACTCTAGGGCCAGCCCATACGTACGTACATCTCTACTCCATCCCACAATCAATCACTATCGTTCTAATCTGGTTGCATTCAACTTAAAATCATAATTAATTTATGGGTGATAAATTTATAAATTGCTGCAATTAAGAGAAAAGTCATTAATTTGTATATTGCCTAAATTATTTAATTTTCTCAAACCAGCAGAAAATCTATTTCCGTAATCCGATTTTAGTATCCCACACATAAGTCCTCTTTCTACAACGCTTTTAACTGACTAGTAGTAAAATGAAGTTTCAAAAAATATGAAAGGGTTGGGCAGGGAATAGCCGGAATAGCTCGATCGTCAATCGTATTTTAATGAACTTCATTTGTGTTTTAGGATTTGTATTTGATGCAAAAAGTTCTACAGATGAATACCTTGTTAGTGCACCAAAATCAAAGCACAATACCACCCTAATCGGCAATAGAGTTAAAATTAATTTGTGTTTCTGTGCCTTTGCTGGATTCTAAAACAACTAAAACTTGCGTATGATTGTTATCATGAGATGTGAACAAAGTAAAAGTGTTGTAATAAAATGTGATGAGTATATATCATTTATAGAAACCATTCTATTCAGTTTTTCAACACAAACTTGAAGGTCCTATATATTATTTCTAAGGTAAAACTGAGTCTGGTATTTTGTGATTCATTAAACCACATTTTAATAGAAAGGATAACTATTCCTGTGCGTGTACACATAAGCCTTGTTCAGATCCTTGACGAAAGCGCAAACCACTTTTTCCGAAAGTAGCCTGAATATAAGTTTTGTTGACCACAAAGACAATGCCACATAGTTTACTCCGAATTTGGCAAAAGTTTGAGCTAAAATGAAAAATTCAATTCCGACCGACGACTTGATGAATGCCAAGGAAGAACACCATACTTTACATCGCCTTCTTGCATCCTCTGTTCCATTCTGAAAAAGAATTAAAATAAAAATGGTACTTAATTTTCTTTTTTCACAAGTTTTATAGTTTGTTTGCTTCATTTTTTATATACATTTATGATATATTATGTACCTGACAAGCTCCAAACAACAAAATGATTGCCATGATAAGCTGCAACGTGTAGATGAAAAATATTGCGATCCAGATGAAGATGTAATACCTTTGAACTGTCAAAAGTACGTCTCAATTAGCATTAAGATATATCAATATTGAAAAGGAATTTTATAGCATGAAATAAATTATACATACGTTCATCAGTAAAATAGTAAAACGGCTGTGGATCCGTTATTATTCCATATTTGAAAAATAAACCGGTGGTCATATCTCCGTCCTTTCCCTCATAGAATGCGAGCCGGAGTAAATAAAATCCGAGTAGAAACGTTGAAAAGAGCTAAAGGGATCAAAAATTACATATTGTATGAACAAAGTATTCATTATGGAATAGACTCTGAAAAAACAATAGTGAATCTAATTTACTTACAATGTCAAGAACTGCAATAATCCGAACGGCCGTTCGACACCGGTACGGATTATAGCCCTCATCATTCCCCATTTGGGAGATCTCTTGACCTCCGTAAGCCTCTAAGTACGCCAGAGTTGTGCGGCTTTACGGTTACGACTGTTCTTCAAGAATTAATTTCTGTTCAGTCGTCGTCTACGTGTTGGAAGCACAGAGGAACACAAATTGTTGCTATTTGTGGTTCCGTGTAGTACTATGTATATTTAATACATCTCTTACTATCAATTTGGAAGTTGTAGTTGAATTAGAATCGTTTAAAAAATATAACTAATAATAATATGTTGTTGCGAAAGTAGCCTAGCCCAGATTTGTACATTAGGAGAGTGTCTGTCTCATCTGGAATCATTGGCCTTTCGTTCCTATTTATGCATACAAAGTGCCAAGTGCCAGTGCTCCAGTTATTGAACACATCTTACGCACATAGCACTGAGTGTGTGATGTGATATGTATACACTTGTAAGTTAACGGGCTGTTGTTCCCTTTCTCTGCCTACCCGGATGCAGCCGACGACACGGGTTGTTTCCCTCTTTGTATACTTGTGTATATGATGCGCTGGACTTTTTTAGTTGCTGAACTCATGACTTTTCTCACAAAGACGTAGTAATAGATATGCAATATAAGTACTTAATTGAATATTTGGTTATTGGTTGCAAACAGGGAAAACACATGAGGAATGCAAAATAAATACAATTTCACTGTTCTTTGCCCCTCTTGGCCAATCAAACATGTACACTGAGAGGGAGTCGTAGGTTTGTAGGTTAAGGCTCATTAAGCTCATTATTACCATGCTGCACAACATATTTCACATGATTTCTTCCATTATCGATTTGTCTTTGGGAAGCATCATTATTGGAATTGGAACAAATTTGGACAGAAAATGTGTTTAGTTCCGTCTGAGAAACTTCTGAAGGAATAATAAAATGATTTTGCAAACTGTTCATGTACTGGAGAACGGATTTTTCAGCAACAAATCGAAATAAAGCATTGACTAGCCCACAACAAATCCACAAGTATTGGCTTCCATTTCCTCCTATTAGCATAACGAGAAAAAAACATTCCATAGGAAAGAGCCAGTCCAGCAAAAATCTTGAAAAGTATCTCCACGCTTTACATTTCTGAATCGTTCTTGACATACAATTCAGGTCCTACATATGGTATCAACGTTGTTTACAATAAAAGTTTTATAGTTGAACAAAACTCATCGGAAGTAGAAAGTTTACTTTTGGCTCTTTTATGAAAATAATAACTTACGTCTTTGTCCATACTAGTTGCTGCGCTGACCAAGCATACTGCCGTTCCAAACTGGCTTGTGTGGAGTACGTATACAGCTATCCATAATGTAATACTAGGAGTATCTATGCGGAGAAAATATATATTATGGGCCATATAAATCAAAATTATTGCTCTTTAACAACACAAAGAATATATAGCATTTTTTATAAACTTACAATTGTAGAACCAAGAAATAAGCCCGTTGGTCACGATAAGACAAAAAGCTAAAATCTATTTTTATTTCAGAGTTTAAAAAACCACTAAAATTTCTATCTTGAATCTTAAGAAACTTATAAATTGACTCTATGAATATTTTGGTTTATTCTTACCATATCTAAAATTCCTATTATGAATGCCTCTCTGCGGCAAGAACCTAAAACGTCCTCATAATCACTGTCCATTATTATTGTTAGGAAAACTCTTTGTGGGATCAATTTTAAATGAGATAAATTGTTTCTACTACGTAGTAACAAAAATGGGTTCTATGAATTTTTAAGTTTTATGAAATGGATTCTGTGGGACCACCACTACCTACGCTGTAAATCTATGTGCAAGTGTTCGCCTCCAGATTTCATGTGTTGCATTGCAGAGTTTGGTGAGCAAGTGCCATGCATTTTAATTACATACTTCAATATAGATAAAGGTAACATATTTAATATCTTTTGATACAACGCGATCAACAGTCTTTCTCAAGTTCAATACTCAAAGGAGTAATATGCATCATCCATATTTTGCAAGGCTATACAGGGTTGTTGCTGTTGCACGTGGTTCCTACCAAACATTTTCCATTTTTATACAGCCAGCCCATAATATTATTTGTTGTTATAAACACTTTGTGACATGTTCAGAAAGTTAGATTGGGTGCAATAAAAAAATAATTTCCCTTCAGGTAAAACCTGTTCTCAAGAATTTTTTTTGTATGCACTATAAATGAATGCATTATACAAGTTTTCTTGTCTCAAAGCATATATATACATACATGCATGCATAATATTTTCGAGATCAATAGTTTCAGAGAAACAGGTACATGTTCAACAAAATCCAATCCCAGGACAAACAACAAACGCACTACTTAATTTTTACTTTCATGAACGAACTATTGTTGTTATTGCAATTGGCAAAATGGTACGTGTAATTCTAATGCATGGGGTTGGCTTGTGACGGAATTGCATCCAGAATTTTAATTTTTATCCCCAACAGCAGCAGCAGGAGATTCCAATCCAGTCGGCAACGTACTTTCTTTGCCATCATCATGTTCAATTCATTCTCCAATTCAATCCCCTCTAAACAAGTGAGTCGTATACTTTCAAAGCTGTAAATAATGCTTCTTAGAAATCCCTTGCGTGGTGGCTCTCCTACAATGTGTAATCGATCATATTGACCACCACGAACCAAAGCTATTGTTATTTATTTACGAAACAAAAATTACATCTTCCACCCGATTTCCGACCAACATTTCATTCCCATTCGTAAAAAACTGAAAGCATGTACCCGATGGGATGAATGGGGCTGCTTAAATATAGGTCTTTGAAAAACATCAAAGACTCTCATATAGGACCCCAACTCCAAAACACAGTACAGTTTCATTACGATGAACAATCCTCCACATAAGTGTTGCTGACGCCATCGTCTCAAACTATTTTCAGTTATGTTGAATTTTTACTCTCCTATGAGCAAATTTGGTATGTATCTGAAGAGATTTTGGGGCTCGGCTTTCGCTTTTATGTAGTCTAAAGAGAAGTCAAAAACGAAATGGTGAAACATAGAAAAAGGGAAAAAAACAGTCTTAGCATGGGAATGCGATATCATTACATTACAGCTCAAGTAAGTCCATGAGATTACAAAGTATGTACATACATACGAGTTAAGCAACCAAACCAGCATCAAAACCGCTCTCTCAACTCAACTCCACTCTCGCTCTCGTAGTATAATTTTCAGTACATACTATTTACCAGCTGCATGAATAAAAACTGCATGCTGTGTGTTTGGATGGACTTTTCTCAACTTGGCTCTTGGTTTGGTTTTGGTACATTACATGAACATGTACTTACGCACGCATACTATAGCACGAAACCAAAACATAGCTACATTGCATCGGTCGGATAAACCTCGATATAAACTTTTTTTTTTCTTCTTCTTCTGTCATACATTCCTTGTTTCTACTACTAGTGTGAATGTTTGGTATTATATTTTAGAATGGCTAGTCCTAGTATTGTTATTAGTTTAGTAAAGAGCAAACTATATGCCTCTCCTATATTGCACAGCTCCACTGAGTATTGGCGTTGCTTTGCTCATTTTGCTTGTGCTATCACATCACAGTATTACTATTATTGATACTATGTAGTAATAGGGAAAAAATGTATATATGCATACATGCATTCATTTTATTTGTGCTATATGGAATGGCAAAAGTGATCTGATGTGTGGCTGTGTGTGTGGAAGTCTAGCAGGGATTATATGGCGACCACCGTTTAATAATGCAGACAGAGTCCACCACCACTACCTAAAGTAGTTAAAAGTTTCCGCTAATACTTTTTTACTACTCAACAGACTTCTCCTCATTTAATGTAAAGCTTGGAGTAGTTTAAGAAAATACAGAGAAGGTGGTCTGGCCTGTGTGTTGTTGTTGTTGTTTGCTCTTTTTTCGCTATATTTTTTTTAAAGCTAATGTGCAATACCAAACCAACCAAATCCCAATATAGCACGCTCAATATATAACGTTTTCTTTGAATGTAATCTACGTAATGTTTATATGGGGAGACATTGTTTGCTAAAAAGTTATGGATATTATAGAGTCGTGTGCTATATGCATGCATGTTGTCAATATCGTCCACTCCACAGTGATACCTAATACTAATGCTTGAGAAATGAGTGTTATTCCTACGATACGTTAGAGAAAAACAGACAAGACCAGAAAAAAAACTACCGCATGCATGGCCTAATTTTTACAAAACTCCACTTTGGAACTGCCAGAGAGAAGACGCATGTTATGATGGTGTACATACATTTGTTGTGTTTTAAAGTGAAATCACCTCAAATCTAGACCTTCCTACTGTTGACTGTGTTATAAAAAAAAGTAGCAAATTACCATCATGCTGATGATGATCACGATGATGATGATGATGGTTTTGGTATGGTATGACGGGACACTTCACAGTTTGGAAAGGAAATGCTTCTGTTGAGCATGCTGCTGCTGTTGGTGATAACAACCAAATGTTCTCAACGAAATACCAGTGGTGCTGTTTCAAACTCATGACTGTTTCCAAAAAGTATCAGTAAACAGAGGAGTGGTTAAAGCTCATTATCTGGAGTTGTGTTATAAACACACACACATACATACACAATCCTTATTTTTATGTTAGCGGAAAATGAAAGTTTATTTTCAAAATCATCGTAAAACTAAATCTGTTCAGTGTTTGAAAACTTGCTGCCTGTAAGAACAAGATACATTCAACATTTGTTTGGGATATCGCAGAATCCTGTCTTCTTGCGAAACGGAAACGGTGTAATAATTTCAAGGGATTACGGGAACAGAATATTGGCATTTCCAACATTTTTTCGGAAGCTAAATTTAGGAACGTGAAATTTAGTGTTGAATGTGAAATTGCAAATTTGCAAAAAAAAGTGGTAGCCAAATTTCCAATGTATGTACCATAAATTGTTTATACAATAATATTTCTCTCTGTAAAATGATGTAAAGGATTGGGAATTCCATTCATATGTGAAATGTAAAGAGACCAAGCAACTCATGAATGGTTGGTAGTAGCAGCCGCATGCAACTCTACAACTTTTGGTTACACTCTCATCTCACAAATTGACAATAATCATGAACTCATGATTCAAGTGCAACCACTCTTAGGTACCTGAAACATTACTGTAGACTAATTGAAATTCATCAGTAACAAACGGTGTAGAACCTACAGAAGAATTAGTAACAGGGCGGAAGTGCAATGTCTTCTCATTTACAAGGCGGCCAGCCTCTACTTATCAATAACACCGGTGGCGTCAACGCAAATCCTAACCCGAATAAAACAAAAGCAAGAACATTTGGAGGGATCAGTTTTGAAGCGGAATCTTTACCGGAATTCAGCGAATTTGAAGACTCTGATACTGGGGATTCCCCAAAGCAAAGGTACACATATATACATGTTTTTCATTACACACACTTTTTTTTTAATATTACGCTTTTTTTGACCGATAATATAAAATAATGAAACTTTTTTTGCAACGTAACGTTGTATTATTCTTGTTGTTTCAGAGTGGAGTGAACTAACCAAATTTTAATCGTGACTCTTTTTGCGTGTGTATTGATAGTGGAGAGAAGAAATGTATGCTCCAACTAAACCACTACTTCCCTAATGGCTCCAATATAAAATCTTCACACTTCGTCCCACAGGCGACATTCAACATTTTTTTGTACTAACTCTCTTTACCCAGTTGTTTATGAATCAACTCATCAACAAGCCATAAATCAAACGCTACGTCAACGTTCCAAAATATTCCTATATTACTAGCCTAGATTAAAATCCAATGGTGCCTCTCTAGTTCTCATTATTATATGTAATGTTTGAAGATGCACCAAGGTGCATTTTTAGAAATCTGAATAGTTGAATATAGCTTATAGAGCTGTTAAAATTTAAAGGTTATCATCATCCTATTCCATACCATATCGTGTAGGTTATAAGCATTCCATTTCCAATATCTGTATCAAATCAGAATCTCAAGCAAAAGGTACTCAAATTAAGTCAAACTACTTATAAATAATAAGAGCAATAATTAAACTTTAAGATTTCAAAGCCACATTTACAAGCTACAATTTCAGTGCTTTATTTACAACAAATAAATTATTTATGATATTATTATACTTACACATATAGAACGTAATTTCTTCATAGATTTATCTCACCAGAACCACATACTACTCTCAACAATTTTGACACAGATTCCGGTAGTTATAGCTCGGTGACTAGTAAGTTATAGAGATATTCCTATTATTTTTGTCATTATAAGGCAATCTAAAGACGAGACTGAGAAACAAGAGCGAGGAGAATGAATTGAATTGAGGAGTAGTAGAATTCTTTAAAAATTATTAATTTGTAAACCGAGAATCCATATTATACGCACGTAATAAATGTATATTCCCGTCCTCACTTTGAGTGCCACTTAATTAATCTTGTTACTTGATTAAAACTCACCGAAGCTAAAAGATTTAGCACTTGGTCATTCATTCATAGACTAAAACATAGAGCCATATACATACAATTTACTATGTCATTTACAATTTTAATTGTTAATTAAAAGTCTGAAGTTAATTTAGTGCTATTAATTTGTTTGTACCACCGGTTTATATTTCGTCAATTCCAGAAAAAATTGTAACATAATAATAATACGAAGTAGATAATAGTGTACTGGATGTAGGGAATTTATGTATGATAAAAAATAGAAGCGTAATACGCAGTTGGTACAGATTCGTAAACTTGTGCTAATAATAGTTTGTCTATTAAGATTTGATTTTTTTGTGAGCGTGTTATTTTACTTACAACCATCAAAATACTTTCTGACTGGGAAGCAACAAAGTCTCATAATCTTGAGTATTTGGATATTCTTGACTTCAGGAGACCCTCCGAAGGAAAAATGGCTCCAGTCACAACAATAGAAACTGTCACCATCAGTAGACCGCTGAAGGTAAGTATGCAAATTTTAAATGACCCTATCATAAGAAATTCGCTAGTGATCAATTGCTTTTCGAGAAAGCTTATTTGCTTTAAGCTATTTCTGCAGCTTCATTTTTGCATAGGGATCAGTTTATGTCATATTTTATATGCTAGGGAGTCTAGTGAGTGAGTATCGTCTAGCTTATTATATATTCACTCTGCTTTCATATTTGCTTCATAATTTCTTTTTGCTGTGGTTGTTGAAAGTGGAACATATATAAGAGGGTGAATTAATCTACGTTATGAACTATCCATCAGACTGTCTTACGCATTGACAGCTTTCGATTTATTTTGTGTGAAGACATGCAAAGATTCATAAGCCAAAATGTGCTCTTTTAATAGACTCCGCTTTAAGTGCTTTACGTTCATCGACAGTTGGCAAATTGACAACAACAAAGAAAGAGAACGTCAAGCCATGGAGTCGGGGAAGTAGAAAGCAACCCAAGGAAGGATAGATGAATTTACATTTTAGCCTGAGTTTTGAGCTTGAGTGTAGCCTGTTAAAAGAAATATTATCAAATAATATACAGTTTTTACCCCAATTCGGCATGTTCAATTTGTACAAAACTAGGGATCCGCCCTTTTGCAAGTATAACTTATTATATCTTTCCATGCATTTTTGTAAAATGAGCGAGGTTAGGAATATGTATACTTTATTGCCAGCTAGATACATCTATATTTTTTTGCAAGGCCAACAGAATATAGGTTCAAAATGTCATACAACTAGCTTCATTTACTTACTTCATTTCTCCATCATGACTGCAAACAGAGCGCTAACATGATACTGTGATTTTGGGACGATAAAGCTTCACACATTTTACGTAATGTTACTTGGCTTTCACACGGTTGTCTGTTGGTCTTTTGAATAGACATGTAATGTATAGTACACGATACGATCTTGTACATTTTGACCGGCAGTTAGCTAGAAGCAAAGGACGTATACTACTGATAACCAACAATATCTAGTGCCAAATTAACCAATCATTCGACTTTTCGGAAATTGGTTTATTTTGGAATTTATTGATATGGCAAAGGAAATGTATCAAAAGAGTTGATAGGAGACTCGCACATTCCAACATATGCATTCATCGTTAGAACATACACATCGAACACATGCATTACTGACTGCGGCAAAGCTGCAAGAAAACAAAGCGAGTAGTCGGGTCGAAAATTATTTCAATTTTTTTTATGAATGAGAATTGATTGGGTTAGAGTGGATGTGAAATCGTTAGGATGAAAGTCGTAATAATATAATGATAATCACTTAATTTGTGCATTGGTTAGGCCCTGAGGAATGATATGATTTTAGGTTTTGTAAATGTTAACAGGCACAGAAACATCATTTTTATTATTATATAAAGTGATTTCTACGCAACACATAATAATGTACTAGGTAAGGCATGACATGAGGTAGGCATTATTATTGACCCTTTACTCGTTGATTCGCCATCACCATCCTCCAGATCGAAATTATGTATGATAATGTCAATGTATGGGTTATTGTTGTTTGCTCTTCTGTCACCATTATTCTTTGCTACTCACACACATCATACATCATAGCCTTTTGATGTTTCACTTCGTTTCGTCAGCACCGAGTGAGCCGTTCAATTCTATCTGGAACAGGAAGAGAAAAGCATGTGGAGTGGTTTTTTCTACTATTAGTTTCTGGCTGACAGGTCTAATATTTGATGGAGTTGTCGCACGTTGTCAGTAGTGGTAATATACTACTACTACTACTACTATACCTTCAGCTTCCCTTTACTTTTGCTAGGTATGTGACAGTAAAACCAGCATCAATCGTTGCCTATACCAAATTGTTGGTAAATTCCATTGATGTCTCGTCACCCTTCCCTTATACGCTCTTTAATATTGGAAAAAAGGAATGACGATGGCTACAGGAATAATGCAAAAGGTATTAAAATATATGTAAGTGTTAAGTGATGTGATAGAATAGAACATAATATATATTGCATCCTTTGGATGCTTTTCAAAAGGTTTGACTGTTTGAACTCGCTACTCACAAAGAACCTATCACGCATGTAACATAACAAATAGCAAAAAAATAATATATATTTTGAATTTTATTGGACAAGTAATGGTGAGGTCCCACACTCCTTCCAAAGTTACTTTCTGTGGGATTGAAGGTGTGGAATTGGAAGTAGTAGTAGTAGTAGATGTAGCACTTTGTGTGTGTATCATTGGGTTGACCTGGTTGAGTGCACTGAACTGAATACATTATGTAAGTGAGAAAGCGTAAAGATTCCAAAGGAGCTAGCTATTAGTCTGGAAGCGATGTACAGCTTAGGCTTAGTGTCCTAGAGAATGCGGTTTTGGCAGCATCCCTTGCATCCTTCGTCAGTTTTCGATTTCCTGTAAGCTGCCCGTTAAGACGTTGAGTGAAGCAGATTGGTGCTTTAAAGTGAAGTTGTTGGCTATTTAAATGAAGGTGGATTGGATGGATTGGGTTTCATTTTCTGGAGAATTAGGGTTGCTCCTTGGAATGTAGCTCTCTACATGCATTTGGGTGTGAAAGTGGTAATCAGGCAGAAGATGTGAAGGCTCATTCCTCTCTCAATCGTGTCTTTCTTTTTTCCCTTTTCGTGTCGTCGGCACTGTGTTGTCTTCTTACCATCAGATGTATCCGGGATTACTCTCTTCTCTTGTGTTTTCTCCTTGAGGATGAATGTCATTTGTTATATCAAGTAGGGTTTTACTACTATATATCATGCTGTACGAAAGCATGGCAAAGGTATGTCCATCAATGCCAAACATTTTGTATGTCTGACTACTAAAACCTAAGAAAGAGGGATCAGAGCGAGAGTGAGCATTATCTATAAATCCAAAATTCTTGAATAACTCTGATACTTATAATATCTTCGAATTTAGATTGACATATTCCATGTAGTTAAATGAAATTCCTTGAAGAGCAATTCACAGCGACAAGGGGGAAGTGTCTTTTTTCCTGGTTTACTAGTTCAACTGTTATCACAGGAAGTGGAAGTCAACCTGTTTATTAACAACCAAAGGGATAAACGTTGAGTGGTAAGGTGAAATCAAAATATGTATGAACGAAAAGATAGCGAGTTATGATACAAATATTTACATATTCTCATCATTCATTTGAGATCATGGGAATAATAAAGCCTCTGCTATGTGGTTGTTCCAGTAATTCCAATTCCCAATGTTTTCTTTCCAACGTGCTAAAGCACGTACGGCACGTAGCTGTCAGTTATTGTCATGAGTCCAGATTACGTTATCGTTATACGAATACGTTAATGTTGTTATGTTTGAGTCAGTTGTTTTATTTTCCAAATACCAAACTTGTTCTACTTCCGATATAAAAATACATTTAAAACAAAAGCCACCACTCTGGATGTGAGCATACTCAATGCATCCATAAATATATTCATCCATTTCATTTCTTCTCATAAAGCTATTTTGTACTTTGTAAATGTTTTGTAGTATGTGACAATCACGACAATTATGTATGTATTATTGAATTTATGAAGATCTAGCCCTCAACCTTGTCTCTAGTGGATTACGTCATTTCAAGTACTTGTCCTTGTCATGTTAATGTAAGCAATGTCCCACTCAAGTGTGCGCTAATAGAAACACTTTTTGCTCGTTATCAAGGAAAGCACGCCTGGCACAAACAAGCATATTATATCCTTAAACTTCATCGGAGGATTCAAACAAAATAATTAAATTTCAATAAGAAAGGAGCGTAGTCAAAATAATTTGTTAGTTTGAAAGTATTTTATAGTAGTATATGATAACCCTCTCATTTCCTCAGGGTATGTGTGTATGTGTACTCGTACATATGATTAGATCGTGCCGGTTCACTCTTTCAATTCTGTAAAAGGTGAAAGGGTATCGAATGTACAACACACGCAAACACAGTAAACGAACACCGTTGGAAATAATCAGTATTCTAGTCGTGAGTACTATTTGTTTGATACATTTTTATCCATTTGTATTTTGTATGACTTCTAAAGAAAAATGAGGTACGAGCAAAATAAGACGATCCAGTTGACATTTGACTCGTTTCTCGCTCTTTTGAGTAAACATTGCTGCTACTTCTGATGCTACCAGAAATGCTTCGGAATTCAGGTCGATGAGATGTAGAAAAATTCCTGTTTCTTCCTACTTACATAACACTCGGTACATAAAACGAAGTTGTAGATGATATTCCCATATTGTATTTCTCATTTCTCATCCAACCTCATCGACATTCCGTAGCTGTTACATCTTTTGGGAATCGATTTTTTCTATGAAGGCTACTTTTTCTTTATAAAGCATTAGTTCATGGGATCTCAAAAGTACGAAAGAGGAAAGATAAAATTATGCAGATGAGCATTATCACCAAGCGCATTTTATATCATTGTCATAATTTGAATGCGAAGCAAACCTAAGTTTCAAATTCATCCAGGCTTAAAGAAGGCATTGCATTGCATTATATGGTATGATCAGTGGTCATGAAACTTATTATTGTTACACATTTTACATTACTATTATCTGTCACTCGTGTACAGAAAGGGTTTCCTCCACCATAGCTTTTTTCTGCTGCCGCAAAATATATTGCTGAAAAACACGGCTGCTGCAGGCAAACTACATTCTCTGTGGTTTAGAAAAAACTAGATCTATCTGTGCTCTGTATAATTTAAGATGCAAAACCCAAGTACCAACTTTTATTTACGTTTCATGGCTTTGAGATGTGGATGCGGAGGAACAGCAGAAGCAGCAGCAACAGCAACAGCAGATGCTTAAAAGCATGGAGGAGTGATAACTTGAAAAGTTGCATTTAAAGTAGACAAGCAATATATTGTATAAACTGACTTTCATCGTCTCACCACACCGCAACAACACCATCATCAAACTCACTCTCTATATTCTCTACCCTTTTTACTTCCAACATACGGAAAGTAGTAATTTGGGAGTTTTTAAATTCTAACCTCAATGTAGTACTTGCATCGCATAAAAGCTTTAAAATTTTTGAGACCGATTGTTGAAACAAACTCTATACTTGGTCAATAGGGAAATGTGCCTTGGGCTAGTATTTCTTATGATGTAACAAGATGGTCGAGTAAGTCATGGAAGCAGATTGCACTGGTACATTGTATATAACTCATGTTTGTACATTTTATTTTTTTGGGGGTATTCTTAGTTCAAGTTGTTGATGCTGCATGCATATTCATACAAGTCTCAGCATGAACCGAGACAAGGCCATATCTTGAGTTTTAGATACCTTCTTCTCTGTGGTAATGACATTGTTACTGAGAGGAATCTCTTCATTTTCCATGAGTATTACTATTTCTTTACCTTGCTGCTTACCACTCACCAGCACCACATTTCTATACCATTCTATTCTTGCATGTAAGTTTTATCCTTAACATATAGCCTTTAAATGGACTTTGAAGCTGGATATAAGCAAAAGCGGTTCAATTTTCTAACAAAAAATATTCAAGGTACATATATATAGTGTTCGTTTGTATACAATTACATATTGTTGGTGGATATGTAGACACATATGTAAAATAATGTGTAGTTCTGCATTACATGCAGTTTCTTCAGCTCGTCATGGTCGAAAATGCAATGATGATGATGATGTTGGTGTTTAAATGAATACACATTTGTATGGATTCCCTCTCATTTAGCAGCGTGAACTCCTTTACATTACATTAGTATTTTTGAAGGCACACTCACGTACAAACTCATTTTTGGATGTATAAGGAAAGTAAGCGCTGGCTCATTAATAAGCATCTTATGGCTTATGCATTGAATTTCATAACACTACTGCTACATGTACATAACAATATGTGCATGGCTGCTATCATCATCACACAGAAGCCCAAGGGAATCGTAGTAAACAAAATTTATCAAGGATATATGTGTGTGCGTTTACCATTGTATACAATCTATAAAATGAGCCTCGAATCGAAGTAAAGTATTATTGCTTCTACTACAGAAACTATTATTATGATGATGATGATCGCATCATCCTTTTAAAACAGAATGTTTTTTGTCCAAGTTTTTTGTTGTTGCTTACCGAGTTACATTTATTTTTCTCAGGTTTCTCATTGTCAGTTGGTTGATTCAAGTTGAATCAATTTCACTTTACATCCAATGTACTAGTACGTACACATTTTGACTCTCATTGAAAAACGCACAAGTATCAAATCCCCATTCATCAATTGTTTAGTGTGGTGCAAGCAGTGAGACAGGTTATTGAAGGTGTAGAAAAGTATCCATCAAAACCAGAAACATATATACATAGTAGCCAGCTCTCAGCAGACAAAATCTACACGACACAGGAAAGAGTAGAAATTATTTTATGGAAGAATGGAAATCTGATCAGTGAGCAGAACACTTTTTGATTTGTGCGTTGTGCTACACTACAAGAGACAAAAATCTACACACCTGTGCACTTTACCGACAATCACGCACAAGGTTCTTGTGTCGGTTGTAGCAGCTTTGTGTGATTTTTTTAGTGTTTATTGGCTCTACAGGAAGCTGAGCATTCAGCAAGTAAATTCATTTCTGCGCAACTCTAATTTTCATGTGCTCTAAAATCTAATTGTGGTTGACTCTTGTAAAATCACGGTAACATTTTGTGCTAGAACACTTGTTCTACTAATGTAGGAAATAGGAACTAGTGTGAATAAGGAATCAATGAGAGATGGTTAAAACCATCGCTTATTTCATCCATGGTGGGATGGGATAAATGTAAAATGTGGTGTGGTGTGAATCGCAAAACCCATGCGTTACTACTGCTTTGATTTTATGATGAATGAGTAATAACAGCACATTTCAGTAGTGTGAAGCATTATTCACTGCCTACTTTACTTACTGGATGACGAGTCAACATGTAAAATGCATATTCAGTTGAATATGTTACGCAGCTTCTTTTAATGTTGGATTGTTACCTGCAACAGAAATGAATGAATGACTCAATCCTCATTCTTCAGTTGAGCAATCATAACCATACAAAAGTCTATGAGCAAAATTAGTTTTGACCACGTAGCCACGATGGAATGTGGCTTTACATTTTTTGCTACAATCAGAATCGTCATTTCAGCACATTGTTGATCAAAGAAAAATATAAACTTTTAGTTATAGCTGAGAAGAGTGAGCTCGCTCATGTTTGATAAGATAAGACAGTTGTTACTGAAACTCATATTGATTGTGTTGTGTAGAACGTGCCTAAGCTGGAGTAAACTTTATGTTTTGATTTCCCAAAATCTCTGCCATGTTGGCAAATATACACCTCGTTGCTTTTCTGAACACGTGTATAGTCTCAATAGGTAGTGAAGTAAAGTAGAAACAAAGTAAAAGTTTTCAAAATCTTGTGCGTAGAAAATTAAGAACAGGCGAAATTTAATGAATATAGTGATCAGGTTATCATGATAAGATATAATTGAGATATATGCAGTTGGGCAATCTTGGTATCTTATAAAGAGACTTCAAGTGCTTTAAGTTGAGTATGTTTGCATGTTTGTCACATTGAAGCAGGAATGAATTTTGTTATGAAAACCAGTCAGTGCTTATTTACTTTTGTAGATTAGCCACTAATAATCATCAGTCACTGTCAACGTCAACTTTGTATGATCCTTTGAGATACAATATAGTAATCATCATATCTAGCTGCATTCTTCATTCAAGACTAGCTCAAAATATCTTAGAAAGCCGTGTTCGACATATATGGAAATTTTTGAATTTGAAACGGCATGCTACGAAAGTTTTGCTGCTAGTAGTGTCATGTCAAAAGCTTCTCCTTCCGTTAGCTAAAATTCTGTGTTGAAAGTTTTTCTTGTTTAATAATTTATTTAAATCGTGCTGATAATATGGCTAAATCATCGGGAGGTACAAGTGATATTTATTATTCCCCTTCTGACACCCTTCGATCTCAATCCGCCATGAGTTCACGAAGTCAAAGTCCTGCAGGTAGCTACAGGCCTCCTCCATCAGAGAGGAAATTTAATCCACAAATGAAATTCAGTGAAATGGAGCCAATTGATGAAAATGAAATATCCGTAATTTCCCCATCATCCGACTATGGGGACGACTCTGAAAATCTCAAATTGTTTCCAAAAAGGCATCCAGATTGGCTTATTAGCAGTAACTCAAATGCATATCAATCTCCCAACAGCACGTTGTCGAGAAGTCCAAGAAATGTTCACAATGGTGATAGTAGACCTTTGCTAATAAATAATGGGAACATATCCAACACTAGTGGAAGGAATGGAGCAATCCTAAATAAAGTCAGTAATTCAAATAATCGAACTGAAAATGGGAGAAGAGGTGATACTGCTGTTAGGAACGGTAATGGCAAACCACATTTCCAGAGGATTAGACGTCGAGGTGGATTCAGAATGGAATCGTTTCAGGTTAATGACATATGCATAAATAATATGTATAAGAAGCTGTTCTATTTTGTATACCTAATATTATATATAACAACGCATCTCTTCTTGCAACATTTCATCCTTCAAATCTTATCGGGGCTTAATAATAATAATAATAATTGCTATAAGAAGTTGTCTATTCGCTGAAACAGGATGCAGGCATGTAGAGTGACTCACGACTTTGGTCATATGTCAGTGCGTTTATGCTCAAAGTGAGTGAGCTCTCCAAATGAAGACCAACAACTCCTTATGTGTGTGCTTTTGTAAAGATGTGTGATGATGATGATGAGTGTGCATGTATCCACAATATCTCTTTCTACCCACATACCGAAAATGTTCATAATAAATACACACACAAATCTCCTAGAATCTAAATTACACACAAAAAGCTTGTTATTCTTCAATATATTTCGTTATCTCTTCTTGCGGCAAGTGTGGCTAATTTGTTAAATTGCAGATACAACTTGGCATGGTTCCTGTGTCTTTCTTGATTCGTGTCTGATGCTAATCTTTCTTCTGGTTACAGCCACACATATACTCACATATAATGTTCCCTTTTTACCCTTTGGTCTTTGCGTCTCTTCTTTTTGCTCATCATGGGTTTGGGTTTGAGGATAGAATGAATATGAATGCAACAAGAATTCATGAGAGTAGTGGCATGGCATGAGTAACGGTGGAGTGTGTTTCCTGCATCCTCTTTTCGGGATAAAAAATGGTGATGGTGAGCCGTAGGGTCTCTCCTATTATTCATCTTTCTAATTTCATCTCTAACCGCTTCTCCTAACTTCATTATGCTCTCATTTTCTATTTATTCAATGAAAAGGGAACAAAAATGATGTTATGTTATGGTATTGTGGTCCAAGGAAGAAGAATATAATATGGCTCTTAGGCTGCTTTTTTAGTCTAGCCTCAACTTGGCATCAGAATCACGCATATCATTCTGACTTTTTACAACAAGAAATCATAATTTCAAAGTAGGGTAGCCAACAGCTCAACCTTTAGCATCAGTGCCAATGTGTGTAGATTCGTTTATAAAAATTATGTCCCTATATAAACTGTGTGGTTGAGTTAATTCACATGCAGATGTTTTGTAGATGCAAAAGAAGAAAAAAACATACACATATATAATGTAAGAGGAAGGTCGTATACTGGCTGATAGAAATTAAATCTCGTCAGAACTCAAATGCTTTTTTTTTATTTGAACACAAATTAAAATCTAGCAACCACAAGTCAAAATACATAAAACCAGATTGTTATTTTGGTGATGGTGAAATGAAGACTTTTTTTATATACGAAAGATGAAAGTTAATGTAAAAAGTAAATTACAAATGCTTGTCCTGCATATAATAACAGTCACAGTAGTGATGTTGTTCCTGTGCACCGCCTTGTTCTGGTTACTGATAAGAGTACGTATACACACACACCTGTCGTATTTACGAAAGAACTTATTTGCATGATGATATTTAAACTTTTATAGCCTATTGTCACTTTTGGGAGTGCAAGTAATTAAACTGAGAATGATTTAGGTATTTCGTATTTCCATTAAGTCATGTTTGCGAACTGATATGCTCTTTAAAAATGCATTGAATGATGCTTGCAGAAAAAGGTATAACAAGTTCTGTATAAAAATGTTATTTTAAAAAACTGAACTGACGTATGATCCTTTTGATTGGGTGTAGATGCATACCTTTGACAAAGGTCCGACTATCTATCTATTTTCTATCTATCATCTTTTAATCTTTGTATGCAATTAACTGTCATTTCTTATTCTTGAAATGGTGACGGTTTGAATTAATAGCTGCTCTCTGGGTGCAAGTACAAACATAGTAATCGATCAAAATGGCTGTTAATTGCGGGTCCAAGGTGAGACATGATGTGTTCAACGATGTAACAATAATTATTGTTGACTAGAAATTGAGTAGATGACTTTATTTAATTTTTGCCTTTCCTTTGGATTCTTGATTTGCATTTAATAAGTTTTTGCAGTCATGCACATGTACATACATACATTGTTCACGCAAATTCATCGTCACTGCTTTATAATTTAATTTAATTTGACATATATATCGCTATCATTGTTGAAAAAGTAACAATGATTAAGCTTATACTTTTGCCACGCATAATATTTATTGCAATGCTTTTAAAGTTCGTTTATTAATGGAATTCCATTCCATTCTAATCAAATTATTATACTAATTGAACCTTATTTTTTTTTGCAAATAGGTGATAGCATTTATTTGTGGCTGCTTTGCTGGCATTCTTCTTTTGATGGGACTGGCAGCCTCGGAGTGGCTGATTGCAGATGGCTACAGACAAGGTAAGAAAAATTCATCATACAATAGTCATTTAAGTCTTGTAGAAGAGCTATTCGTCGCATTTTTAAAAAGCATGTAATCCAATGTGTAAACCGTGTTTAAAGCTACAAAACGATTGCAGGCCTAAGCAAATTCTAGCATATCATTGTATTAAAATCATGCTGCTATATAGATTCTAGATGTATTGATGCTAGATAGATTCAATGTTCATGTTTTATTAATTTATGGGAGATTTCAGCTGGATACGTCGAAATGTTAATTGACACTTATTTACAGACACAAAACTCACATCCGTTATTACACGTATTGTTCAATGGACTTTGTAAATATTTATAAAATAATATATGTTAACAGAAAGACGAAAACATTTATAAAAAATATCTCCAGTCTCCACCCATCATCATGTAATATCCTTAAAAAATGTTTGACAGTGATTGCTCCAAAACATATATATCTGATTCTGATTTACAACCGGAAATGAAATTTCCTTCTTCGTATTCTATCACCTCCTTCTCACTACATCCTGTTTGGATTCTTTCTTTTATGCTCAAATGCAATTATCACCATCTCATTTATTTAATAATAAATTGGACAGATTTTTATTATTATTAACCATTTATTTTTTCCTGCTATAAAAATAGGTTTATTCGTGTACTGCGTCGAGAAGAATACCACGAGTGTGCCATTTGTCTCAGGAAACACGGAGCAGTCAGCGGAAGGTTGTCATCGGATAGACCTGAATCATCAAGGTACATAAAATCTTTTGAGAACATGTACCTATATGCATGGAAAAATCTAGAAATACATTTTTAGAGATGTATTAAAACACGATCCATTTATAAATGTGTCCGTTCTTATATGAATGTTTTTAGGATACACAGTAGTGGCAGCGGGATTCTTTCTACTCAGCTTATTCGTGGACCTTTTCGCAACCCTATTGACAGCCTTGGGCTTGAGGTGTCGGGATCCAAATAAAAAATACAAGTACTATCGCACTGCCGTCTACGTGATGGCTGTAGCATGTAAGTCTTGTTTTTTTGTTTGATTCTAAATTCCAACCAAACCCCCATAAATTATTTTTATATTACTTGTTACAACCACTATGATATTATGGTAATTGATGGAAGCGATGCAAATTTTCGTACTCTTTTGAAAATTTAACCAACTATAAAAGGATCCAGTGTTTTTTGAATGAGTCATTTTTGCGAAACGGAATGAAGTTTTTGAAAATTTTACGCGTTCATATTGCTCACAGCTATTTCAAACATAAATTAGAATGAGCTCTTTCACTACCACATTTGGAATTATGAGCAAAATACTGCCATGTTTTATTTTTATGTCCAGATTTTCGATAAACATTAAGTAATAATACATATGTTTCATGTTATTTTACCACCCAAAGAAAGGCAGGCAGCCTGAATTTAGTGACATATAATTTTATTTACAAGCAAAACAACGGTCATCGTGTCTTTAATGACTTTTATGTGCACGATGATATCTTGCTTTGTTTTGGCTCTCGGCTATCCACGTACTATATGATATGCATAATTCTATATTACGTGCTCAAATTATAGCGCACGCACTATATTGAAAAGGTAATAAACTTGGTATTATTTTTTTGCAGTGGTGCTGGTTCTCGTAGCGCTGGTTGTGTATCCTGTATGCTTCTCTCAGATTATGGACAAAAGTAAGTCGTCGTCTCATGCTACATTACCTTTCCATCATTTCCATACTTTTTGATCTTGAGTACCTATACCATTTCCTCTCTTGAGCAATATATGTTATGAGGGGTAATGTTTTTAATGATAATTACAACGTATATGGGATGCTTTTCCTAACCACACAAAAATGTACGACGCCGATGCAAGCAGTGATAGAAATTTATGATTAGTTTTCCACCCCCATGTATATAATTTATATTTTTATTTGCTCACCTTTCAGGTCAGCGTCGGGTGTGGGAATTTGGTTGGTCATATGGCGTTGGTTGGGGAGCATCAATATTCCTTTTCGGAGGAGTAATTCTTCTCCTTTGCGACAAGGAGTCGGAAGAGATTTACTACAAAGAGAGGACCATTGTGCAATATTCGGATAGTAACAACAAAGGTTAAAACGGAGCTCCATCAAACAAACACATACCACTTCATTCAACATTATCTAATAATATACCATTGGAAAAACACTACGTAATATACCTTCTCTCTGAGGCTGCTGCTGTCTCACTCAAGCAAGAAACAAAGTGCAGGATAATATTTGTTTGCCTTTTGAATGTATAATTTATTTCTCAGAATCTCTACACAAACGATTATGAGTACCTAGTACCTATAGAAAATTATTGTTGATACTAAATATCCCAATTCTAGACTTTTTATCCGAACTAATATGCTATATACCACCGTAGATAGATTACAAAAATAATGCACGGCACAACTTAGTGCTTAAAGGCAGCACCCACAATTCTTGTCACTTAATATTTTGTTATGATAAGTTTAGACTGTTCACTACAATATAATCAACAAAATAATTATTACCAAGAAGGTGAAGGGGGCTCGTAAGAAATCGAAAAATGAAATTTGATCGGGTTGAAGTGGATAGACGAAATGTATTTAGTTTTATAACTTTTAGCTGAGTATGTATCAAGTAGCTAGTATCTTGTTTTTTTTGCAATAGGTTTTTAAACTCATGAGGAAACGAGAAAGAGAAATGATCGTTAAAGGTTTGTTTATCAGACATTTTCCATTATGCTGCTAAAGTAATTCCATTACAGTTCTTTGAAATAAGAACCAGATACTTTTAGTTATGTTCGCCCAACGCTAATCAAGAAATGCATTATTTTCATCTTTCAGAGTAAAAGCATTATATTATAAAGGGCATTTTACTCCTTGTGACATGAGAATCTGGAGAAAATCTGCAATGATGTCGGCACAAAGAAATTTGATGAATTGAGTTGAGCTATAGTCATGTGTTCAGCGATTCCAGATCGGGGTTTTTACTTAAGACTACTTACTTACTGTACGAAAACTTCTGGTATTGCATGATTTGTGGAGATTACGCAAGCAAATTTTGACACGGCTCAAACTTAGGCGCACCATGTTACTAAAAGGATTTTGTTAAGTTTTTGACAGGTTCATGATGCAAACCTTCAATCTTCTTAATACTGAGCACAATGTTTTTTTTTACGTTTTCGGCTCCAATTCCTATATCTTATACAAAGTAAAATGCTTGCAAGTTTGTAATACAGTAATGCAGTATTTAGCTTACATGCATATAGCTGCTTAATCGGCCTTGACTCATTACGCAAATATAATGCAATGTTAGGAGAATCAGTATCTAATGGAACAACTCATCATCATCATCCAATGTCAGTTTCTTGTGTGCTCTATAGGATACTTGAACATAGTGTTATGACAAGAGTAGGCTCTACTTTCAACTTTCTTTAAGATACTTTAATGCATTCAATTGCTCGATATTTCCAAATATTTGGGACTTACGGTTGGTTGGATTCAGTGGAGATGATGATGGTGGAGTGGAGTGGAGGAGAATTAGCACAAAAATGCCAGTCTATAACTTTCATATCTAGTTTATTAGAAGTATTCTAGACTGCAGTTGATCGTCATTTAATTAAACTGCTTTACATCGCTGAAAACAAGGATGCATATACATACATTATAATAATATATATAATATTATACGTAGTTATTATCTATCAACTAAGCTTTCTCATGTTCTGAAAATTAAGCCATATAAACGAGAATCTAGATTTTATATGCTGAATACATTATAATATATTCGATCGACCTGTGACGGCAACTCTTGTTAGCTCATGCAATATGCGTATCCGTTTGTTCAAGAGTTAGAGTAAGTTTGTGTGTGGTGAACCATCACCACCACCACCACCAACCAGTCGACAGATATTTCGCAGCCATCATATATATATTGAGTTGTGCCTTTTTAGTTTTCTCCATTAATAATAATATTATTATTATCCATGCAGGCATAGTTTGAGCAGGTTTTTGTTCCTTCTCTCTCTCTAAGAACTCTTTCTTTCTACTTGAGATAGTTGAAATCAAAGGGGTACAAAATAATATGCACAAGCATGCATACATACATAATACATATGATATGTGTACATTCACGGCATTCACGCTAATGACCATTTCTATAGGTGTAATATGTTACAATAAAAAAAGTGGAATTCTCTTTCTACTTTCTTTTGTAATTGATTGAAAATGTATTTGAGAAACTGTTATACTAAGCCAAGATAAAGTGTTTTAATACCCCTATTGCAATACGTCATGTCACTCTAAGCCTGTAAATGATCGACAAAAGTCTAGGCTGGTGAAAGGTATATAAAAAACAATAGATGAGTTTTATTGCATCAGCAGCATTTGAAATCTATATATTTTGGAGAGTGTTTTAGCATGCTATGCTTTGATTGCACCACCGACAAAATGCAAAAATATATGTTTAATGTTTAAATGTGTTGAGAAATGCATTGTTGACAGCTGGTTTTAAAAAATATATATATGAAAATAACAGATGCACGCAGTTCTAGTCAAATTTGTTGGATTGCCAAAAAAAAGTTTTTTGATTTATGATTGTGAAAAAAAGCTGCTAGTTTTTCTTTGAAAAAAAATGTGTGTCACACAAAATACCAAGCAGCTTATATACATTTTTACTGGAACATGTTGGTTTAATTTTAAGTTTTAAAATGTTGTTTGAGTAGTGTAATTATTGTGCCTTCGGTGCTACGCTTTGCGTTGGATTGCTTTACTTGATAACTTTCGGAATTTAATTTTTTTTAAGTACACAAAAAACACACGTGCATGATTTTGTCATGAGATTAAATAATATTTTGGTCTTTGAATTATTTGAAGGTTACTTTAAAATGGAGGTTTTTTTACTGTTTGAATCTCCAAAAACTAGTTTATTATACCGTGCATGACATTTCTTTGAAATGATTGGGAATCTCTGCAAGGTTTTGTTATTTAATATTTTTCTGTCGTATTTTAGTTCTCTGTTTGTCAATACAATTATACTAGTTGATGAAATCGACCAAAGGTAATACTATAATGAGCTGTATACCGTTAATATATGAATTGATGTACTCATTTATATAAATTGTATTTCGTATACATTAATTATGCATGGTTTAATACATGATCGTAGTTTCATGAAGATGTTGTTGAAGAATGAATACTTTAAAAAGATTTTAATCTCTTAAAAAGCCACACTGTGCATCGTACACGTGCACAAACTTGCGTTCCGTAAAAAAAAGTTCCGTTTTATGTTTGGTTTAGAATCGGAAGGTTTGTTCTTCAAAGTCTCCACTTACAACTTATTTAAAAATACGTATAATATGACTTACGTATGTATGTATGAAGTTGTTAGAAAAAAATATAGTACGGTACGTATATATATATAGCGTGTGTTGAATGATATGACTGTTGTTTATATGTACCATATACAGAGAGATGCGTTTAATCGTAATTAAGTACGTGTAACATAAACACAAAAAATGTATGTACATATATAAAATGATATTTATCATTGCATTTGCAATAAATTGAAGAAAAAAAGTGTTAAACAATACTACTACTCATGATGTTATGTCGTATGCGGTTAATCGTGATAATAAAAATTGAGGGTAAGTAAATACATAAAGAGCGTTGATTTGAAAGTGAAATTTATTTACTACTACGTGTGGCCTTAACGGCTAAATTACAGCATGGAAGCAGTGGTTTTTCTACTTGGAATAAATGGAATATATGTGTAATTAAAGACTTGTGACTATAAAGCTATTGCACTGCACCAATTAACCATTCTACTTAATTGCCTTGTTGCAATGCATAATCAATATGATCAATGTAATTCAATTTATATATTATTTGACTTATCTTGTCTAGTACTGCCTAAACCCCATTTCAAAATGTTTATGTGATCAATAATCCCTGACCAGATGGAAGTAACAAACGTTTCATAATTTACAACTTTGCAACAAAAAGGCTTCTGTCCTAAACGCGTCACTATTTGTGTTTTACTACAATATGTGATATTATTACAAATGCATAGTATACAGATGCTACAGAAGTCGAAACGAACTGAAAGCTTTTTTCATTAGCTCTCCTCCAACTAAATTGCAAAGTCCGTATGCAAGATTCCGTACGCAACTTTCCATTCCATAAAAACCCAATTTATTTTTGTTTTGGTGGGCTGAGACGATTAGTTGTCGCTGGTTTCGGTTGAGTGGAGGATCCAAGCATTGGAGGTTTAGTTGGTGACTTTACACCCGGCGGATAAGGAGATTTACTTCGTCTTCGTGTTGGATTTGGACTCACGGAGCGTAACTGGTCTGACTCTGGTGATGTCTTTGTTGACCCAGCAGCTCCGGGTCCAGGCTTGATTGATAGAGTGGAATCCCAGTTTCTGAAACTGTAGAGTGGTAAACAAAGACAAAGACAAAAGAAGGTGTCAGCATTTTTGGCAAAAATCATAAAGTATAAAAATGTCTAATTCATATACGAACGTAATTTGAACCTAAATTACAATTTGAAAAGACAAAGTAACAGCAAAAAAATAACACTTACCGAAATGGAACTTCGCTTGTCACTTCTTCAACAATATCCTGGAACATGAATGCCAACGGCCAGCTTATCCAAGTAGACCTGCATAGCATGATGTAAGAAAATGTGTTAGATACATACTACACAGGAATTCACATATTATGAACATGAACTAGACCCGGAAAGCATGTAAGCATTTGAACTGAAAATCCTATATAGCAGACGAAAATTCAAACTACACAAATCAAATTTGGTCTACCTCCTAAATCTTTTCCTTTTTCTGAGTCACTCAACAAGACTTGACTTAACTGATTCGAATAAAATTGTTTGGTAAAGTGTGTGTCTTCCCCCTAAATTCGATGATGGGTAGCTATGCGATTAAGATGTAAATCTATTTTTCATCGTTACATTTCCTTTATGAATACGTTGTAGTATAAGTTGTAACTTTCCCTCAAGCACTACTATGACATGTAAATGGGCCATCTTTAGAAACATGATTCTCTAAAGTAAAAAGGTACATGAGTTTAGGCTACCTTTAATTATATACCCCAGTTTCAATATTAAGCAGGAAATGTAGGATTCATATTATGTATCATTATCATGGCTCGTGTAGCTCTCAAAATCTGAATAATGGAAAGGCCATTAATTTGCCAGTCTGAAGTCAATGAAGTGAGAAAATCTTTTAGCCTACTTTCTCTATCCTGTCAAGAGAAAGTAATGCACCTACCCTACAACCTACCTACCTCTATACTAAACTCCTCTCGCTCTTTCGCTCTCTCTGCTCACTGAAACGTTCCACTATAGAATAAAGTGTTTTTAATGGGAGACCTATAAAAACGAGAATCCAGCATTCATCCTATGAGAGTAAAGCATCCTCTTATAGCCTAACAGAGTCGTTTCTCACGGTCGAATGATGATTTATTGCTATGTTGTCGAGTAAGGCCATTAAATTGGTATTAAGGAGTAAAAGAAAACGAGCAGTCAGTGATACTCTCCAACTTGATAAAAACCGGAGCAAATGCATTTCCGACTTCTTACACCTAATCAGACGTAATTGGCTCACGACACGTAGATTTATGTCGAGCTTGAATAGTCACTTACATAGGGCTGGCTGTCGATGGGTTCCCTGGTTGAGATGTTGATGATGCCTGAACTGGGTTCTCGTCATCCTCCGAATTATCCATTGGAGGGAAGGATGGGCGAGCTTTAATGGCTGGAACCCTAGCTTTGACAATCTTTGGATTATAGATCTTTGGATCACTTACCTATTCATTTAAACAATAGAGTGGGGTAGGTAAACTCAATCAATATTACATTGTTTTTGTCTATATGTCATTATGACTGGATTAAATACATTGACTCAAATTAATAAAAACTTTTTATATTATTTCATACCATCCGGACAAAGAGAGATCGCTTCTGCTTGAGCATCGCATCTTCCTTTTGTTTAAATCCTCCAACGGCATCATTTTCTTGATTTTCATGATTCTGTTCCCTCTTTGCCATTGAGTCGTCAACAAACATTTCTGGATCCTGATAACCACAATTTTGATAACTAAATGTTTTATGCATTAAATGAACAGATTGGAAATCGGTTGTGCAATACACATATACCACGTGCATAATATAAAGAGCGAGATGGCTTGGTTAGCAAAAACTAAATAATACTTACTTTTACATACTTTTACGAAAAAAAGGTGAATACATGCAAACTTTAAATAAAAATAAATTAGGATTTAGAAAGTTATAATACTCATGCAATAATAGAGCTTAGCTTTATTTTAAGATTTCGATGTTTTATTTCCATTACAATCATTTCCATATTGTGTGATTCTACTACTCAATCGTCAATAACAAAGTATAATTCAATTTGTGTTTTGCAACGGAAAGGTTTCAGGTAGAGGAAGGTAAGGAAATTAAAGGTACAGGAAAGTCTTTGATGCAGGAAAGGCTCTGGAAAGATTAGCAGTTTAGCTGACAAGCTTTGCCACCGCCACCACAGGCGGATCGCCCATCTTTCTGTTGAGGCTTTAAAATGTAATAAAAGCAGGGTTAGGAACAATAAAAGCGGGTTAAGATAAATGAAAAGCCCAAAATCAACAAATAATACAGTAAAATAATTATAACTAACTAAGCACTACATAATTATGGAATTAAACAGAACTATTGTAACTGTAATACTAGTCATAAAAGGCAAATTAAAAAAAAAAAAAAATACTATTATAATTATTTTAACTCGTTATTTGTTTCAGAAGAATTTTTTCCATTTTCTGGAAGACTTTCTTCGTCTTCTTTAATAACGGCGTGCTCATGGAAAGAAGAACTACCGCCAGCGGCACCCCGCATCCCTGCAATAGTACTATCACTTTGTCTACGAAATGGTGCGAATCCCATCTTATCAAACCCAAGGTCAACCAAACTAGCCCGTCGTTCTGACTCTTTTGCCTCAGCAAAATCGTCAATAAAGGCACAAGCTGGAAACAAACTACCCCTACGACTACGTGGTAAAAATGCATCATCCTCCGTCATATCAACGGAGGCTCGAGCTACTATTTCATTAATGGTGGATGTTTGCCTAGCCAATGTAAAGCGGCGTTCTGAAAGACCCTTGAGAATATCCTCGGTCTCTTTACTCATCCGCCTTACAGGCTCAGGCACAGGTGATGATGGTTCGGAACCTACCTCTGTCTTTTCAATCTCAGTCGCAACCGCTTTGATCACCTCCCAAGCATACACTGAAATATGAAAGAGTAAGTATCCATTTCTTAATGAGGGTTCAAAACATCTTATAACTTTTATTTAATTACGTAGTTTATTTTATAAAGTACATAGTCTATTTAAGCTTACCCATATCACTCTCACATGCTTCTTCACGGCACACGCAGAACCGGATCACGTATTTATCGTTTAATGAAGCTGGAACCATGTGTAACTTTCCAGAAGCATTTATCGTGGACAACAGTTTTTGATTCATTGAATTGGTTCCTTTCATTCGGAAGCAGACCAAGCCCAGCTATATCGCATTGAAATATACATAATTAGTACGGTTTCTTTTAGAAAAAAATGTATTTCCATATCTAAAAAAAGGCCTATCTCTATATACATACCTGTACTTTGTTCATGATTTCAAAACGAGGATCCTGTTTCACCTTGTTTTCAAAGGATTTGGCAAGTGCAACATGATTTCGAATGTACTTCCTCAACCCCTCTACCCCATAAATGCGGATCACAAACCACAGTTTCAAAGCTCGGAAACGACGACTCAGCGGAATACCCCAATGCTGAAAATATTAAAAGTTATAACTATTACTATACTTTATTCAATATCTTATTTAGTTACAGCCGTGCACTACTTACCCGATAATCAATACTCTCTTCAGAGTGGCTGTGCTGCAAATAAAGTGGATCAACGACCAAAGCCTGGGTCAACTTGTAGCGATCTTTCACCCTGAAATCCAAATAGGCAACTTGTGTTATACTCAAACATTGTTGATTTTTAAAATCACAAGTTCATAATGAACTCCTTTGCCTTTTTAAACATACCAGAAGCAAGAACAATCAAAGTTGGTCAAAAGCCACTTGTTAGCATTTGTATTCACGGACCAGGCATACTGTAAAAATGTTATGAAATAATTTAGTAATTTAGTAATGATTTTTCTGCACTTTTACAAGGAGAACCCTCTTGTAGGCAAACGAATCACTACTTAGCGAATGTATAGGAGAACAAAGACCCTCTCCAAGTTGTTACCTCAATTCCTTCAAACAGATAGCGGAACTCTTCACAAATCTGTGAGCCTCCAGCATATGCAGCATCCACATGAAGCCAGATATCATATTCCTTGCAGATTGGTCCGATTTCCTTCAGATTATCTGCAGAGCAGCATGATGTAGTTCCAACAGTTGTGGAGACAAAGAAAGGGTATAATCCAGCAGCCCTGTCTTGCTCAATAGCCTATTGAATTTGAAAGTAAAAGTTTTATTAACTGAATATTCAGGCTGGTGACTTGAAGAAAGTATAGGAATGACCAGTGGTAACCTTTTGAAGAGTGCCTCCTCGGAGACAAAACTCATCATCCGTTTCCAAAATGCGCAATTTCACAAAAGCAATCATAGCACCTTTCTCAACGCAAGAATGCGCTTCTTTGGAGCAGTATGCTATAAGCTGGGATAGCATTGCACCTTCATCCTGATCAGGGTTTTTCCTTTTCAAAGCTTGAATAGCAAGTGCTCGAGCAGCCAAGATGGAGACAAGAACGCACTCACTTGCACTTGTCTGCAAAATAAGAACAAATTATTAATTAGTTAAAAAGAGCTTGATGGAAATTCTATCGCATGCGTGGCATGATTCCACATACCTGAATACAACCACCTCCTTTGCTTCCTGGAGAAGAGTGCATAAACTCTGGTGGGAGATTCATCATCTTAGCAAGCCAATCTAACATAATGCCTTCGAGCTCAGTACAAGCTGGACCGGAAGCCTAAAAAATTAATTTATTTTTGTCAACATATATATTTCTTCACTTTCTATTAGATGATACTGATACTTTTGTATTGTACCCAAGAAAATCCAATGCAGCCCACAACGTCTCCAACAATGTCGGCTAAAATAGAAGGGTAGGAGGCTCCAGAGGGAAAGTATGCATGAAATCGAGGGTGTTGCCAATGGGTCATCTAGAATTAAATGTATTGTGTTTTATGTGTAAAAATGGTTCGTCAGTATTGCAGCAAATAGTAAATGTATTAAATGAGCTTGCAACCAGCGCAGTTGACTTACCCCAACCATAATTTTATTTTTGGTATCATCCATAATATCTTTCCAATTTTCAGGATACTCTGGTGGTTCCATTGGAATCAGATCCCTCAAATATCCTGGTTCAACTGTCGGTGTAACACGATACAAGCCTACTTCTTCGCGGTATTTTGCCACAAAGTCGATCATGCTTTTCCCTTGGATGCGAAACTCTTCGGCGTCCATTGTTAATGTTTAATAAATTATCACTGACTTTCACAAACTCTACGATTCTTGGCTCACACTGAAAAGAATGAGAAAGTAGATCTGGATTAGATTTGCCTATTTCCTGGTCTTCCGGGTGAAAGTTTCAAACCAAAAGTTTCTCAAAATCTTCAACAAGTAATCATTTAAAAAGTGCTTTTAAAAGAAGCATTGCGTTTTTAAAACGGCTGGTGTGTCCATGACAATAATGCATTGATGCTTCAAGCTTCTCACATGCTCTGGGCTTCAAGCATCTAGAAAGCGTTGGGTGCTTGTATACCACGGCTTGGTAAATGTTACTGTCATATCTTTTACAGTAATAAAATTATCGAACTTTTGTCTGGACTCAATGATAAGTCCTACATGGTCCTATCTGCAAATGTAAACATGTGAACAGAGAAAATGTCCTTCCAAGTTTATAAGCTACAGTAGACTTTTTAGCCTTTTTGAACTGCAAGAGCTCTCATTGTGTATGTTATTCTAATTCCAGCAAATCATGCGTAGGCGACAACTGATAACAGCATCACGGTGGCATCGTATCCTAAATATAGTTATTATTACCTCAGCCCAAGCTGCCTTGAGCCTATTCTCAATGCATATGTATGCGTGTCATCCAACCAAACGGCTCAAATACAATGAACTCACTTAAAGTTTTTATTCATAAAGGAACTTTTTTTTTTGCTATGCGAGGAACGAGTGCAGAAAAGTGACGGTTAGCATCATCGTCATCAGTTCGTTGAGAAAAAAAATTCTTATGTGTGCTGGCGACGAAGAAGTGGGCGAAGAAATGGAGAAGGTAAAAGGAATTTACTGACAAGGAAATGAGGAAACGTGTTGGAATTCCGTTCACCTAAGGAAATGGACTACCACAGAGCTTTATTCACACCAAAAGTTGCATCCAATTCATCCACCCATACACCACTTTTCAGCATACATGATGTACATACGTATATGCATTAAAAGTCAAACACGTTATTACTTGACTCAATAACATCTCCATTACTTGCCACCAAACAAAAAGTAAAGCATCATCTCTGCATTTATTTTCTGGATAGAGAGAGAGAGAGAAAGAAGGCAAAAAACATGGCTTACAAATTTGGAATACGCTTCTGCAATGATAAGAAGAAGAAAGGATATGAGAATGTGTGAAGTAGACAGAGAGAATGTGAGAAAGCAAGAAAATAAAGTGATGTGTAGTAGTCGTAGTCGACGGCAGGAACATCTTGATGAGAATGAGAAAAACTCTCGAGCTTATATGGCTCAATCGAATAATGTATTGTGAAGACATTGTCTGTTGGTGACGGCATTCTTTCCGCTCACCCTTCTGTTTATCTCCTTTCATTTTTCTCATTCCATGCGAATTTCATCAGGAAATTTTGTGAATACATATTCCAGTTCAACTACACTCTCGAATTATATGAGCCGTGAACCGAGAAAATCACTTTGGCTTTCAGTGGCGGAAGGAAAGAAAGCGATAGAAATAGAAAGTGGGGGACATCAATTCAAAGATCTGACGATGAGTATACATTATGTACGTAGTATGTAGATAGCAATTTGTATATAAATTACTCGCGTTCGCGTATGAAAAAATGTATATGGTTTTCGAGATCTAAACCTAACCACAACTATATGATGTACTTACACTATGTTATGTAAGATTTAAGGGTATGTGCCAGAAACTATTTACCTGAACTGAATGAATCCTGAGGTATGAAATTTACTGACAGCGCCATTCATATCTATAGTTTGACCTGAATCCTATTTCCGCATTGAACAAGATCAATACGCTAATGAACAAAGCGAATTTTACATTTTTCTAAAAATACTATTGCTGTTTGTACAAGTTTCTGTTAGTTAACTGTTTGACGTATTTGCTTTCTAATGCATATTGGAAATTGCTTCTGCATGGCCAATTACTTTAAAATTGGTTGCACAAAATATTTCTATAATTTTGGTAAAACTTGTTGCAAAGGGTTTTACTTGAAACTGCTTTGCACAGCTCATAATTATCTATTTTCTTCATAAAAACGGGCATGAGTAAAATTATTATAAAGATTGAATACTGAAGGGTTTCTAGCAGAAATTGAGCTTACCTTTTTTTGGTGCAAACTATCCGATTTTAGAAGACCTGTTGTAAACTTGTAACTGGTTTCTGCAAAATGTTAGATTTCACTTGTTGAATGTTTTTGGTGTTCCAAACTGTTGAATAAAAACTTTGAAAGACGACTGGAATTAGAAAAACAATGTTTATAATAATTATCCCCACGCGTGCTGCAAGAACGGTTATGCTATTACAAACTGCGAGATTTCACAAGAGAAACTTTGCCTTTGAGGAAAATCGTGAACTGAATTACAAGGACTAATGCCAAAATCAAATTATTTTGCTGTCCGGATATTGCGGCTTGAGAAGGAAGGCTCAGCTTTGGTTTCATTGACTGATGTACGCTCACAGTCAGAAAGTAGAAACGATTTTTACTGGAGTTATGGTGTGGTAAGAACTCTTGGAACTTGGAGCTCAACTGGAGGAAACAGTAAGGCTACCATTTGTACATAACTTCTTTATTCTTTTTTTTTCTTTAAACATCCTTCATGCAACACGAATGAGAATCCCATGGTTTACTCCACAATCGTCACAATCCCGTCATCCGTCCGTTAGGCGACTGTGGTTTCGGAGTTTCACGCAGGTTTTCCCTGTTCTAAACATTAGTTATCGCAGAACCAGAAAATATCTATACTGGATGGTTTTTTTGCATACATATGCGTGACATCTATATAACATATTATATCAAATGCAATAGCTTCGTAGGTGTAATCCCCTTATATCTTTAACTTTATAGTGATTCATCGTAGAATCCATTGTTTATGTGAAAAATAAATGGAAAACTACGAAAACCTCCAATATCATTTTCTTGCAGTATCCAGCATAAGCATACCCTCTGGATTCGAAATTATTTATTTATAACATCGATATTATGAGCTGTACTACATGCATCTAAGGCTGTTGCACCCTTTGTGTAAGGAAACTTGTTGATGGGTTAGAATTGCACTGGATTGAACTGGATATAATATCAGGAAGTTTAATTTCAAAATCATTTAACGATTAGTACCTTAAATGAAGGTTACACATGAAGGAATTCATTCTGGGGTAATGTAGGACCAACAGGTGGTCCCATTTCAGTCGATATATTGGTGTTTACAATGAGAAAGCTAAACCATTGACAATACTAATCCATCAAAATGTAAACGGGAAATATATGAGTTTAAAATGGCACAAGAAAAATATATATTTCAAGTAAATATTTATTACGTAGCTGAATCAAATTCAGCGTAGTCATAACTTTACTAAGTTTGTCTGTCTGTCCGTCTGTCTGTCTGTCCGTCCGTCCGCACTCTCCTGTCGACATACGTTGACCGATTTCCACCAAATTTGGCACATAGGTAGTACACCCCAAGAGCTTGCCTGGTATTGCTTTTCAGCCAAATCGGTTGAAGCGTTTGAAAGTTATGGCGCGAAAATTCAAAAATCCATCGAATTGGCTGAAACTCAGTATAAAGAGGTTTTTTGAAATATGGAATCGATTCGTTATGGTAGTTATACTCTAAATTAAGTATTTCCTGCAGTTTTGAATGCTTTTGAGCGCGAAAATTCAAAAATAGTCCCATTCATCACCCAGTATTCCTATTCATCGCCTAGAAATCCTATTCACCACCCAGAATTCATATTCATCACTCAGTTCAGCTACGTATCTAGGCCTGCTTACAAGCAGTTTATTTTGAAGGACCCACTTACTGATATTACATTGTACTTTGCCAGTAAACGCACTCATAAAGCAATACAGGTCAGAGGTTAGAAATCTCGTTTTGCAAGTCATTTAATAAAGCATTAAATAATCTGAGAAATGAAATATTGCATGAATCATCATACTCAAAGTGTGTTTTCTTCCCGCACCCATCCGTCATTTTAGGAATAAAAAGGAGACAGTTTTAAAAAATGTGATAAAAATCTTGACTTTTACCTTTCTAAGGATGCAACCTAGTCTTCACTGGTGTTCCATTTCAACATACGTGTTAACAAAGAACAACTGCTAAGATGATGAAATGACATTTTTAAAAGGACACATGAAAATTTCTTTTTTCATAGATTCCAAAAAGAAACAGTTAGCACATGACTTTACTGCGCGTTCTAAAACTGATATTACACAATATAACCAAGTTTTTACAACCACAATGGACAAGGACAAAGCTTTGGCTCGGTGGTGTACAATAATTATCTCTATCGTATATTGTATTGTGGTGTGGTACGGTACAATCATTTATTCACATAATATTTGGCACTTACTGAATTCATTTCAAACATCAATAATTTGAAGTACATCATTTCATTTCGGACAGTTTACGAAATATACGAAATTTTTCTACAAACATGAAACATTCTCTGTACATTAATATGGTATAGATATATAGACACTTTGTTTGAACTTGTATTACGGGGCATTGTAAGACACTTAAAAATTCACAGCATGGTTGTGGTGGTGTACGCTTTATACAGCCTTTATACATAAAATGTACATACATTATGTATTCTACTAAAAATACTTTTACCTAAAATATATGTACCAGCGATTAGTAGTCTATAAGGTTTAATTTGAAAAGACCTAAATAGTATAAATACATGATTTTATACAAAAAATATTTTTTTCAGCTGATGATAATAAACTTATTTTTCAATGATTGGCTATAATATTGCTCCCATTTCCTTTTCACGTTTTTATAGCTGAAATATTTGAAAAGGTCGTGATGGATGCTGAACGCTTTATGGGAAGTTGCAGTTAGCATCGATCATGAATGCATTGCATCCCTCAGAAATGTCGGGTCTTGTTTTTTGTACTCGACTATTGAATTAGAATAAACCAAGGGCTTGAGGATTTTTTGCTACCGCATAGTTTTTATACATTGTTGAAGTCTGTGAGGTCCCAAACTGAGCTGTTAGCGGGTTGGTATGCCCATGATGATGGTGATGGTGGTACGGGAGCATTGAAGATGCAAACATGTCGTTGTTCGCTGAGGCAATGTTGGCGGCCATCATACTAAAAAGAAATTATTTGTATTACAGGTTAATGAGAGACTGAAAGAAAACCGTAAGTTTGTATCACATCCATTAATGTTTTCACTTCTTCAGTGGAGAATAAGAGAAAAAAGGAATTGGTTGATTTGAAAACCGAACACTACTCATTATGAAAGAGCATTAAAATGGGATAAAGGATAGATACACGGAATGGTTTAAAAGGACCAGCAAGCAATTTAGTTATTATATACAAAAGTAAAAATCTGAAAGCACTAATTTGCATAGATGCCAACTGATCTCAAAACAAATCGTAATAAGCTTACATGAAAGTAATGAACTAATTCAAAAGCTGATAAATACTCATTGACAATGCAATGGTGGCATATATGCATACTTTTATTCTAAAGAAAGTAGGATCATTTCATGAAGGTATTGAGACGTTTTGTAGCTAACATATAATATTATGAAAGTGCCCATCATCATCGTCATCATTTATGATTATTATAGTCATTCTAATCCTACGTGGAGTACTTGCTGGCAAAAGGCAAAATAAACTCTGGTCGACTTGGCAAGACTTCAAGCCAAATCGTCATCAATTGAGAACAGCTATTGCTATTCGAGTTCAGTTGTGCGAAAGAAAAATGCTTCAAAACAGCATTCACCACAAATTCCTTTTGTGTTCACCCTCTTGTCACAAAAAGAGAGAGAGAGAGATGAGATGAGTACTGTCCGTTCAACTGCTTTCACACGTCATCCAAAAGCGAGCGGGCAGACAATGAAGCAACAAGGATCATTTTCATCTACATCAATATCTACGTATACGTTCTACAGGCAAGCGCTTCAAGAAAAGGAACAGTATAGCCCAAGCCCAAACCAAAACCAAAACCAATGCAGTCTTGTACAACATAAAAATACAGCAACATCTCTACATGAACAGAATTTGTAAGACATGCAAATATGAGTTCAGATGCTTATAAAATATGAAGGGTAATATAATATATATGTGTAAAAGTAAAGTGTCTACCCACCCTAGAGATATGCAAGATGATCAAAGAATTTTTTGTCATGAATAACGTTAAACATACCAAATATCAAGTGTGTTGAGCGAAGCAAACATTCATAGTAATTCTACTCATATTTTAAAATGTAGCAAAGAAGTGAAGTGAATCGAGAGAAAAAAAGAAAAAAGTATGATCATGATGATTATGGTTTTTGAGTAGACCTACCTGGTGTAATTGTCAGGAGAGAATTGATGGGGAGAGTTCCAAGTAGCTGGCCATGCCTCCGCCCCATTACCATTTCCATTTGAAGTCCCACTAGAGCCATTAGCACTTTGCCCATGGCCTGTTGAGCCAAAGTCTCCAGAACCATTCCCATTCCCTCCAGACAAAAAGTTCATCATCTGAAAACATAAACGATTGAAAAATGACATTATAATATAATACATACTCATTTGCAAAATATGAAAAGGAGCACATTATTTTTAAATCTTAAAATTGAATGCCAAAAGTAAAAAAGGATTCAGAAAATAATAATAATAATAATAATAATTGTTTCGTCGTGAATGAAAAAGGAGGAAGGAGGAAAATTTTACAGGAGCCCTTAATTTATAATCATTGCTCACAGTCTGAAAACTGTCATGCGGGATGGGTTATATGTACATGTACAAAATGTATTCCCAAAATGAAGATGACTTATCCTGTCATATAGCATACATGTGTAGATTGTACTTTTTGAAATTGATTTTGGGTGGTCATGTAATATTGACAAACTGAACGATCATTCAGGGAGTCGATTTTTTTGAGGGAATTTTCATGGAATTTTCAATGCTAAGGGATTTGTACCCATTTAAGAAACATTATGATCATGAAGTACTTTTCTTATGAGCTTGTCATCAGATCATTAACAATGAGCTTGGATTGAAAAGAAGCTCATTGTTACTTGGTGTAACTCGATTTTTCATTCAAAGCTCGCTTCTGTAAACCAAAGGTGTACACCTCTTTTTGGTAACAATGGGTAGGAAGAAAGGATTATTATTTGTAAAATTCACTTTGTCAATGTTATTCTTCCCACTACAAAAGCTATGCAATATCTGTGTGGATGTGACTCTTACCTGAGAATCACTAGCTCCAAAATGATTCTGAGAAAGTAAATGTCCAGCATGGGAATGAGAGGATCGGCCACCACTGGAAACCCAATGAGCCGCATGGGAATTGGGATGACAAACTGATGCACCGGATGATTGTTCACTTGAGTAGGCATTGCCACCGCCACTCCCATAGTTTAAGGCAGATGATGACGCTGATGATGTGTGACCTGCTGCTCCCAATGGTGATGATGCTGATCCTGTGGATCCGGTGGAAGATGCGGACGCTGCTACTGCTGCTGCCACAGCGGCGGTAGGATAAGCTACAGCTAGCGGAATCGGACTGAACCCGGAGTTGGTGACGGAAGTATGACCTTGATGATGATGATGACCCGACCCGCCAGCTGTTTTACGCCAGCGTGCTCTCCTGTTGCTAAACCAAACTTGTACTCTGGCTTCCGTTAATTTCGTTCTTTGGGCTAGCTCCTCTCGGGTGTAAACGTCGGGGTATTGCGTCCGCTCAAATGCTCTCTCCAGTTCTTCCAACTGGTCTGATGTAAATGTGGTTCTGGATCGTCTTTGTTTTCGCTTCAAGGGAATACCCGGCTCACTTTCAGTATCAGAGTCATCCATAGAACCTATCGAATCCCCTGGTGAAAGATGAAAGAAATGAATCTATAAGTCCATGTGAATTTTTTTCCACATTTGGATGAAAAGGTTAAAAGAAGATCTTGATTCCCACGCAAATGTGATTGAAATCAATAGATTCTGTTATATCATTTTAGTTAGAAAAGTTGTATGAGGAGATAATTCGGTCGGTGTTTTATAAAGCAGGAAGTTTAATGATTAAAGTAGCACCCATAATGCTGCTATTATTCTCTTCTTTAAAAAGTTATATAATGTTATTATTATGAAGCATTATCAAAGGTTCGATCAATGCCCTGAAGTTTTGGGGCAGCCTTTGTCTGCTTTCTTATCACATCACACAACGCACTCAACGTAATCAGTTTGAAAAATTATCTTTGGATTTAGGTGCATCAGTTTTCTAAGGGTTTTTAAAAATTGGAGTTTTGGGGTTACTTACACCTTGCATGCTTGCTCAATACAATACAAAGCAGGTAAAAGGACACTTTACTGTCATCCTGCACTGCCCATTTCCAAGGATCATATAGATTCACAAAAGTCAAGGAATCTTTACAAAAAAAAGTTTTGACCAGCGAGTCCTAATTCAATAAAAAGAGATCATGCACCCATTCTCCCTTTCCTGAATTTGTGAACCGACTTTACGAATAACTTTGACATTTACCAAGGGATGAACTTTTTTATTTCCTTTTTATAATCCTTTAAGAGATTCAATTCAGAATTTGCTTTTACAAAATCAAAATGACTTCCGTCTCCAACTTATACTTTCAAAAGTAAAATCTGTATTTAAAGCCAAGTATTATGTGGGAATCAAAAAGCAGAAAGTGACCAATGTAGAAGCGTTTTACAAAGTATCATCAATAAAAAAGTTAACAAAGAACCCGAATATGCACCCAAGATTTAAAGCGATAAAAATATGTTTAATCAAATAAAGTCTTACAAACCTCCTAAGATCCTGTTGATGCTGTGATCCTTTTGATTTTTGAAATCATAAATGTCATCCTTTTTCATTGAAAAAGTTCCTGGTCCACCTCGTAACACACGGCTGATTGAACTGACGGAAGGAGCCGAATTTCTATCACAAATCCCATCCTTTAAAATTATAAATTCAATTCAATATTAGACTTTTTGTTTGCTTATTCGGTTCACTATTTTAATTCATATAAAAAAGATGCCTATTGCACTTGAGAGCATTATTGGGGGAGAACTTGACTGTGAAAAAATAAAGACATGCAAGAAAATTTATTATTGGGGCGACTTGAGATTGTAAAGAAAGTTCATAGGATTAACAAAAGTCACTTTAAAATATTCAATCTGCTTGATCATAAAAATGCAGCAATGAATTTTATAAAGAATATTGAAGGACTACTGCAAAGGGTTTAGTAACATTCATTCATCATTTTTGACCAAGACTACTTTAAGGGGCCTACTTTGATCAAGCGATCACGAATTTCCCATGAGAAGATAGCGGGGTTATCCCGTTTGTATTCTTCAATTTTTGTCTCAACCTCGGGAGTGGCGACTCGGGGCTTGCTTCCTCCGATGACTCCAGGCCGTATACTTCCGGTTTCTTGGTATCTATTCAGGATCTTGGAAACACAACCATGGGAAACACGAAGTTGTCTTGAGATGACACAAGGTCGAACTCCAGCAGCAGCCATTTCAACAATTTTCAAACGTACGTGATTTGGAAGAGGTCTTCCATTTATGAATACACCTCCTAATTGGTTTACCCTTCCTTGACCTGTAAAAACACATTGCAATTTACCTTATAACTTCATTGTTTTTATGCCTTAATCTAATGCGATGCGTAAGCAGCGTCACATGAATTTGGTTCACGTTTGCAAGAGAATCTAATTTATATGAAATCATCTTTGTGTATGTGCAGACTTAGTAATGGATGCAAGTATATTTGCTCCAAAATATTGGAAGTATCAAATATAAAAAAAAGCCAGGCACGTGGAAATCTTAGCAAAGAGTTAATTGATCCAATCAAAAATTACCTTGGAAAGGGTATCCTGTGGAAAATATTGGGCGGATATTCAGGGTACTTGAAACGGCCATCATTTGGAAGCCTTTTTTCACTATCAACTTTCACTTTAAAAACAGTATCAACTGATTTTCAGTCAGTTGTCAGTTCAGATTTGCTAGAGCAATCAGCTAGTATATATCCAAAACCAGTTTAAATTCTACAATTTCATGGTTAATTTAGCACTTCAACAATTTATTATTTTAATTCCAAATGAGTCACTTGAAAGTATTTAAGATTTTCCAAAGGCACTTAAAAGTTATTCAATCACTACAGATTTCAAAATCATAATCTATCAGTACGAACCTAACACATGCATAAAACGGGGAAAGCTCTGTCTGAGCATGATCCGATCCAAAGGCGTCGAGCGGTCTGGACTGAATTATGAAACTTCTGGAGAGTGTGGTTATATATATACTCCTGCCACAAAAATGCGTGTATCCTCTCTCAGAGAGCCGAATTTAGTGAATGACTGCAAACAGTCTCCCGAAGTGTAAGTGAGGATCCCTACTGTCTAAGGAATGGGTGCCTTGAGGGAGGTCTACGATATCCTGTCCGTCCACACACCAAAACAGAACATCACCGTTTGATTCCAAGGTATTTCGTTACCTACCTTTACAACTGACAACAGAAGAGAGACCCTCAGTCTGAGGAAACTCGCATCTCAAATCTCATTGTTGTCATTCTTTCACATCATCTATCTACTCAATATTATTATGCTATATGAATATTATGCTGCCTACATAAATGTACATGCTTGGCTTTTACTCTTCGTAAGTAACTTTACGTACGAAGATGCGTTAGCTCACTTCATGTTTCATTCTATTTCAACAAATGCATATCATGCATATGTATGAATTTCAAACGCATGACATAAACCATTACAATACGCGTTGCTTATAACTTACAAGGGAGCTGTTTGCTAAAGTCGTACTTGAGAAACGTTTTATTATTTTTTGTTGCAAGATCACAAATTAATCTATTCTTGTTTCTTCAATTTTAAAAGATTGTAATAAGCATCCTGTCCTTTGCATTTCATTGAGGCAGTTCTCCACTATTTGCATACAAAGTTAAGCCAAATAAAATTTGTAATAATAATAGTTTGTATTTAAGTTGTAAAACAATAATAGTTGTCTCGATAATAAAAAGGAGGAAAACTTTTTAAAATTGTCCTTATTCCTTATATGCTGTTTTGCATAATATTTATGTATATAATGGCCTGGCCTGTGCCTATGTAATCGTGACTCAGCTCACAATCTGAATTTGAGTCAAGTTGAAGCGAATCTTTAGTGGATAAAAAATGAATTTGGCAAGATATACGATGTATCAAAACATGAGTACAGATATGGTAGTAATAATTTATATTCCATTATAGAACTTTTGTGCATCTTCGTGGGTTGTCTGGCTCATTCATTAACGCTCACATTTTATTCCTACCAACGAGTCTCACGTGAAAAAGTCGACTCAAAGGGAGAGGTGGAGTTTTGCTCGTTCGATGATGTGTTTTTGACACCCTTTGCATTTGGACCGCCTTCAAACAGCTAAATATGTATTAACTTTAACATTTCAGGTTTTCATAGTGAAACTTTTTTTGAATCTTGCATAAAATCCTAATATTAAGAGTCCTTGTGCCGTGACTTCAGCCGCAAGCAGCCGACGTCTCAAATGTGATGGGATATTTAGAGCGTATAGGGATATAATACCAATAACAAACTTTCATAAGCTGTTTTATGCTTATGTATTATATTATGTAGAAATAATCTTTCACAATGTTGAATGACATTATTCATTCTGAAACTTTTGAGAAATAACAATCAACTACCCCTAATCTGATGTTGTGTAGAGGAATGAGTACATAACCCAGTATTTGCATGAATTGAAATTTTAATGATCAAATAGTTATTTTGTGAGTACTTTATTCATGAGAACAAAATCACGAGCTGTTGTCAGGAAATGCAAATCGACTATTATCTACCGATTGAATAAATTGATTTGAAGAAAATTTTCGGAATTTCGCTAAGCCTGGATAATTATTGGACTGCTGCTGAAAATATGTATACCCAAGGGAGTCTTACTATGTTCGTAGTAGTATTAGTGATCAAAAGCTATCCAAAATTATTAGCCTATGACATAGTGACAGTAAACGAATTTAAAGTTTGCTTCTCAGGGGGTCTTGATATGTAAATTTTTTGTAAGTTTTCCCAAGTAGCATTATTTCGTTTTTTTAGCTATGCATTCAAGTTCACCATTTTCAGCAGTTTGGCGATAGTGATAGCCTCTCCTCCTCTCGGACAATCTTCTTCCTGCCATAAGTGTGCGCATCTACTTTCAACTATGTACGTAACTTTCAATTCATGTGCATCCATTAGTTTTCCAAATTAGCTGGGACAAATTAATATCCAAGCGTTTGATTGAAAAGGACACGTTCTGCACCATTGTATTCTAATGTCTACCACTTTTTACTGTGTATGACTTACAAACATGTACTTATTTAATACAATTTACACCACAAGCACAGGTTCCACAATACAATGCCGCTTGTCCACAACATAATGTACAATAATATCATATCTCCTGAGAAAAAAATAATAAATTCACCTTTTTAATTCAAGAAATTCTCCCATAACACTCTTCAAAGGGAATAAATCAAGTTGATGACGTTTCTCTTGGACTCTCTCGGTAAATATAAGGAAATACTTATACTTGAAGTCAGCAACATTTCCTTAAAGAAAAAAACCCCAGAATGAATGGGAATCTTCCGAAAAAGAATGTAAAGAAGCTTCTCATTCTCTCATCCACTCAGTTGTTGCATTTATCCAAAATGAAACATAATTTATGTGTCTTTTGAGTGGTTAAAGTCCATCTTGCATTGAGCAGGACTATGAATGATGTTGGTTGGTGGTAATTTTTTGATATTTACAATTTACAAAAACCATTTTGTGTACTGTTTTGTGGGCTATGCCATTGAAACAGGTGTGAATGATATTCTGATCTGATGATGAAATTTGTATTGTTGACCACTTATAATAATCAACTATTATGAACTCAAAGAAAAGGGTGCGAAGACCTCTTGGGGATTGATTCACATTGTATTTCATTACGTTGCGCTATATAGTTCGTGTGATGCTCATGTCCATGTCATTCCAGAGTGCAAGTATGCACCCCCCAGATATGTGGATGTCAAAAGTGAAGCTAGAATTTACCCATATTATGTAATGTGTGTGTGATTCCAACGGTTTCCTCAAAGGAATCCCGATTATTAAATTCCTTTGTAATTTCATGGGAACTCTCTCAAGGCTCCCTGCAATAACGTTTTGTCTATTACTTTGATGATTATAGAACCGTAATTTTGTTAGAAAGGTCATTTTAACGATCTTTCCTCTTGAAACAGTTATTATAAATCATTTCACCTTTGTTTTTATACATGCAAAAAGCAAGGTCTTAAAATACTAATTAAAGATTTGCAGTGTATACAAACAATTAACTGCTGCAGCTATAAAAAACGTTTGTGGAGATCCTTTGGCCTATCTTAAGAAAACAAAGTATACACATGATTTTTTTAGCTATAATAGCAAAGAAAGGTGCTTAGGATGATGAATGCCGATAAATACTCTCTCCGCTGACTTGTACTTATTTGATATATTTCATCTCTGACGAAGTCCATATCTATCTCAACAACGGGAAGCAATAAATCACATTTCCCAAAAATAAAGAACGAGTTAATACAAAATATGGCTGACTGAGGATGTGATGTGATATCACGGCTAGTGTTAAATGTTAAAATGTACCTCACACCTTGTAAGTCATGTATCGTGCCAAGGAGCTTTTTTGTTCTCTCTCTCTCCCAATCTTTTGCTATTTCAGTTACGATCTTAGCCCTCTTTTTTATTACTCCCTTGTAGAGAAATACTCATATTTGTGTATGATTTGTAGTAAGTGTACAGGGGATCTTGCACAAGTTTCTATCAAGTGGTATTTACAACTTGTGTAAAGTATGTATGTATATTATGTTCTTGTTCAAATCATAGTCACACATGATTGTCGCTGTATGAAGTATATTTTTTTCATGTGAATCTTGTGTTCCTTTTTAGGTACCGGCTTTGGCATAATACTCAGTGATTTATGAGGAATCATAGTAAGATGCGAGAGAGTGGCTGTGGCTAGTCTCTTTTAAAGCTATTTTACAGAGCACACACACGTCGCAAGTCGCGAATGATTTCTACATTTTACGTCGTTTTTAAAATGATGATGTTATTATGTATGATGCGACGCATTGTGCTTGAAGCTGTGTCCTGTGTGTGTGTGAGCTAATGAACTAGCAAAAAAATTGTCAGGCTACATTCACATTTTAAATACGGTGTAAATGCAGAGGACACTTTACAGTCACTACTCACCCAACAATGTGAACGAATAGAAGATGCAAAGCTGCGTTAGTAATTTTCGTCCTTATCCTCCTCACTACTACTATGTACATTCAGACAGCTAGAGCCTAAATGTGAATTAGAAAAAATAATGTCAAGAAGAAAAAAACATGATAATATTTAAAATGTTGTAAGGCCCTTGTTGGAAAGTAATCAGTCAAAAATATTAATCCCTAATCCGGCTCCTTTGTGTGCAAATAAAAGGATGAGACTTTGAAAATGAGAGAGAAAAGAGCAAATGACACTGTCAGTCACTGTGTATGTAAGCCTAAGCACTTTACTTTGTCTTTTACACAAGAAGGTCTAATTCACCGTACGTAACAAGTAACCAACATCATGTTAAATAAAAGTGGAGACGCCGGAGACGGAGAAGCGTCTTTAAATTTACTTACTTTGCTGGTACTTTTACTTTGTACAAATTATTATTCATAAAAATGCATTGCCCCTTTTCTTTCTCATTCTTTAACCATCTTGTGAGATGCTTCTTGACCTGTCAAGCTTTTTTTTATAGAGACACTTGTGTGTTTCCAAGCTTGTAAGTGTTTCAAATTTTGAATGCATAGAGCTTAGTCTCGTAATAAAACCGTATCGGTGACGCGCATTCTCATGACAAAACAAGTGTGTCCAAAAATACTGTAAGGATGAGGAAGTTATATCTCACGGTCCTAACCATGTGATGCTCATGGTGGAACAAATGGGTGTTTTAAAATGCTACGGAAAAATATATAAAAGTTCAAATCGTGACACTTGAAAAATACATAATATATCACTTTGAGACAATGGTCATCACATCACATCGAATTACCATTTCTATTTTTGTGAGCATTTAAAAAGTAAAACAGGGACAAAATCACTGGACAATCGTGTGAAAAAATGTATTCTAATTTTTAACCCAATGCTCAGTCACGAACACTTCATTTCATGGGGCTAATTAGACAAGGCTTGATGCTTATGGTATCTTACCAGATATGATTTTATTTATCAGCCAGAAAATTCATGACAATGATAATGGTGGAAGAATGAAGTAAGAAATTAACATTACAGAAACTACTGCATTAATCAAAATTTTAAAGATCCAGTGTACATTCTATTTGTTTATGCCGCTACAGATCCAAAGGAAATACGCAGTAGACTTTTTTTAGTCTATAGAATCTAAAATTTTGATGCTATTTCCCTTTTTCTCAAATTAAATTCGTTGCTTTTCTTAAAGAGATGCGGGGGCTGTGTAGTTTTTAGTGTGACTGCTTGTAGTCAAACGTCGTGAATATGGGATGACATGACATGATGTAATTTTGATGTCGGAGTCATGTCAATCGCATTGTACATTCATTGAGGCGGTGTCAACGTCATGTCGTAGCAGCACTCAATATATACTGACGATTACATTTACAAAATGGACATAATTGTCAGAAAACATGAGTATACAACACATCAAGTAACAAGAGAATAATAGCACCATCATATCATGTTGCAACAAAAAAAGATGATAATAATAAAAGGGCCTATGAAAACGACATGGGGAAAGCTATGTATTTAGATCTTTTGGCAATGTGGTGTGTCTTCCTGGTCGTCTCTGGTACATTATGATGATGATGATGATATGATGGTATTCACACAAATATGCACAATTGTGAACACATCTACATGCGTATTGTGAGCACAAATTCTATGAATTCATGCATGCCTTAGACGGGGAGCTCATTGTTACAGCTCAATGTTCCCATTATGCATTAAAAGCTATTGAAAATACTTCACTCATACAAAATCCTTCGGGTTGTTTAACATATCGGTTTCATTGCAGTACCGGTGGTCCCCTTTGATCTTCAATTGAGCATTCATATTCAATACAAATAGATGGTGGCCACACTGGTGTGCTCAGTCAGCTAGCTTAATGTGAGCAAGTAAATAGCTATCATGAGCCTCTCCACCCATCGTACAATACTCTGCTTTTGATATTTAATTTTCAGATTTGATTTCGGACTTGTGCTTCTCAAATACCTCCTCAAATCTTATCTTATATAGTATTTGACATGTAAAGGATACATTTTTAATCGTCGAGTACGCAGTCTTGTCCTATTTATGTACTTATTTATGATAATACTACAATATATTACAAATTGATTCCAGAAATGCAGATGAAAAGATGTTTCTTTTTTTTCAGAGTCAAAAATATCCTCAAAAGTCAAAAAGTCAACCCCATAAATATAAGGTTTACCTTCTTTCTGAGCAGATATATTTTTCGATTCCAGTTTTATTCAAAAGAAAAACATATTGCATACTTTGAGTTCCAGAATCAACAACAATGCCACTACCACCATGTGCCTTTGGATACATTATATTCATTGAGAAAAAGAGGAGAGGAACAAGAGAAAAAAAAAAACTCCTGCCTAATATCCCGAGATGAATATGATAAAGGCTTTATAAAACAGAATGGTAGTGTGTGATGGTGTGAAGTTGGTATGGGATGGGGTATTGTGAAGAAAGACCTCCAAGCAAACTAAAAGAGCCGACATCATTGAGAGTCTTGGTTTGGGGCTGTAATTGTTGACACTTGCGGTGCCTTTTGACCTCAGGGTGTTCCTTGTACAATATCACCTTAATTATTACTCTCTATAACATTGCATAAAACTTCCGAAAAGTCAAAGAACAGTAGTTTACCTTACACTACATAGGCTAAAGAAAGAGGTACACATGTAATGTATTCACGAGTAAATCAATGCAATGTATATGTGAACAAGGAAAAGGTTCTAAAATGTATAAACATTCCATGAATTCTACATTCTACATTGCGTCCTGTCCTGTCTCACCTTTCCCATCAAACACATTCAAGGCATTCTTCCCAACAACTAGCAATATTGTTTAATTGAGGGGTTTCACATTCATTCTCATCTCTGCCAAAAAAAAGACACAATGACTTTAGGAATCACAGTGACAATGATGACAGCGGAGAGGGTGCTGCTGCTGCCATTTCCCTTCCATTTGGCTCTTATTACGATTATTACGATCATCATCTTGACTCAATGACGAACACAATATGATTTACTGCTCGTTGTTGTGAATTGTGTATTGGCATTTTCATGGTGGTCAGTTGTGGACAGCAAAGAAAAATAATGACGATGCGGCATTTAGAAAGGAATGATGCCCCATAGGTTTACTTTTTTAAGGGAACAAGATACAACCAAAACCATAAACTCTATTATTACGGATACCAATATGATGATATGAATATACAAGCATGTTTTTGTATGCAAGAAAAAGTAGTATTGTCCACTCACCGTGTATCTTGTTGCATACAATAAACGTGTATAGAATTTCTTTGAAGCTACTGTTTTCCCTATTTTGCCACGTTTCTTTGATTATCCTGCGCGAGCGGAAGAAGAAGTTGACCAAAAAGAGTCTTGATTTTTGAGTTGAGTTCATTGTGAGATTTACAACCTAGTTCTGTCATCACTTTGACCATCTCACCCGATGTGGTCTTTTAAAGGTGTGATTTACCTGTGGCTTAAAGGTTAGAATGACTCTGAGCGGATCAGGAGGGAATGGGAAAAGTGGTTGTAAACTGATTTCATGCATGATTAATACGAGTTGTTTTGACTGATTTGTTTGGCCGAGTAAACTAATGATAATTATATTGTGCTTCATAATTTGCGGTCTTCTTATTATTCTTGGTACATTTTCCGGTGAAAATTTCATTTACTCGGTCCTTTACATACCGTGCAAATACAGATTAGTTCGATGTAATTATCCTAACGTACGTAAATGGATGGATGCTAATGAAATCATCAAGAAGAAAACAAGTGTGCAATCACCTGTCAAAGATTCTTTTTAATTGGAAGATATGGCGTAAAATGTACCATTCAAATTTATCTTGGATCTTGTCATAGTAGTAGTAGTAGCGTAAAAAGTAGTGAATTAGTTCTCAATACGATATAAAGTAAGCATGTATAATATTTGCTGTTTACATAATACCAAAACTCCTCCAGAGGAACAAATCATCTTGTTAGGCAGTGCAGATTATGATATTCCATGCTTTAAACTGATTAGTCCCATTTGATTTACGAAAATATATAAATATATATATATTATACACAGTACACATATCATAGGATATCACATAAATGATTTGATGGACAAGACAAAGTTGGCAAAGAACTATGATTTGTTGAAAAAACTCGCTAATATTCGTAGCCAAGCTGATAATGAAGCATTCAGATACGCACTCCTAAGAACCCTCTTACTTCACAGCAGTAACTAATTCCTCCGTGAACAGAAGCAAATGTGAAACCATGTCTCAACCAAATATAACAAGTTTACGCAAAATTTTCTACACCAAATTAGTTCTCACACACAAGTTATACTAATGTGTAAGTATAATGTTGCGACATATGAAAGCACTTCTTTTACTTTAATCATGTATTTTTTTCTCCCTATAATGTGCGTCCCTTATTATTATTACCTCTTCTATGTGTAGTGGCACTGCTATTTTGATGATTATGATGGCAGCAAAGAGAGCATGCAGTTTAAGTTCTTAAAGGCTATCAGAATCAGCAGATGTTGATGTTGGTACAAGCGTACATAAATGCGATTGGCTATGTCTCAAAAAATCACAAATCTCGTCACTCTGCACCTCTACTTTACCTTTTTCCCACTCCCTTCTCCCTTTTGGGATCAGTACTCATTATGAATAAGCTTTTTGGATGTAAGGATATATATACGTAATATATATCATTACTCATACATGTTCCTCACAGGTATAGAAGCTAACAACCTTTCACGCTCATTTACAGACAAGTTTTAAGTACTCTGATTAAATATGAATGTGACGGTAGTGAAATTCGAGTTTTGTTAATCTTTTGACTGATTTTTTTTTTCACTGAGAAAAACCAACATAAATTTTATATTCCATATACTGTTTGCTATATACTACCACTTAAACTCCAACGGTATTATAGACCAAAACACATTTGCAGAACGAAATAGGTCGTAAAAATCCTGTGTTAGCATAGATTTTGTATTAGAATGCCATATATACTTATATTGAAGACGATTCCGAGCTGGTACCATTTGTCTGTCCGTCTTTAGAACCGTTGTGTTCTAAATATTGTCAAAATATATTTGAAGTAAAGGTAAGGTTACTCTTATATGAATGAATATATAGTTGTGACTTTCACTAGACAGTTTACTCCAATCTCAGATATTATTTCACACATTGCAAAAGTACCATATATGAAGTTGTTAGTAGTATGCGAATACATCTTTTATACAGTGGAAATTTGAAATGGTAGACTTAAAATTTTATAACTATAAAAAATGGTTGACGAAAATTTACTGCTATTTCAGGCACTCGTACAGAGAAAGGATCTCCAACTTGTGTTTCGTAATGCGTAGGAATTAAATAAAGCATGAATACAAATGGTGACAGTAAAGTATATTTAGGCTTCTCAGGATCTTAATGTTGTACGCAAGCTGGTATTCAACAACAACAAAAAATCCGGCGAAAATTCCGAAAGGATGTAGTGACGGAATAAGGTTTATGTTTATTGGTCGTTAGTATTATTGCATGTAAAAAAGGATTTTGTACGCTTTAAGAAAGGGATTGTAAAAAAGTTGACTTAACAGTTAACGTTCAGATATACGTAACCCTTATTTCTTACAAACGGGATTGTTGTAGATTATAGATCTTTTCAAACTTTTGTCATCGCGGATTGAAGAAATGAGAAAAGGAAGACTTACAGTTGATTAATGTCCTTCATCTTAATAGATGCGATTAAATGAAATACCTTGAGGTCGAATTCATGACTTTTGCCACAAAGCTCAATCAATAAACTTACGATTAACATGGGAAAACTTTTTTTTATTCTGAATCTATCATCTGAAGACACTAGTAGCTTTCGATTTATGCAAAAATGTTAACCGTGCTTGACGTTACGATGCTCGTACGATTTAGTGATTAAGGGGCAATGAGAGACTCTTACAGTTCTAATTATTAATGACGAAATCCATTAAATAAATAGAATGATAGTTGTTTATATCGTTATAAAAGCCTTATATGAAATCGCAAAGGCTGTTTAATTTGAAGGGATCACTTTTTCATCCGGATTTACAAAGCGAATATCATATCATCATCATCATCATCCGCATTGCTTTCACAAGCCAAAGCCGTTTTCAAACTTCACGGTTGAGAGCTAGTTATGATTTCATGGAGCACAAAAGACAGGCTCTCTCTTTCTCTCTCTCTCATCAGAATCTCAGCATACAGAGCGACGCTGTGCATGTGCTTCACTAGGTTTACTGTCAAATGATCGATAATATATGGAAAAGGGCGATTTTTGAATATTTCGTCACGGCTGTCTTGGGAAAATGCTATTTTACCACTTAAATGTATTTAATACTTGTACACATTTCCTTTTGCAGACAATCATTGCATCGAATTCACCCTACATTCTGCATGTGTGTCTCGACGTGTGTTCCATCGGCAACTATATACACACACAACTTCAATCAGGAGCTTGTGAATGCGGCGAGGTAGCAATAGTGCATATGAAAATCTGTGTACTGTATAACGTAAAAGGTTCATCTCATATTTGTTGTTTAGTTTTTATCGGTACGTTTATAGTCCATGTGCGTATGTATGCCTATATAACATAACCATATTATTCATATGGTGGATCTTTGATGCACATTGTCATGAGCAAAACGGCTCGCGACATCTGCAAGCTCCAGAAACTTAGCTTTTGTATCTATTTCAAACCCGGGTTCTGTAGTGGTAAAAAGGGAAAATTTGAAAAGTTGGAACCGTGTCCGTCATGCTAAATTTTCTACCGGACAAATTTTTTCAAACACTTTAAGGGGCACAAGCGCAAACGGCAAGTTCATCTGCTTGCTCCTCTACACTGAATGAACCAATGGTTCCCTTCATTTGTATGTTGTACATTGTCACTATGAGTTGTGCCTGAGCTGAAATCATCTGATGAATGGGTCATATGTAGAAATCATGGGATGCAAAAGAATAGGGAACTTCCATTTATGTGTCATACATCAGCATAAATGTTCACTTATAGAGAGAAAAATAGAAGCAGCAAAAGGTGGCTACTTTTTCTGTTCACAGGGCTAATTAGATACGCTGAATCTACTTTCATTCGCCAATAGAAAGGCATTCATTCAGGCAAGGATCCAAACTCCCAAATGCTCTAGTCGTCCCAAACCTGGAATGGAATATTATTGCTAGATATTATAGAAAGGTTGCTATACTCTCACTTTTTAGAGAATTGAAAACTATACTGTCTGCAGTCTGCATAATCAACCTTTTGAGTATATATATTCGATATTTATGCCACACAAACTGTAACTTGATTTTTTGTATACACACACAAGTGAGGGTATATAATATGTAATATGTGAGCATTTATAATTTCATCTGAAGTAACATCCAAAACCTGGGAATGATTTTTAAAGAGTATTTACACGAAACGAAATGGTGGTGCTCCGTTGACTTATCGTTATGTATATCGAATGGAATCTACTGAACAAGCGAGCTTCTCAACAACTAAACAAAAATGTAGCATGCAGCCAAAATTTTTCATACTAGTTTCATGGCTCTTTATTAATGATCGTATTGAGAAATTATGCTATATGCTGCTCCTCAGCTTCAAATGACGACACGGAAGAGGGATAGGGTTACGGCTTGTACATTTTTGTACAGGTTTCTCATCAACTCCCCATCCTACGTGACTGTGTGAAGTTGTCAACTTGCTTTTTTTCAAAATCCAAAATTTATCTAAATTGTATCATATCACCGAATAATGAATTTGATATGCGCTTTTTGTCTGATGCCATGATTGGTACCTAGTTATCGGAGAATTTATTTCTGTTTTTGTCGCACGAAAATTACTTTACTGATGAAAACGTCTGCACGACCAAAGCTGCGTTATGCAAGAAGTATGGAGTCAGCATGTTGTATGAATTCAACTATAGCTTCGGTTGACAGTTGAATACTGAAAATAATAACTTTGTTTTGATGCGAGATACGATACGAGATTTAATTTCATGGTCGATCCCAATAATATTTCGTAGCTTAAATAGTAGAGTTTACAATTATTAACTAAATTCATCCAGCCAAACACAAACTTATAGTTTGTATGCAGCATGATTTGAATTATTATTGTTATTTCTGCAAAAAAAATCGTTTACAGTCTACCATTACAAAGGTTGAACTATATATTTTTGATTTGCAGCACTTTTTATCTAAGAGTCATATTAGGTTGTAAGTAAATTCACTTGTACAAAAACTAGAAGAGTTGCAACTGGATTTTAAACGTTTTAGCTTAAGATTAGTTTTCATCTTATGCTGGCCAAGGTAAGCCTGGAAAGTCTTTCAGGTAAGGTTTCAGAAGTTGGGGTAGTAAATAAATGAAGTAGATGTTTCCTGCCCTAACCTTTCGCTTTTTTTAATGCAGGCAAGTCAAAGTCGAGGCTTTGAAGACACGTTTTGTTTATTCGACTCATGTTGTAAGAATTTATTTCAGTCATTACTTTTGCCCTCAAGGGGTAATAATATTTCAGTTTTGTGTTTTGGAGTCAGAATGTCTGGTACATCCAGGGAGGATGATTAACGGATGAGCTAAAACTGAACTGATGGGAACACTCTCTTTAATTTTTTTGGAAGGCTGATGCTGATGTTTAGTGATTGCATATGCATGCATTCCATCTTGTTGATACGGCAAATGTTTTATTGCAATTTCATCTCTTTCTTGAGGATTCTTCCTCCTCTGATTTCCTCTTATGAGAAGGACTCTCTCTGAAGACAGCATTATATGAGTATTATGACGTGACTAAATGAAATAGGCACAACGCAATAAATAGTAAATTCATGAAGCTACGGTTAAACTACTTCATTTCATTACAACGCAGCAGGGGTTATGGGATATGGCGATAACAATAATAGAATCAAAAAAGTGTTTTCCCTTAGCTGTCGTAAATTTTTTTCGCAATATAAACGATTGTAAATACTCTTAGGTTTTGCAAGGTGTACAGATAAAGGATGACGGTGAAATGTAATAATAATAATAATAATATTATATTTGCGCTTAACGAACGAACGAATAACGAATGTTTTTTTCCATCATCACGCATTCCGTTCTTTGGTATTTCATGCAAGCACGTATAGTCTGTCAAACCAAAAAAAAGTGATTTTCTTATCCTGTAAGATGAAATGGAAAACCTTATCTTCAAAATATTACCTATTTCAATTACTTTATCAAGTACGTATCGTTTTGGGTTGGGTTATCTTTGGCTCTTATTAGTTGTACTTTGGTAATATTGTGTGCAGGTGCACAAAAATCCAATTTGATGACCGAGCCGAGAAGCTGTATAAGAGGACTCCAACTGAGAGCACAGGTGATAATAAAATGTGAGTTGAAGTGTAGTCAAGAAAGAAAAAATAAGATGGAATATATTTTTGCTAACTCAGCCGACAGTAAACTCAGGTCTTTAAATAGTAAAAGATACATTTAGACTAGGCAAAAAATGATACTACCTAGTACTCTTGGTGATGTTGCATTGCAGATTGCAAACCAAAGGTGAAAGGATATTAGATGGGTTGACATAAAAACAAACTTATTGTGGTTTTGGTTCCTTCGGTGGCATCTCTACTTCCATTCACTATTGCACGTTCGAATTGATGTGAATCATGCCGTAGTTTAGTGTAAAAATTTCTAATTTAGGAACCCCATGAACACTCTAAATTCTTACGAAGAATATCATTTCCGTATACGAATAGTCGCTTTGCTGCGCTATAGAAAGGACATTAGTCTCACATTGCCCCCAATTGTCGTAATACAGCGATGATGAAAATATGATTCTTATAAGAATCAATAAAAAATTTGTTTTACTAATGTTAAACTGCTTTGTATGCTGATAATTTCAGAATATAGCTAGATCTTAACGGGTATTTTATTAACTATATATTTAGTGCAACACCCAGGAAATTCGGAGACTTAACTCCGTGTTCATGGAATATATACATATATTTTAAAGCACCGAATGTGCCCAAAGTCCTGATCTGATATTGCACACAGTTTGTGTACACAAAGCATTACACTTTAGAGCTACAAGCTAAGGTGACTAAGGAGGAATAAAATAAAGTAAAGGGCAGTAACTGTAGGCTTATTACGTAATGTAGAATCTGTGGGATCCTAAAAGGTAGTTCTGTACAAGACTCGGACGTTGGCATTCACCAGAGGCACCTGGAGTGCGGGAGTTGACCCATTTTGACCTACCAGCCACCAAAAAGCGCTATATCACAGTCAGCTTTTGAGTGACCTCAAAGAGTCGCCGACCATTTTTTCGTACTTTTCTAGAGATGACTGAAGGGTGGCCCCAGTAGGAGGTCGACTCATGTGAAATTCATTTTCTTTCCCAAGTTTGCTTCTCTAAACTTTAAGAAAAATATTTTTCTTAGTTATGCTAATGTGGTATTATGCCATTCTATCGCTACAAAATGTCATACCAAGTAAACAATCATAATATAATGTAAAAGCTGTTGTGCCGTATATCTAATCAACCAAATATCCAAAGTTCCGTCAGAGAGTGTGTGTTTGTATTTATATGTGTTTTTTAAGACGATGCGATATGGGAAATTGCATTTTAAGTATCATTTTATTGGAGACGGCAATAGTTATCAATTTAAAAAAAGTTCATCATTGAATTAAAAGTTTCTTTGATACAAGATGCATGTTTTTTAAATTTGTAAACTCAAGATTTATAGGACATTTATGTGTGTATATGTCGATCAGGTCTGTGTTTGCTGCTCCAAATAATAATTCTTTTGATTTTCTTTGATCACTGACAACAATCAAACCACATTTTCAAAATACGATAACAATACACAATTTGACACGCGACACACCTTGAGAAACACGTCAAATGTTTTTAATTCAAGTTAAAATCGTCAGGTCATCATCCATCATTTTCACAAGATCGTAAACTAAATGTACATAGCTGCGGCTGCAACATTTGGTGATCATATTATATATCGTTGTGTGTGGCAATGGCCACATGAAAGTAGTATTGCATTAGAGCTGAGCTGAAACTTTCTCTGAAGATACCGAATGAGGTATTATGACATCTTTCATAAGTTAACCCTTCAACAAGTTACCTCAAAGAGGGTGTGATTTTGCGATTTTTATCTCATTTTACCACTCATCTCATGACTCAAGATTTCAACCGCACTTGAAAGAGCCTCTCGCTATAGGAGGTGTGAATACATTAATATTATGCATAATGGAAGGATGTGATGTGATCATGGACTCCTTTGTCGCATTTGAATAAGTTTATTTACACTCTGTGAATGAGTATTTGAAGAAACACACACCTGAAGAGTAAATGCGTGTGCATCATGTTTATGAACAGTGGATTTGACAGGTGTAAAGGTAGGTACACAAGCAGGCAATCTTTCCGATTGCGTAGAGTAAAATACTATAATTCTCGACGGGCTTATTTCGTTTATCCAACTTTTTATCATTCATTATATACATACAACACGTTTCTTCTGTTCCTTGATTGAAGTTTGAATGTATAATGCGACCGCTATTAGCTAGCGATTGTGATTAGTAGTTGATTAAGAATAACAGGGTTTATGTCAAGTTTACAGAAAGATTTCATAACTTTTATAAATCTTTTCAACAATTCCTTCAATTACTTTGACAGGACAATTGAATACCTTTTGTGTAAAGATGGATAACGAAATTACAGGATTAGCTTAAGATTTTTGTATTCCCTTGTATTAGAAAATCTACATTTGTTAACAACTGGCTGATTCACGGTTCTTTTTCCAAAAATATATGGAAGCATAGAATATTTTGAGGTACATTTAATGATAAAATTCGTTATTGTTGATCTCCGTTCCATGGTTAATTACTGAACGAGAGGAGGAGGGTAATGTGAGATTCCTAACAATAATTTTAGATGCAGAAGATTAAGAATATGAATTCAAACACGTTCCTAAAAAGATAGATAGGTAAAGCTTGCATACTAGTTTAATGACTCGTATGAAAAAATTTCTACACGATTTAAAACGCTTATAATTTATTACTCCAATTTTATGCGTACAAAAGTAGTTAAATTATATTATAACGGCACACGAAAAGGAATCTCATCGAAAGGTTTATCCTGAGCAGCATCGAAATTTATACTGTCCAGGATTGCAATTCAAGCTGTTGAAATCATGGACTGATGCAGTTGCAGTACATCTTGTACCTTAAAACACAAACACAATGAAAATATTATTATTCTTTTACTTTACTGCCAATAAAGTTTCAATTGTTAAAAGTCTTCATAAATTATTTACCACATTGCGTCCACCAACATGCACCATTGGATTCAGTCGTTGTTTCAGTTGCAGCTATAAAAAATTCAAAGTATATTATTTATTCCAAGTTTTAAATTATTTAGGCTGGTATAATTTAAATTGTGCTGTTTGAGTTGTATCAGTATGTGCGTACTCCTTTGAGTTGATGTAGGGTTTGTGGTCGTAGGTGGAGAAGCTGTTGTAGTTGGCTCATTTTTCTTGAATAAACCAAAAAAATCCCATGCTTGAACGTAAATTGGCGACACAAGAAGAACAAAGAATAAAACAGGTAAGTATTTTGCCATTTTTAAATGTCGCAAAATTAAAAATTATAATTTAATTGAAAAAAAAATCTTTGGAAAATCAGCGTTTCGCTTCAAGTTGTTATTAAGAACAAGGTTACAGCATTTCTGAAGAGTAGATATGACTGGAAGACGAGTTTATATCATGGGTGATGGACGTGAATCACCTTACGTCAGATATGACGACCTTGTCACTATGTCCTCAAAGCATGTTCTGCGAATTTAGAGTACTAAGAGAATCCGGTAGAATACTTTAACACGAATATTAACTTGTTGCTGATCTGTGAATTGCAAGTGAGTGATCATTATTTCTTCATTCTGGGAATCTACGCCTACAATCGTCTGAGTCGTCGTCAGTCACAGCTTACTACTTCTGTTTTGAGTCATTTACAGAGACATTCATAGTACGTGTATTAGTGTAAATTGTCCTTCCTGCCTGTGGTGATGGAATGGAAGGTTGTGTGCTTTCGCAGACATATAAATTACAACGAAGCCATGCATACAAGTCAATCAGATATTCATCAAGTCAGTATGAAAGTAGAATTATATACATATATATGTCCAATTACGTGCGAACTAAAATACGTCAGGGTATGATGATTCATGTTATAAAAATACATATGCATGAAAGATGCTGGAAATTCTACAATAATCGTATTAAATTTTAACTGTTTCCATCCACTTTATATCCATTCAATCCTCATGCGCATGACTTTATCATTATCATTACAAAATATTCCATACATACTTATTATTACCATACATCCATCGTATTAAATTTAGATATCCGAAAAAAATAAAAAAAACCCTGAAATAATATGGATATACTCGTACTTGCTATTATGGTATTACAGTTCATTATAAGTGACAAAAACACCCATGTTAAAGTTGTGTGAAGAATCTCAGTTAAATTATACAGATACATACACTTAATTCATGATTAAACGTTAAACGAGGTCGACTGCTCCAGTAGGTACCAACTTTGCAACGGGACGATATCGAATAATATGCTGAGAACCTGCTTCAAGGCTAACCTCTTCTTCCCTTTAAAATACAAATTATTGGCAGATATTAGGAATGGATAACAAGTATGAAAACAAACAATTTAACGGTCACTTTAATAGCAAATAGTTAATACCTTCCATCTGCATCATCTACAACAATGTTAGAGTCTTGGTTTACCCTCAAGAATAAAAATGAATCTAGATTAGCCGATGTTGACATTTGTCCAGGTTGTAAACTTTGCATGGTACGTGGCATATGTTGGACGCCCATATTTTTCAAATGAGATTCCACATTCTCAATATACCTTTATAAAGGAGAAGAAAGTAAAAATGTAGTCAACAATACTTACAAATTATACGACCTGCATTAATTTACATCATCGTAATGTAAAATAAAAGATTTAACTAGTTACTCACTCTTTCAAAAACTTTTGCTCTTCAGGAGACATTAATGACGGTGTTTGATTATTTCGTTTGTCTTCCTTTTCTTTCAAATCCCAGCAATATTCTTGAACTTTTGCTAATCTGATTCTCAGGTAGCTTGAAATGAGGTATCGTATTCTATCAACCTACAAATATCAATTAGAATTTTAATTTCATAGTTGATGGTGGTTAATTCCACTGGAAACTCAAAATTTATCATTCATATCATAATCCATAAACAATATAAAGTTTGTACCTCTAATTTATGTACTCCTAATCTAATATCTTTCTTTTCTAATTTCGCCGTATTAACTTCCATATTCCTTATCAGTTCCAACATGCATTCAACCTCCTCAAGTTGTGGTGGAAGAAGATCAGGGGCAAGTCTTTCATTCATCCATGCCTGAAATAAAAAATAACCACAACAAAACGAATATTATTTCCGAAAAACTTTAAGCTACACGTTACAAGTCACCTAGTTAAAATTGACAATATTAATAGATAAGAACCAACCGAGTTAAGTTTAGTAAGCAGTTCACGAGGGGTCATAGTCACCGTTTCCTCCACTTCTTCATCACTACGCCCAAAAATCTCTGGCGAAGCAGTTCCATCTCGCCCGTTTTCTGTATCCATTCTTTCAAACTGACCTGCCATAGTATTATACTCAGGTCTTCTACTCCTCACGACTCTTGATCCTCCCACTTATCAATTAGGATCTAGTTGATCTTCAATCTTACTAACAACGACACTCAACAACAAAAAGAACTTTCAAATAAATTCAAACTTTGAAACTTTAGTCACTAAATGAACCTACAGAAAACAAGTGCATTTAACTAAAACATGGATTCTTGTAACTTGCTCCTTTCAAATTCTAATACGAATTTATTAGTAAAAGCTGTAGCAAACTTTTTCTCCAAAGAAATATTAATTGTCTAAATCACACAATGTGCATATTATAGTTAGCGATTGGATTTCGTGTACTGTTATTGTTCTTCTACCGCAACATATATTCAGTTCCCGCAACTGCACTCCAGCTATGATCTACAACATGTGCATGATTATCCTGATCCTTTGTATACAAAGGATCATATTTCAAGTTTCTACTGTAGGTACATACTAGATGGATGCTGATGCTCCACTCGCTCGACTCTTTCTCTTCTTTGTTCATTTGTATCCCACTTGACTTGGATAGTTTTAATTTATACATAATATATTTATGGTCGGTAAAAATAATGTTCGGGAATGCTTTGTACAAATACAACAAGCTAGCAAACTGATGACTGAAGATGTGTCTTTCCAGGGAAATGATAAGCGAGTTCCAGCAACGAGCTCATGGGATGCCCTACAAAACTTTGTAAATGTCCTTATTTGTTGCATCATTTTAACCTAACTTGTCATTAGATTTTTAATTTGCATTGGGCACAATAAATCTCATGGATTGCTTGTGCTGCTAATGTGCACGGACTTCCCATGATGCATGATCCCTTTCTTTTCTTTCGGAAGTGCTTTCATTGCTTTTCCTCGTAAAATAGTGGCGAATATAACACATTACATATATTTTGCGGAATTATTGTAGAAGTTAGTTTTTATTATCATTGAATGTTTTGTTGTGCATCTAAAATTGGTATGGATGCCTAGATGTTCTCATTTGAATGGTATTGCTATCTCATGGCATATCAAGTTGGCAGACTTGATTATGAGTTGGTGTTGGTATTTTTACAACTTTAGCATTGTTCATTATCATTATTTTTAACGTAGTAGAAAATGTGGAAAAAGAGAATTCATGGTATTCCACTAAAAGCCTAGCTATAGTATGAATATTACAAGCATGCAAAAAATACATTTCTTACAGCCACACAGGAAAAATAATATGCTGGTGCAAATTGAGGATTCGCTGTAAATATGTCATGGTCCATATCCAAAAACAATTCAAGTTATGAGCTGCATTTTTTTTACCGTAAAGCAGTTATCTACGTATGCTCCTTCCCCTTGCTGCACAAAAATCCGAAAATACACAGTGGCTACGTTCCGCGTATATTTTTTGTAGTTCATAAAAACAAAAATTAAATAAAATCCGGAATACAGTTTTGTGTTACGGAACAAAAAGTTTGAATTATCCGTTCAGCGTTTACTGAAATATCAACCAATACAGCTCTGCACGCTGTTCCCTTGTGGCCGAGGATTTATAAAACATATAGATTGGGGCAGTGCAAAAAATGCCGATATTTTTACAGCCTTTGAAATCCATGAGCGTTACAAAAACACATTAACGGCATATGCTTCCACATGCAATAAAGAATATTTGTGTGTATATGCTAATTATTTCCTTTATTCAACTATAACTCTGGAATTTGGAAGTGATGCTGCCACTACTGCTACTACTGAAAATACTAAGTGCAACAAAAGATGCTATAGATATAAAAGATGTTAGTACGTTGCACGAAGTACGATGAACAGACCTTAATAATGTACCTGCCTACTACTGTCTGTTTAGATCGACTCGGAGTGCTAGGTGCTAGGTCGGTCGGTTGATTGAGAGCGTTCCGAAGCAAGCATATTTTTCTAATTTTGAGAAATACTAAGTTTAGCACCCGTTCGTTATACCATATTCTTGCAGTTCATCTTCCTCAACTCAATCGCCAAAAAAAAAGGCTTATGATTTTGTTTGCACTAACACGAGCAACAGCACCATTAACGAGTACATTGAGAGCAGTTGAGTTACAGGGCAGATGCTTTTTCCTTACTATTATTAAAATAGCGTGTCTAACATAATTTACATGTCATGGTTGCCTCTCTGTGCACTGATTATGATATAGATATGATATGATTACTTATGAGCAGTGTGTAGTATGCTATTTTAAACGTATTTCAACAACTTGGCAGCTTTCCACCTCCTGTACTACCAGTCAAGTCTCACACCGAAAACCTCTCTTGCCCCACGTTCCTGATATAGAAAATAGCTCGCTGTGATGTTAGTCACTACTTCCTCCCTAGTTCCAGACCCGATCTAAAACTAGTCGAAAGCTTGGCTGGGTCGGCAGAACAGCTTTCGAACGTAAGTGCACCGGATTTCTTTACCGAATTCGGAGTCGTCACGCTCCGCTAGTCTTTCTCATTGTTTCATAAAAGCTATTATTTTTATTATTATTAATTTCATTGTTTGCTTTTTTTTTGCAGGACTGTTCAAGGGTTGTTCGTCGTGTTAAGTGAAAAACGATTTTCCTCGGTGGCTTCCATTTTTAATTTTACTTGACAGGATACGTTTTATATTTTGGATTATTGGAACATCTTTTTAGCTAGGTCGTTAATTTCTTAAAAAACCAGCAAAATGGTTATTGAACAAAAATTCAAAGCGGGTGAGGAGCCCGACCCAACGGAATACCTGTTCGTCTCAATGGAACAGCGAATGAAGGTACAGAGTCAGCCTTATGATGCCAAGACAGCATGCTGGGTACCTGATGACGAAGAGAATTTCGTCAGGGGAGAAATTCGTGGGACCAAGGGTGATTTGGTGACCGTATTTGCACGAAATGAGGTGAAATATTATATATTCTGAATAAATGATGAACTTTCACTAAAATTTGGATTGGATGAGTCATTTTGGAAATAATGTTTTTGGTCTACAGGAGAAAGCATTCAAAAAAGATCTGGTTCAGCAAGTCAATCCTCCAAAATACGAGATGTCTGAGGATATGTCCAACTTGACTTTCTTGAACGAGGGCTCCGTACTTCATAACTTGAAGCAAAGATACTACCACAAATTGATCTATGTAAGACTCCAAAAAAATTCTTGGATTCTTCACATGCAGTTCTAATTTTAAAAATTAGTTCACCATGATTGTTATCTTGATGTATTATCATTATGATTTCCAGACCTATTCAGGATTGTTTTGTGTCGCTATCAATCCTTACAAGCGTTATCCAATTTACACGGTACGAGCGATGAAAATTTACATGAATAAGCGACGTAATGAAGTCCCACCTCACATTTTTGCCATTGCTGAAGGAGCCTACCAAAACATGATTAATGGTGAGTCAGAAACAATAATCACTTTTTTTCTTGTGCATGCTTTAATGGTATTGGTAATGCCGAAATATTGGTTTTAAAACATGCTTCCAAGGCATTCGGGCTAAACTCGTAAATTGTAGTATCTAAACATGCCCATTTTTAGGCATCTATACGTCTAGCTAGAGAATGCTCTCTTTTTATTTGCTTTGTTGAAGCAGAATATTAGCGATACAATGCGGTGATATATGAAAAGTTGCAAAGGAAAGTACAGAGAGTCATATAGCGTTCTGTTTTCTTGAATTTTTTTTCTCTCACTCTTTTTTTTCACCTCTGCATGTATCCAAAAATAAAACTACTCATCATATTACACTTCCTTTAAGCTTTTTTGGAATGCATATTCACTGAAATGTGGAATGTAAAATGTGGCAAGTACTACTATTACAGCAATATCCAAACCGAATAGTGTGTGTATAGAGCTCAGTATGAAGGCTAGGGTGGATGATTGACTGCCGGAACATCTTCAGAAATAGCATTATTAGCAATATTTTTTGAACCTTTGCCAAGTTAATGAATGCTACCGTCTCCCCATACTTCATGCACTTGCTCCTGCTTTCTAACAAACATGATTCATGCTGATGTGACGACACCCACGCCCCATGCTAAAACCTAATATATATCCTTTTCCATGAGTTTTTGAAAAGAAAAAGCCAACTGCTTTTTAAGACTTGAGCTTGAGGGGGAAACTCTGACGTATATTTATAGCAGCGATTTTATAAAAACCGTTGTCTTATATAATATAGTATTATGTTCAAATTGTATGAATGCGGATATTCACAATAAAGTCAGAGTGATGAAATCTTAATTGTTTATTATATTTGTTATGTTACAGCCAAGGAAAACCAGTCCATTTTGATCACGTAAGTGGAAATGGCTAAATAACAGTAAATTAAAAATAAATTAATGGAAAACATGTGGGTTAAATGAACTAATGGGCTATTTTTTGTTGGGTGTGACTAATTATACAGAGGAGAGTCTGGTGCAGGAAAGACAGAGAACACAAAGAAAGTTATTGCATATTTCGCACAAGTCGGTGCAGGCTCAAAATCTGAAGAAAAGAAGGTATGCTTTACTGTATTCGCGTTTTGAAAGTATGCTGTAGTGTATGCAAATACACAAATGACATTATGACCTGCACATCTTTAGCTCCACCTAAATACATGAATTGTTTCAATTCATCCAAATTACAGTAATTAAAATTCTTGAAACTATATCACCGTATTTTTATAATGTGATATAGGTCTCACTGGAGGACCAAATTGTGCAGACCAATCCCGTGTTGGAATCTTTTGGAAATGCCAAAACAACCCGTAATGATAACTCTTCCCGTTTCGTAAGCTTGAACTTTTTTTAAAAAAAATAAATAAAAATTAAATAATCAATAAACACTTCCAATTTTTAAATGTTACACTAACATTTGAAACATGGTTAAACTGTACAGGGTAAATTCATCCGTATTCATTTCGGGCCTACTGGAAAGTTGGCTGGTGCTGATATTGAGAGCTGTGAGTTTTTTTACTGTTTTTTTTGCAAACTATCTTGAAACGTACATATCAAACCAGAATAGGGCTAAGTATATTATGACATTTTCGTTTAAAAGACTTGCTGGAGAAGGCTAGATGTATCTCTCAAATGCCTCTCGAGCGTTGCTACCACATCTTTTACCAACTGATGACTGGAGCTGTCCAGGGAATGAAGGGTATGTCCCTAGTTTCTACTACTACTGATATCGCATGCTTTTTTAGCACCTATCAAGAAAGAAACTGTTTTTTCAACTTTCTAAAATGCAAATATTCTATGAATTTTATAGAAATGTTATGCTTGGGTGATGATATTTACCAATACCCATTCGTCTCTCAGGGTAAAATCACTGTACCTTCCATCGATGACTTTGAAGAAATGAAGATGACACACGTTAGTGGCAAAAAAGACTTTCACCGTTTAGTCTTTAAAATTATGTTTGAATTATAAAATATATAATATTTTGCTCTCACAGGAAGCTTTCGAGATTTTGAACTTTCCTCTTGTTGAGCGTGACAACATTTACAAGATTACTGCATCTTGCATGCACATGGGTGCCATGAAATTCAAGCAAAAGGGTCGTGAGGAACAGGCAGAACCTGATGGCACAGAAGTAATATACCGAGGAGAACACTTTTAAAAAAAATTACAGAGTTGTCAAACGTTGTGGGAATCTCTAATTTATAAAATGTGGTTTGGTACGTAGGCTGGTATTTGCGTTGGAAAGTTACTTGGCTGCGAGGGTGACCAACTGTACAAAAATATTTGCAAGCCCAGAATTAAGGTCGGAACTGAGTTTGTGACTAAGGGTATGAATGCAACTCAGGTAATAAATGCAATTTGAGTTTTCTCTCAACAAAAATGTAATCACACAAATTAGTTTGATGCTTTTACATTATATTATAATGACAAAAAAAACTTTACGTTTTAGTGCGGTTACACACTTGGTGCCATGACCAAATCCATCTACGATAGATTGTTCAAGCATTTGATCAGAAGGTGTAACGACACTCTTGACACCAAGCAGAAACGTGCCTCATTCGCTGGTGTGCTGGATATTGCTGGTTTCGAAATTTTTGAGGTGAGTGCACGGCTCAGTCACCAACATTCAAATCAACTTCAACTCCCTGGATAAAGTTACTATAAACATGCAATTTTTTTTGCAATTAGGAAAACGGTTTTGATCAGCTCTGCATCAATTTTACAAATGAGAAGCTCCAACAATTTTTCAATCACCACATGTTTGTCCTCGAGCAAGAAGAATACAAAACTGAAGGTCTTGACTGGGTCTTTGAGGATTTCGGTATGGATTTGCAAGCATGTATTACTTTGATGGAACAGGTAGGTTATCAATTTAATTTAGTTTATACCGATATGCATATTGTTTTGCAAATATAATAAAACATAACATATACGTTCCATTTTGTTTCACAACAGAACATGGGTGTGTTTGCCATTCTTGAGGAGCAGACGCTTTTCCCCAAGGCCACGGATGGCTCCTTCAATGACATGTTAAAAACCAACTTATTGGGCAAATCTCCATGCTTCTTGAAACCAAAGCCAACGAAACCTGGACAAAAGGAAGCTCACTTTGGTATTGCTCACTACGCTGGAACGGTACATTTGATTAAATTATACTCTTCGTAATGTAGTACGAGTTCATATTATACTAATTGGAATTTGGAACTGGTGTCTGGAATAGGTGCAATATAATGTTTGTGGATGGCTGGAAAAGAACAAGGATCCCTTGAATGACACTGTTGTTGACCAGTACAAGAAGGGAACCAATGAGCTTGTTGTACAGCTTTACGCTGATCATCCAGGTCAATCTGGTGGAGCTGCACCTGATGACGGTGGTAAAGGAGGCAAAGGTATGATAAATTAATGCACAGACAATATACTACTACTACTATATAAATCTCTCTTCACCCATACGACGCAAGAGCATATTATATAGTAGTACCATGTCGTGGTGAGCTTTTGAAATGTATCGGTTTAACTTTTTTAACTCATATAGTAAATGAATAATGATAAACTTTAGGTGGTGGCAGAAAGAAAGGTGGTGGTTTTACATCAGTATCATCATCATACAGGGTTAATAAAAAATTCAGATTATTTTTTTTGTTTGACTATTAGAATATATAGAAATTCGTAGCAAAGTTTGAAATATTATGATTCTCGCACTTCGAGAAGTTATTGTGTCCACATTTTATTGTCTCCTCTCAGTATATAATTAATACGATTGTCCTGGTGTGTGTTGATTAACTTGTTGTTCAAAATTGGAATTATGACTCCAACCCGTTGACGTCTATATGTATTGTATAAATGTTTACATATATATTCTGTGTAGGAAAACTGATTAATTACTGAGAATTTTAGTACAAATGATTCAATTTTTCGTATTATCTGCATGCTTGTACTTGTACGAAGGGTGTTAAATATTTTATTTTACCGTAGTCAAGTGGTACTACTGCGGGTTTTATGTAGCTGTTTCTGTTTTGTAGAAAGAATTCATATGTTTCTGTTTTGCTAAATGGAGGTTTAATTAATGATTATAGGAGCAATTGAACAACTTGATGACCACCCTTCGTGCTACATATCCATCCTTCATTCGTTGCATTATCCCCAACGAAGTGAAGACTCCAGGTACTGATTGTTCCAAGTTACCCCAATTTAAAGTTGGATGAATTTATGTCTGATGTTTCGCTAAAAAAAATGATGGTTGTTCTTAACAGGTCTCATTGACTCTCATCTTGTAATGCATCAGTTGACATGTAACGGTGTGCTTGAAGGTATCCGTATTTGCAGAAAAGGTTTCCCCAACAGGATGGTATACGCCGATTTCAAGCATCGGTAAGTTTTGGTGATTTGAGTTGATTGAGTTGTATCCATTGTATACGTATCCCTATATATTATTGAATGCACTTGACCTTCGACATGATTTTCCCCATGAATGAAACCCCTTACTTTCTACACGAAAATGAGAATGATATTGATAGCAAATAGCAAAATACTACCCTTATTACTGCATCTTCCTATTATAGAACTCGCCAATATTTCAAAAGTGTGAAACACCCTTTGCCCTGTTGTTGCTATACATTTCTGTGATTTCTCCCTCTCCAGCATCACTGTATCAGAAATTTTTGCATTGTGGTATTTCAAATGTACCGTTGCTAAAATTATGAACCAAAACCTGATTGAAGTACCTGTATTGAGTGTGTAATAGCCCTTGTATAAACCTTTAAACAACTGATTCCCGTCACCCAAAATTTTTTTCCAATTTTTTTAGTCACTGAATTTTCCATTTTTGTGATATTTATATACACGTGAAGGTTTTTTTTTACATAGCACATGAAAAATTCGAATTTTCAGCAACATCAGTTTAATGGGCTACGCAGATTTGCAGAGTTCAATTATTTTTGAATTCGGCTAAAATATCACCATGATCCAAGAGCTTGGTTGGGAGAATACATGTTAACATGAATGAGTAAGAATTCTTTTAGATAATCATGTCAAGGGTAATATAGGATTACTGTTGCCTTGAAATGATGAAATGGATAGCGTATTGAATTGAACTGGTAATGACTGAATTGTGACGACTCATCGTGCAGGTACATCATTCTGGCTGCGGAACCAATGAAGCAAAATGAAAAGGAAAACAAAAAGATGGCAGAATCTTGTTTCGCACATATTGGTTTGGAAGCTGACAAATGGAGAGTTGGACACACCAAGGTACCCAAATTAATTTCAAATTTAAAGGAATGTACTGAAACTCTGAATATGTATGTATGTATGTATATTTTTGAATGCTACTATTTCTATAGGTATTCTTCCGAGCTGGTGTCCTCGGTCAACTTGAGGAAATTCGTGACGAAAAGATTGCCAAGATTCTTACATGGATGCAGGCCAACATACGCCAGTATTTGTCAAGGAAGAACTACAAGAAGCTGAAGGACCAACGTGTGGCTCTCCAGGTCATCCAGAGAAGTTTGCGCCAATACACACAGAACAAGAAATGGCCGTGGTTCAATCTTATGCAGAGAGTGATACCCTTATGCGCTGGAGACAAAGAGGCTAAGGAGCTCAAGGTATAATAATAATAATAATAATAATGCCGACTTTCATAAATTGTATGTATTATTCATTCACCTACTTATAACTTCTTACCGTCACATATTATTAGAAACTGGAGGAGAAAACCACCAAGATGGAGGAAACTGTTGAAAAGACGAAACAGGCAAAGAAAGAATTGGAAGAAAAGGTTGCCAAGCTTAAAACTGAAAAGGATGAAATTGAAAAGGAATTGGAAACTGAAAGTAACAAGAGTGGTGATCTCAGTGCCAAGTTGCAAAAGGTAAATGCGCAAACTGCAGACCTAAACTCTCAACTGGAGGACCTCCAGGATCGTTTAACACAAGAAGAGGAAGCCCGACAACAATTGTTCCAATCCAAGAAGAAAGTGGAACAAGAGCTCACCGGACTCCGAAAAGATCAGGAAGAGCTTGAACTTACCCTTTCTAAAGCTGAAGCCGACCGTAATACCAAAGACCACCAAATCCGTACCCTCAATGATGAAATTGCAAGACAAGATGAACTCATCAATAAGCTCAATAAGGAAAAGAAGCACATGCAAGAACTTTCCGGCAAAACTGGAGAAGACTTGCAAGGAGCCGAAGACAAGGTTAACCATCTCAACAAAGTTAAGGCCAAATTGGAACAGACCCTTGATGAGCTGGAGGACTCTCTTGAGCGCGAGAAGCGTTTGAAAACTGAGCTTGATAAGCAAAAAAGGAAAATTGAAGGTGATCTCAAACTTACCCAAGAAGCCGTTAATGATTTGGAGCGAAACAAGAAAGAGTTGGAACAAACCATTGGAAGGAAAGACAAGGAGATTCAATCCCTCAGCCTTAAGCTGGAAGATTCTCAGTCTATTGTCGCCAAACTCCAAAAACAAATCAAGGAGCTTCAGGTATATTGAGACTTATATATAACTTTCTTTTTTTGATGTGGCTTGTGGAGAAGTTGATTTGAGCAAAATAATTGAATCATATATGTTTGAAATCGGTCATATTAACGGTAATATTTGTTTGAAATCGGTCATATTAACGGTAATATTTGTTTAAAATCGGTTAAATAAACGGTTTTAACTTATCTGGTTGGTTATTCCCGTTTGTAGTCCCGCATAGAAGAGCTTGAAGAAGAGCTAGAGAGTGAGAGACAAGCCCGTGCCAAGGCGGAGAAGCAACGCGCAGATCTTGCCAGAGAATTGGAAGATTTGGTGAGTTATGACATATATATTTTTTTATTTTTTCATGTCATAATGATTTATTTTCATATAATTGCTCATCATTGCTTATCAAATTTTTAGGACGAACGCCTTTCTGAAGCGGGCGGAGCCACAGCAGCACAAATTGAGCTGAATAAGAAGCGTGAAGCTGAACTTTCAAAGTTAAGAAAGGACTTGGAAGAGGCTAATATCCAACATGACGCATCCCTTCAAGGAATTCGCAAGAAACAGAATGACGCATTGGTTGAGTTGGCTGAACAAATTGATGCTCTCAGCAAGTTGAAGACCCGTGCCGAGAAGGAGCGTTCCGCAATGGCTAATGAAATTAATGAAATTCGAACTGCCATGGACCATCTTTCCAATGAAAATGCATCACAAGAGAAGCAGAACAAGCAATGGGCAGGAACTCTTAGTGAGTTGAACTACAAGTACGAAGACGCGCTAAGGACTCTCCAAGAGATGGAAGCCAGCAAGAAGAAGCTCTCAATTGAGAACAGTGATCTCAGCCGACAACTTGAAGATGCCGAGACACAGATCTCTGAGCTTAACAAGCTCAAGCTTTCCCTTGCTACCCAACTGGAAGATGTCAAGCGTGTTGCGGATGAGGAAGCCCGAGAACGAACTAGTCTTCTTTCCAAATTCAGGAATGTGGAACATGATCTAGATGGCATGCGCCAACAACTTGATGAAGAAGCTGAGAGCAAAGCTAACCTTGTTCGCATCCTCTCCAAGGCCAACGCTGAAGCTGCACTGTGGAGAGCCAAGTATGAGTCTGAGGGTGTCGCTCGAGCTGAAGAATTGGAAGAATCCAAGAGGAAGCTCCAAGCTCGCCTAACAGAAGCTGAAGAAACCATTGAAAGCTTGAACCAAAAGGTACTTGCTTTGGAAAAGAGCAAACAACGACTTGCCACCGAGCTTGAAGATCTTCAACTTGAGGTTGAGCGATCAAAATCCCTTGCCAACTCTTTGGAAAAGAAGCAAAAGTCATTTGAGAAGGCTGTTGAAGAATGGAAAAACAGGGTTGATAGCTTATCTTCTGAGCTGGATAACTCCCAAAAGGAATGCAGAAATTATTCCACTGAGCTATTCCGTCTAAAGGCCGTATACGAAGAAAGCCAGGAGCAACTGGAGACTGTGAAGCGTGAAAACAAGGCTCTCTCAGAAGAAATCAAGGACCTTATGGACCAGATAGGTAAGTAAAAGAATAATGTCATGTAATATGACATGAAATTTATATTGAGACATGATACATATTATAATCTATTTTCTATTACAGGTGAGGGTGGTCGTGCCATTCATGAGATTGACAAAGCCAAGAGGAGGTTGGAAGCTGAAAAGGAGGAACTCCAAGCAGCCCTTGAGGAAGCAGAGTCTGCACTTGAGCAGGAAGAGAGTAAAGTCCTTCGTGGTCAGCTTGAGTTGTCACAAGTCAAGCAAGAAATTGACAGGCGAATCCAGGAGAAGGAAGAGGAATTTGAAAATACCAGAAAGAACCACATTCGCACCTTGGATTCCCTTCAAGGAAGACTCGAGGAAGAAGCAAAGGCAAAGGCTGAGGCTCTTCGCATGAAAAAGAAGCTTGAATCCGACATCAATGAGCTGGAACAAGCTGTGGAATCCGCCAACAAGACCAATGCTGACGCTCAAAAGAGTATCAAGCGATACCAACAACAGCTTAAGGAAATCCAACAAGCCCTGGAAGAAGAACAAAGAGCACGTGATGAGACCAGAGAAGCTTATGCACAAGCAGAAAGGCGAGCCAATGCCTTGGCAAACGAACTGGAAGAATCTCGCACCCTTCTGGAGCAAGCTGACAGGGCCCGAAGGACCGCTGAGCAGGAGCTTTCAGATATCAATGAACAAATTAATGACCTCTCTGCTCAAGCAGATTCCCTCTCTTCCAACAAGAGAAAGCTTGAGGCTGAACTTCAAACCTTGCACGTAAGAAGAATTTATTCATAATTATTATTTTTAAGCTAATAAGTTTTTATGGGTTGTATGTATAAATTATTTTCCCGTTTTTGTTTTTAGACGGACCTTGAGGAGATCTTGAATGAAGCCAAGAACTCTGAGGAAAAGTGCAAGCGAGCCATGGTTGATGCTGCCAGATTAGCTGATGAATTGAGAGCTGAACAAGAACATGCTCAAGCCGTTGAGAAGGATCGTAAGTCAATGGAGATTCATCTTAAGGATCTTCAAGCCAGACTTAACGAAGCTGAGGCTAATGCACTCAAGGGAGGTAAGAAGACCATTGCCAAGTTGGAGGAACGCTCCCGCCTTCTCGAGCTCGAGTTGGACGGTGAACAACGCAGACATGCCGAGGCTCAGAAGAATCTGAGAAAGAGCGAGAGACGTATTAAGGAGCTCACCTTTACCGCTGAAGAAGATAGAAAGAACCACGAGAGAATGCAGGACTTGGTTGACAAATTGCAGCAAAAGATTAAGAGTTACAAGAGGCAGATTGAGGAAGCCGTATGTTTTTGCAGATTATTTTATTTACATATATTTATAAACTCAAACAAAATACATAAACTAATAATAATAATAATAACTGAATGAATTTAAATTTCAGGAGGAAATTGCTGCCCTTAACCTTGCAAAATTCCGCAAGACCCAGCAGGAACTGGAAGAAGCTGAGGGACGATGTGACATTTCTGAGCAGCAGCTACAAAAGTACAGAGCCAAGAACCGTGGTGACTCTGTCGCACGTATTGGTCACTAATAGTGCATTTGTATAATATATACTGAGGTGTGTGCTCCTTTCATCTCCACCTATATAAATATGCATGCTGATGATGAGAGATTGAATATCATCCTATGTATCGTCTCCATTTCATAATTCCTAAGAACAACATTGGCAGTTAGTAGAAATAACTATCAATCCTATTCAATATCATTATCGTATATAACGTTCTTGTTTGATTCTTTCATTCTTCAAACTCTTTTGATGTATTATTTCTGTAATTCTGTGGTGAAATTAATTAAAGACAAGTGCTGCTGAAATGAGAAATAATAATAATTATTAACGAGAGTGTCATTGAGGCTCGTGTTATGAAATTAATGAATTCATCGTAGTAATTTCTGAAACATTTATATGCATTTGGTTTTTACAATGCCATACATATACTTTTACATATCTCAATGAAATGAGATAGGAAGTGAAAAAACCATATAATTAAAAGCTTACACAAATTCAATTAAATCAACAACTTTATTAACAAAACACGCATTTACCACACAGTCACTCACGCCTTAAATAAATACTTTTCACGCAACTCCACTCCTCAAGAACGTCCAAACAAACTGATCGTAATTTACAGAACAGCAATGAAATGAAGAAAAAAACTTAAAATGTACATATATTTACTAACATAATATTATGGCCTTGTTTGTGTAGTAATCGTAATAATGCTAAGGTGCAATTCCCCAGTATTCTTTAATGATTTGAGAACCTCGCTCGCCAATTACTGTGCACGCAGCTTGTATATTACTGGATACAATTTGTGGCATAATCGAGGCGTCGATGACACGAAGCTTATCCGTACCACGAACTGTTAATGATGCATCTACAACAGCTTCCGGATCATCAGCTCGCCCCATTTTGCAAGTGCCTGCTTGGTGATACACACTAAGCGTGTAATGTCTCAGGTAGCATTCCCAATAAGCGTCACTTCTGAATTCATGACTTTTACAGCTGGGGAATGGCGTCGTTGAAAGTCGTGCACCAACAGACTGAAATGTCTTTGTATTCTCTACCAAGTTTAATGCCTTTTTCACACCTGTTAAAATGCAATTTGGTATTATTATGTATGCACTTCATTTACTTTTAACGATGATTGCATTAGTCACACTTAAAGATAAGATGTACTAACCTTCTATCGTTACTGCAATATCGTCAGGGTGGTGGTAGTACTTGGGATCAAGCAAAGGACGTGCCTTTGGATCCTTACTTGAAAGCAAGATTTGACCTCTAGATTTTGGACGACTAGCTATTGACATGATATGAAAGGAGTCTTGGCCAGCCACAGGACTATAAAATTCTTCTGCAATGTCTCTCCGTAAATTGTAAACTTTGGCCAATGATGCAATAGCATTGGCATCTTTAGGTATGCCCAGCAAAATCAGTTGCAGATCAGGCCATATTAGCTTGTTGTTAATTTTTGAAAGCAGTTTTGTCTTGTTAGTAGCAACAAAACCGGATGCCATTACTCCCGCTTGACTAAGCGGGCCGATCCCCGAGCCCAAATATTGAAATAAATCTGATGGTGAGGAGTCACGGCTTGCAAGGTATGTCAAGTGTTGACCATCAACTGGGTCAACGGTAAACGGTCCCACCAGCCCTATAACGTGATCTTGCAAATTCTGACCAACGCCAGGCAAATTGACTCGAGTTTTGATCTATTATTACATTGTACAAGTTCATTATAATGCATTCATTCATATAAATATATATTTCATGCTCCACAAATTTTCTATTCACACCACAGACAAAAATAACAAGCAAAGAAACTCAATCAAATTTAGCTTACCCCAAGAGAATCAAGATGCTGTGCTGCTCCAATACCAGAAAGCATTAAAATTTTCGGGGATCCCACAGCCCCTGCGCTCAAAATGACTTCTTTTGTACATTTAGCTTGATGGACAATCCCTCCTTTTTCATATTCAACTCCATATGCCAAGTTATTCGACCCTTTGAAGAGTACCTATAAAAAATTGAAGCATCATCATTCAAGTGTCTTTACTTTATTGCATGTTGCATGTCAAGAACCACTCGAAACCATCAACAATGCCTTCTTTATAACACTATTAGAAAAACACGACAACGAAACATTAGTGCTGTGACCACGATGACTGTCATGAACCATTGTTATCATTATAATATGATTATTAATAGACACATTAATATTATTCCATGCTACAGAGAAATTTGGGTCATTCATTGAGTTACTAAAAATATGAAAAAGTCAACTACCAATATACGTATGTTGCATGCTTCATAATGCAATGTTAAAACGGGTGAATAAAGAAGAACAAGAGTTGAGTGCTTGAGATAGAAGCTTGGCTTTGTCTTTTTGCTTCTTCGACGTCTCAACTCCTGCTGAATGGATTAATAAAGCTCAAGTTAAAGGCTAACAGATAGACAATGCATATACCTTTGTAACAAGAGCATATTTCCTTATTGTGAGTTTATCTCTTCTTGATTGTCTGATGGGCTGAAGAAAGGCACTGAATGCTCCGGCCCGATGTCCCCTTTTCTGATTGTACACGTGTTCATTAAACCCTATTCACACGGAGAGCCCATAATATCAGTTTCTCCCTTTCACTAAATACGAGTTGGAAAATGTGACAATGAACTTGCATGAAAAACAAAGGTTACCTTTGTTTTCATTAACATTTGCTCAACAACATGTACTAACCTTCTTGGTATGGAGCATTAAGATCGATACGATTATAGCCCAGCTCTTCGGCAGCTTTAACAAAATGTTTTGCAATTGGTCCATATGAAGCGGGGGACACTGTGACCTCACCGTCAAAGCCATGAAATGAAGCTGTTTATTACAGAGAAACCATAAAATCATAAATCATACCTTGAAACCATCACAATCTCTTCTCAGAATTATTATTTTTTATTGCATACGATCTCCGTCGGCTGTGTAAGTTTCAGATTTTCTAAAGTATGGAAGAAGTTCGTCATAGCTCCAGCGATCATCCTGCGTAAGTTCTGACCTAACGTTTTCAACGTTAAAATAAAAAAAATGATTTTAAATAAAATATTTAAAAGATAAAAATCTTCTTTGGCTTCTTCAGAACCACGCTCTGTATTAAAAAAACTACCAATTGTCGTAATCAAATGGGGACCCTCTTAACCAGACCATGAAGTTTAAATTGCTGGTTCCTCCTAGACCTTTTCCGCGTGGCCAGTAACTTGACTATAACAACACGAAACACAATCAAATTACAAAACTTAAACACGCATATTCAATTCTATTTGTCTGATGACGACATTCAACGCTTCCCAATATTGCACACGCTTACTTTTAGGTAAATGCACTTATATCATCAGCTCAAATTACTGATTAATTTACCTGATTATTCAGAGAAAAGCATGAATACTGTTGTGGAACACTATAAAAGTTCCAATCCAATGATGGATTTCCCAGCATTAAAGGAGCACAAACTGGGATGGTCTGCATCGGAAACGGCTCCCCTCCAGCTTCAAGCAGCAAAACTCGAAACTTTTCACTTAACCGGTTGGCGACCAGAAGAAAAAATTTCAGGATGTGAATGGAATTTCCACGACCTTTTTGGATTTGGTTCATTTTCGGCACATGTTTAGTTTTTCATGCTGAATTCGAAAATGTGTTTAAATTCATCCTACTATGCATCGTTTGTTAATGCAATGGATTTATTGTTTAAAAATGGTTTTCCCGGCCCTGTGGCGCCAAATTTTCGAATTTTTACAAATAAAAAAATGTCCCAACCGAAATTTGGTAATCTTTCTAATAGAAAAAGAATTAAGTCTCTACGTCAAAAACTGTTTGATTTATTTGGGATTCGTGGAATTTGCAGAAAATTCGCGATGTCTCCCATGTGCAAAAATTATATGAGGCGAAACTTGGCATGTAACCACTACTTATGAAGGAGTATTAGTGTGCCAAAAATGAACCAAATCCAAAAAGGTCGTGGAAATTTCACTCACCACTGAACCAGTTGACCCAGCTCCCACTTTTGAAAAGAAAAGATAACAAAAACAAGTTTAACATGACATTCAACTTCAATTTTCAATCAACAATTCAAATTTGTTTTCTCATGGGTTAAAAAGATAAAACTAAAACCTTTATTATAGAATTACCAATTATAAAATCAAACTCCTCGTCTTGGCGTATGAAAATCAAGCGGTCAGAGATTTCATCTAATAAACTAAATTGCAAAATTAGGGCTGGTAAAAGAGCCATTCCAGTTGTTAGGAAAAACGTGGTGAATCCCATGCTAATAGGATTTGATAGCGCTACCGTCGTCATTTTTGTATAAATATTTAGAGTTCCGGGATTACCAATCAAAACAACTTAAAAATATAAATTATACATATCTCCTTCATTTGGAAGGAACCAACAAACAAACACAAACACGAGAATCATCCTCACCAAAAACTGTAATCACTCATTTTTTTTGGCTATGGTTATTTCGGTGTGTCAAGTTCAAAGGAAGTAAGATGAATAAAAATGATCAACTGAGGAACTGAATAGATTATCAGTTGAATTTCAAAAAAGCCTTCACTGCATGATGTTCCTTGATACACACAATGCGTAATACTGGTCGTAGCTTTTTAGAATGTACTAACATTAACCCTTGTACTTGCAAATGTCAGGTAATCGCTAGCACTTTCTTTAACATTTTTTGTTACATTGATTGCAAATATTGAAAGTGCTGGTGTGACATGAGAAAAATTTGAGCATGTCAGTGCAGCTTTATCAGTTAACATAATGGAATACATGTAATGCACAATAAATGCTTAAAAGTAAAGGGATCGAATAGAAATATGCACCAAAGACATTACATACAGACAAAGTTAAATTAAAAAGTGAACATTTGTAAGTACAGTCATGTCATAATCATCATGCATCTCTACTGTACATGTATAAACGCCTTAGCACGTGTTCCCATTCAACTCCCTTTTCCTTTGTGCTTGCCCTCAATTCACCCAGGAAAAATTGTATTCGAATTCTTTGCCATTCACTTATTATTGCACTTTTGATTCACATGAGTGTGCATATTTAGGTATATTATGCCTGAGCAAATCTATACATTAATGATATGAAGCGATACAATATTAGAGGCATTATTTTTTCAAACAATCTAAAACAAACACTTGTTTTTGTTTCTTTAAAAATTTCAGTTGGACTGTATGCTTCATAATATGGTGAGATATTTTTAGCCCACAGTATTTGATAATCTATTTCTAGTCCAAACTGTTTCCTAAATCATCCATTAATAAATTTGCATTTAAATTCTCATATTTAAAGATAAATAATAATTAATTAGAATCAGAACATAAAATATATGCATTGTGTTAAATCCAGTCTAACTTATTGAGTCTAATATATGCTGACTTTGGTGATTGTAAAAAAATGCTTGCATGGCTATCTATGCATCTATTGCTAGTACGTTATACAATTTAGTATGCATTCTTGGATCTGTTCGTATGTGTTGCATTATAAATGGTTCATTCAATGCAATCGTGGTTTGTGGTATTGAAATTTTAATTGTTTCTCACGTTATATTTGAATTGATGAATTGCAAAAAAAATAGTTTAACGAATTGTGAAAAAATACAAAAGATAAACGCATAGGTACACAAACATTGAAGGAGCATGTAATCAGAAGAGCATTTAAGTATGCAAAAGTATAAAACAATTCCCATTTAAAAGCAGGTAGTTGGCTTTTAATTGATATATGTTGTTGATATATTTTTGTGCGAGTTCTGACGTAAAAATGAATACCTATCTATATCTTATGGTAACATCGAGTTAATTCATTCATGCCGAAAAGTATGCTGTTTTGTACCAACTGCAAAAGTACTTTGTTCTAGCTTGTCCCATTTTTCTACTTGCGTGAACTCTCGTTTTCCTTCTGTTTTTCTAGAGAGATACATTATAACCAACTAGACTCACTCCTTTGCTTACTAATAGGTAACACGGAAGTGGAACGTAATATCCTGTCTTTTATATAACTTGTTATAACATGCTCATTAAGTATATAATTGACCATGTTATCAACTATACTATTCCGTGTGACATCAACATTAAAGATGACCGATCGGCGATCTTCAGAGCTAACTACGTATATATGCCTAATGTCCATCACCAAGTTTTTAAGTTATTTTACACATTTTCTAACAAACCGCCCACATAAAGTTTTTGTCTGTTCCTCACTATAACTGGTCTTCTATTCCGTCATCATCATAATATACATATGAATCATGTAACCAGTGGCAGCGCCAATGTTTTCAAGATTCCAAAATTATTAAGGATCCTTGAACATTCAGCATTTTGACCATGGGCAATGTTCTCTGAAAGTCCAAAAATATAGGGTTCCAGTCTTGCTTGGTGTGGAGTCTGCGTAAGTAAATGTCAAAGTCAAGGGATTCAAAGAAGTTATCCTTGAAAATCTTTCGAGCACTCATTTCTCATCCTTATAAATTTACATGAGTACAAACTAGTTATGGATTTATATTCATATTCATACTTTAGGTGTGCATGCATTTTCAACCATACACATAAGTACATTATGTACTATCACTGCAGTAGCATTGACTGCCATGAAAAGCTAACAATAACTTCCCTATTTTTATCCTCATCGAAGCTACTCAAATCGAGTAAGATAAGTGCTCCTCTTTATCCTTATCGACTTAAACGATAATATAGTAGATTTCAGATTTCTTTTCCATGATAAAGATTCATGTCGCTAGCTAGCGTCTCATTTTCATTATTTCGTAAAATGACGCCTAAAGCATGTTTTACTGTGAATATTCTTAAATTTTTTATATGAATATATATACTTACGCATGTATTTGTAGGCAGTTGAATTATATGTACGTACACTGATGACATGACTGACATTTTGTTGAAAATATGTAAATTTGTTTTGATTCATTGCAAAAAAGAAAAAATGCCACAAGAATGGAAATTGCTTGTAATTGGCAAAATATAAGTACTGGTTAATATTTTATGCGTGCGTGATCATTTTTTTGCATCAGTACTTTTGCTAGCCTATAAGCAAGGGTGTCGTTTGATATTGGGGAAGGCAATTTAATGATGACGCTTCTTCTTCTCAAATCGCAACAATGTGTAAATACCAATTGTTTGTAACAGCCAACCAATACCTTAAAAGAATATATTATAATATAGGAAATAATAATATTGTTGATGTTGATACGACCTCCATCCAGTGTATCTATCTAGGAGTGGTCTCGTCCTGTTGAGCGGCTGTATTTTTGTTTTGGACAATAAAATACAATGTATGGTAGGCACTAGTAGGCAGTAGGCATTTTTTGTGCCTACATGCTACATATTCATTAATATCTATATAGTCAAGTTCATGGTCAGCAAGGTTTATAGCGTAAAACATTTATGTTGGACACAACACTTTGTGTGTGTGTGATGATGTTTGGTCAGTTCCTATTATCAATGTCAATGATAAAGGAAGTTTGGTTTGGTATCATTGGTAAATTATGTTACAGATCAAGTGCCAAATATGTAAAATGGAATGAGATTGTCTCGGCTTCAGAGAGGATTAAGCAATAACTTCCTCTGCCAAATTGGCTCATATATAGATTACTAACATTACTAACTGGCAAAACCTATTTCACTTTTATTTCAATTTTTTAAATTATTGACTCATTAAAAGTTATGTATTCCTTCTGAAGTGAATGGATTTTGGCAAAATAAAAATATTAAAAGTATGAAAAATGTTGCCAAAGTCAGCTTATTGTGTATGATCAGAATAATGGCATGATATCAAAAGGTTGCTCGTTGCTCATTGTACCTTGTATGGATTTTTAGCAATTTTTTAATACCAATTTACAGTCAAATTGTGTGATTTCAATCAAGTGTATATTTTACTGACCATTGTAGTATTCAGTTTTATTGTTCGAAGTCACAAGAGTTTTTACATTACCTTGTTCAGTATCTTTCTTATAGTATAATCTGCATTGAATAAATCATATCTTTTATAAAATTATTACATTCACACTGAAAATATATACATATACGTAACACAACACTCATTCACATAATCAGGCTATTGTAAACAGTCGCTTTGTAAAGTAAGCAAACAATTATTATTGAATGAAACATCTTTGAAGAGCAAACTTGCATTATAATTAAACAATAACATCTTGCTCTAGAATGTGAATTTCGTCTTTAATAAAACGAAGAAGCTCTTGTGCCTTCTCATTATTTGGAAGTATAGCTTGATCGATTCCAATTCCAAAACTTAACGTGCCTCGGTAGCTAAGCATTGCTACTCCAAAACCTATAATTTAAATCATCACCAATAATTATTGAAGCATCTAAATATTTCGCTGTATCGCTTATTTCAGAGATGATTTTTTTTTGTATTACCTAAGTTGCCCCTTCCTAAACCACCTCCAAAAGACCCATATAGAATGGGATGTCCAAAGAATGTTCCAGTGACTGGGGGACCTTAAGTTTAAATTTTGCATTTAGTTATACACGACGTTTTATCTGTATTTTCTCAAAATTAAAATCGAGTACTTCACATTATTATTAACAAACCTGGGAAATTTGACATCATAATGGTGGTTGCATTTCTTTGAGCGAAAAAGTTGAGAACTGGATGAGGTAGTGCTCCAACGAGCGGCACCAATGCAAAATTCATGGCAGCGACAGCTGAATGGACTATCTTCTCACGTTTCTTGTGCAAAACCTTGAGACGTTCCCGTGCATCCGCAACTTCCAACGGCAATTTCATAATACAGAAAGACCTACAATTGAAATAAACGTTTAAGGTGAAATATCATTAGTTTGAGGTTTCCAATCATTAGGGATAGGTGTCTTTAAATGCGTGAAGAAAAGAGATACAATGAGATGGTAACACCATTCATCATTGTTGAAAAATGCCTGCATGATTTATAGCCAAAAGTAGACGAGTAACGATAAAAAATGCATTGGTATTTGTATGGGCACTTGTCATATTATATAGACTTCATTTGCTATTTATTGCTTCGGTATCGAACAAATTGCCTGTCAATCAAATCATTTGTTGTTTGATTGTTTCGTTTTGAGGAGTCAAAGCACGCTGCGACTGGTGCGAATGAACTACTACGAAATTTGATAGCTACAAAAAGCAAAGGTGTAAGTTGTAAGTACGTGTTATGATTCATGACTTTTAGTAATCATAATCATCATCATTTCAGATCTCTAAATGATGCAAGTGTATATATCACTCATCATTCCATGTGTTTACTTTATGACTCATAACATAACTTCTGAGAAATAATAATTGAAATGGATAATTTATGCCTGGTTTAGGTTAGCAAAAGCACAAAATAGTTCTATACACACCATATGGCAAAAACCACCAATAATCTCTCATCCAGCATCTTCCCACGGGGTATTTCGTAAAGCAATATATAATATCTCTGCAATTTTTTTACAAGACAAGACAGAAAATATAAAGGCGTCTGATGAACTACTTCAAGAGTGTAAATTTTTTTAGCTTGTACACTCTCTCTTTCTCTCTCCCCCGGATGTTCAAAGAATGCTTACGAAATCAAAAGAACATGCAAATCATGGAGTAAAGGTTCAGAGACCTGGTATTAAAGTTTATATATTATTCTCCTTTCTTTGCTTATAAATATGTATGTTTTTTTCTTATCCAATCAAGAAAGAAAATAATTACCAATAATTTCGCAGCGTAGAAGGATGGCCTGGCCATGGCAGTGGTGTAACAACGTGCATTTTATCAGGGATTTTCATGTCATTGACGAGCATAAATTTTCGTATTCCTCCAGCCAGCGCACTCATTACAACAGCACTGAAGGTCACATTGTATTTACTCCTGATCTGTTTGATGGTTGCAACAGGCACAGAATCCCCAGCGGAATATGCTTTCCTTGTTAGCTTCACTCCTTTAGGATGCAGAGCATTGTTATCATAGGTTGTCAACAACTCTTGGGTAACATAGTATGGAACAGAAAACCAGACAGCAGCCCAGTACATTAGGCTCTGCATAAAACTTCTCTTTTTGAATCTTGGCTTTGCCAAATCCTCCCTTTTCACATTATCATTATCAATGGAATTCAAAAAGAGCTCCAGCATGCTGTACCCATCTGCCATTCCATGATGCAGCCTTACAATCACAACAGACTTTGGGCCAGGGTATGGACCACCTGTACCATCATCATTTTCAGGAATGAGGTAGGACGGAACGTAATTTTTTACTAGGACAATTTCCCACGGACTCTGGCCATTTACATAGGGCTTCTTTACTAAATCATGTCGAAGTTCTACGAGCTCCTTATCATCCACTTGTTTATTTAACGATGGCTCGTAGTACGTGATGTGCTCCGCAATATTAAAGTTTTTTTCCCATTTCCAAAACAAGAATCCTAGCCACTGCGAAAAATATTGTTGAAATTCTGGATAAATATGATGTCCATGTTTGTCCCTGGCTTCAAGTACTTTTTTTGTCATTGCTTCACGCATTTGTTCCGCATCCACCTCTCCTCCAACTATTGCGACACCAAGAAGCGTGCATTTTGGAAATGTGTACAAGTCATCAACTGCACAAAGAGCACTTCGAGTACATAACAACTTTCCTAAACCCGGATTGAAAACTTTTGCCAATTGAGCAACAATGAAACGATAAATATAACATGGCACCATAAGAAAGAGAAATACTGGAATAACTACAATTGTAAAAATAATACTAGCTAATATCACTAACACTTTGTCTCTAATCCTTTTCAGGATAAGGATTTGCTTTCTCGCCGCCATTTTTAGTGTGATGGCTAGGGAAGAAAGGTTCCTAGTAATGACTTTGTCTTTATAACAAAGGCCAGTCAATAAAACGCAATGCCTACATGGACATATGAATCTCACGCATATGTCTCATGTAGCAAGCTTAAACACTGAAGATACGGACTGAAGCGTTGGCTAAATTATCGCAAAAAAAAGATTTTATATCCCCATCCTTAAAGACAATGTTGGTTTTGACTGACCTGACAACTTTTGGAACTTGTTAGGTCCAGCTCTCGTGTAGGACTGAGGGTTCGCAAAAACACTTTCTGCGCGATTAGTAAGGTTTCTCATTGTCCATGAAACATCATGATCGCCATCATCATCATCATGATCATCATCGGAATATTAAGGTGGTGTATAATATTATTTAAGAAAAACTAGTTCTGCTTCATATACGCGTGTGTACATAGTATTATTATATACATGCTAGCAACGGTGTGATTATTATATGGTCTTTGCATGCGTTGTTTTCTGGCAAAATTCATGCAATTTGCCCAGCAGATTCTCCTCTCGAGTCAATCTCCAGCGCAGGTAAGCTAACGTCTTGGGAGATTGTTTGAAGGAAGGTGATGGGAATCACAGGCATCATACGTTCACCCAACCTAGCATTAAGTTCACACATACTCGTGCCATGCTAAAGTGATTGCAGAAATGGAATTAATATTTTCACCGCAGCCAAGTCGACATGTTATTAGCAGCATATTGGCAAACTACATTTATATTTCAGTAACCAGACTCATTATCCTATTACGATACGTTTTGCACTCAAGATCAATTCAATATATATACACACAAGCAATATGAGATTTACCTTTTACCACTACTCACAACTTTAAAAGTGTAAAACATAAGGGAAGATTGATGTAATGTCTGTTGTATCTTGTTTATCTACCTACAGCTTCATAGCATAATATAACATGGAAATGGAAGTAGCATTATGGTCCAGCTCATTTTTGAAGATTATTCCTCTTTCCTCCCTATACTGCTACACTGCTACACTGCTACACTGCTACTGTTTGGATTGAATCAAATTTGTTAATGAAGTGTAAGGGACATTATATAAAGTATAATGCAAAGTTTCTTTAGCAAAGATCGACGTAGTAATGTCTTCATTTACGCATACCCGAAACCCAATTTACTTTTTAATACTAGACTAGGTAAGGGATGCATTTTGTGAGTCATGCTTAATTCAATATCATTATCGTAAACCGTCAATCTTAGCTGGCAGCAAAGGTTGAAGTTGATCATTTTAAACAGAAAAGAACCAGTGACACTCGAGCAAAAAATGGGGCTACATGCTCGTGATAGAAATATAAAGTGATTCTTACAATCCGAAAAACTGGTTGGAATTAGAAAAAATGCGAAGCCATATGAGATGATCAGAGATATATGGTTGCCATTTTTTCTCCCTAAACAATGTATGTACTATAATGTATAAATGTATATGAAACTGTGTCTGTCTACAATCAAGCTGCACGTCTGCATGAGCACGCAAAAAGACTGGTCAGAGAAGGATGCAGGAAGTTAAAGGAGCATAATGTAAAGGCATGTAGGTAATACATTAACAAAACTTTTTTCAGCAATTCTTTTCTTTGTCACAAGGGCAAGGTCTAGTTGACCTTTCCTTATAACTTTAACTGTTTAAGCTTGTAACAATATACTTACAAAGAATGCTTAAAAGTAAAGTATACTTTTTTATACTCACTCTGCGATTGCTGATACATTTTCATGCGTTTTTCCACACTCAGAATCCAGTTAACAACAACAACGGTGTACTGCATTATATCATGAGCTGCGATTTTCGTTTTTCATCAATTTTATTTTTTCACAAGCAAGGACAATAAATTGAATTGAAGTTACATACACAAGTAGTATTCGTGTACTCATAATACCATTTACTTGTAAAGCAAGTAGGAGTAATAATGATTTTGTTAGCAGGAGTTAAGAATGAATTGTCTTTTATTTCGTTTTTATGTAAACTTGCCTTAAAAATCAAGATTCTTTTATGCAGGGAAAACATACTAGTGTACTGATGTGTTTATTATGCAAACAATGTACCTTTGCTTTGCTAATATCCGTTGACTAATTCAAAATAAATAGGTCAATACAAACAGAAAAGGAAATCATAATGACCCAAAAGTAACTCAATGATAAAAATGTAATGGATTTAATTAACCCATTTATTCATGCGGTGCTAGGATTCCAAAATATGTATGTATACTTATGCCCACATCGACACATGTTTATTGTCCACCCTGCAGAGCTGAAGTAGAAGTCGAGGAAGATCTAAAACTATTATTTATCGAACCTTCATCCTTTCTTTACTCTTACAAATGCATATTTTTTAACATAATAATTATGGATAGTTTGTGCATTCAATTTTAATGATAAATATACCCGGACAATGACCGTTTAGTTTAAAAATTAAAATTAATTTAATATCTTGTTGCTGAGTACTTACTGATGCAACGAAATTACAGTCTCTTCCGGTTCTCATAAAAGCTGCTTATTATTAATATCATCATACGTAATACCTAATTCAATTGTTACTTCACCACACTATACCGTGCTGTAATAAGTTACATTGAACTGCTGCCTGAGTTAAAACTGACAAGGCCAAAAAAAACTACGTAATAGTACATAATCCTGCACACGAGTCTGAAGTAATGGAAGGAGCCTGAATCATTCATCAAATCAACCTTATTAAGTAAATCATTTACGTACTTAACCTTAAGAGTTTCACATGCCTTTTTTGCAGACTTATAGTAGCAACTCTTGAGGCGTAGTTGTAGTTACTAATTTCAGGCAAAGTATTGTCATTAATCTATTGCGGTTCGAATCTGTTGGATAAAATGAAGACGTTTGGAATGAAACTACTAATAATAAATTGTTGGTTGAGGAGGTATAAATATTAATATAAATAAGCATCGTATAAGAAGGCCAAACTGAGCCCAGGGGTGCGCAAATTTTATTGCATTAAATCAACAAGCACGAAGTTATCGTTTATCGTAGCAATTCATCAACGTAACAATCTAACATTCGCAGCGTTTGCTTAACGTTAGTATCATATGCGTGCAGAGTGCAAATACAAGGAGTTACTGGAGTAATACTGGAGTTAAGCACAAAGTTACCATTTTATTTGCATACAGTACTTCAGAAAAGTTATCACTACAGTGGCTTTTAAGATGGGTTTAATGTTGATTGAGAGTAGACAAAACGTGAATGACTCACTGATTTTAAAGTGTACCTCAAGTCGAAGATTTTTCAGTCGACATAATATGCAATGGAATAGAATCTTGAAATGCTCCGAAGATGAAATTTTGGGATTTTCCTTCATCTTTGACATCTCCGATGTTCACACAGTTCACACTTCAGGCGTCTGTTAAATACATTATAAAAACTAAAAACAAGCGTAGAGTACGATGCGCTGTAGCGAAAGTCTCGAGTTTGGTAGCATATTCAGGAAAAAACACACATTTTGGGGGTGAATGACAAGTCATTTTAGATTCCAGTTCGTTACCTTCTCAAAATAGCATATAAATTGTGAATGCCCTCACCATCATATAATCTCAAAAGGAAGATATGGATCTGGTTGTTTATACTTCCGATTGAGAACAGGAGACTGATTAGTTAGCCAGATTGAAGAAAATATCAAACATGATAGGAATGTTTGATTGCATATTTAGCATCCTGTTAAAATGTTTTACAAATTTCCTTCCCATTATCTCATACCCGCTCCGTCTCGATATACCGTCAGTCAGTGTTCGGACCCTAAATTTAGGGTCCGGGACCTTAACTTTAGGGTCCAAATTAATTCGGAACCTAAATTTAGGGTCCGGGACCCTACCAAGAATACATTTTTGGCTTTAAAAATTTTGTAACAAAATCTGCTGAGGTGTAACAAACATTAAAATTCAGTTCTAATAACTTAAGAAAGTTTAAGAATTTTTGACCGTGTGACATTTTTTTTTCACCGTGGGTTTTTTTAATTACTGATTTTCAAAGTTTGAAAATCTATTTTTGAGCAGCTGGGACCCTAAATTTAGGGTCCGGGACCATAAATTTAGGGTCCAAAAGTATGCGAAATTTGAATTTATTCACTTGGACCCTAAATTTAGGGTCTTGGCTGGACCCTAAATTTAAGGTCCGAACACTGACTGACCGTATATGAGCGTATATGATATACGCTTCAATCTTAAACTACTTGCTTGGATGTGATGTGCTGCATAAAACGTAGGAAGCAAAAGCTGGAGCCTAGATTTACATCAATTTACGTCCCTAGTTCTGCGAAATATCAAAGCATTATGAATTATGTAAAGCCGTAGAGTAACTGACAAATTATCCTAAATGGGATATTATCTATAATGTAAAGCAAGCAAATGTAGCTCCTTTCACCTTTCAGGATGATTTTATTTTGTGATTCAATTTCACAATATAACTTTGATACAAAACTGAACAGACATGTAAATTCAGTTTATTCAGTCAAGTCAACTAGTCAAGGTAATAAAGAGTGAAAAGATGTCTGATTCCTGATTTGGACATGAAATGATATATTTTAATGGAGAAACAAAGGGTGTTCAGTGCATTGTTGAGATTTGTACGTTCGAAATATATAACAATGCATGGTGTTTTTGTAAGAAATGTGGTGTATTATACAATTTTCGAATCGCAGAAACAGAAAAGGAAGTCATTGATAAACGTTTGTGTTGGAGTCTTGGTTTTTACCTGGTATTTAGATTGAAGCACGACATTATATAACCATACAATATATTTCCCCACCGCCATCGCCGCGTTAGCTCTGTTGCTGCCCTTAGTCTGTAAATATATATTAAGTCATAAAATGTTTTTTATTGCATCTTACATCCCATCAAAGTGAAAAAGTTAATGGCACTCCTAAAACTTTTGGAATGGGCCTTCAGTACACATATACACCATGTATGCATGTATATATATGATTAAATATGCTAGGAAAGCAGAAAGTCAAACAAAGGTTAGGTATGTAGAGCGGGGGAAAAGATTTGTCATTTCAAGAACAAAAAAGAAGCTTGGGAAAGTGAGGAAAAGACACATCCAACACACACACACTCGCACTCGATCTCAAGTCAACTTTTGAAATGATTGACAATTGACACAAAGAAAGCTTCAATTTATGTATCCGCCCCTTTTCTAAACTTTTCATTAGTATTGTAAAGAGATTTTAGGAACTCGACTCGAGACCATTTTCCACTGTTCATTTCATCTCCACCAACCGCAACGGCCGCAACCACCCCGTCCTTGTCTGTCCCTCTACTAGCTCTTCTGTTCCCATTTCCAATTCTTCTTTTCTTCGCTCGTTGTTGTGTTGTAAGTACATACTGTACTCTGTGCAGCAGCAACAGGCGTCCTATGCATTAAACACGGTATTACCAACACAGAGCAGGAGGATAGACCAAAAATATGAGCGGGCTTATCGCTTGAGTAAGAGTAAATAAGCATTTCTTCACTCAGACTGAGAATTATACCAATATCGGATATTATTGAATATCCCTCATTCCCTCATCGACACAAAACTTATATGTAGATATATATAAGTTGAGCTAGGAAGAAGAACTGCTTCTTGTGAGTGATATCTCTCCTCTCACTTAAGTACATGTAATTGTAAGGCTAGACCTTAAAACTAGCTAGTGTAATAAATGCAATGTAGAAGTAGGATAGGAAAAAGTACATAATCCCCATCTTATCTTTTAGGCATTATTGTCTTCAGTGTTCAAAGTTGGTTCGGATTTACCTTACATAAGTGACAAGAAGGAATTTAGGACGGAGAAAAACAGGCAGGTTAGAGAGACTCTGAAAGAAGGATATTATAATACTAGGCAGAGGGGAGGCGGTGTTTTAACCTGTTGAATTCGGGGGTCATATCCGCTATATTGCTAGAGCTTGGAATAGGCATATGCTAGGGAAATTGTACTGCTGACCGCCACGGAGTCTCTACCTTGTGTAAGCGATACTTTTTCTTCATTTGTGAGTCATGCTGTGTTTGACTGATAAGTGAGTTATAGTTGGTTGATTATTTCTGTTTGAAGGTGGTGAAGGGAGCTAAGCAAAGCCATCTATATTTCTTGTCCACCCTCCAGCATCTGGTGACCGGATTCTTCTTAAATGTGAGTTAAATGTTTCATTTAAAAGCATAGGTGTTAGTTAAAAGTCATGATTTTAGTTCGCTTCCGCTCATATACCTGACATTATCTTCTTGACTTTTGACTTGATACACAGTTTACATATCATTATATTATTGTAGCGTTTATCAAATGAGTACGTTGCTAGAAATCTAAAATAAATCTATGGGTAAAGTTAAGGAATGAATGATGAGGAATTAGTTTTTAGCCTTTGAAAAAGCCTTTTCATCTTGTTTTGACTCATTTAACACCATTAGTCCTGGCCAATGACCTTGTCAAGAATACCCCGCATCTATTGTCTATAATAGCCTTCTTCTTGAGCTTGAATGCGCTTTTGTTTCTTTTGTATATGATTCGCAATTATGTTGGAAAAGTACGCTACCAACAACTAATAGTTATTTAATATAATGTTTACCGAGTGGTAGGATACATTTAAGTAATAGTTAGTCTCGGAGGGCCAAGTATTAGGTATGATGTAGATAGTAAAATACTTTTGCATTCAAAAACCTGTTATATTCCAACAGGTTCTAGTATTTAAAACAGATTTCCTACCGCTACCCTTATGCTAGTAAATCTACTGTGTCTTGTACTATTTAATACTACTCATAGTACTCATACTCATTTCAATTATTTGTCTTTTGTTTACAAGTCTTCTCATCATGTCAGACTCGGAATCCAACGGTGAAGAAGTTTTGGAATTTATTTGCCGCAAGTGTCCCGGCAAAACTTTTACAGCTGCGGAGAAGGATGCTCATAGGATGTTTCATCGTAACCAAAGGGAAAAAGAAAAGAAGAACAAGCCTGGTCCAAAAAGCAGGACAAGGGGATCACGAAGGTAATTCAAAGATATTTTTTATATATATTTGTTTCCAGGGTTGAAATAATTTCTAGCGGCGAATTAAAAAACTATACGCTTACGCACTACTATTATTTTGTAGGGATCCGTCACCGGCAGCATCAGGGGTAACCCTATTTGAACCTGTGAACAACAGCGCAACATCCCCATCCCCCAACAGACGCACCGAAAGACCAGCACCGCGTACCAGTAGCCGACGAAGAGCGGAACCAGAGCCTGAAACCTCAACATCTAAAGGGAAGAAAAAGTCGAAGAAGAACTTTGATGACACCCTCATCGGGTTAGTTGAATAATTAATATGCTTAAACTAAATCTAAAAAGTGTTTTATTTGACTGGTGTTGGTTACTGACTAAAATTTTTATATCTTACAGCGACTGGAAAAACGGAAACGGAGCTTAAATTTCTACCACATGTAGGTCTGTAGTAGTGTTAAGTTATTTTATTGTGTGGTCGAATCAATTTAGGATAATATGCCAAGTTGATAGAGCTCCTAATAGGATATGTGTTTTTATAATATCGACGAGTAAAATTCTCATTTTTATGCGGGCTGGAGTATATTTTATTATGGGTTCGATATTATTAAGCTAGTTTTCTATGATGTTAACTTATTTTATTAATATCATTATGCAATGCTTGTTATTGCGGATATTGATATATTACTAAACTACCGTGTAAAAATCTGTTTAAATTCTTGTTTTTGTCACATTAAATACATGTAAGTATGCATGTAATTTTCGAGGCCGTTATAGTTTATATGTGGCCTCGGTAATTTTAAAGTACTTTGTGCATGTTAACGGTGATGAGAATTACTCAAATTGTTTCAAAAAAAGGGAGCTGTTGGTCTAATTCTATTCCGCCAGCAACTCTCGTTTTAAAATATTTTGTAATTACCCTTAAAATGTTATAATAATAGCAAGTACTTTTTTGGTGGAGGTAGCTACGTCTGAACTTTGGATGTATTTGGTACACAATCCAGTTAGCAGGCCAAATCTCCAGTCTTCAAACAGAACTGATAACTAAAACTGCCACATTGCCTTGCGGAAAAGCAATTATTTTTCTACGACTTACTCCGTTATGAATTAAGGCTAAGTAAATAGTTATATTATTTGATAAGTTGACGTACTACACACATCAAAAAAGATCTTTCACTTATTTTACTAATGAAAATGTAAAAATAGACAAATGAATAAAGTGTTCATACTCAAACCATGAAAGTTGGATGTTAGACCGTGTTACTACTTTCGCTTAGACTGGGCATGAGGACTATTTAGTTAATTTAACTTTACAATCATAAATGGTAGAAAATATAATTCATCAACTCCTGCACAAAACTACAACATGCAACAGTGGATCATTTCATTTCGCATCTTTAAAAAATTGTAACTGCTACTGACCCACATATTAACGCAAATACAATACTTTGAGTGATGATGTATAAACGTGTTTTACAAAATAAATTCGAAACTGAAACCAATTTTATTATAATTACAGCAATGTTTATTCTCAATGTATTGGTCATGCCATATGTAATTGAAATAATTAACATAATTCATATAAGTTTATTAGGTCGTTTTATTTACAATTTGCTGCACTGGTTCCGGTTCATTATGAAGGTATATTTCAATACAACAACTGTCAACAATTTATTACAATTTTGTAAACCAAACGTTATTTCGTACGTTTAAAAAACCAACATAACATAATATAGCGTTACTGAGTTTTAATTAAAAATATAAAACACCCTAATCAGTGTATAATTACAATAGTAAACTAACTATATACATGTATAACACTGAGATTCAAAGACATCCACCCGATCAATGTTTCTTCAAAATATTTTTGTTTCATCCTATCGGATTCTCTAAAATTATATCTGATTCAGAATGCAGGTCCATTGTGCATGTGTAACTGGACAATCTTATTTTTGGGCTAGCCCTTTTCGAGATTTTGTGTTAGGGTTTCCACAATTTTTTTGAACTGGACATCAATTATTTAACCGAGTATCAATGCCAAGCCAATATCGAACAAAAAATTGGTCCAAAGCTAACATTGATTGACTACTAGCTAGACTGGTCCTAGGTGAACGACTTGTATCTGTTCAACGTTTTTGTCATCCAATTTGGGGATCTGCAAACTTGTGCCTTCATTGTTCTCCATATATCCTCGTTCCACTTGATTATTCTCTACGTCTGCATTTGGCATGTTTGACGCAACAGGATTCCTATATGGAGATGGAGGTTCCAATACAATCATATCCGTTCTCGGTATAGCGACCGACACTGGTTCCAACTCCGCCTTTTTAAATAGATGATGATTGATTACAATTTAATCCTGTAATGTAAATGGGTACGGGTTTCATGTAATCATAAGGCATAATAACTGTGTTTACTTTTACACTGACAGAACATAAATCGCTCATTCCTGATGAAGTGTGACACGAGCACGTGCTTCCAGATGGGGAGGATGATCCTAAGGACGTGCATTACAATAAAATTCGAATTATCTTACATAAACATAAGTGCAATAAAGTGAGCATTAACAATTACCATGCATGGGGCTGCAACTGACTCAACTCAATTATAGTTATTACATGACTACAAACTTAAAGTTTTAAACCAAAACTTACTGCCACTTTCGGAAGATGAGCTTCGAGTTTTTCGAGCCATTATACGAAAAGCTGCTTCAGTTGCGACTGTGCTATCTCCTTGAGCACTTGCTACGTGGTGTAATTTCTTCAATAGTTTGTCTTCTCCCAAACTTACCGCTATCTTGAATTAAATATTTGTTGAAACTATTAAAATGCAAATATTATTTTATAAAACAGCGTGTGTAGCTTTCATAACAAGAAAAATACCTGCAACGCCCGGGGGTATTTCTTTGCTTTCATCAACCACATGAAAAATCTCCTAGCTAATACTCTCATCGGTTTACAATGCCTTCTCCGGACTTTTTCGTCGTACGAAACAGCAGGCACGAAGTAAGTTGCCAACAAAAGTTCGAAATTGTCTGTAATAGTAACAAATGCAGATTAAACAAAGTCATATCTTTAGTGAGTAAAGTAAATTATTATCATTTCAGGATTATCCCTTTAGGGTGAGGATTCATTTGATATAATATGCAACTTCCCAACAACTTGTAATACTTGTATTTGTATGCTATATATATGCGACAGCAACCAAGCTATCTGTCTTAATAAATGGCCTATAATGAAGCTAAATCCTATGTAGTCTTCGCTAACCATCCATAACCTAAGGTAATTTACTCCTGCCCTCTAAACTTAAGTTACGATGCGGAAAATGGACTTTTTGATGTTGCATGCATATTATATCAATTCACTCACCACACAGGGATAATTCCTAACACAAACTAAGTCTCTAAGTCTGATCAACTAACTTTCAATGTCTTCAGAGAGCGATTGTCGCATCAAAAAGTTATAAATATTGAACATCACATTCAAGCAATCGTCAGAGTTCCAATAAACATATTTCAGAGCTTTGATTGCTTCTTTATAATGCCCATGTGTCAGGTGAAAATTACACAAGTCTGTTAGTTTCATACTTCCTACCGCAAATCTTAGTATAACAAGTGTACCACTGTAAACAGAATATTGAATAAATAAAAATTAGTCTTTAAATAATTCATTTAATTTTATGACAAACCAGAACCAGAGTGTTTGATAATGTTGGTTTTAGTGACAACTTACGTCTCAAATCTAATCAGCAACCGACTGTCAGATACCGATGGCTGGACAGGACACCAACACATTCGTTCAACTGAAAAACTGGGGCTACAATAATAGTAATATTTCACAAATAAGTAACAGTAGAAAAGCCAAATTTTTCAGAAATAGAAAATAGAAAGTGTTTCAACAACCTTCCAATTTCGTCGTAACTGCAACGGAAATAGACATAAATACTTACACTAATTCTTTGGTTAGTGATGGCATCGAAATGAATTCGTCCAAAAGCAGAAGCGGACTTAGAGCAATATCAAATATTTGGTATTGTCCACGATCCCCCACGGCAAATACAAGGTAGGAATCATTATGCCAGCTAACCTGACTTGGAATCTGATAGTCATTCAAAGTCAATAAAATCATATCATTTAATAATGCATTGATCCGGCCCCACCATGAGATTTAGTAATTACATACTGTGCTAACTACGAAATTGTACTTACAAATGCCGCTTTTGTGTAATGAGTAACTTTTCCTTCCTGGGAGTACAATACAATACTGGAATCACAGCATCCCAGGGCTAATTTTTCCTTTGCCTGATCATATGCAAAGCAGCGAAGTTCACTATTTAACGGTATGGCAGTTTCACAAACTGCAACAAACTTATCTGGTTGAACCTGATAAACCACTTCATTGACAATGATTCCACCCTATGATTACAAACATTACAAAATAAGCTGTCATGAAGTACTCTACTAGTATTCTTTAAATAATGCAGCGATTAAATTAAAATTTAAAACGTAGTTAAACAGCGTACCTGTTGATCACAACAAAGTTCAAGTGTATACGCACCTCCATCACTACTTGGAACAAATCCAGTTTCGAGAAGCTGGTTGTCAGTTTTGTGGTGTGATACTAAATATGGATCCGTCCTTCATTCCCAAACAAACAATGCATCATCATATTACACAACAGAAGACCTTGTGAAGGCAAAAAACTTAATACAAAACATAACAATAAGGAAATATTAAGGAATAACGTACTGCTCTAAGGAGTATACCAAAATGTTTGCTCTTTGTTCTGGTTTAGGACTCCATGGGAAAACATCATCCTTTGAACCAGACCACCATATCATTAGCTAAATAAGTGAATATTAGTTATTTGCAATTAGTTAAAACTACGAGGTGGTTTAGATATGAAATAATTATGAAAATGAAGTTATATTTATAAGTTGAGTTGAGCCAATTCTCATTATGACAAACCTGATTTGAGCTGTCATTGATTGCTAGCTTCTTTTCAAATCTTCGGGCTACAATATTTGGAATCAATTCTGAGTATGTATTCACTGTAACTTCTGTATTCGATAAATCCGTCTTCTGTGATCCACTGGAACCACTTTGATTAGAATTTGCGGTCAACTTCCTATAGATAAATCGTAGCAGTAATATTAAAAATTTGAAGACCAACAAATGTCATACGCAAATTCAAATCTTGGAAGTGCAACAAATGCATTTTAGCGAACCTTAAAACAAGCAAGCGGTTGTCACCAAACAAAAACAAGACATGCTGATCACTGTAAGCCACTGTCGAAGAATTAACAAAAACAAAATAAAACATGCAATTTATAAAGCTACTCAAACAAAGAAAGCCATCTAGATCTGCTTTTGATGTGTTCATGCCATTACTGTTTTCTTCTATTTTTAGGAGAACCCTAAACTTAGGGTATTACGAACGGTACTTATGACTGTATTACTTGTAATTGAGGTTATCGGACATCAAATCTGTTAATCTCTAATTTGGCGTCACAAATAGAAAAACTAGCAGCAACAGTTGACAGTAACGCTATTAGTACACTATAGCTAAGCATCCATTCAATTATAAAATTACTTACGAGGGAAGGACCAGGTATGATTTTTTGGAATTGGCTGGGACGCGGTTGTAGTAGTTCCTTTTGGTGAGAAACTAAACCATATAACGTGTTTTGACTCCATGGCCACGAATTTCCGAGTTATGAACATTTTAATTTTATCGGGGTCAGTTTTTGAAATTTCCCGTTTTTCTTATGGAGTTTAACATGGAGAAAACCAGCTTTCACGGGTACCCCCCTTCACAATCAATTCAAAATTGCCAAAAATTCAAAAAATGCCTAAAAACCCAATATTTCGAAGTAAAAGTAAGACAAACCATGAAATATCGCCAAACGATTCAATTTAGACAAACAACAGCTATTAGCGTTCCTATGCATGTACCCATGCTTGTATTGAAAACTCGAATTTGACAAATTGAAGGCTCGTTAACTCAGAAACACTTTGCCATGGAGACCTCGCATTTGGCACCAAATAATGTTTTAGTATAAGGTACTCCTACGCCAAGTTTCAGCTAAATCAAAAAAAATCTTGCTTGGTCCTTCCCTCGTTAGTCTGCATTTAAAACCGCAGATTTAACCTTACCATCCGATATTGGCTCAGTAAATTTAAAAAATCGGTCGACATCACAGTAGTATTCATTTGTAAACAAGTTCTTAATCCATATGTATATGATGGTCCCGTCGGATAAAATGATGGTTATCTTGTCTGTGTGTCTCCATTTAAGGCTCAATATTTTTGACTCTTGCAAAAGTTCCTGAAAATACATAAAAAGCATGTTCTAACGTCAAATGTAACGTCTGGCTGGACAACCAATGAGCAAACGCGTTTACCTGAACCTCTGAGATTGTCGAATTCCCGAGCTCACTTTTCATGGACTTTTTGATGAATTCTCCAAACCCACTAATTTTCCCTTTACTGCTAAACTCATCTTGTCGCCCCGTCTTAAACTGATTGCTGTAAAGTGCATCTGCTTTGAGGGCAGAGAACGGCTTGGTATTCATAAATGTTTCCGAGTAAAACGGAAGAAAAAGCTGTTGAACAAATAACCCAACCATTGTTCTAATAGCTTAGCGTTGAGACTACTGAAAGCTTAATTAAATTAAAAAAATTAAGGATGATAAACATCAATCAATTGTGACAACTAAAAGCAGTTGTCAAACAAGAGTACAGCTGACACGCGGCAGTCAATCATTTGTTATGATGGGGCAACGTGAGGTGTTCTAATGAAAACGAAGTGTTCTGAAATGAATCTCTCACACCCACAATGATGATGATGATATGATCAATGATAAGACAAAAAGTTGTTTTCTCTCGAAAGCAGTTACAGTTGATGAGTTGACATTTATCTAAAACCTAACTGTTGCAGTTTTATATATAGCAGCATATTATTTTGGCTTCACATTGACCGGCCTTAAATAATGAGATGAGCTATAATATAATCATATCGAGACATGGAAGGCCGTCAAAGTATTTTTAGAAATATTAGGCCCTTTGCTTTGCCCCGGTCACATCTTATCATACATATGGTGACTCTATGTGTTCATTCATTGATCTTCATCATCGTCCACCGGTTGTTTTCAAACGCAAGGACTTCTAGAACGGAACATGGAAAAGCTCGCGTGCAGAAAATAAACTTACTCCGAAACAAACAATTTGGAAAACTACTTTTTTTTTACTAGCGATGAGAGGTAGGGTCCCCTGTATAAAATAAATGACAAGGCTCGAGAAGTAACAAGTCACTGTTAATTATCTAGATAAAATTTCTCATTATAGGTAACAGGCAATGAATGTTCGTAAGTGCAACGCAAATTGATAAGTAGGGCTTTTTGAACAGGGGTAATATGAAATTTTACTTAAATTAGAAAGTCACTGGAGTTGCTTCATGACTATTGATTACGTACGGCATCACATTTTACTTTTTACTGACTGCAATTGCATTGATTCCTGTCATTCAGCGAATCGTATTTAGCATAACAAATGACAAACTTTTTATTTAAGTATTGAATAAAATTAATTAAGCTCTGATTATTTTTATCAAAATGATTTTCATTAGTTAGTGCGCTAATATGAAAGGCGTCTTGATTTATTCAAGGTCAACGACCACACATCTCACAACGTTTTACAAGTTTTTAAGTATGCCTGGCAATATTTGATAGCCAATCAAATCCAAAGAATCTTAATGTGCTCCGTTCTTAAATCTTACCATTCCCCAGTTCTTAATCCCCATCCTCTTATGCACAAATATCATTTCAGGGGGTGACACAAACAATTAGGATAGGTATCCGACGCAGGTGGTCCCTACTAATTCTTCCCCGTGAATAACGTTTTACATTATAGGAATAGGTTCGCGACGGCGTAGCAAGCTGGTACGCTACTAAATTTCGCTACGCCATTCCTTCCCGCGACGTAGCTTCTTTTTCCTGTATGGAAGTATGTTGTACGTTAATAACGTTGGGGTAGTTAGGAAAAATTTACTGGCTCAATGTCATTGACCAATGCCCCTTTTAGGCTCTCAGTTTAACTTAGCGAGTACCTCCAGCAACGAATATCATCAACTAAATTGGCAGGTACCATGAACCAAACATAGTATTTGAACAGACTCTCATGTGGTTTTAGCATCCATCCACCTTCCCCTAAAAGACAAAGCAAATCAAAATGTAACATGGTGAAGATTGGAAGTAAGTAAGTGGAAAACACAATTTTTTTAGGTGGTGGATGAATTGGAATATACATATTATACATTAGTAAGTCAGCGAGAGCACCTTTTGTACAGAAAATGCCTAAACGTGACGCGGTAAAGTGTGGTTTTGATGCAAGCATGATATAATTTCTGCTTTTGTCCATACAGTTCTTCGTTGCTCATAGACGTCTGCTGCTGCTGCTGTTCTTATACCCAAATTTGTGGAGAAGCTACTCAATTCCCTTGTCTTTGAGACGGCTTACGTATCTACGTACATAACAGGAAGAATATATACGAAAGATAAAGAAGAAGTATTTAAGGTTGAAGGTAAGCCAAACTATATGCTATATATTCTATTACTGTAACAGTCAACAGTATTGTATTGCAGTATTGCCGTGTGAGAGTTTCTACTGTGTCGTCGTTCCTCATTCTTCTGAAATTCTGAATCCACGGTGGCATTGGATGTTATATTGGTGTGCTCGGGACACAAAAGCAAGCTTCTCACTCACCTCTTTACTAGCTGCTTGACGCAAGAAGTATTATCAACGCGATACTGAAATCAGTGATTCGTTCGTTACTCCAATTACTTGTAATTTTTAATTTGTATATTTAACAACAGTGCAGCCATGTCGGACGCCAACAATCAGGTATGTTATATTTCTTATTGTATTAGTATGCATAGTTTCATTGTAATATATTTGAAATGCCGGAAGACCGGATGTTGTTGATATAAATATATTTCATTCTAAACCAGTCACCAGTAATATTTTTATGGTAGCTTATCGTTAGTTAGTTTCGAAAGAATGGTACGGTTAAGATAAAATCGAAGGGATTAAATGGTAAGTTATTGCTGTTGGGTGTTGTATAACATTAGATAGAGAATTCGCTAATTAACTGGTGACTGATTGAAACAAACATCTACTACTACGTATCTGAAGAACCCTCATCTTATCTTATCACTGATTGATCATGTGGCTTGTTTTGAATTTGCACAGGAGAATAAGGATTCTGGGGATGGAAGCTCGGATTACATCAAACTGAAGGTGGTTGGACAGGACACAAATGAGATCCATTTTCGGGTGAAGATGAGTACTCAGATGGGCAAGTTAAAGAAGAGTTATAGTGAGAGAGTGGTAAGCTTATCCAAAATTAGATTGCAGATTATTGTGTGGTTACTACTTGCCAATTTAAGAATATTAACTGAACTTTCGAATTGCTTTAATATTTAGGGTGCACCCGTGAGCTCACTCAGATTTCTCTTTGATGGCCGTCGGATTAACGATGATGAGACCCCCAAGCAAGTAAGAATGTTTCCCTTAAAAATGATATGATTGTACTCAGTAAATAACTTCGCTTACAATACAAACTGTTTATTGTACAATGCTTTACTCATGGATTTTTTAATTGTTTATCATTTTCAGTTGGAAATGGAAAACGATGATGTCATTGAGGTTTACCAAGAGCAGACTGGTGGTGGTGTTTCCGGGTCGTACCAATAAATAGTTAAGTTATATCGACAGCTTGTTTTTGTATCGTACGGATTGTAGTAGATTTAAGATTTCTTAAAGAATATTTTATGAACTTTTTTTTTTGAGTCTCTTCAGTGTTAGTTGTAAAACGGATTGTTTGATATTTACTCAATGAATTTTTAGTAGGTTGCAAAATTATTTATCATTAAGATCGTTCATTCCTTTGAAGTTGAATTAAGAAATAAATTGAATATGTATTGGAAGATTTTACAAATGAGTAATTATGTTTTTTACTTTTAAAATTGTACTATCAAATCAACTATGAATAATAATTACTATTGATGGAGCGTGAATTTTGTTGAAAATTAGGATATAGATGATAGATGTACAGAATACATGGGCTTATTGCCGCCAGTATCACAGTTTCGTTTCAATAAATCTGACTACACTACTATGTAATGGTTTTTAATACGAGGTCGTCCAATCCAGCCAATTCATTTTAGTTGTTTCAAATTACTCGTATGTTAGCATAATTCATAATTTATTGAATATAAATATGTCGTGGCAAATATTAAATATACAAAACTAAGGTGTAAGGTCATCTAGAAGGAAGTAACTGAATAGCATTAGGCATTAACATTAATCACTGTGCATGTGTGTTGTCATTAAAGCTCTACTTTGTTTCGCCCTTCCCTTTCTTCTTGTGACAGGATTATACTGGAGTGCTTGTTGATAAAAGTCTGAAAACAAACGAATGAGTTATAATAGTTATATGTTATATACTAGCATTAACATTATAGCTTCGGGAATAGAAACATTTTAAATTACCTTGAAATCCTTTGCTGATCTGTCACCCTCATATAATATTGGTTCGTGCTTTTTAAAGGCTGGTATAAAGAAAATTGTAGGGAAACCTTTGATTTCGAATCCTGGCGGTAGATCGTTCCCAGAACCATCCATTTTTGTGAATAACAGTTTATCGGATGACAGAGATTTGGCAATCTTCCTGTAGACTTTATCAAACTCCTTACAGTGACCACACCTGTGAATCAAAGACACGATAAGTATTATATGTTGGGAAGGGGAAGATTAATAATTACAGCCCATCAAAAGAACTGGTTAAGTTGGGTATTTATTATAGAAACAAAGACTTTTTCAATCTTTCAAACTAACCATGGTGCATTAACATAGAATACAACGTCTCTGTCAACTTTAGTCTTGAAAACCTCGCCTTCAAAATTATCCGCAACTAAAATTTGGACAGGACCTTCCTGCTTTGTTGGAATTGGTAACGATTTCCAAACTGGGTTTAATTGCCCTAAAATAAAAGAAGAACTCCATTAAATATTTAGTTTTGTAATAATAATTCTTATTGCCAACTCAGATAAACTACAGTTAACTTTTTTTCATTTTTTTACCATCTCGAGCCTGATGAATAAAAGTTCTTAGATCACTTCCATCAAAGTCATCAACGGGTTCCATAGTATATTTGAGTCGTTTTTCGCCATACCAAATTACATTCACATCGACGCCTGAATCATCTAGCTTTGCAGCCTTAAGCTCTTGCTCATACTCGTCTTCATTCGCAACTGCAAATCTATGAAACAGGTGAAATAATTGTGATAACTAAATACTCCTTCAATAAGCTTTTATTGTATCACAATATTTTAGAGGTGCCGGTGCTTACGTGATTTCAGGAAACTCTTTTGCCACTTCTACAATTTTCTTTCGAGTCAGTTCACTGTTTTTCTGGTATTGATGGTCAAAGTTGGCATCGTAGTAAACAACGACCAATGGCGTCGATGAATAAAACACTACCTGGTTTTGCTTTGTCCTTTGACCTACTAATGGTTTGTATGATTCTCGGATAAATTCTGCCATGTCATCTGCTGTTATCTCCCCCTATATCAAATTGTAATGAAATGATAAGTGTAGTAATGATAAATTGTATTACCCTTCAAATTCTTACTTAAAATGGGAAATAAAAGTACGTACGTCTTTTAAAATAGAATGATCATCTTCATATTTAGAAAGGAACACAGGGGCCTTCTTCACAATTACTGCTTCGCCTTCAGTGATCTTGAGGGATTTTGCAATTTCTTCGCTAAACGTATGAATAAACTTGATGGGTTCACCACGAAGGTAGTTAGCCACGGCAAAAAATTCTTCGTAAAACTTTGACTTTGTTTTGAAAACGCCAATAACCGTAGGATTGTATCTGTCAATTCTGTTTTTGACTTCGAGGGCCGTTTTACATTCTTTTGTGGGACTTTTTTGTTGTTCCTTCATGAAAGATATCATTCCAGCAGCGTCTCTTTGACCTTTGTATTCAAATGCTCTTCCGTACCGAAATACAAACAGGGTAGGCCATCCTCGAACTTTAAATTGGTCTGCAACTTCCTTGTGCGTTGTTCCCTCGATTTGTACCAATGGAATCCCATATTCTTTGAGTTTCTTTGCTGCATTGATGAATTCAGGCTTAATCTACAAATCAAATCATCAACCATACCAATATCAATCATGTACTGGCTATGTAATTGTTTTGTTAGTCTTGATTATTCAAAAAAAGGTAACCTGATGACAATGTTTGCAATACGTTGCGTAGAACAAGACCAATGCTAACGGCTTTTTCGTTAAGAAGTCAGTAAAATTTTCTGTATGTAATTCAATCACAGAGGATGGTGGTGGTTTCCAATTTGGATCAGTTCTTGTTTTCATGTATGTAACGATGCCTATATAATAAAGTAGTCAAAATACTTTTGCATTAAATCGCATGAGTTACAAGCTTTTGCATGCACATTTATTATGTTGTCCCAATTATTTGTACTTACCGTCTGCATTTCTCTCCCCTTGATACTCTTCTACCTTTTCTCCTCTATGAAATAGTGTAATCGTTGGAAACCCTTGAATCATGTATTCCTTTGACAATAAAGCCTCCTTTGTTGCATCAACCTTAGCTAATGTAAGATTATCGGCTTTCAGTTGTCGGGCAGCTTCTGAGTACTCAGGAATCAATTGCTTGCAATGTCCACACCTTCAAGTTATAACACAATTACACTGCATTTATTTTAAGTCCTTTGGAATCTACTGAACGTGACCACAAACCAGTGAAAAGTGATCTGATGCCAGCATTTCTTTAGATGCTTACCAAGGAGCATAAAATTCAACAAGAATGTATTCCCGTGTATGTATAGCATGCTTGAAGTTATCGGAAGTAAGGATTAGGACATCATCCTCCTCTTTGAAATCATAATTACCCTCAATGTCCACTGATTCTACGTCTGAAATAATATACAATGCAAAAGTCAATAGCTATACACAAGAAAACAAGTAAATACATACTACGCTACGACAGCATTTGCCATTGCTAACGATAAGCTCATGCACTTCCAACTTCTTCTTACCTCCATCGTTAACAACATAATTCTTTGGTAAACCGTTCACAGCTTCCTCAGCCTCTCCAAGGATAGTAACAAAGAGAAAGAAAAGCAAACCAACTCCACACACGTTATGTTTTGACAAAATCATTGTAAATGCAAATGAAACAAAGTAAAATTTAAAAAATAAGGAATTTTTCTTTCATAAATGTAAATGCATTGAAAATATCACACTTCCGCAAGTTTTCACTTTTGAATATGAAGACTAATTGCGTTGCTTCAATTCAAGGTTCGATTATACCAGCATTTGTACAGCTATATGCACAATCAAATAATTCAAGAAAATGTTTTCCAGCCGACCCGAAATTCCTGGAATTGCTTTGTATGACATAAAGTTGCGAGTACGTTAAATATTTGACAACTAGTTTCATAACAAAATACAGCGTTATTCATTGAATACAATGCTAGTGCTATCGTATACTGTTGTTGCGAATTTTGACAAGCCACACACACACACACCTGACGTGTCTTTAAACCTTTGGTAAAAAAAAGGTACAACGATATGCATACATGTGGTTGTTGGGGTACCTGATGCTGATTGCTGATCCTCGTAAGTACAACCCTACATGTACAATCTTATGTGCATAATACGGCATACGAAAAGTGTTGAACTTGTCCTGCTCCTGAAGGTTGCGAGTGAGCAGACAAATATTAAAGCTTGTTGTTGAGTAGGTAGGTAGGTAGTGGTAGTATGGATATTTCGGATTTTACATGGTTAGAGCTTGGTCCATTCCATGTCTAGAGATTTTACATGTAGAGATTAAACTCTGAAGGCAGATATACAACAAAACTTAACAAATTATAGTAGGAAGGAATGAAAAATGTACATGCTATGCATATAGCTAAAGCAAGGTATGAGCGTAACCATAAACTTTTAGTTCGTATCAAAATGAAACGCATCCCGTTCACTAATTCCCACTAATTCTAAGCGTGCACAGGTGAATTAACAGGAAAAGGTCCCATCGCATAGGCTCCTAAAAGAATATACAGTGAAGTGACAATGTTTGCAGTTGGTGTTAGATGGCTTTCATAACCAAACCACGATAAACTTCTGGGATTCAGATAGTTCGGAACAATACTTTTTTTTATGATTGCGCTGATATGATGCTCTCAAATCAATTTTGTCACCTAAAGCAATAACTTTCGAAATTAAATTATTGACTTTGTTCATAGTTTTTATGAAAATAAAGTCGATTAAATCGTTATGGACTTACAAGTCAAATCCTTCATGCCTTCATTATATCATGTTTTCATGTAAATGCAGTACTTATATTATAAGGTTGAATTTGGTTTGGATGCAGAAAATTTTGGTGGTGTCTAGCGAGGTTATTCTAATTAAAACAAAACTTGGATAATGTCAAATCTATCTTTGCCCGGCTTAGACTTTGAAGGTTAGCTTATTTTTTGTAACTTAATTTGCATCATTTTGTTTGTAAGTAGTAAAAAAAACTTGTTTTGTTGTTAGTTTTCAATAGCGAAACTCTAGCAAACCATTGCTGTATTCAACACTTACTTACCTGCAGCAACTTAGCTTGGGAATCATGGAAAAATTGCGCATTACATTATTACCCCATCTTTGTTGTTGTTCTTTCAGACTTTATTTTGCGGCATACATTTACATATAATTAAATGTGATAGGAATAAAGTGTATCTTTATTATTATATTGTATGGTCTATTTTTGGATTATTACTACACTTCTATTGCAATAGACGTAGTTCAGTTTGTGACGCCTAATTGCGAAAATGTCAGATGATACACAAAATCATTGATATTTATATTAAGCTTAGAGTTTTTGGAAAAGTCAAGATTTGACATTTCCGTTCTTCTGGCGTTCCAAAGACTGTTCTTAACCAAAAAGCATTATGTATATAGTGTGCCTTGTGGTAAAAATAGTCGGAAAGCGTAAAAGTACTTTTCATGATTGAATCTGTATCGTCATTTCTAGAGGGTATCAACATATAGCTGAAAAGCTACTTACTATATACTGCTGCATTGCATCTACTACTCAAACAAATGAGTAAACTTTATTTCGTACAGGAAGGGGCAACTTAATAATAATGTGAATTAATATTATCGCCTCTACCTGTCATGCTAAGGAATTTGTGGTTGATCGTGACAAGACGCTGCAGATTTGGGAACTGGAATGAACGATTTATATAAAAAAAAAAAGTATAATGGACTATTCATGCAACTGTTGAAAACGTACTTTGGATCAAGTCATGACTGAAATCTTATCTCTTTGTCAGGTCAGATGCTATACATATATGTATGCATGTATATGAAAATAGATTTAAGATCAAATCAACCAAGAACATAACTAAGCTATAGTAGCTGATGACTGATAGCATCCATTTTACCTTTACTCTTTGAATGCAGTGTCAAGTTATCAGCTTTTTGCAGCACAATTTTTATATGCTCCTATTACACACATGTATGCTGGTAAAAAGCAGTTTGCAGGTAAGTGACAATATGGTTTAAGAGGGGAATGATTTACAATCAAGTTAACATCAGTCGGATTGTCGGGAAATGTGAGTGATGTCATGCTGCAGAAAATCATGAAACAAGCTTGTTCCTCACGTTGTTCAAGGCATCATCAGACTCACAGCTCTTGATTTGATATGTGATCCATCCTTATATATTGCTAACATTATTGCATTTTTCTCGTACATGTACATCTCTAGATTCTTTAATCATACACAAATATAACGTAACTTGCATGCATGGACCAACTTAAGTTTATGATTGTTGATGCTGGGGTCAAGTGTGCATCATTGCTAAATTCATTCACGGAGCATATCCCTGAATTCATGGACATGCATTTATACCGCATGACTGATTAAAATAAGCATTAAATGTCATGTCATATTTCATATTGTCATATACCAGACCAGAACCATACTTAAGTGTACAATAACTCCAGATCATGCTAAATTCACAACTTTTGTGTTCAAATATTAGTCAGGATGATGATATCATTTTAATCAGTATACGTGAGTTTTACACTACTTGGAAAACTACTTTTTTTATAACAGTGGAGGAGGGTTGTATACACTATTTGTATTACTTACAAAGAATGCAAGATTTGTGTAAATACATGTACGGATCCAACGCATTATGTAACCAGACTTTTGTGTCAATTGCAACAATAATATTAATAGTACACACAGGAAGCAAAGCGAGGAATTTTTTTTCACAGACCGTACCTAATCTCTTTGTCTCAATGCTTTGGGTGGAAGAAGAATAATACAAGTGCATATATATGGTTATGCCGACAGGCAGAGTCAGAGTACATTTATTCCCAAAACGTTTTTATAGTACTACAAAATTCAATCCATCTTATGTATGCAATGAAACAAGATTTCAAGAAAATTCTCATCGGAACAAGGACCACTAACGAGTAGAAAATGAAGAAGAAAAAACTACTAGAGACTAGAGGTACACAATTGCAAACAGAGTAATAATATTATTTATAGGGAAAAAATTCAGGTTGAAACGACGGAGGACAAAAGGAAAACGGAGGCAATTTCACCCTCATCGCTTATACTTTAGCTACAATGTGATAAACTTCTACACACCTTTCCTACCTTTACCACCAACCACTTGAACAAAATAATAATACATAATATACAAGGAGTGTACAAATACAATGCAACAGACGAGACTGAAATATACACACAATTACAACAACTGCAACCTCCTGACAACTTCCTTTATTGCGGCAACCCAGCCTCTAGCTCATCCCCCGATTCAGCTCCGATATACACTTTGTGTGTTGGGTACATGTAAAAGTTTGTAATTATCAACAACAAAAATCAACCAGCAAAAATAAGGATTACTAATATTACTTATACTACCTGCATGACGGTGAAAAAAAAACGTTATTTTTTTGCCAGCAGACGTTACAATACATATGTGCATCGTCATCATCATGGAATACGTTAACCTCTTTTACTCAAGACATATTTCTCCTGAGGCAAAGCCAAAATGCCATCAGCTATCAACTATCAACCTTTTTCATTTCTCACTAAATGCAGACCAGCCGGTGTGAATGCTGTTTCGAAGCATCTCACAAACTGCACTTTTCTTGAGTGTTGGATTTAAATAAAAATGTATTTTAGTGAACCTCTCCCAAAAATATTTTCGAGTTCCTCACACTTGATATACTTGCATATGGTCTTGGTGGTAATTGCCAGCATATAGTAAAATAGGATTCGAGAATGAAACGGAGCGTGTCCGTATGAAAATCGAGAAATGAACTTCGTGAGATATTAATATGTGTATTTTGATTAGATTTGGTTTGGTTGCTCATTATTTGACAAAGCTCAGGGCAGAGTAAACTGAAAATATCTTTTCTTGTTAAGGGCATGGGTTTCACCTCACACCTCAAATTTCTTCAAGCAGCTCAGGTTTTATTCTCGTACTTAAAAGTTCAGACAGACATTGTGGAGTTTTTATTTTGCCGTAGTAAGTACATGGGATCATAGGAACTTTTACCTGTCCACCTTCCCCTCCCACAATAGTAAAAACTATTTTGTTATTCCATTTTATTGCTTGAGCTTAACAATCCACCTTCTACTATAGATTTTTGCTGTAGTTGACTGTATAGCAGTAAAAAAAAGGCTCGTATTGCATACCATGTCCCATGCTTCATTTCAAAGGGATGGGAAAAGTAGTTGTGCATATATGCAATAAAGATGCATTCATGACAAGGGGCTCGGAAAAAATAAGGGTTGCTTTTTTTGAGCGTTGAATTATCAATGCATTTTTGGTATGGTGTTAACTTCTACATCCAATATGTGTGTTTACCACAGTATTAATATTATTGCTGCTGCTGCTGGTAGGTCTGGTTTTCTTCCTGACATGATGATGCTGGTAAACTGATAAACCTCTCTACTACCATAGGCATATACCTATAGATAGATACAATATATAATGTAGGTAGGTAAAAAAACATATATATTATACACAAGATTGCATGTACATTGGATATTACTACATGCATGCAGATAGATATGAATACAAGCGGAGCATTGTCAAGTGAAGGAGATGGAGATACTGCTCTTCTTATTACGGTTCGCATTGTACTGACTCACACTTTTTCCGTGGTTGTTCACATCATCACATCACATATGAGCGACGGACAAAAAGGAGAGATCAAGCGAGATGCAGGAATAGTAGAGTATGGGCTGAAGCCAGAGCACCTAGGTTTTTGAAGCAAACGACAGAAAAGAGCCAACAACATCTGAGAGCATATTATAACGAAGGGGTGAGCGAGTGTGTGTGTGATGTGAACGTGAAGTGAATGAGTGCACGTAAGTACGTTACTACAACAAGAGACTGAGTGTATATATTATGGTAATATCATCACACAGAATCTTTTGTGAATCGTCATCTCACACTATTACCACTACTCCTGATGTAAACTACATTAAGAAAATCTGCAAGGTATTAGAGAAACAAAAAAAAATCAAAAGAAATGTATAGGCACATGCTCCTCTGCAAAAACGGCATCTCAATCCTCAACATCCAACAACGTCTCCCAACTTTTAACTCTTGAGCATCACATTATTATAGCCTCTAATGAAAAGAAAATACTATACTTATACTACTCCTACAAAATCCTTTCCATTCCATGCATGTATGCTTACAAAAAAATATACAATCCTATCAAGAGATATTCATGAAAGAGTTTGTGTGTGTGCACACACAAAATATACGAATATACTTTTATTGCAAACTTTGAAGCGAAATAGTAATATATTGTACTTTGTGACTAGATGAGTGGAGGACTTGTTCCTTGAACACATTTTAGTTAAAATCAACCAACCAATACAAAATTTGGTCTTATTCTTACACAGGGACATATATACATATATATAACCTTAGTACATGTGAAAGAGAGAAAGAAATGTTACGAATTTTCTTTCTTTTTTTGTATTCTAATCATGTGTGTGGTTTTTGTGTGGATAAGTAGTTCATATGCAAATGGTCTTGTGATATTTTAATTTGTTCATTCATTCATTAACTCACTCGCCATCATCCATTCTACAGAAAAAAAATGTGTTTATATAGCTAAAAGAAAGAGTCACCGTGTCACGGTGTGGTGTTAAAATGGAAATATATAATATGGATTGATATATTGATGGAAATCTGCGGATTAAATGGGATACAACAGCAGCATGCACACACTTTATGGAAGAATTCGTACATAAAATAATCCTTAATTTGATTTGTGCTTATTTATAAACCTCATTCCCAACGTTCTTAGCATGCTTCGGCTTTGTTAACACAGAACAAGTACGTACATGTGCACTATGTGAACTTAATGTGCGTTACTTTAATAATCTGGTACACATTTACTTTGATGATAAAATCAATCTGTGTGTAACATTTTGAATGAGGATTCTTCATCATCATCATCATCTTTCATGCACTATGAGTTTGATCCCAGTTTATTCGTAAAATATCCTGGATATTGTGCTCCATTGTTTCAGTTATCAACAAACTGATAAAGTGTAACCTTGTGCTTGAATGCTAACGATTCTACAGGAGATGGACAGGGAGGAAAATTTTGGTTTGATATTATTGAGTGAGCGTTTATATGAATAAAATACCAAATAATATATTATAGATCATAGCTGGAACAGAGCATTTGAAAAAGTTTCCATTAAACGCAATGAGCTATGAACTTGACTATAAATTGGTTGTTGGGACGGTTGGGACCGCAAAATCTGGAGTGGTGACACGTGCGCTGTTCAAATCCGATTATCCAATTACTTAAATTTGTTTAATGGTCCTGCATTATTCAATTAACCACAAAGCAAAGTAGCAACGATATTATTATTGTAGACGCGAAATACCTTATGATATCGGTGTTCATCATCAATCAAGATACCTGCTAAAATTAATTTTTTCTATTTCATCACGTTGATCTCAAAGGAAAAATTACAACAAATCACTAATTATAATATGAGCGGTTGAATTACAAAAAAAATCTTTTAAAGACTGAATCCCGGAAAATTAGCCAATATTCTGCTCAAGCAGAACCTATAAACATATATACTCGTTCAATTTGTTTAACCACGCGCACGTACCCGTCAATACTCTCAAACCAAACCTTAGAAGAAGGAAGTGCAAATCCCAAAGTTAAAAATATGATACATTATTAAGGTAATAAAATAATTCTCTCTATATTTTTTTTATCAAGACTAAAGTTAAAAATGAAATTTACTTATATAAAAGGTGTTTTGAGAAGTTGAGAGTTAATTTACTTCATTTAGATGCGCATTTTTTCTGCAAATGAGAAAAAATGTTGTTGGCAAGATTGGCACAAGTACTACTTTTGTAGTTACATAAGCATGAATGTTCGTACACATATAAAAGTATATTATAAGCTGTATAGGTAGCCCTTTTTTTCCTTTGTGCAATAATAATGTTTGAATTTCATATGGAACAGTTATGAGCTCGTAATCATAATTTATGTTGATAAAAGCATTACAGCCTTACTGCTCAGTGTGATCTCTAGACTAATGGAATCATCATTAATTTGGAGGTGAAAAAGTGAAAATTGATTAATTGCAATTAGAGGGATGCTTTGATTCCTGCATTGTACATACATGGTAACTCGACACACTGTATATTATTCTATAGGTGCCATAATTATATGAGTCATCCTCGCAGGTGTAGCATTTCCTATTTCATGATTTGGTACCAATGCATAGTCCTTCATCATAATAATTATTGAAAAGGGGTATAATGTAGCGTGTACACATTGTGTGTCTTTCTTTTTTGCATTCATCAAATATGAACTTCTACACCATCAACCGACAACCTTACTAAAATCATGATGACTGTTTGAAGCTAATACTTTAAGTTGAAGCATTTAGTAAACTGTACTTTTGACACAAGATTTTACTGGTATCAGTCAAAGCCAACTTGACCTTCACTTGTAAAATCTTAGGTTATAGCTTACATGACTTTTAAGAAGTGTGTCTAGGATTTACCATTAAAGGTGTACCATAAAATATATATATGGTAGGTAGGCAATAATATTCACATATTTACATCTGAAGAGGCTGACATACAACGCTCAAAGATTAATTGACCCTGCTCAAAAGGAAGCATGCCTAATGGTCTAATCTTTATGTTTAACACTTCCACGACACAACATATCGATACAACTTCTAGTGCTAGATACATATTACTTTGCGTCACCATAAATCTAAATGTATGAATGGGAGACAGAAAAGGCATCCCATATTACAAACTATATAATGCGTACATCATATCATACATCACCAACTTCATTTGAATTTTTATCAGAAAACCTTAAGTGCTATGTTGTCGCAGCGTGCATTATTATGCACTTTTTTGCAAATAGCACTTTACCTACACACGTAACACAATGTACAGATAGGATTTCCGTTTCCTTAGGTCAGTAAATTAGAATTTATTTGTGTGAGGGTGATGGTGAGACGAGTAAAACAAGAACGCATGCAAAAATGATGAAAAGATTAAGCATGCATGACATTATATATACTATATACTCATCTCGCTTAAGCACATCCAAATATTATGCTAGATATTACTTCTTTTAACTAGTTACTAGTTGATTGTGCGTCGCATCAACTCCCCATAATCTCCTCTCTCAATGAATTTACCAATTCTTTTTTGCATGCTTTGTTGCTTATCACAGCCTCATTATTAACATTAACTAATGTGTCCATTAAGTAGAATTCATGCATAGACAATGTAGATATTATGTAGCGTCTTTGTGTGTAATAGCGATAGCATCATATACAATTTATGACACAGTTTTTAAAGCACATGTATACATATATTATATGCTACGGTTCCCTGCGTTCAATTCAAAATGTTACAGCAATCTTGAATGTTGCATGTCACACGGTTTGTTCGAAAAATGGAAAATATATATGAAATTGCAGTCTTTAAAAAAGAAAAAATTGCGTCTCTTCTATTCATTTACTGACCTCACTAACAATATCTACGGTTGATTAAAATGTGATCTTTTTTTATCACGATTTAAGAAATAATAACAATTATTAGTGGGGTGAGCATGCAAGAAAATTATTTAGTTCAATAGACCGGCAGTAGTGGACAACTAATAATCAAAAATCATTAATCTTTCTTAGTGTAATATGGTCCATAAGTACATAATTCATCAGAAGGAAACATTATTTTTTTTGAAAGTTTGAGGATGCACTTTTTTATTTAAACAATGAAGTTATTTTTCTAGGCTATTAGCACAAGTACCTTGTTGTTTTTACAAATGATGGAGAAAATAAAAAAAATCGAGCGGGCATGTATGATCCGAGATTTCTAATTCAAGTTTGTTTTTGTTGTCCCATATTACAGTTACCGTAGTAGTACACACACACAAACATTTTTCGAAACCCGAAGGAAGAGTGAGTCAAGCGATGGCTGAGAAACTCAACAAGAGAAGAGGATACTACCCCAAGTTCAATTCGTGAAAAGGGATGTAAACTTCTAACTTGCAAAAAGCATTTCGACAAGATACCATATCGTATTTTGTTGTTTTTATTGTTTGGCAAGATCTCATGAGGCAGCATTTATTTTGCAATTTACAAAGCAAATGTAAATGCTAATGTCAGACAAAGCGCTGAGGATGAGAGCATGAAGCTGTTTTTCTCAGAGTGAACATTAAAAAATTGGAACCACCTTTTCCGGATGCGAAGATTATTACCATTGAGCATAAAAAAACGGCTGCACAGACATTAAATATATACCTAAAACTTCCTCTCTGAATAGATGTAGAAATATTTAGTCTGTCACTCCGTATCATCACTGTTGGAGGACGAGGACACCCTTTGTCTACACATATGAAATTCTCCTCCTTTGTATTATAGCTGATAGTGCCAATTGAATTCAACACAAAACAGGGCAGCCATATACAAAGAGCAGCTAAAAACCACTTGTCCTTTCAGGGATAATAAGCACGTTGCAACTTTCAACGGAAAAGTCAGGATATTGCTTTCTTCAGGCTTTTAATTTCGGACTCTACGTATATATCAAAAATTATTCTTTCCAAGCATATTTTCTCACAAAAGCCGAGGAAACAATTCATCAACATCAACATCATCATCATCTTTAGTTACGGCGAGAGAAGAGAATATATTTTTATATTTGTATGTGAAACATGTTCGAAAAGTCAAGACGAAGTTTCATATCAGGAGCCCGTGGTACATACCGTGTTCGCGATTCTTCCGTTGATATTTCAGCCGCTGCCGCAGCATCTGCTACTTCATCGACATCAACTTGTGGAAATAATAATAATATTAATGTTAGCAATGGCAATGGAATTTCCACGGTTGTTGGCCCCACACCACCCAGCGGATCCACTTTCCGACAGTATACTGGCAAAATTGGAAGGGCTGGAAAGAAACTTAGTATTACTGTAATATTTCTTGATGATACGCAACATACATTTGAAGTCGAGGTAATTAAAACCAAAAACATTTTCACTCTAATAATGCTCCCATCCAATCACCAATTATATATACTCTCACAATATGTATATTTACATACGTATGTATGTAAAGTCTCTGCATAAAATTGTGGAGTTTGAGAATGTGACTTTTTTTAGTACTTTTATAGTTTGTTTGTAACATTCCTCATCCCCTTTTTCTGAATGGGACATGAAAACTTGTGCTTTTGCCAAACACAAAAAAGGCACTAAATTATTATCTTGACATTATGTTTATTCATGCTCTCGCTCTTTTCTTTAGAAATCCGCCAAGGGCTCGGTTCTGTTGGAGAAAGTTTTCCAACATTTGGAGCTAATAGAGAAGGACTACTTTGGTCTTCAATTTGATGAGCTATTACCACCTCCAGACGTGATATATCCGCTTAGTAATCCTCATCTTGTAAGCTTCTTACATATTGGAATATGCATAACATATTATTATTATTATTATTATTATAATTGTATGCTCTTGTGTTCTGCAAGGCGCAAGGAGAGCAGAGATAGTATTATTGTGCTATATGTATATATCTGATGCTCTCTCATAATAATATGAAAAATGAACACGATCGCATTTTAATTGGGTATTAAAGTATTAACAGAAGCTCCTTGTTGTTTTATGAATCACGTTTTGTAGAGATGGGTTGAAGCCTCGAAACTCTTAAAAAAACAAATACGCTTCGTTAAGCCGCCTTCGTACAAGAGGACTTCCATACTTTCAACAAGTTCGACAAATAAATCAAACGTCAAAGGACGAGCTCCAGCATCTTCACTCAACCCAGTAGCTACAGTGTATTTTCGTGTTAAATTTTTTGTTGAGGATCCCTCTAAACTTCATGAGGAGTACACTCGCTATCATGTCTATCTTCAAATGCGGAAGGATATTAATGAGAATCGACTTCTTGTCAGTCCGCAAACAAATTGTATTCTTGCTTCCTACGCTGCCCAATCCGAGCTTGGAGATTTCGATGATTCTCAACATGATCATGAAGGCAGATATTTTCAGAGGCTGAATATACGCATCAATGGACCCAACTTGGAGGATGTGTTGAGAAAAATTTGTGAGCTTCATAAACTCCATCATGGCCAAACGCCAGCGGATGCCGAGTTCAATTACTTGGACCACATTAAAAAGTTGGATGCGTATGGAGTGAGCTTTCATAAAGTTATGGATAACGCAGGGAAGGATATTGAACTAGGGGTTTCAGCGGCTGGAGTCAGTGTGTACCACAACTGTCTCAAAATCAATACGTTTTGTTGGTCAAAAATCACAAAAATTGCGTTTAAACGGAAGCAGTTTTTTATTCAGCTGAGAAGGGAAATGGTATGTAAACTTTTTCCTGTCCAACTTTTTTTTTTATTCGGGGCTTCCTTCCCAACTTTATTAAGAAAAGTTTTTTTTTCTCCCTTTCTTTCTTTTTCCTCCTCCTCCTACGCTGAATTATTAATGCTGGTATGTGAGAATAGTTTTTTTTCTTTTTCATTCATATTGCAGAGTGAGGACTACGATACCCTACTTTTGTTCAACTGTTATAGCTACAGGAGCTGTAAAAACTTATGGAAATGTTGCGTAGAGCATCATGCATTCTTCCGACTACGTACGCCTCCGCCACCAAATCTTCCAGCTCTTTCACTTTTTGGCTTTGGCTCACGTTTTCATTACACGGGGAAAACGGAATACCAGACCAGAGAGGATGCTTCCAGAAGCCTTAGTAGAGTTAGGCGAACCTTCTTCAGATCTCATAGCAAACGAATTTTAATCAACAAACAAAATGGAACCCCAGTTCTTGACAGTAGGCGCAACACCGTGGAGATGGAAAGATGTAGTGGGTTGAACGGAAACGATAATAATAAGGAAAATATATGCCAGCAGCAGCAGCAGCAACTACAACAAGATCAACAACAACAACAACTTCCTCCTCAATCCAATCAGTCAAGTTACCATAATAATGAAATGATCTTTTCTCAAATTGAAAATCGCCAGGTTTATCATAACCAATCAAACGGAAATGCCAATGGGATTAGTGGGCAGCCAAACGGATTGGAAGCGTATGGTATTGTTAGTCTCAAGGAATCAAAGATTGAAGCTTGGAGCATGATGACAAATAAGACTACAACAGCAACAGCTACCAATGGTGGTGGTGGTGGTAATGGTGGAATGAAAGGCTCAGGAGTTGCGGAAAGACATAAGCTTACTCTACCATTAGATTCAAATAGCAAAAGTCATGTTAAATGTCGATACCAAGAGCAACCCAGGATGGCGTGGGCTGAGCAACAACTCTCAGACGAGTAAGTGATGAAATAATAAATTCTTTATATATAGAAAGGTGTTGGTAGGGGCAAAAGAAAACTCACCTTAAAGCTATCACCTTTCGCTTGAGCAGATCATTTAATGATTTCACATCCATTTTTATGAGCCATTGTGCGCTATCGTATTACACATGTAATATCGTAATTTGATGATATATTATGTGAATATATATAGCGAGGGCGGATTCTTGGACTCAAATGTTACACAATGCCACACCACTAGTCACATCAATGGAATGGGCATGGAGCAAACTCGTTCTGCTGGACAGGCAGCAGCTATTATCTTAAGCGCTGCGGCAGCAATCTCAACACCACACATCTCCAAAGGAATTGCGTTTGTGGATGACGATGAAAACTCATTATCAGATGTAAGCAGAAAAAGAAAGTGATAATTCAATCAATTATATGCCAGCACAACGCGACATTTATTGCATGCATCCTAACCATCACAATTAGAATTATTTGACAGCTTCAAAATTAAACTCATGAGAAATTAAACCAGAATAATGCAAAGTCAGTCAGTAGAAAGCAGGGTTGGATAAAAACATGGAGAAAAGCTTTTCTCCATATTTCCATGTAAAAAATAATAAAAACATGGAAAAAACATGGAAATACTTGTATACATGGAAAAACTCCGTTCGCATGTTTTAGACACTCTACAATGGATATAATACTTTTAAAATGCACATTTATACTCGGAGTAGCAAGACTGAACTCCTTTTCAGTGATTTTTAAGATACTCCATCATAACTTTTAGCAGTTTCCAATCGAATTTATTTTCAAAGATAGGGTGATTAAATTATAAACGATAACTATAAGTTTCAGCGAATATTGACGCAGTATTATGTATATTCTCAACTATAGAAAATATGAAAGAACACAACGCTCGACAAAATAAGTGAAGTCGTATCTCACCAGAGTGTTATTTCTGAGTTTTTGATTAGTCCAGCAGCATTTATCCATTTTTCCATGTAAAAACATTTATCCATGGAGAAAAGAATTTTCTTTTCTCCATGTAAATACATGTTTTCTCCATGTTGTTTTTCCATAATATGTTTTTACATGTTCCTACCCTGGTAGAAAGTGATGGTATGGTGGTCGTGGTGGTATGAGATGGCAATAATGTTTTATTTTATGTACTTACTAAGTAAGTAATATATTCTACATGCATGAATACCAATTATGAGTCACATGAACAACGCTTAAAATGGTGATGGCAATGATGATGATGATGATGATGACACTACTATATCCTTGTATTGCCCTCATCATATATATATATACTAACATCATAAATCTTAAAGAAGATCTTGTATTCATGAAACGTGATGGTGCTAACTCTTTCCCTCATATTTCATTCAGGATGGGACCATTTCCATTCGCTTAGAGCCGGACACCCATGGAAAGTTCGGGTTCAACGTAAAAGGTAAAATAATAATAATAGCAACATGCACCAACTCCTCTCCTCATTCCATTCCAATTCAATGGCAATGCGTATTCTTTGCAAATGATTATGTCTGAATGAATGTGTAACGTGTAGTGTGTGTAATAGTAATGGATACCATAAAATTGACATTACGCGAAAAGTGGAGGAAAAGGAGTTTTATGTACAGCGTTGCATATGTATTAGACACGACTAATTTAAGAGAATATGCATTCCATGCCTACACCCATTACTCCATCTCCTCTTTTAGCAGTTATAGCAAAGGTAGAGAGATAGGTGCTGTTATATGTTATATTAAATATATATGCTACAGAATAAAAGTTATATACTTTGTATGCAAATGAAAATGGCAAATACATAGGTTATATCGTTACCCCTTTTATGGACTCACGGCAGAAAAAAATGTGCAGATTTATATTCTGAAAGAATTGCCTTGTCTTTTGTGTCGCTTTTATTGCTTCCATATAGTTTCTTGTTAAGTATATATTGTTATATTTTTCCTTCATTTCACATTTAAAGCGCAGAGAGCAAATGTGGATAAAGTGTTCTGTTGTGTAGTGCGCAGTTTACTGTTGAATTTTGTTAGATTTTCATATGGAAGAGAGGAAAAACTCATTTCTCCAGTAATATTATCAGATTCCAGATTATATTAAAATATACAATGAACAAACACAAGTTAAAAATCAAATCCCTTTTTGGAAACAAGTCAGGTATCCATGAAGGTCTACTGTTTTAGTGGGAAAAGAGTCTATTATAGATGTACATAATATAAAATTGATCTATCATCCCATCCTATAATAAAAATGTATACTGGAATTCTGTTTTTGGCAATTGTAGGAGGATATGATATGGGTTGCCCTGTGCTTGTTTCAAAAGTAGCTCCGGGAACCCCTGCAGATCAATGTTATCCGAGATTAAACGAAGGAGATCAGATCATTCAAATCAACGGAAAGGATACTTCAACGATGGTACACTCAGATGTTGTTAGTGCCATTCGACATGCGGCTTCAGTGAAGAAAAGTCTCATTCTTCGTGTTCGACAAAACGGTAATCATTCTGATCTACATATTTAATATTATTAGTCCATTTTTTAAAGGAATTTTATTTTAATCTTATTGATTATATTATTTTAACTGATTTATTTGTTTTTTGCAGTGTACACAGCGGATGATTACGAAGAGCCTGCCTTCCAATACGTTCCGGATGTGCCAATCCTGAGTATGGCATCTGCCCGCGGTGGTCCTTCTGACATACAAAGCCCATTAGCATCATCCATGCTTCTTTTAGCAGAAGCCATTGAGACTGATATTTCTAGTCAATTCGAGCTTTTGACTCGCAAGAAACCAGAAATGACATGTGATGCAGCCAAGTTGCCCGAAAACAATTCCAAGAACAGATATCGCGATATCGCACCATGTAAATGGAACACTATACTATACTTCTTAACCTACAAAATTTATACATCTGCAACGGAATTCTGTAATCTGTATGATGATAAATGGCTTTGTATTGAATTGCTTCTCTGTAGATGATGGCACTCGAGTAAAATTAATGAACTGTCCTACCGGTGATTACATTAACGCGAACCACATAAAAATGGAAATCGCTAGTTCTGGCATCGTAAATAGATACATTGCCGCACAAGGTAAGCCATTATTATTCTCGAACTCATGCTTTTGCTCGCGAATTATCAAATGTATGTCATGTATGCTAAGGGGGAAGTGCCCAATGCAACAACTATAAAGTTAGAGATATGAAACAAAGGAAAACAATAATAATTATTGTTTAATGTTGCAGGTCCACTTTCTTCAACGACCGGAGATTTTTGGGTAATGACCTGGGAGTCACAATCCCCTCTCATTGTGATGCTAACCTCATTATGTGAGCGGGGGAGAATGAAGTGCTTCCAGTATTGGCCAGAGCAGATAAACACACCTATTGTGTACCACAATATACAAGTTACCACAGTTGTCGTAAAAAATTTAAACCACTGGATTCATCGTGAGTTTAGTCTCAAGCACGTTCAGGTACTTTGAGCTTATTAACCTACAAAAGAATGCTGTTATTCCATTTCTTTTCCTTTGAAATACCATTTATAATTCAAACGCAATCTATTTATATATATATAAAACTCTCTTATTGTAGACAAAGGAGGAACGCACAGTAGTTCAGCTACAGTATGAGTCTTGGCCGGATCATGGATGTCCAGAGGACATTGATTCGTTCATACGATTCATGGATCAGGTTCGCTTATTCAGGGCTGGCTCTGTTGATCCCATCATCGTACATTGTTCCGCAGGAATCGGTAGAACCGGTGTACTTATCCTAATGGAAACAGCTGAAAACTTGATTGAATCGAATCAGCCTGTGTATCCGTTGGATATCGTGTCAAGAATGAGAGAACAGAGACCATTAATGATTCAAACTTCTGTAAGTATTATTATACATATGGCCCTTTGTCTATAAATGCTTTTATTTCGTGCACACACGAGATGCTATACTACACCACGTGCTAACTATATCCAACCTTTTATAATTTTTGTTTCCAGAGTCAGTATCGATTTGTATGTGAGGCAGTGTTGAAAGTATATCAGACGGGGAAAGTAAGACCTAATCCGGAATTTTGCCTTGCTCCAACTTCAACTCCGTTATCACCCTTATCCGTACCCACGAGTGGGCCCCCAACCTCAAGAAATTTTGCATCCTGGTTTACCTCAGCGAAAATTTTTAATTAGTTACGTGACGTGTGAATATCTAAAAGAGTATAAGTTAATCTGTTTGATATGCAGAAAAAAACGAGTACATGTGTGAGTGTGACGTGCGACTTATCATAAATGTACTATGACGTTGTTGTGGTTAAATGTATTGTATTGTGTGTAGTCTGATGTGCTACTGAATCTTTCATTTTTTTTTGTTTGAATTTGGAATAATTGGCTGTGGCAGCTCAATATTTAAAAGTCTTGATACGTTGGACTATGACTAATATAGGACCTATCGTTATAGATAATGCATTTATACGTACGTGCAGTACATACTTCAATAGAGCTCGGTGTTTGGACCGTTTAGGTCCCTAATTTAACATATCCGTCGCATCGACTTTCTTCTAGATGTATATGTATTCATTTTGTAAAAATTGTCACAAATCAAACAAAATAAGTACTCTATCTGCAGTACTGTTCAAACCAAACTGCCTAATCATATATACACTTTTGAAATCTTTAAAAATGCAACAAAATTGACAAAACCTAGACCTTTAGTAACTTATAAAAAATCATTACAAAATAGTAGTTCATTTCCCTGTTTGTGCTGTGATGAGGAGAATTCGGAATCCTTTTTACTGAAATCGAGAGTAGAAATCAATATAAATTATATTATTCAGATTCTATATATCGCGAAACCGTATTGTGCCCTTTCTAATTCTGTATTCTATACACGAATTCTTGCATACTAGTCAATTCCTAATTTCTTATGTGTGTCCTACAGTTTGGGTACGTATTGTGAAATACGTCAAGTAAAATGTTAGTAGATCAGCAACTTCACTTTAAGTTTTTCAATGATTTGGTTTAAGGATGAATGCATACATATATACTTTATGTGCAACTTATGACAACATGAATGTACTTGATTGAACCTTTTTATATTTGTTAGTAGACATGCCATATTATCGTCAAAATAAAAGTATTGTAAAAACAGGGGTGTGCTGAACCGTACAGCATGATAAGTTATGTGGAAAAAACTTCAAAAGAATTATAGTTCGCAATACAATGCACATCCAACAGCATAGTTTCCATTGAATGAGTTATTGAGTTCGGTACTGGCACTGACACATATTATTATCCAACATGTACCCAAGAATAATACGTATAATATTATAAGATTTATCATGTAACACCACCGTTATAAAAGAATCGAGATGTAAAATGTTGCGTGTTGGTGAAGTATTGTGTGACTTTGTAATAAAAACCGAATTTATTTATTCACTCAACCGTTAAACCTATATAGTGTGTAGAGCTGGCTGACTGAGTTCATAAGGCGGACGGATTGATGCGTTGAAAGTTAAAGTATGTCGCAGAGTCAATTGCAATAAACCTTTAGACTTTGACAAGAACGTGCTGGGGGAAGATGAACTGGTACTTTGTTATGACCAATATTCCAAAAAGACGAAAGATTATTTGTACGGAACTGAGGGCTAAAATAATGTTTTTCCTTTGGCTTGGGTTCATCAACAAAAGTGCAGTTGCACCGTGCAGTGTAATGAAAAGCACGTAGACAAATGACCATTCCAACCAAATCCCAATTTTCTTCATGGATTTCATTGGTTCTTCAAAAGTCTGGAAAAAATTACATTGGAAACGCTGGAATTAAGAGTTTTAACCTTTAGATTTTGCGCTTTTAATACTGAATATGTCAACATTTTACTAATTTGGTTGATTTCAGCAATTCAAAACCCATATAAAGTTGGATGCTAAGAAATACATACAGCATGCTAGAATACACGACCAGCCGAGTTATCTCTTAAGTAAATCATTTGAAGATTCGAATCATTAAATTTGAATTTTATGGCGATTTTTGTAAATAAAATATATGTTATCAGTATATTTACTCACTTTCCGTTATGCTGTAAGGGCCTGGTATCAGCTCTGCTCCATGCCGAATCAAAAGTCCCACGTAACAAGCTATTGATATAGCCAAAATCTAAATACAATTTATAACCGTAAGGTCAATATTTCCATGCGATATTACGATTCACAAACAATATAATTATTACTGAAGATACCATGTCGATTAAAGCTACTAACTGAATTATCCTCGGACTGGAAACCATTATTGCGTTGTTTGGAAATGAATTATTTCAAACTAACACCAACGTTCTAGTCTTGCTCTAGTCCAATTTTGCTTTGTGTTAAGTCTTCGACTTTGGAAGATAGACTAATGAAAATTTCAGCTTGCTTCATGGTTAAAATAATATAGATCATGCAACAATTCAGTCCTCACCATTGCAAAATTTTATGCAAAATGTTTACCATTTTTCTTCACGTCTGTCGTCTGTCATCAAATTTAATGAAGTACGCGTTTATAAAGAAAACAAAACTTTGCAGATTATTTTAGTAATTAATCTTTCATTACCTCATATGTCAATCAGTCTAATGAAGAGGTGTTTGCATTTGTAAAATCGTATTCCATCCATACTTGCAAAGGCTAAAAAATAACCATCTCAGACTCAGTGTTGCATTGTGATCACGTTAAGAAGATATTCTCATGGGCGGCTGTGTATCATAAATAACCGCTTTCTTCAGTAAGTACCCACAAAGACGTATATTATGAATAATATGAGCTAACATCACGTTCTCAGTTATACAATAACTGCTCACTGGAATAAAACGGAAATATTGGGTTATATGTGCATAATAGCTTTTCATATATTTATTGTAAATCTTGCATAAACATCTTGACCCAGCAAATTGCGGTGCATCGAAATACAAATTCAATTAGCCCAAAAAAGATGCCATATATATATGTAGTACTATCTAGAAATAGTGAAACCGGCTGCAAACAAAGCTTTACAAATATGATAAATAAATTGAGCCGACCGGATCGTAACCAGCAAACACATTTCTGCACGGATGTATGTGGGTCCGTTTCAGTAGCTTCCTGCAAAAAAAACATCAAGAGATTGGTAAGAAAGTCTATGTTGACATGTAATTTAATATGACATTTCATAACATGAATCAAAATCTCCAAAAAAAGATTATATGCACAAGAAAAAAATCGTCTTTTGTGGAGAGTCAAGAACGGTGGGGCAACGTGAAACTTCTTTAATATCAAAGCCATTATTATAGTTTGTTCCAAATAATTTCTTTATTTTAACAACAATGTTTATTGCTCTTACCAAACTAACAGCTGAAAATAAAACAGCAGCGATAACAATCATCCAACAGTAATGAAGCGTGAGCGTAACCCATACAAAAATGTAGAAAGGTATGTGACCTGTAAGAGAGAAAGTTTTCGGATTTTGATAGATTATGGAATTTTCATACATGCTGGTTTCCTATTAGAGTTTAAATTATGCTTACTAAATTACCAGGTCCTTTCATTATATCATTAACACCTTCTTTGTCTCCAATGAACCAATAGTAAGTAAACATTTGATATGTCGCATACAAAATTGCAATGCATTGTAGCACCTATATGAAATTACACACATTGTCAGCAGTCATATTATATATTACATATATAAGCTAAATGTGCTATAAGAATATGATTTAACTTCGCAATCTAAACACAAAGCATTTACCCCATCACAACAGCTTATGAACTTGATTTTGCCTTTGAGCTTCCAAGGGTTTTCTTCTATTGAATCCATCACAGAAATGGTGTTCACAGTTCCAAAGACAATGGTAAAAGTTTCAGGTGAGACCAAGTCCTTTTAATTATACAATAATTTAACTAATATAGTTACTGGTTTTCATACTAAAAGAGGATCCCTAAACCTGTCAGAAATATCGAGAAGCTGCAAGAATAACTAAACAGACGCACACGTAGGATGAGTATAAGCTGAGCGGAAGTCGTCAACTTGACGCTACAACTTTTACAATGCACTGTCACAAGATCCAGCTTCCCTCAAGTTCAGAACTTGATGAAAACATGATTTTTACCAGTATCAGTCTGCAACTGATGGATGCGTAGGGTAAAATGCATCTTGGTTTGGTTGTAGAATGTAGTTGTGGAACTTCTCAATCGACAAAGTGAAAAGATTGGTATGCCATCATCATCATCTGTATCCGTTTTTAGTGCAAGCACTCTTCGCACTGTTTATACCTCACACATTTGTTTCATCATTTCCACTGACAAACAAATAGTGAGCCCATGATGAACATTATAACCTTATAATAATAGGCTGTAGTAAAAAATCCATTGCTTTTATTATCTATATCTTGTGGGTGAAGTAATCCTCCTCAAAGTGAAACCCTATTTTTGGGAATTTTTACTTAAAAACGTTCCCAAGCTTTTGGTCATAGTTGTGAATTCTGTTATTAGGAAATCTGTTTTTAGAGAATAATAATATGCAAAACGATATGTGATGTACTCATATACAGCAATATTCTATAATCATGATGTTTATAGCATATGTCTGGTTTATGTTAGAAGGTTTAAAATTTATAGAAACATTTCAAAAAGTAAGTATGCGTGGAATTTGTTTATTTAAATGAAGTGTAAATTTCCAAAATTTCATGATCATCAATAATACAATCTTTTTATTAGGGTTTTGCATACTCAATTTTTTAACTAAAACACCTCATTTATATTATTGTTCGTATACATACATAATTCAAAACGGCAATGAAAAATGAATAATTTTTACCCAAAACTAACATTTATGTCCCTTGACTAAACATGACATTTCCTTGTGAGCTAAAGTAAACATGCAGTATAACACGTGCATTCCTTGCCTACTTAAAAAAATGCAGAGCTCAATCTATGCCGATTGGGGACATTTCTTTTCATGAAAGTATTTTACTTTCGATACGTCAAACATGAGCTCCGTTATTATAGTAGCAATAACATGAATGATATGATCACTTTCAAACGTATGGCATTACCATAAGCATATACCATTAACAAATTTTAACTTATTAATTGGCTTTGATTTTGATGCAGGGAACGGGCCAATAAATGTTTTGATTCGTACATCATTGTGGCCGCTGAAGTATCATACAGCATCTGATAAAAATGGTAATCTATAACTTATAATTGAGTTTGGTCCGGTTGAGTTGAGGGTATATGATACGTACAAGAATGATAAGATATAAATATAAGTTACGTATGTATATTTGGTCACATTTATACCCTTACAAATTAACTGCATGAAAAGGTAAACGGAGTGTATGATCTTATCTTTACTTCATTTTTCCAAATCGATCATCAATTCAATGGACAATGAATCAGGATTTGTGCGCTTGCTTAAAAACTCAGGCCCAAAGAGTAAATTGGATAGTTATAACAGCCCAACATTTGGATAAATATTGACGTAATAAAATTAGGATTACCTTTCCTCCTAATTTCTTTGATAATATCATTCAATAAACCAACAGTTCGTAATTACCCGTAATGTAAGTGCTTGTGTGGCTTATAAAGAGAAGAAGACATCAGCAAGGCCATGGATTCGTGGAAGTATTTCCTGATTTTAGGAATTGGTTTCAAGGCCGTTTCCGGTACTTTACACAGTTGATCAATATCGGACATTAACAGTAATCATTTTATTTGATGGCATGTTTTGCTTATTTTTAGGCTGTGAGATTGCATTCGCCAATTCTGAATTGACATTCCTTTATTCTGAAGTTCCTGAAGATTATCCAGTTGACACCAAACTACCAGCGTTAGCTTTTATTGTTAATTAAACTCAAATTAAGTGAAAGGAAATCCGTGCAATTACTAATTTTTCATGCTTTCATTTCAGGAGTCTCTCATTCATTAGCACACCATCGGAAAAGGTTAAACTACATTTCTTTTCTGAAAGATTCGAAGACGCTACAGTGCTGAAATATATTGATCCTGATGTAAATTTGGAGACAAGTACCATTGACTTTTATTTGCGGCAACCTCTTAGCAAATATCGTCAGGAAAAATGGATGCCAAACCTAGAGTTTGAATTTAAATTACCTTGCACAAACGATTCCAATTGGTACACCTACCTAATCACTATCTTGGATGAGAATTTATACCAGCCTACATTTTCTTCACAAATTTATGATGGAATAATCGACTATTCATTTTTACATGGGTTTAAAATTAAATTTGACTCTACAAGCAAAAATATTGTCACCGCTGAAGATTGTATTCGCGTGACGGATCTAGACTTTAATCTGAAATATAGCAACATCACACTCACTTGTGAAGGGCAAGATTGTGCTCGTTTCAAATTTAACACGGAGTATGTAGGGTCAGATATTGGACATAGTTTTGATATTGAAGTCAAATTCAATCCAGAAAATTATGATGTCGTTAATAACAATTTTACAAGATTCAGTGTTGAATTGATTGTTAATGACTCCAAACACACGGCTAAAACAAAAGTTAATCTTTTGTTGGTCCTGGAAGATGACATCCCATCGTCAGATTCTCCATCTAGCCCCTTGACAATTATCATAGCAAGCTCCGTCACACTACTTGTTATTGTGTCATGTGTGGCTACGCTATCATATCAAATGCTACGAAACAGAAAGGCCAAAAACCTTCTTCGCAAACTGACTGAAGCTGAAATTCGTGAGTTCTTAGAAGGAACCGCTAATTTAGCAAATGAAGTCAAAAGATCCGTTGACGTAAATACTCCCATAATGGCTTTGCCCTATAATAAAGCGTTCGAAATTCCACGGGAGAAGCTACGAATAGGTACATATAAGTAGGTAGTACTAACTATTATTCCTACAAATTGTTTGACTTCATTTGACAATGTGTTTTTATCCATACAGACGAAACAACAATTTTGGGAACTGGGGCATTCGGAATAGTCTGGAAGGCAAGTAAAGCAAAGCATAAAAATGAAACGTAATAAGTTAGGAAAAAAATTAAAAGAATTTTAACCTATTGTTTAGGGTTCTGTTGTATTCAGCAACGGGGATGGGATCACAGTTGCAGTTAAATCAATTAAGAGAAATGTAGGTGTTCTGTACTTCAAAGCTCTGCTTTCAGAATTGAAGATTATGGCCTACATAGGAAAACACCCTAACATTGTAACTCTCACATACTTAAAACATTCCATGTATGTCATGTCACAGTTGCAAAAATGTTTTTCTTATAATATATCATGAACTCTCATTTTCTCCTACTTAAGGTTAGTCTGGTGGGTGCTTGCACACATAACATAAAGAAAAGTACGTTGGGAGAAATATAACAGCAGGAAACAATAACAAAATCACTCGTTAAACCCATTTGTTTGTTTTTTCTTCAACTTTTTAATAGCTATGTAAACTTTCTGTCTCCGTAGGGGAAGTCTATATTGCTGTGCAATATTGTGCAAATGGTAATTTTCACAATTATCTCAAATGCAGACGTGAACGATTTTCAAACTTGGTTTCAGATGGGGAAATTGTCCTTACAAATGGAGCGTATGTAAAATCTAGTATATTATAGTTTGTCTATTTTTGACATTCCATAACAAACCTAGTGTTATGATAGGATTTGGGAAATTCTGTGAATGACTATACTACTTTTCTTCAATATTATGCTAGAGAGTTGTACATTTCTCTTTTTTTTTGTTTCACAGCACGTCTTTATACACATATTCAAGTAAAGGATGTTTTTCTAAAACCATTTCCACAATGAATCTTCTTCAATGGGCCACCCAAGTTGCCAATGGACTGCAGTACTTGGAAACTCTCGGTGTATGCCATTTTTTTTATAAACTGCAGTGTACGATGCATCTAAAAAGTGCATGATATATTTAAAGAAAGATAACATAACATTGTTTTAGATAATACACGGAGATTTAGCGACTCGAAACATCCTTTTGGATAGTGAGAGGGTCGCGAAAATAGGAGATTTTGGCTTGTCAAGGCGTTTAATTGACTACTCCAACTATTACTACACAAAGACGTCTCAGGTTATTGCTACATTTGACTTGGAGCCATTGAATAAATATGAATATAGCATAATATGTTGCATGAATATGAATCAATTTTTTCTACAACCAAATTAGGCACCTTTACCCTGGAAATGGTTAGCACCAGAGTCCTTAAAAGACATGAAATTCTCATTGAAGTCAGATATGTGGTCACTGGGAATCGTCCTTTGGGAAATATTTACTTTGGGACAAACACCATATCCAGGCTTAAATTGGGACGAAACATTTGTTGAAAGGCTCGACAAAGGGATGCGCCCAAGTCGACCTGCTTTTGCTTCTCATCGCATGTAAAATTAGAATGCTCAATTACATATTCCCACATTTTATGTATTAATTATTTACGATTAGATTACATGGAGAGCTTTGTTTCATGTAATTATAGTTATGACCTAATGACTGATTGTTGGAACTTGGAACCGCATGACCGCCCAGCTATTCTAGACATCAAAAGAGCTCTTGAAGACATGACCAGCTCCGCCCTACGGCAGGTAATTGCGAAAAGATAACTTTTAATTACTAATGGGTCGGCATTGAAATTCTTTGAGGCAAAAGTCGATTAATGTTTCGATAACTTTGTTAATTAGAGAGGCGACTTGGGTTACATGAGGTTTGCTGGGGAAGTACCTTCAATGTCAATGCTTCGAGAAGGCTTAGATGGATACTTAGTACCAAATAGTAACAACAAGAGAAACAGTTTTTGGGAAGTTTAATCATATCATTCCGACGTAATTAACATTACTTTTTTTTTTATAAAAAATAAACAATTGTGTGGGGCAAATAACGTCATGCAGTCTTTAAACTGCGTAAATATTTGCATCCTTTGCTCATCCGTCGTACGTAATTGTAACATTATACAAAATATTATGCACATTAATTCAGTGATGCGTTGCATTGCACATATTATGTATTATATAACATACTTCTATATAGATCAATCGAGAAATTGATTTGATTGACACAAGGATGTAAAAATTTGGCCATGGACATTTGACAGTTTTCCAGAACCCGTTACTGTCATATATACTCAAACTTCATGTTGTATGTTTTAAAATTAAAATGAGAAAGTGTTGGAAGCCTACTTGTCTTAGTCTTGGGAAATGAGTCAATAACTTTTTCATGCATGGAAAAAATATTTAGTGGATAGTTTTTCCTTCTTAACTTATCAGTTAGTCATTGGCTACCATATTTTCCTCCTCATGTACAATTTATCAATACTATATTGTGCTTGAAGTAATATCCCTAATCACCAGCCACTCGATTAAACCCATCTTAAACGGTACCAGAAAATACTATTTTGGGCCTTGCAGTACCGGGTACTTGTAGTACTAAATTAGAACCACCTTGTAGAGTACTGACCGTATTTGGCATTCTTGAAAAATCTTTCCAACGGGAAAAATCATGAGAGTTCTGCTAGTACCAAACGCGTACTGAATTATTCGGACCTTCGAGTCCTCTCCAACGAGGAAAATCATGAGAGTTCTGTAGGCACCAAACGAGTACCGAATGATTCGGACCTTCGAGTCCTCAAAACGCGCGCCACTTATAAACTACATTTTTCTCTTATCGCTTCTCTTATTACATGTATTAGACAACAACACAGTTGACAGTCAGTTCAGACCTTGTATTGCAGAACAAGTGTAACTAAGTAAGTAGTCATCTGTTAAGCTGGTGTTAGCTATTTGTAATTCAGGTTTTAAATGGTCGTGATCGTTGTTTAATAGTTCTTACTTTAACTTCGCAATTTTTGCCAGTTCTGCAATCAGCTAACTCCAAATCAGGTGGATAAACTTTTATTCTGAAGATAGCTAAGTGATGCGTGTAGTGTTTGCAGGAATAAATTTTTGTGTTGTTGTGGTATGCTGAAGACATCAGATAGTATTAGATTATGGAAGCAACAAAAATGTTGCTTCATATTTAGTTAATTTCATATGATGGAAGCAACAAAAATGTTGCTTCGAATTTAAATGAAGTATATGCTTCTTTATGCTACCATCATACCTCAACCGTCATTCCACAATCCATACTATAGCATAAGCGCGCCAGTACTCATTCGGTACGGATTTGGTACTAATCTGGTTCACGAAAAGTACCAAAAAGTACGAAACGAGTACCATTCTTTAGTGGACAACTGCACCTGATAGTATGGTGCTAAATCGAATATAATTCGGTTCTTATTCCTTTTATGCAAGTTCTGCAAGTTCCAAAGGGTACTGCATTAGAGCTGAATGGATAACGAAGCTGGTGATTGGGGATAAACCATCGTTTGCCGATATATTTCAACAACACAAAGGTTGAATAAGGTATTTACACGTAATTGTATGATCATAATGTTTGCTTTACCTTGTCAAATATAGTTATGATACATTGAGTTAATGGTTTTTGTGAATTAATGTTAAATGAATGCATCTGTTATCAGGCAAAAGCAATGTACACGCTCTATACTCTACTAAGCCATTAAATCAATGCAATTTTTTCACTTTTCATCAGCCATCTCCATACATTATTATACTATACAAATCACGTATTTATTTATATTGATGATTGCCAATTTATCAAACTTGACTTGAACCTCAGAGAAAAAACTGTATTAAGCAAGCATTACCAAAATTATCTCAGTCAGTGGCAGTGACATTGAAACTATCGGAATGGACTGTATGTACATTGCAAATTTACAGCAACCCCTGCTATCTGCATGTTCGCTGTTCCAGACTTTATCATCGCAAATTTTTGTAATTCGCAATTTTAAAGCGTTTGCCTATTTAAACCGTATAGTGTAGAAACTAGGAAGTAGATATTTGAATCTAAGGCTTTTAGCCATGAATCTTAACGTGTCGAATGTGTTCTTCATTCTGACTCTGTTTTATATTCCACAATTTACCAACACCCAAAGTAAGTAAAAAAAATAGAATACTATTATTGATTTGATGATACACAAATAGATGTGCCTTTGATGAATTGCCTCTTGCTTCCTGTAAAGATTTATGTTTTTCTCTTTTTCAACATTAAAACCAACGTTAGATTGTGCTGTTCCAAGATATGTAAGCGTGAAGCCAAGCGACAAATTGACAGAAACATTGGACACGGGACAAATTCTGACGTAATGCCACATCAATTTTCATTGATTGCCACTTATTAAAACAAATTAGTAGATAAGAATAACGTACATAATGTGTATTTCATACATTATCCATTGTTTGCAGGACTATTCCAACACTTAACGTGGTAAAGGTTAAGAATTACACACGAAACCCTAATGACTTTGCTGAGGTTTGCTTCGATACGGAAACGCAAAACCTTATTTTAAAAGTGAACAAGCCCTTATGGTCGAAAAGCAACACGACAAAAAGCTACATTGATGAGGAAAGAGTACAAAAAATTGAAGTCTCTGTGGAACTTGAATGTAGTGATGGCCAAAGCAAAGAGGTCACCTTTATAGTTCCAATTATTGATGAAAATACCGAGTTGCCCCGATTTGAACAACAGGAATACAACTTGAAAGCCGAGCCATGCATTTCAAAACGATGTGTTCTTGCTTTTGAGACAGAGATTATAGTAATTGATGAGGATCGGGATGAAGAGAATGCGCTAATGGAAATTAGCACTGATTCAAATCAAATAGAAGTGCTTCAAAACCTTATGACTATTGAACCATGGTACGTAACAGATTCAGATGGGAGATCACACAAAGGTTTCCAAATCAAATTGAAGTTGGCTTACATACCCAAGCTTTCGTTATTGCAAAAGTCCATTAGCTTTACAGTGATAGCAAAAAATGTGAAGGATTATATGCATGAATTTATTGCACCTGCAACATCAAATATAACTATCACATTTGAAGAAAGACCCGATAGAATTCTTCCACCAGTTTTATCAAGCTCCTTTTACTACGCCCATGTTCAGCATTTTGGAGAGACGGTGAAGGTTAAGCCACATGATATACTTGCAACTGTCCCATGGGATGAAGACCCTTCGACAAATAACATTAGATACACATTCTCAGGGGATCCTGTCGTGTTCAATATGAGTCCAGATTCGGGGAAGATAAAGTTTGACACTGAAATAGAGGATGCGGATTTGGATGCGCTAAGGAGTAGTAATGGGGAAGTAACCTTTATGGTCACGGCGGAGAGGACAAAAAAGATTGGTATCGGTGAAAATATTTCGTTTAATGTAGCTTTTACAAGTGTTCCTTTCGTGGTGTTCTTTTCTAGTCTAATTGGAGACCCGACAAATTCTACCACTGAGTATCCCTGTTCACCTGAATGTTATTCCACCACTACACCTTACCCGGGTAAGATTAGCTTATGAATATTATGGTGCAGTCTTATATAGGCTGCAGAAAGTGAGTCATGATTTATTTTACTTTATAGGTACGTGTCCCTCCCCTACATGTCCGGATCCAGAACCTTGCCCAGGAATAACAGAGGGACCAGAAATAACAGAAGGGCCAGTAGAACCAGACCCTAGCACCACATTAATTCCAACCAATCCTCCTGAACCATCTAGTACGACAACCACAAAGTCTTCAGAACCTCCATTCACAACAGAATCAACTCTTTCAACTCTTCCAGAACTTTCCTCGACAAAATCTTCTGAATATACATCTACAATCCAACCAACTACAAATCCTCATGAGTCCACCACGCCCCAGTTGTCAACTTCAGAATCTACAACTTTATCCACTCATTCTACCTCCACCACTTTGGTTACCACCACTTATTTTCCTACTATAACGCCCACCCCTCGTCCAGGAAATTGCACATGCAATTGCGACAAATTTTCATGCCAAGACCCAGCAACGAAGCCTAGCAAAAATGCTACTGATTATTATGAATATCCCGACCCCCATAACTGTATGCTATTCCATCGTTGTACAAACGGAAGTGATGAAAGCCAAACCACGTCTTGTCCCACTGGCCAAGTCTACTGTCCACAAAATGCAGCATGCGAAACGGTAGAAGATTGTATGGAATTATATGATGTTGACAGTAAAGAGTGGTCGTGGTGGAGAGGAGGGTATGGTGGGGGATATATAAGCAGTGAGGAGGCTGGTAAGAAATCTAAACAAAGTACTTTAAGGACATAACAAAAAATAAAAGAACTATTTTTTTGTTCTATATTCATTTTCTTATTATTGTATAAAGATGCAGATCCGTGCGAGCAGTGCGAGTGTGGACGAACACCACCAGGGTCAAGAGGGAATGTTTGTGAGGACTCAAATTTCGACGGATCGGATGAGCTTGCTTTAGAAGATTCAAGATTTTGTGATATTTTTCACAAGTGTGTACGCGAGGGCTCTGGTTATCATGATTACAAAATGAAGTGTCCGCCTGGACTAATATTTTGTCAGGCTACTAACACTTGTGATTATCCTAGTCAAGTTGGTTGCCAGTGTCCTTATTTGAAAACATTTAAACAATGTGACGTTTGTATAATGGGGAAATGGAAAAATTTCGATATTTTCACCAAACGGTTTGGCACACGCGGTGGTCTGTTTTAATAACATGTTGTATTTAAGTTATAAATGTTTCAGTAATAAATATTTAAATGCCTATAAATATTCCGTGTACTTTTTCGTTGCGCATTGTTTAATCACATACATATCTATCTTCTGAAACTACCGAGCTAAATTAGATTTAGTTTAATTATATTAATACATTCGTTGCATACATAGATATCAGTGCAAACAAAGAGCATGAAACTAAGATGATTTATTGAAAGCTCATAGCAATATATATACATTACTTATAGACAATTGTACACATTTCCAGCCCTCATCAAAGACATGCAACATACACCAATGCTGCAATATGCGTATTTTATACATATACATCTGAAGGAACCTTTGACAATATTATTAATATGTGTGCATTCAATTACATGCATCCCTTATTATAGACTACTGCAACTACGGACAAGAGAGCTCAAGCAAAAAGAGAAACTCGTTTCGTCCGTTTTTCATGGTCTGAAAATCATATACATGCAACACAGTACTTGCAAATGGGTACATGGTTTGTTTGTATATGTATGTATATTTGAAGCATCCTTTTCCAACGGTCAAAAAATCTGAGCCTGCTGTCGGCTCTCATACATGCACCATATAATATAATCTTATTACCAGGTGTGTGAGAGAGACTGGTTCAGAGAGCCCTTAGCCAAAACAAAGTTGAAGGCACAGGAAACTGAAAATAGAAACACTAAATATTATCTTTCAAGGAAACTATATTAATCTGAAACTGTAAAATTATAGTGTCACGGCAGCTAACACAATGGCACATACTCCATCCTTGTTGGATTCAATAAGAAGAACTATTGAAGAACGCAATTTGTTTTCAGCAAGGTCACGCATAAAATTCGTCTCTGCATTGAGCAACGCAGATTATGGGACTAAGGGCCCATCGGATAAAGGTTCCAGAAACTTTGGATCACCTTTGTCCAGCAAAGCTACTGCTGAATCAAGGCTAAACCGATTACGAAGCAAAGTAATCCAAGAGATTGTGAAAACAGAAGAAATCTATGTGAATCAACTAAAGATAATTCAAAATGAGTTTATGGAAGACTCGGATATTAAGTTGACATTCACAAAACGTGAATTTAATGGTAATAAACACATCTTATAAATGAAATCAATTGCATTTGATCTAATACCAACATGAAACTTTAGATTCGTCAGCAATGTGGAATAATTTAAATGTAATTTGAATACTGTTTTTTTTTGTATTATAGCAATATTCAGTAACATTCCCATACTTTTGGAGGTAAATGAAAGGTTGCTGACAGAACTAAAAAATTCTGAATCCTTCTCTTCTTCATCCTCCAACACGAGATACGATGACAAAGACTTGGATTCATTACCTTCCATTCAATCAGTCGCAGAAGCATTCCTAAACTACGCTCCATACCTAAAGCTCTACTCGACATACGCATCCGGATTCCAACAATCTCACGAGCTTTTGCTGGTAAAAAAAATATATGAACCATTTGAATTATTTTAGTATAACATTCATTCATAACTTGATATTTTTATTTATTCTAGCGAGTACTAACACAGAATCCCCAACTACGCAGTCTGGTTAAAACAAAAGAGGAAAAGTTGACTAATACTCTTCAATCATATTTAATCACACCAATTCAGAGAATTCCAAGGTATAAACTTTTACTGCAGCAACTGATCAGCTATGTATCACCTGCAGACAAAGAAGACCCAACTTCAAAAGCAATTATTGGTATGAAACGACTTGATTGCATTATCTTAATAATTTTATGATGTTTCTCTGAGTTCGATACCCTCTCTAAAAACCAATTTAATGCGCAGATTCCATCAAACGGCTGGACCAAGTTGCTCAACATATGAATGAGATGATTAGGCAGCATGAGAACTCTTGCAAGCTCGTTGAAATTAGTACATGGCTTGGAAAAAGCTATCATGGAACGTTGGTTGAGCCTGGACGTTATTTTATTAAAAGCGGAACCGTGATGAAGGTAATGATGGCATTGGTTAAAAAACCTTACACAAAATGTTCCAGTGTGGCTCATGATGACATGATATGAAACTAAATTACTTTATTTTTTATGTAGATTCCGTCCTCTACTCTTCAGCAAAGTCTTACTGGAAACAATCAACTTTACCTTATCCTATTAAGCGATCAGCTTGTTTCATGTAAAATCAAATCGGAAATAGGAACGAAAGGATGTCTGCAGCCGACTTTAGTTCTTCCATTGAAGAAATGCATAGCTTCATTAGTTGATATTTACGCAGAGGTACATTTACATTTCGTGTATTTTTTTAACAGAAAGTTATACCAGTTAACGCACAAATATATTATATTATTTAACAAAACGAATATTTTAGGTTGCATGCGAGGGTGAAACTCTAAAGTTCACTTTATTGGAGCCGGATGATCTTCAAGACTGGGTTACAAGTATTAATGATTCGTCTCGTGCTTTGAAAACGCGATCAGCTACTCTCAAGAAACCTTCCTCAAATGCGAAACCCTTGAGAAAAGAGCAAATCAAGGATATTGTGAAACGCAAAAGGAGGGGAATCAAACGAGGCAGGAGTGAGGAGTCACCTGCACCAACCCCTGGAAAACTGAGGAGGTTCATGAATATTTCAGAGAGACTAGACCAACTCGTCGAGTACTTCTCTCCTACCAAATCTGGCAACACTCAACGAATTGCAGACTTGCATATTAGCTCACCTATTTGCCACACGCCTGGAAGAACGGAAATGGTAATTTAGCCTATTAGCCGTTTCAGTAAACATGCACATTGTACTAAAGATTATAGAATACAATCACTCACCGAGACTAATTTTTATTTTAGGAAACAATTCCAGAGCACTCAAGTGGATCAAGTGGATGGTATGGAGAAAACGAGGAAAATGAATATGACCTGCAAAAGCTAAGGCTGATGTCTGTTTCCCGTTATCCACAAACAACCTGTAACATTCTTTGAATCTCATCAAAACTTTATGACCAACTATATATATTGATGTCGGATAGTGTCTAAAATGCTACATTTTATAAAATCTTCGAATTACGTGATTATAATCAATAAAGCTTATTGAATACATACTATATCAATCTAATTGTTTATCGTTCCCGTTGTTGTATGGTTTGCGCATTATAATTATAACCATGGTATTTACTGACCTGTTTAACTAAATCATTTTTCACCCCTCAACGTTCAAATTTTTCAAAAGTAGCTAGTACCAACATATGGATTTTATGTAACCTTTTTGTGAAACCTCTAAAATCTGCAATAAACACAATAATAATAATAATAATAATAATAAATTAGGCTACATTATTTGTAAGCACAATAAGTGTAAAAGTACTTTTAAAATTTATATGGCATTGTGTAATAAATTTAATTTAAGCCAGCAGCATTAAATAAAACATGTGAAATCATTATTAGCCCATTAGTGTATATTAAAGTTCATTGATGGTCATATACTATTATGGTATCCAGATCCAGTCTACCTTCTTTCATCTACGTAAGAGTGTAGGTGTTTTGAAAAGCGTCAAAAAAGGAAAACTCAAATCTAGTAATCAAATTATCATGCACGTACGTCTGCCGTACTATTTTGTTAACAGAAAGGGGAATTTCCTTAAACTATATCACAAGGCTATTTGGTTAAAATTAAAGTAATAAGCAGTCTCAAGTGCAGGGCTTTACCGTTTACCATTTTGTAGCACGTAACTTAATGTAGCCATATTGTAAGTATACTGTATTATCAGCGTCTCAGTCCAGTAAGAAAGTTATATTGCCATTTTGATTCTCAATATATATAGCAGCTCTTCAATGGTTTGGAGGCCCTGCAATCTGCATAGGGATACACACATTGTTGCTTCTCACATCTGCACAGCGAGATTGATGTTGCAAAAAAATTGGTTTATGTATTTTGCGTACGTTATATACAAGAACGAATACTGCTTGGAGTCAAAAGTAACACTAACAATGAGCATCTTAAAGGCTTTGTTGGAAGTTCCTCGTCAGCTACGTATAATAGTTGTTCATGCACACACACCTTCCTCCTATAAACTATATATATTATTGCTGCGTTCCAAACTTTGTTACTTTACATACATATGCACACAAGCCAATTCGCCAAAAGTCCTGTAAGGAAATTGCTTTCCTTCAATTCAACCTTAAACTTGTTCGTTTGGAGGACAACAATGCAACCTCTACTGCTATACATTCGCTTATGAAGCGTATAAAAAACTTATACGCATGCATACACATGTGTTTTACAAATAAAATCATCATGAATCATGTGAGTTAAGATTCCATGAGTCTTGACCGTGCGAACGCGTATAATATGTAGGGTATACGGATTGCCTGCGTGAAAACTTGGGTCGCTGCAATTACATGTATATTAGACATATTATTCTGGAGGAAGCAGGGATTCATGATTATAATGGAACAAGTTTTGATGGAAAACAGTTTTTTTCTACATCAGGTGCTCTCTAGTCAGTCCTTTATTTTATTGTCTTAATAATTCCACTGCCAATTTTCCAAGTACAGAACGAATCATTCACGCTTTCCGTGCTAATCGTATAAATCACAGTTTTCGCAACCGTAGATTGTTATCTAATTCAAATATTTATTTTCGATTAATATTTAAAAACATCGTGCAGTCTTGTGTGCTAGCCAGTTGAAAACAGACATGTTTTCTGGAGGAATAAAACTACTCTTATATTCATACGATTATAAAACGTGAGTTTAGTTTAGTTTACCGTGAGTCTTGTGAATAAATTCACAAATCATGGTGCGAACAGTAAACCCGTGGGGTCATGCGAAGCAGAGTTGGACAATCAACGAAATGTAAGTTGTTTAGCTGCTGACAACCAAACCAACCATATATATTTTTTGTTGCAAAGTTTATGCATTAAGATCATTTACAGAACCCGTCCCTCTGGTTCGAGGGGAACGAGCTGCTATGAAAGACTGAAATTACTTATTTGGAAAAACTACAAACTTCAAGCTAGGAACAAACTACAAACCTTTTTGGAAATATTGTTTCCGCTAATTTTTATAACGATTCTTGTAGTCGTCCGGGTACTTGTTCCTTCAACAAACATTGATGAGTCAACAATCTTTCCACCTTTAGAAATTGATGGAGTTACCCCATACGTTATTCGAGGAAAATGGTTTGCTATTTATTCATACATTCCATTTTTATACTATATCAGCAAAATTAAGTTAGTTTCAGACTCATGGTTAATGTATTCATGCTAAATTTACGTTTATTATTTCCAGTAATTTGATATACTATGCTCCAAACAATGGTGCAGTAGATAATCTCATTCGTGAAATCAAGAAGACATATTTTGATGCAGCAAATCTGAAGTACAATTGTAAGAACAGAAGATATTTATGATATGTTCGTAATTATGAACTGCTAAAACAGGTTCAGTAGAGATGTATAATATTGGATTTTAGTTACAGGATTCGATAATGAAGATGAGCTTTTGGAAGCGTATGAACTGGCAAAAAATGAAGACGTTGCATCTTCCGCCGATTTTGAAACAACCTCACCAGTATTAGCAGGAATAGTGTTCGAAAATGAGTTTGATGACGGTAACTTTCCGAAGAACATTAAGGTTTGAATTCCCACAACCCTATAAATAGTAAAACGTCAATTTAGTTAATTCATTTAATCCACAATGGGAAACCTGTTCAATTGCAGTACAAACTGAGATTTCCTGCATCTCAGAGAAGCGATTATGACGCAATAGCTGAAAAGTTTGGTCTCAAGGCTGCTTGGTTTACAGAGCTGGTATACCCTCTGTTCCAACTGTTAGGCCCCAGAGCAAAAGACAAGATTGGTGGTGGACTTCCAGGTGTGCTAATTTTTTACTAATGAATAGATTTTTAATTGATGTAATCGTCATTAAAAATATCAACACATTACTACAAAATGTACGCAGGTTATCAGGATGAAGGATTCCTATACCTTCAGAATGCCGTAGACAGAACATTGACACGGATGATTTTAAACGATAGTGCAATAGAACAAGAAAAATATGATATCAAGCTCCAAAGATTCCCATACCCAAGCTACATTGATGACAAGTAACAAAGATTTTAAATAAAACATGCTTTCTCAATTTATTGCCAAATAAAATCCTATGGGATTCTGACGCAATAATTTCCGTTCATGTTGTAAGCACAAGTATTATGTATCTCTCTAGGTATTTGTTCGGATTGCAAGCATTTTTACCTTTGCTATTGATTTTGAGCATGCTTTTCCCTGTCCTGCACATCACGAAATCTGTCGTTTATGAGAAGGAAAAAAAGCTAAAGGTAAAACCTGACACCTTATTTGAGTTTAGGAGAAACCTAAATTAATCAAGCGAATCTAAATTTTCAAATAAATTGTTTGTAGGAGTCTATGAAAATGATGGGCTTATCTAATGGGCTACTATGGACAGCTTGGATCCTTAAATCTCAACTGTTTTTAATGATTTCCAGTGTCATGATTGCTGCTTTGCTCAAGGTGATTTTGCCGATGTAACAGACTATAGTAATGAAGTTTTAATATGCAGAATATTCATGAACCAAATGTTTCAATATTTCCAAACGTTACAGGCTAGATTTGTATCATCACAGACACTAGCTGTCATTCCGGAGACTGATATTACTGTGCTGATTTTTATCATGTTTATATACTCATTTTCAGCAGTTAGTTTTTCGTGTTTAGTATCCACCTTGTTCTCCAGAGGTACGGAACTATAAGCAAACAAACATGAAAAATTAACATTAATTCATTGATAGTTTTATGCAAAACAAAACTTAATTATTATAGCAAACACTGCTGCATTGGCTGGTGGTACCTTTTGGTTTTTCATTTACGTTCCCTACGCCTTCATCCAGCCAAGATACAATACTCTATCAAGAAACTTCAAATTGATATGCAGCTTTCTTACCAACAACCCAATTGGATTCGTCAGTCAGATAATTTGTAACTTTGAAGGAATTGGAATTGGTGTTCAGTGGTCAAATTTATCCGAAGGATCAACTCCAGATGATAACTTTTCAATAGCAGATTGTCTAGTGCTGCTTTCGATAAACTCTATAGTTTTCCTTCTAGCTGCATTTTACATTGAAGCAGTATGGCCTGGAGAATTTGGAATACCATTACCCTGGAACTTTTTTCTAAAAGTATGTGCCATGTTCACATCAACACAAACACAAACTAAATTTTGCCTAAAAAATTAAGATGTACAAGAAAATACTTTGTTTTGTTTGTTACAAATTGACAGAAATGGTACTGGACAGGAGGCTTTCGTCATGCTCCAGAATATGACTTGGGTGTCACTCCAAAGAGCAATGACAACAGTCCATACTTTGAAGCTGAACCATCACAAAAACATACTGGAGTTGAGATAAGGAATTTGACAAAGAGATTCGGTAACAAAACTGCTGTAAATAGAATGCACCTGAAAATGTTTACGGATCAAGTAACGGCTCTGTTAGGGTAGGTGTTATTAATTATTATTATGGTTTTCTCAGAGTTTATTTCTCGATATGAATAAATCAGCTCCATATATTATGTAGGCATAATGGTGCTGGAAAATCGACTACAATGTCTATGCTGACAGGTTTGTTTCCACCAACTTCTGGAACAGCCTTAATTAATGGATATGACATTTGTAGCGACATGAATTCGGTTCGGGCCAGTTTAGGCATATGTCCTCAGCATGTAAGCCACTCATAGATTCAATGGTGAGTCGATAAATCATATTTTGCAAACATACCACGATTAATATATTATGACCCTTGTAGGACGTTCTTTTTGACGAGCTAACGGTAGAGGAGCACTTGAAATTCTTTTGCAAGTTGAAAAGATTAGACAAAGAGCGCGTTGATAAGGAAGTGAACAGGATGATTGAAGCATTAGGTCTTGAAAGTAAGCGTCGTGCAGAAAGTAGAACGCTGAGCGGAGGGATGAAAAGAAAGTTATCTGTTGGAATAGCGTTTTGTGGTGGATCTAAGGTACTTTTGGTCTTCGCCTTATCCTTAAAATTAGTTAAACAAAGATCCTTGATAGTTAATAGCTGTCAAATAATATTATTTTAATTTTAGGTTGTCTTACTGGATGAACCAACCAGCGGTATGTAACATTAATATCTTAAATCATACAATAAAACCTGGTTTCAATTTAGTTTTTAGCATGGATGTAATTTTTTAAATAAAAAAAGGTATGGACCCTGGTGCTCGAAGATCAACCTGGGACCTAATTCAGTCAGAAAAGAAAGGAAGGACAGTTCTTTTATCAACACACTTTATGGAAGAGGTAAATAAAAATACGTGAAGTTGATATCATGAATTACATGTTGGTAGATAGGAAGAATTTCATTTAAAAACATTTTTTTCAGGCTGATTTACTTGGAGATAGGATAGCCATAATGTCACAGGGAGTTATACAATGCTGTGGATCTTCTTTGTTTTTAAAAAAGAAATATGGTGCGTGATTTATCTGAAAAATGTGGTAAAAAACCTAACCATGCCCATAATGTGAGAGAAATTAACAGTTTCCGTTGCTCTTCAATCACAGGTGGAGGTTATCATCTTGTAATTGTGAAAACAGATGAGTGCGTTGTAGAAAATATCACAAACGTTTTGAAAACAGCGATTCCAGACATAGAAATTGACCAGGATATTGGAGCCGAGCTTAGTTATATTTTACCTGATTCAAAATCCCATTTGTTCTCATCATTGTTCAGTGAGCTTGAGGAAAAACGCCAAGACTTGGGCATCGCTAGCTACGGTGCATCAATTACGACAGTAGAAAACGTCTTCATGAGGTGTGACACGAAATAAATTTTTAGTACACTTGTCCCTTTTTGTACTAAATTTCTTAACTATCAATCTAATTTTATTACGACTCCTATTTAAAGAGTAATAAGAGAGGCAGAAGAGGCAACAGCTAGAGAAATTTCAGAAGTCGAACAAGCCAGGAATGACGAACTCAAGCTACAAATGCAAGAAGCTACAAAATCGTATTCTGATAGAAATACTGGATTAATTCTAATGTTCCAACAGCTATGGGGAATGTTGATTAAAAGGATACTTTTTATAACTCGAAACAAAAAGCTGGTATTTGGTGCAGTAAGTATACTTCTCATAAAGCTTGTCTCAAAGTAGAAATGATCAAGATTTACTTTTAAAATTCATTAACAGGGATTTAATGAAACTTTCTTTAATTTGTTTATTTTCATAGCTTCAACTTCCAATTTCGTATGTGGTAATAACTTTCTGCATCATGAACGCATTTCCAGGATTTAATGACCCAAAACCCTTATTGATAACCTTAGACGTAAGTATTTTCTTTTTTACAGTACCAAATTTATAACTATGACCGTTTTCATTGAATTTCTTGTGTAATTGATATATTTATTTTTTAAAATGCAACTCATATAGTCATATGAAACCGTTGGAAAAACAACGACAGTGATTCACTGTCCAGCAGAAAGTGAAATTTGTAACTCTTACAAGAACTTTGTGGCCAAGAAGGATTACATCACAGAGGATGTACCTGAAAATTCAACGTTCATAGACTTCATTTTAGAAAGGGTAACTATTTCCAAGATCAAGGCAGGCAGGCCCCTGTAAAACTAAAATTTGGGGTATCGTGAGACTATCATAATTTTTATTTATTTTTTATTCTAGGCTTCCAAAGAACTAGCAATAGTAAATTTTCAACATATTATTGGGTTTGAGGAACGAATGAAATCCGATGCAGACAACAATAAGGCTCATGGAAAAACAAACGTCACAGAATTAATAGGATTTTTCAATAACCAACCGTTTCACACACCTCCATTGGCACTCAACTTTATTGCAAACGCATTACTTGGCATGACGAATCATTCGATTGAAATTACCAACCACCCCTTCCCATACAGTTCTCTGGACAATTTAAAGGAGCAAGGTGGCGTGTTGACGACTGGGTTTCAAGTTGGCTACAATTTGGCTTTGGCCATGAGTTTCCTTGCTGGCTACTATATTCTTATCCCCATTCGTGAGCGGACATCTGGATCTAAGCATTTACAGTATATTTCTGGCGTCAAACCGTTTATCTTTTGGGTAACAAGTTTCGTGACGGACTTTATGCAGTATGTACTCCCATGCCTTGGCCTGATTGTGGTGTTGGTTTTATTTCGAATGGAAGAGTTTAGCACGTTTAAAATGCAAGGATATTTCCTAATGGTGTGTGCATGTTTTGGTCTCGCAATCCTTCCTCTTATCTACATTTTATCCTTTAAATTTCAAATTCCCACAAGTGGATTCGCAGTAATTGTTGTATCAGGAATATTCACAGGTAACAACATATTCTGCTACGAAAACATCTAAAGCAAAAAAGTAAGGCAGGATAATGAGATTTTAAATATTATTTGCAATTTAGGGCTGGCTCCAATGTTTGCAATCGCATTGATTCAAAATCCTGACTTTGGACTAGAAGAAATGGCTGATACCATCAACAAATACGCATTAGTTTTTCCCAACTATGCTCTTGGAATGGGAATTGTACAACTTTCCTCCAACTATCATCTCAGCAAATCATGCTCCCAACATTTCAATCTAGAATTTTTGTGCTCGGCATATCCGGATTCTATCTGTTGTAACAAATGTATGAATGACGATGACGTATTAGATGTATAATGAATGAGTGCATTCCAAGAAATTTCACTAATGAACCTTTAATTACTTTACTAATTAGTGAAAGTGAATTATCTGGACTGGGAAAGATCCGGGATAGGACGTAACATCGTTTACTTATTGATTTCCGCGGTAGTTTATGCACTCATTCTCGTCCTGATTGAGTGCAATTTTTTCCAAGGAATTCGAAAATGTTTGACTAACCCATCAATCAATGATGATGATGATGATGATGATGATGATGAAGGTATTTGGACAAAAATTTGAAGGGTTATGCTAATGAAATTAAAATTTTTACATGATAAATGTTTAATTAAAATATTAGTTTCCGACACGTTGGAGGATTCTGATGTGGTTCATGAACGCAATAGAATTGTCGATGGTAGCTTATCAACACTTTGTAAAAACAATAACCTGGTTGTCCGGTAAGTTTCATATTTGATGTTTCAAGTTTGATTTCATTTCCTAAAGTATTAATAAAAAATAGTTTTAATAATAATTTTTATATAGAAACTTGACAAAGTATTATGATGACTTTCTTGCTGTAGACGAGCTCAATCTTGGTGTTCAGCCTGGGGAATGTTTTGGTGAGTAAAGCGCATATAATTATTAATATTTTTTCGTATACTTTGAATTCCTGCATTCAATAAACACATTTTAATTGTTCCTAAATATTTCTGCTGCATTCACAGGTCTTCTTGGAATTAACGGAGCTGGTACGACAAACTAAATTATATAGTCGGGATTCCGTAGACTACTCCCTTGACTTTATGAAATCTCATTGTTTTCTATTAATTTAGGCAAAACAACGACATTTAAGATGGTTACTGGTGATTTGGAGGCGACGAGTGGTGATGCGTTTGTTGCTGGCTTTAGTGTACGTAATCAACTCAAAAAGGCTCATCAAATGTTGGGTTATTGTCCACAGGTAAGGTTCAGTTCTGTTGTTTCATTTTAATAATTTCACCCAGTTTATTTAAAAAATGAAACCAAATTAATATTTCCATGTAGTTTGATGGGCTAATTGGCGAAATGACAGGAAGAGAGACTATCAGAATGTTTGCTCGTTTACGTGGAATCAGAGAGAAAGATATAGATGTTCTTACAAATGAGCTTTCAGAGAGTTTACTATTTACTCCTCATATAGACAAGCATGTGGATAATTACAGGTAAAATTACAAGTAAAATATCATGATTTGTAAAATTACATTAACTTAAAAATAACAAATATAATCTCTTAGTGGTGGGAACAAAAGAAAATTGTCAACTGCTGTTAGTCTGATCGGAAATCCACCAATTGTATTTTTGGATGAACCTACAACTGGTGAGATAGCACATAATATTGTAAATTTTGCAGCTAGAATATTCTGAAGATCGAAAGTAAAAACATTGCAATTTGAAGGTATGGATCCTGTTGCTAGAAGACATTTATGGGATGCGATTACTCAGATTAGAAGCCAAGGAACATCTATCGTTCTCACTTCTCACAGGTAAAAAAATCATGGTACAAAGCTGACGTGCTATACGATTTTGTGATCTGTGTAGTAAATAGGGTATTAATGCGTGCGAATTCCTTACATAATTTATTGACGTCAGCATGGAAGAATGTGAAGCCTTGTGCACTAAATTGGCGATCATGGTAAATGGCAAATTTAGATGTTTGGGAGCCACCCAGCATTTAAAAAATAAGTTTGGGAAGGGATATACAATCATAGCTCAAACAGCAGCCAAAGTTGTAGATCCAAATCAGCCCTTCACAAGATCACAACAGGTTTGTTGCAATGAAAACTTTTATTCTTATCAACAAAATGAGTTTCAATCTAGAAATAAAAATGTCTCAATTTTTTTTAACTTGTCAGGAACAAGGCCGGCGACGTAGTAGTAACAAATCTATTAGACGAAAAAAGTCCGATCAACCACATTATTGGGAGCTTGAATTGCAGGATCTCCGTAAATTTATTGAGGAGCGATTCCCAGGTACTTAAAGTATCACACAGTGCATGATCATTCATAAAAGTTCAATCACTTCATCTTTATCAATGACTTTGTCAATGTAGCATGCACACTCAAGGACATCCATCCTTGTTTTGTACATTACCACATTCACCCTGACGAGAACGTGTCTTGGGGTGAGCTATTTTCAGCTATGGAGGTAGCAAAAGAACGCTTCAAATTGGAAGCCTACTCCGTCGGACAAACGTCTTTGGAGCAAGTTTTCTTAAATTTTACAAAATCCCAGGTCAATACAGGCTAAAAGTCAGCTATAATAAATGTAGTATCTCGCTAGTTTTAATATTAATAAAAAACTTCTGTAACGCATTAAAAATTCCATATTGCTCGATAAAATTTAAAATCTAGAATATTTAATCTTCATTATCATATCATCAGCAGTAGAAGTAAAATATTATTGTTCTGTTTTAACTTGAAGTTTTAGATCCTAAAGTCAATGATAGAAAGTGTGGTGCAGAGATTACTGCAGGTAAAGGTAAGTAAAGGTATACAGCGAACGTAGTAGCCACAAGGCATAATGTGGTATTTTTATCGCACCGTGTATCGAACGCGGACATGCATGTTTACACATTGATAAATGTCTTGTGAACCTTACTCAACAGTGGTTATAAGCTGCTATCTATTTGCATTTTTATGCCTTTCTGCATTCAATGTAGTTGATAAGGGCACAGTCCCTGTACTCCTATCAAGTATAAGGTTGTACAGAGTGGTTGTCGAACTCTGTGATAAAGGTATAAAATACTCCTTACTTACAACAAATAAGGCTGAACGGAATGACACAGTGTATTTGACTATTTGAAAGTCAAAAAGGTGGGCTAGGTATTTTTAGACGATCTTAGCTAGTTATCCCATTTTAATCTGCATAAAACCTTCATGTGTGTATGAATAATTGCCTCTGTTGTTGGTATACCTTAATGGAAAGTACATAAAAGCAATGCATACTAATAATAATACCAACGATACTACGAATTTGATTGTTGGAACGATCACTCAACACGGATCTGGAATGTCCTTCTACTCACGGTGAACAACGAAGGACAGGGATTCTTCTTGTTTTTTTTCTATTCAGATGGTGTGTTGTATCATATTATACATACATATATAGTGTAGTTATGTTGAGTCAGGATCCAAATTGTAAATCAGCACTGAAATATTTTCAGCAATGGAACTGCATGCATACCTATATACACAACATGAATGAATGACTGATTCTCAAGACCGTGATATGGTGGAATGGAATAGGAAAATTTTAAAGTTCACAAGAATAGATAACATATCAGGAACAATAGACGAATGAACATTATGCTACAAAAACTTTTCAGACGTCAGGTTGTTCATAAACTCATAAATCCACTCACTTCTCAGACTTTAAGACACATTGATAATATAGCAAAAACATCAAGTTGAAAATGATACTGATCGACATACGCAATGCATATATTTCCACTGACAAGCACAAGTTTAGAGAATCATTGGCTTCAATCAATGTAGTTTCTTATTCTCATGCACACTACTACACCACAGTGATCGAATCTGTGTTCCAAATGCACAAGTTACTGGCATACAAAATGCACCAACAGTGGTCAAAGTCATAATTATATATTCATTTCTGGTTTCGTAGATTATTGTTCACAAATATTCGTGCTCCTACTACTACTACTACTACTCATGGTACTAGCGACGACATAAAAATAAATGTCTATCATATCAGTGAGACCTGTGCAGATTTCTACTTAATGCATATTTTAGGTACAATTTGCACGCAACTGAATTTGACACAGACGAGTTAATGATTGCAGCTGCTGTCGTGATTCTGCATGAGTGTAGACATTAGAAGAGGTGTAGCTGCCGCTGCTCTAATTACAAAGCTAAATGGCAAACAGAATTCAATAAACATTTGACACATCAACATCTCAACGTTATTCAAACACAAACAAAAAGGACATCCAAATCCAACCACTTCCGATAAGCTTGTTTGCCTAACCCCAAAAAAAATTATTCAGAAACGAATCAGTCATAAAATTACAAAGGAAGCTGCTGCAGTATATAGTTGATGCTGGTCTAGTGAAAAAGAGATTTGGCGTTGTGCAAAAAAAAATACCGTGAGAAAATGGCAACGTCCCAAAGTAAGTTTTCAAAAGAAAAGCCGGAAGTGCTTTTATAGTTTCCCAATAATTTATATGCAATTTTAATTACATTTTTGACAATATTTCTAGGTTGCGAGGTTCTAGCAACGGGAAGCAAAGAAAATGGACTTGACAAAGATGGAGAGAAAAAGCAAAGTGGATGTTTATCCAGAGTTATTCAAAGCCATTACAAGTAAGTTATCATGCACACATCTCCAACTTTGACAGCTTTATGACATGCATGATTTTTTTTGCAGACTGATAATTTATCATATATGTATCTTGTGTTTTACAGTACAGAGGCACGATTGAAATCACCAGAACAAATTGCTCGGGAAGCGTATTTAATACCCAGAGTTTTACCTTTTCATCGATGGTATTCAATGCCAGCAGCCATCATAATCCAGTTCTGTTGTGGATCTTTGTACTCCTGGAGTGTATTTAATAAGCCAATCGATGCCCTACTGTCAACGCAAAATATGGCTCCAATAACCTTTTACATTGCCGTTGGATGCTTTGGGATATCGGCTGCCGTTATGGGACCATGGTTAGAACGGAATGGACCTATGCAAGCTTGCGTTTTGGGGACATCACTATTTTTCCTTGGGAATCTTCTTACTGCAGTAGCTCTATATGTGCACCAGATCTGGTTGGTTTTCATAGGCTACGGAATGATTTCAGGATTTGGCCTCGGATTGTGCTACATCTCCCCTGTTTCCGCGCTACAAAAGTGGTTTCCTGACAAGCGAGGTGCGTGAAATAATTTTTTTTTCTTCTTCTCCAAAATATATAAATATTTGTATTACTTTTGTATCACGGACTATTAAATTATTTATAGGGTTAGCATCAGGTTTTGCGGTGTGTGGTTTTGGTGCTGGATCCATTGTGATAGCAAAAGTTCAAATTCCCCTGATTGGAGCTGTCGGTCTACCTTTAACGTTCGTAGTTCTCGGAAGTATTTACTTTGTGTTGATGTCCCTGTGCGCACTTGTTCTTCGCACACCACCTCCAAACTTTAGTGTAAATGCACCAGCAGTTTCCGGCAATCATCAGGTCACAGATTCCAAAGTGGAGATTGGAAATGATTCAATAGACTCAATGGCTTCATCAGCACCACAATTCACGTTGATTGAAGCGTTGTCCTCTAATGATTTCAGATTCATGTATGTTATGTTCCTCGCAAACGCGCTATTTGGGCTTGTGCTTATTTCAAGACTGTCTAACATGATCACAGATATTTTTGAGCAAAGTCCGGATAGTGCCGCAACCGTTGTGGCAATTAACGGTGCATTCAATTTAGGGGGACGCTTGTTCTTTTCAATCATATCGGACTACATTGGAAGAAAAAACTGTTATATAATAATGCTCACCTCACAACTCATAATCCTGGCTACGTTCTCCGTGATCACTACAACAAGAACATATTGGGCATTCCTCATGACAATGTGGATTCTAACTGCTTCTTATGGAGCCGGATTTGGAGTGATTCCTGCTTTCTTGACAGATAAATTCGGTTCCAAGAACATTGGAGCTTGTCATGGTGTGATTTTAACCGCCTGGTCCTTTGCGGGCGTGGCAGGTGGACTAATTTTTAGTGCCGTGTTCAAAAATGCTTCAGAAGGCTTACCTCCTTCCGACCCACATCCATATATTATCAACGTTTGGTGGATTTTTGGAGTAGTCGTTTTGGGTTGGATTGCTCTCATGTTTGTCAAACCCACCAAGAGGGATAGTTGGTTAATAGAGAAGCCTAGAATGCTTTTCACAACTGTTTTAAGTGCAGTAGGTTTAAGTAAACGATCCCAGCGGTTCTCATTAAGAACGTAGTAAAAAATAATCCATGTAGTAAACATGCGCATTGTATACAGTAGTTACAAACGATTGAAAGAAAAATGTACAAACGCAATGTAGCTTGTAATGCAACATTTTAAAACGTGATGATAAAAAAATACTTTTACAAATAAGCAAATAGATACGAATATTTTAAATGTATAATAAAATGTGTAAACTCCCTTTTATATGATGGACGAATCTTAAATTTTAAAACATTCCGTATGAAAACACTCTTGGTTGTGATTGTGTAATAAATTTTTTTATTGTCCAATACCTAAATTAAACTCGACTGTCTGGCACATTCTCTCATTATTCATTGTTACAGAAACTGGGTTCAAACACCTGTGTTGTAGATAGGTCAGTTTTTCAAAGTAGCATATAAATATAAACATAGGAACATTCAATTGATACACGTAATAATCACTGTATCCACTTTGAGTCTAACTATGAAATCCATTGTCATTTACAACCAACGCACATAATACAACAGCATTCTTTTCATTCACCTCTCTTGTTATCGAAATTGATACAGATTTGTTACTACTGTAAGTAGTAATTTATCAGTAACATATTCTTCTGTTTCCGTCAACCACAAATTACAAATACTTATGGTATTGGCTTGTTTTATAATTAAATATTATGCGCATAGGTTGAGATTGATCATCGCCCCAATATTCATGGAGGTTTCAACAATGACATAATGATTATTATTTTGGATAACACGTATTAGCCCATCATTTGTTAGTCCCTTTTTTGTTACTGTTACGCGGGTAATTGTTAATGATTCTGCGTTGGATTTGAAATTGGTAAAGGTGCAAAAATTTCATTGTTCACACCAGTACGATGAGTATAATGTGCAAATTAAGATATAAAAATACTCCAAGGGTGCCAGAATAATTTCACTTTTTCGCATCACCCCGCTTTATATATACATAGGCCGTCATAAGCCAAGTCACAGTGTGTCAATCATATTGGCGAATTGAAATAGTAGCATAATTATCATATACTTATGTAATCTCAAGTACATTAAGTTGGATAAAAGTCATTACTAAATTCAAATATGGTAGTCTACCAAATCCAAAATGTGTATATAGCTACATACAGAAGGGTAATCGTTTGATTGTTGCTGCAAACGTGCACAAATCACAACCGCACATGTGCCTAACGCTGGCCAGAACGAGGTCTAATAAAAGTAACAATACCATGTAAAAAATAACATTGCTTCCTTTTACTGACTTCTTCACATCAATAATGTCGTAGTCATGTGGTTCATTCATGTTATTGTCCAAATTCTTTGAGTCACACCACATCCACATTACATACACGAACTGAATCAGGTCCTCTTCACTAGGCGGCTAAGCCCGTTGCGTTGTGTCGTCTATTAATGATTTCATGCAGGCAACAAGGCAGATATATCAACGATAATGAACATCTGTGTTCAAGTCAATTTTTACAAGATCATTTCAAGCACACTACCAAAAAAGCATGAGAAAAATGTGACATCAAGAATTTAAGTATCCAATGCGAAAAGACCTTGGTAAAAATTAGAGTACACCGTAGCGCAGCTTCAGACGCTCTTTTGAATTGAAAAAAAAATATTCTCTCGTCGATAGTCTTCTCGATGCAGATGACCAACACCACCACCATCATCATCTCACTTCACTGTGTAGGTAAATGAATGCCGAGAGGTGATATGACACTTTATATTTTTCTTCTTGTGCTCCTCTCATGATGATGATGATGACCAAAAAATCATTACGCACACAAATTACCTGCAATCAGATCAATTGTAATTGATGGGGATAAAAAAAAAGAAATCACAAGACAATTGGGAGAAAAAAATTGAGATGAAACTCAAAGATGAAATAATAATGGTAGACAATTAATTAACTAGGAAATCCTGGAGAGCATGTCAAATTAGTGACTGATGATTCTCATCAAAATCAATGTCAACCAACAAGTTTATATGTTTGCACCAAAGAACAAACTGCAGGATGATCGTGATGATGATGATGATGATGATGAGATGAGTTTACTCAGTGACCGTAATATATTAGCATTTGACTTTGGCACTCAATTCAATGTTTGTAGAGTTTAAAATGCATAACGTTTGGTAAGACTTTATTGGAGGTAATAATAATTATATATAATGAATAAATTACATTGAATATCTAAATCAGCCCAGCACCACGAAGAAGTGCATGTATCTTCCCTTTGGCGATTTTGTTGGTGTCCCACTCAGCAATAATTTGTTCTCCCTGAACTGGCAAACTCTCTTGAGCCAAGATTGTGGCCAAATTAGCGTTCCTAAAATATCAACCAAAACAAATGAGGCTTGATCATCTTCATACGAAAATTATTTCTTTATCATCAAAATCATCACCATAGATTGCCAGAATTGGATGGTTTCTACTACAAGCAAAAGCTAAAGAATTTCACAGGGGAATAATGAAACATTATTGGCAGAAGTCACTTTTTTTCAGGTAGATTGATCATCATACCATACAGATATTTATTTATACGTGCTTTATGCATTCTGCACGTTTGTGTAACTATTTTCCATTTTTCCAAGACCTAATTACACAAAAAGACTTTGACTAGTAGTATTGCGCTGACATGGAATTCAAATAATCCTTAACCTTTTCACTAAATTTTTCACAGAAAGGCTTTTGCAAGGAGACAAGCGACCCCATAAAGTCATTAAATGTCGATGCAGACTGGCAATCAGGTTCACAATGGCAAACATTTCATAGATTTCCAAAAAAAATAATATATTTGTGAATGATCACATAACATAACCTTATTAAAAGTTTGAGTCTTGGCGAAAGATTACCCACACACAGTCATTCATTTTCTACCAGCAGCCGCATGAGATACAAGAATCTGTCATGCTTTCTTCGTGATTTGTGTCTTCTGTCATGTGAGAAATGATGGTCATGTTCAATGATGCCAAAATTTGTTGAAAAGCAAATAATACCATATGCTAAATACTGCACGAGATGTCATTCATCTGCATAAAAAAGTCTTGCCTGAAGGCTACGCACGGCCACAAAGCAAACGATACCGCTCACATCACAAATAAACATATATATACTATAATGTTCACAGCGTGTAACATTCCATTTCAAATTCTTATCAATGATCTCGATAAATCATTCTAAAAATGGTTGATTTACATAAATGCAAAATGCTAACACCAACACCCTACCACAACACAATACAAGAACAAATTCCTAAACCACGAAGTTACACACACAGCAGGAAAAGATAAAGAAATTAGATTGTTGGATGAAATTACTTAACATGTAATATGCTCAAGTGTTAAAGAATGTAATTTCCTAACACTTTTTAGTGGACTGCTGCTAATACCTACTTTTGCAAATGACAAATTATTAGAACGAAAACCGCATCACAGAGATTGAAGAGATTCCTTTTGTAGTACGTGAAATCTTGATGAAAAGCCCTGTAATTGACTTGCGTTTCTATTTTTACAAAATAATGCCTTCATTTCATGCATTCTCTATATGCAATTCATTGTACTAACCGCTCTTCTTTGTTTTATGGGGTATTTTTTTATATATGAGTATTTCAAAACACTTAAGATTGCAATTCGTTTGAATGATGCAAACAGCATGGTTACATGGTATATCATATTGCTATAATATGCTTTGTAGGCAAATCAGAGCTGTGAGTTTTGAAGTGTTGAAACTATAACTTTTGTGACATTCTAATAATAATATATATCTTGCATATTATGAGTAATACAATAGGAATTCATAACTTTTTTTTTGGTCTTAAACCTTAATTGACTCTTACAAAAAAGAAGGGCACGGAGAAACTCACATATTATTATGCTAGTGTGGGAGTAGTCTGTATAGAATGCAAGTAAATGGAGGGATGACCAAATGCCTCCTACCAATTATTCATATGAGACTATTAAAGTTTTGGGACTTGGATTATGCTGAGTAAAAGCAGAGATTATTAGAGACACCTTTTATTTTGGGCTGCATATTATTATATAATATATATATACGTGGTCATAAAAAATGGAATGAATGGTAGAAAACTAATTTGAGTGTGTGAACAGAATTAAATGGCTGTCTATGTGAATGCACTTTTGTGACAAATGCTACATAACATATATATTAAGCGGGTTGAAATTGTGAAATAAATATAGGTACTAAAGCTACTAACAAAAACAGATTTGAAAAGGGATGCACGCATTCTATCTTACTTGTAAAATTGATTTCTTAACGTTTCTGGAAGAGTCTGTTCAAATTCTGTCGTTTCAATGACGGCTGAATTAGGGACCAATTTCTGGGACTGAAACCGCTCAGCTCCAAAGATTTGAGTTTGGTAGGCAGTCACTTGCTCTTGTTCGGGTCTGAGCAGATTGTCATCTTGAAAGGAAGGTTGTGGGTCTGATGAGCTTGGGGATTGGATACGTTCGGAAATTTGAGCAGATTCTTGTGGAATTTGTCGACCTTCAGACTGATCGGAAATGATTTGAGATGGGGGACCAGCATATTGTTGAGGATGACCAAATCGAACGAGTTCTTGTTGAGACTGTGCAGATTGAAGGAGTTGATGTTGTTGTTGCTGGGGATCTTGAGAAATGTATTGTCGGGGCAGAGGAGCATATTGCTCAGGTTGAGGAACGTATTGTTGTTGTTGCTGTTGTTCCTCTTGAGAAATGTACTGTTGTTGCTGCTGCTGTTGTTCCTCTTGAGGAATATATTGCTGTTGTTGCTGCTGTTGTTCCTCTTGAGAAAAATATTGTTGTTGTTGTTGCTGCTGCTGAGCTGCATACTGAGACGCTTGCTGCTGACTCAAATAGATTTGTTGAGGCTGGGCAACGTAGTGTTCAGAAGGTTGTGCAATTTGAGTGGAAGCATACTGCTGGGGCTGAGTTGCTGGAACATTCTGCAAATGTTTCGACAACGAGAAGGGTTGGATGGGGGATGCAGCTCCGAGATTAAAATGAGAGATTGCCACCCCTTCAAATCCAGCAGGAATTAGTCTGGGCAAAGTGCTACGCAGAGCGAATTGAAATAAATTGAGTTCTATTATTTTGGACAAAGTGAATAGCTTATTTTTCACAACATTAATGACAGGTTAAAAGAGTTTATTTCTGCAGTTTGACAATTTTCGCTCTTTTGCGTAACTCAAAACTTCTAAATATGGAAGGGGCCGTAATTGGCGAAGAAAGTAATGAGTAGGTGATAATATGTTTGATGCTCGCTCAAACTGAAGTTTTTCTTCAACCTAAGTTGAAGCCTAGCTCATTTTGCTCTACGAACAAGTTGGCAGTCTCATTAAAACAAGACAGGCTATGGTTGTAAATCAATTGAAAAGGAGGTGCTAAAATAGACGATTTGGACCGTTGTAATAGAAAGAGTAATAAACCTGTCATGAACCTATCTTTTAAATTGCATTTTATGCATAAAATGCTCAACTCGCAGAACCTCCGAAAGCAAAAAGTATAAAATCTTCCTCTGATTACGACTGCACAAATATTCCCTTCTATACATCTAGTTTAATGTACAAACGTACCTAAATATTATGACAAGGATGAATGTAATCCTTGTCACGCTTTTGAGTTTAGCTCTTGTTGATTTTTCTTCCCTTGAAAAACGGATTGATATATATATGCAAGTGAAAACTAGCATCTATCTCGTTTACTCCCTGCGAGCAAACTGCATATTATATTTTTATGTCGTTGGAGTAAAATTTGGTACAGACGCAATATATTTTACAAACTGCTCAACTAAAAACTAATGGAAGAGTAGACAAATGACTAAATGTCATAGGATTGCTCATTTTAAGCCATTACCAAAATTCTTCAAATGAATTATTTGTAGTGTTAATAAATACTTTCTTTGCGTCAAAGTATTATATTATGCTGTACTTATATTGTTACAAATGGATTTTTCACATGACACATGGACAACAGCTTCATAATTATTTTAATTTAAATGTCATTCTGAAAGCAGTTGCTTTTAAAAATCACTTACTTGTAATATTTGCTTCTGACGACGGGGCGTGCATTTCTGTTATCACCTGGACTCGGCTGAGATTTTACGAGAATTGGGCCGCGAGCTACATATTATGAGAAAAAATTGAAAGACGAGAGGTATTAAAAGCTGTCTCGAAACATCACATCACATATTTCTGTTTAAAGTATTTAAGTAGACGATTTATTGTACGTCGAAAAGAACCCCCACAGAGTCATCATCTTACTAAACGCTAAACAGTCATTTTAGAATTGAGCCATTGGTTTATTTGTGAAAAAAATTCGTTTAATGTTTTATCCTCTCTTTATTCTTTTATCTCATCATGCTTTGTTTAATGTAAAGCATGTGAACAGATAACAATAATATTTATGTGTAATTAAATTTTTTTGGGACCAAAAACTTAAATTGTTGTGTAACAAACCAGCATGCTACGCTAGGCATTCATTCATGATTATTGTAATCTTAGGGACAATGAAAGTTATATAGTCCATAAACATCTAAACACATATATGCAACTTTTCTTCTTATATCTGTGGAAATAAATACAATTATATTGTCAAAAAAAGAGTTGGATATAAGGTAACTGATACACAGTACCCATATGGTTTTTGTGAACTTTACAATGAGATTCTTTTCATGCGAATTCACAAAATTCTTTAAAATGTCATGAATATTGAATGAATGCACGTATATTCGTTGAGCAATCATGGCACTCAAATTTTGGCTTATTGTATTTTTTGTCCGCCGTCCGCTTCTCAAGTTCCCACGGTCATGCCTGTAGTCATTGGCCTTGTCGTATTTCGACAATTCATAATTTGATGACATTTTAGATATCTGCCTTTTCAGCAGATGCTAATTAAAAATGGCCAAAGATGAGAATGTATGACAAACAAAAACAATTTTTTGTGGTTAGTTATGGATAGTTGCCAATCATTAGGTCATTAGTACTGCAACTATACATACTCAAAATCAGATTAGCCTAACATATAATCCGATCATTTGTCAAGACTCTAAGGAGTCATGATTAGCATGAATTTTATCACACAAACCGCATGCATTGCAATTTTTCCCTTTCTACTTGACAGATAAGAGCCACAACACAATTTTACCTATATAATATTTATCTAGGATGGTTTTATGTTTTATTGATTCAATAACCATGTGCATCGGTTTCGAATATTTCTGTCTCAAGATGAATGTAAATTATGTAAAATTGTAGAGTACTTAAAAGTCGACTTACAGGTACCAATAAAGAATCCATCTTGTAGTACAGGAAGGGCACTGGCAACATAGCTGTCAATAGATTTCAAGTCGGCCAGTGATGTATCCCTATGTTGGAAGGCAATCGTCCCCGCATCACACAAGTCCAAAATTATGGACACCACAAGCACAATTAAACCAATATATTTTCCCATGATTTTAAACAATATTTCTAAAGGTTTTTTATCGAGCAATTCCAAAGATTACACTTGCAATCTGATGCTCATGTATGTATGTATATATGGCACACTGAGAAGAGAGGCTATTGTTACACTTGTCTCAAAAAGCCTCTTTTCCTTTGTTACAAAGCCCTGTAATTGTAACAATTGGCGTCGTTGCGAAAAGATAGATCGCCAAAGACGATGTGATGTGGCAGTAGCAAGGAACAAGTACGTAATGATAAGTGAGTGAGTGAGTTGCAGCGTGTGTGTGTACGAATGTGAGCAAAAGAGTGGCACACGCGAAGAAGACAAGGCGAACAGAGTCCAACAATGGGTGGTTCTCATCCCTTCAGAGTCTAAGGAGCAAATGAAGTGGCCTAATATATCCTTTTAATCCCAAATATCAAATTAAAATAAAAACTAGACAAGGGCAGCCTTTCCTCTTTTTATGCAAGGAATATGACCTTCCCCATTAGGAAGTGTGTTTCAGCTACAAGCAAAAATTACATACATATCGACGCATTTAACAACGCACAATATTTATTACAACAAATATTTTGTATACATGAATTGCTGGGAGAAAAAAAACTACACAATTATATCACTTCAGTTTTGTTAGATAACATTTAGAACAGGTACTTCACATTGCAAATAACCTCAAAATACACCAGGAGGAGGACAATAATGTTTCAGCCATGTAAAGATTCGTAAACGAGTAGTAGTATGGAGTTAAGTGAGGAAAGGTATTTTGAACCATATGTATATAATATCTTGAGGTAAATTGATGCGCTGAGTCGTGGTTACTATTTGCATTTCCACATGACACACCCGATGAACAAACACTTCTCTATATCATCATCATCATCATCACTGGATCTACGAACAATAATATATATTTATTCTGAGTAAAGATAAAGAATTCTAACGTCTAGTCTGCACGTTACAATTTTAAGATTACTCTTGTTTTTATTTAGCACCACCATACATAACTAATGTCACTACAATCATGAACAAGATTACACCTACGATTTTGAAAGCAGAAGAAATACTTGAAAGTCTCGCTCGAGATTCCATTGGCGAACCTTGTTTGCTGTGCATTGCAGTTGCATTTCTGAATGCGTGAATGTATTGTATATATGCATATGAACATTTGTCAAGAAGCAGTGGACAATGCATTCTAATATCATGAACCGATTTTTACATGAGATTAAAAATGATGAAATCTAAATCTACGCAAGCTACCCTCATTCTACCACAAATTTATCAGACGAGAAAAGGAAATGTTATTTTTTACTCCTAGGTTTTATTCAATGCTACATATTATGTGTGATATGTTCGGGGGACACTGCACATTACATTGCAAACTGTCCTACATACATTCAAGATTTACTATCAAATGATATTTTTTTTGAACTGCACATAATCTCACTTATATCTCAAAACGATAAGTTAATTATCTGTTTTGCATCACATAACACAACTTGCATTCACAACATTGTAGCAGAAATAATGATCATAATCCATCATAATCAAACTATAGACGGCTGGACCGAGTCAATGACAAGATACGCAACGGAAGGAAGGAGGCAAATCATCAGTTGGATACTTGTCAGACTAATGATTACAATTTCATTAACCTGTCCTTCTCCGATAGGTTCATGAAGAAGACAGACCTTTCTTGATAATTGACTTGAGGGATATCTAAGTTTAAAGGCATAATACGCTCATTTGAATTAAACTGTTCCATCAACATTCAAATGAAACCAAGAAACCATATCGTTCATCAAATGCAAATGAAATTTGTTACTTGTTTCATGTGCACTGTGTGTGTACGTCCAAAAAAATATATATGGAGCTTCATGTGTGAGATCTATCAAAAATTTCAAGTACAAGTTTCTTGTATGAATTCGATTCTCATATCTGTATGCAATCTACAACGTGCGTCAGTTTTTATGCGAGTCTTGTGGCTAAAACAAATTGATGTTTGTGTTTCTGTATAATACTTGGGAAAATGAGACTTTTCAAGTGCAATGGTATGCTTTTATTGCTTTTTTATTATTCAATCTAATGAATGAGAGCATATATGAGTACAGAAGCTGCAGTGTACTTAGCAAATGACCTTGCCTTGTCATCTTGATTCTTAATACGAGATTGCCTTTATGATAGCTGAAGTGATTTTGGGATGAGCCTATATTATATCGACTGACTTCAGAAACTAAAAACACTGTGCTAAAGGTGAAAGGGCAATATTCCATCCCAGTATTACATAAATTCTCGTTTCTTTTAGCTATTTACAGCCTAATAAGTTTGAACCAACTCAAATTAATTAACCCATCGTAAGAAAATATCTTAATTGTCTTAAGTTGCCCTGGGTTCATCTTATCTTAATCAAACACACCAACAGTTTTACTTAATTATTATTTCGCAATGACATATTTGACATAAACAATAATCTGTACTCCTATTACATATTATGCACATGCAGAAATCAATGTTGGGATTGCAGGAAAATGTATTATTTTCATTTCTTTTCATAAGAACAATTTATAATTTATGGAATTTCATACAAACAGTTGTAAAGAGTCGTGAGCGTGAGAGACTGACATTTAATTCAGTTAAACAAATTTACTATTATCAAACAACTGAAAAAACATATTATTGTGCTGTGTAATAAATTAAATGTCCGAAACATGTATATTTCACTTTGTAAGTGATCCGTATGTGTATGAATAAAATGAACCATAATAATAATAATACATTTTAGACGAGGTGATTTCGTGCACCAGTCTCAATATACAAAAAATTAACAAGCTGTCATCAAAACCACGATTCATATTTTACGATTTAAATCATAATGCTTTATCAAAACATTGAAGTACATTTAACTTTCATGCACTCCTAATGTGAATTATATTGCTCATGGTCACGCAAGATCCCGTGTGTGCGTCCAACAATATTCATTGACACTTTGACAGTACTGACATGATATGCAAATGGGCTGGAATGCCTACATTCGGTTAAAAATGTTCGATGACAAGACATTTGTAACAACACATGTCGTACATTTATATAAATATTTATATACAGTTGTAACGAGTGCTCCTTGAGAGTTGCATAAAATATTTGCCAAAAATGCTTAAAAATGGCAACAACTGGGTCAATTTTTAATCTTGATAAAGGTTACAAAATTGCCAGATTCTACTACTGACAATAAAACACTTCGATCGACTGTTGGAATATTGCTTGTACGGATTAATAGAATTTTGGACATGTTCATGTTCTCTCGTACGAATATATGCCATCATGCCATGATCGGCAACACCATAAGTTTGGGCAGAGATGTGCAAAATAAAAAGAGATATTTTCGTCATGCACCAGTCAAGTATCAAATGGAAATTAATTAGCCATAATGTTTACGTGGAAGTTTACAAACTTCAACAATTATCAACCACCAAAGACCTGACCTGCATTCATTCACGCAAATGCACCTCGAAACTTATGATGGGAGGAATGATTTGATTACGCTGCAGTATATAATTCTACGAGCAAATTGCATGCAATGTGAAAAGAAGTAGTTAAGTTGTATTGTTTACTTACCACTTAATTAGAGATTCGATGAGTAATATGGCAGCTAATGTCATAAGTCAAGTGCAAACAGCCATTTCTAATTAGAACCACAGAGGTTGGCGATCGAGTGAAAAAATTATCCCTTTTTGTGTGGTAATTAAAAGCTTTGGGGTGGAAACTGGTACAATACTTTCCTAAAACATTTTAGGTTTGGATTTGGAATAATTTATGGCCTGCTACAAGCAAGTTTAGCCATGAAATGGTTTTCTCCACCACCACAAAGTATAATAAAAATTGTCATTAATGAGATATAATTTTTTGTATTACTTGCAGTTTTGGAATTCATAACGACTTAAGTAGTTTGTACTTCGAACATACATGGTCGGTGAATAGAAAAATATACTAAACTATATGCTTGGGAAAAACTATACTGCTTAATTATAAGGAATTCTTTGGCTATGAAACATTTATCGTTAAAGCAGCAAAATTTGTACCTCACACCCAGTATTTAATCAACTTCTTAATTGAGTGTATATTGTCAATGTCAGTTTTGTTCTAGTCTCAATTCAACCAGCAAATTATATTGATCACAATGCGCAACTGCAAATTTTTAACGAAAATGAAATGACCACAAATTTATCATTTATGACGTACAGATGTTATCTTCAAGTTAAAGATCAATGTAAAGATTCCACTTCAAAATAGAAAAAACGCCTCACCCCATTAAACAAAACATGCTTGTTTTCTTTCCATGTCATATTATACTCAACTCTGCTGTGTAAGTTTGATTTAAGAGACCTGACGGCCATACTGTAGAATAAAATTCGACCTTATGCACAAGGTAAAGTATGAAATAAATTCTTTTTAGAAAACTATTAATTACACAAACAGCGATCAGTTCCATAAAACTATTACTTGCTAAACTCCATTTACGTCTTCAATGACAAGTAGAAGATAGTTTTTTTTGGTAGAAGGAAGTTTGTTCATCATTGATTGAAATCCAAAAACTCATAAACCATTTAAAACTACATTTATTTTGTATCCAGTTAGCATGTAAATTGTGTAATGTCAATGACAATCTCTATGTCAGTCCACTGCCTACCTATCTTAGCCACCCACTTCCTACCCATTTGTCAAATGTAGGAAAAGTGTTGATACACATATTTTACTGTTTATGTAACAATCAAGGCGAAAACCATTCCAAAGAGTGAGATCAACAAAGAATGGGATGATGATGTGTGTCAAAAACAGTCGATAAAATCATCAACGCTTGCAATAATTTCCTCTTTTCAATGAATTATAGTACAGGTGAATACTGACATTCCTCTTGTCAGCCTTTGCCTTGTCGCTCTTGATTTTCAAGTAGTCAGCCAGCCATTACATCTCCTACAATTTTACGTTGTTATACAATACAGAAGCACCATATCAGAAGTTTTTTATGCATTACATTGTCTCTTGCTCTCTTTCATCCGCAGCATGCTAACATCACGCTCGCACTCCTCTCTTAAGAGACTCATCAATCACCTGCCTCTGCAAACTCTGAATGAATTGATTGTGCGTACCTACAGAAGTTGGTTTTATTCCCCATTCAACAATAGTGATATATTTACCTTCGCCTTCAGCAGTTGCTACAATTATGTTTATATAACAATCAGTTTAAGCTGTCCATCCGTTCAATACATGAACAAAGAGGAAATAGTCTCACCATAAAAAACTTCAATGAAATGGGATAATGTAATTTATTTTTTATACACCTCTTCTTCGTCCATAGTTGTAAGTATTTTTAGGTTTGTGTGATAACTCTCTAACATTCATGCAAAATAAGTCCAGATATAATGCTTGTATGATTTGATATAGTAGTAGCATGTATATAGTAGTAGTATACCAAAATAATGATACTTACAAAATAATTTTTCTTGTACAGCCATTTGTGGTGATTGGTAATAAGACACTGACACAAGTGCTCATGTGATAAATGCGTCAAGTTACAGCATCATTGAACTTGGTAATGTTAATCGATCTTAGTCACAATTACTAACCATGACAATGTGCCTCAGAGTAATAAATAACAGTAATCCTTGAACCGAAGGAGGACTCAATGGTACTATTTTAAAGTGACACGTTTTTACATTCTCTGGATTCCATAAATTATGCACATACTGATGTCGTCTGCAGACGTTAAGGCTTAATTCAATTATCAGCATCATCATGTATCACCACATCAATTTTTATAATCGGGTTTGGTCTATGATCGCAATGGCCAACAGGTTAAATCCCAAGAAAAGCACTTACATAGTCATGAATCCGACATCCGAGTAGTGATTTTTTATGTATTCCATATCATGCTCATATCAATTTCATCACGAACCATATTATTATTGAATATTTCCATTAAATTTGTTTCGTGAACAATTTTAATTAAAACTTTAATTTTCAATGTTCAAGCAATTTTAAAGTTGTGAAAAATATTATATTCACGGATGTTACAAATCATAAATGTATCATAAAACAACATTCGAAATTACTACTACATGAGTATTTTTGAATTCTTTTCAGTCAGGAATTTTATATCATACGTCAAGTATCATTAATTACCACGTTATTTTTCATATAAATTTGAAATAATTATCATAGTCATCATCGTGTTACCTATTAATAAGCCTGGTAGCACAGGAGTCTTACACACTAGCAAATTTAGGGCTAAAAGAGAGGGAGGCCAACCTTTGACTCTGAAGGTACATGGGAGATAAGCGCAAATAACATGGCTTCATATTCTTTAATGACTATCTTTCATATATGCTATGCTACGATCATTGACCACGATAACGATAACAGGGTATGAGCATAATACCATTTGGAATGTCATAATGAATACTTTTTTTTAAGTTGAATGAAATCTGTATTTCTTCCCCCAAAATGGGGTATGGAGCATGTCACACTCCACACTACCCATAAAAGTTTGGCTTCATATATCATTTATGGGCACATTTTGTAAAGATGAGGATAACGGGCTGGTATGCATTGCCTCGTCTGATTATCACACACATTTAGTAAATTCATCTAGACTATTGATCATGAAAGATCATTGGTCCATAATTTAACTCTCTCTCTCCCGAGAACAGAGAATGCGTCGAATTCTTCGCTTACATGAAAATAAAGCGCGCACTACGGCTAATAGCTGGTGAACTCACATTCATCAATATGAATGAGTTTTCATCTAAGGAAATCGTTTTCACTAAGGTTTAAATCTGTTTTTAGTTAGTGAATTCCTATCCAACAAGTTATAAAGGAGATATTGGTTAGTGAATTCGTATTCACCAAGTTATAAATTAGTTTTTAGTAGGTGAACTAATATTAACCAAGTTATAAATGAGTTTGCTGGAAGTCAAATCGGTTTCACGATATTATAAATGAGATATAAGTATGAATGTGAGCACAGAAATTAGTTTCCCATCCTTGTACTGCTATTTAACAGATTGTAACATTATTTATTTTAGAAGAAACCAACAACATATTTTACCATTTTTATTCCTACTCAGTAACTAATGTCTCATTACTTACGCATTGCTATTAAATAAGATATTCTACGTAATAATTAATAATTAGCCATTCTGAAACTGATTTTGAGGATTGATTAGGGTTTATGGAACAAAAGTTCCTTAACTGGGATTATTACGGATTATCAATTTAATGTGATCCTTGGATTAGTATAAATCTGGGATTTTCTGAGTCTCTGATACCAAGTAATAGAGCATATGAGCAGGACTATGCTGTGTTCGATTTCGATCACATTCGTGCACTAAGCTCAGCTGATTTTAAATACAAATACTAAGATACTGATTCTTTTAACTATTCTTTTAAGCGTTTGTCTACACTTTCTTTCGAAAATGTCTAGATTCCAGCTTCAGCAACTTATTTTGTCAGTGTTCGGAATCGCGGTAGCCATTAAAAACACATCCGCTCAAGAAAAATCCTTGGGTTACCTTTTCGAATGTGCTCACAATCTGTCAGGTGAAGTTATTGTAAAGAACGATAGGGAAATCATCATCAAAGACTTTCACTACGATGGAATAGGTCCTGGAGCCTGGTTCCATGCGATGAAGAAAGGAATCGAAGGAGGAGTGCATACTTCCGACCCCGTCTTCTACTACACCCTTCCATTCCCTGATGGGAATTGTGAGGCTCTCGCGTACAACTACAAAGGAGTCGATATTAAACTCACTTTGCCGATGAGCATTATGGAACTAGAAACGATTGGAATTCTGGGCTACCAACACTGTCACAACATTGGACATGTCATCATTCCTAAAGTTTTTGAGATATCCGCTGCACCCGCAAATGTGGTGTTGAAGACTGAAGTCTGCCCTACGCCAGACTACAAACCATGTTTTTCAAAGGGAGGAGGAGATCAGGAGACCAGCCAGTGAGTGTTTTTCAAAACACAAATTGGGAAACGTTTTAAAACTTACTGTCAAACAAATAAAACTGATGGTGACACGTTTCAAATTTTCAGTGGTGGTCCTAACTGCTCACCGGTCGGTCCCGGTCCTTCTGCCCCTTCTGCCCCTTCTTTAGGAAATATAAACACTCCGTATGCGAGCAGGATTTTAATGCTCCTTCTACTTGCTGGAACGTTTCGATGTTCGATTGGGTGTAGACTTATTAATGTTGGAATAAGGTTGCTGACGTCAAAATCTTGTCTGTTAATGTAAGATGCCTAATTTTATATAAAAAACCTGTAAGTATGAAGTAAGATCAATAACAATCCACACTGGTAAACCACCTTATATAGCACTGGCACTTTAGTTTAAAAATAAAACACATAAGCAGGCCCAGATACTTTACTAATTAAGCGAACCAATTGAGTGGTCCCCTCCAAACTCTAAGATCCTCTCTGAGTGAGAGCATTCTCACCAGGTGCGTGTGGCTTTAGTGCAGCGTTAAAGCGAACTTAGTGCATAACTATAAAAATAAAATTTAAAGTATTTGAAATTCTAGAATGATGTAGTTGCTATCTCAAAACTTAAGAAAATTCGATCTATTTTGAACCGTAAACGTAGAACTTTTAAAATAGCATAACCGCAAATGGGTTCGTTTTGATGTATCACAGTCCATATGCTTTGCTATTTGAAATATTTGACCTGGTTGCCGTTCACTGACAACGTTCATCTTTGAGTCATAACTCATGACTCATAACTCAGTCAAGGGCTTAATCTAAGGTGTCGTGTACAAAGAATTTTTGAAATTTCTCAATTTCTAATTGTAAGAATAAGAATAATTAATTGGTTTTACCAAGGGGGGTTTGTAATGCATTCTTTTTTTCAAATTAAATGTGTTAATTTAATGAAAAGTTTTCTGGTTTGATTGGAATAAACACATGATTTATTGAAGCCGTTTTTGACATTCATTTCTTTGCTCTAAATGAAGCAATGATAGCTGCATCACAATTTGATCATTGTCAAAAACCAGGCTTGAGAAACTCCACAAAATAATACTGCTCGCAGACTTTCGGAAGATGATACAGGTCCTTTTGTAGCCACTTCTTCTCCATTTTCATCCACAAGCTCAATTTTGTAACGGTTACAGTTGTCAGTGTTTTTACAGTAGCACTTTGTCATCTCAACGTTGGAGTAGTCACAAGTTCCTGTTTTGAAGCTGGAAGCGTCTGCTTTTGTATCACAATCTTTGTAGATGGTATAACCATAGTTTTCATCATTAATGTTTCGTACTTCTTGGGTGAAACAAATGCCATTATTGCACTCCACGGGTTCCCCAGTTCGGTCCTTGTTGTTGCATTTCCCCTCGGGAATACATTTCCAGCAATTTAAGGCTGAATATAACCACAGAATATATATACTCTTTGGATTGGAATATAACGAGATCTGTTGGGTTTATTTAGGAAGTTTCATATTAGTTGCATGTAACTTTTTCTCGCGCCTTAACATTACCTTGAGCTGAATGAGGTACAAAGTTGTTCAACAAAAGTAAAGCAACTAAAGAGCACAAGTACAGAAATTTTAAGCAACTATACATTATCCAGTGTTTAGCTGCTGTTCTTTAAAAAAAAGTTGATGCATGCAATTTATGTAGAAAGTTCTGAAAGATTTAATATTGACAGTCAAAATCAAAAATTCCATAATCGGTAATGAATTCCCTTTTGAACACCTTGTTTACATCAGCAACGATGCGTATATTTCTTTCGTGATAGATTATAATTAAATATTTTACTGTTGACCCCATGACAATGAAACTTTTTTAAATTGAATTTAACATGAGCTATCGATTGGTTAAAACATAATTTAAAAAAGTCAAAGCCATGGAGCTACCACCTAAATGGAGCAATTGACAAGCTGAAAAGCTATATTTTATCTGTGATTTGAATAACCGCAAATGTTTCTTGTGTATTTTCTTTTATACGACGACCCGATATGATATTTAACAACAATGACTCGAGTATTTCTCGAGCATGAAGTAACTTTGCCTGCCAAACAACTTATTCTGTTCTGTACTACCACTGCCCAAATCAAATTAGAATATGGGTGTTCAATAAAAAACACTTACTAGTAGGCATCAGAATCCCTGGAAACTAAAAAAACTATTAATGGACGCAGCTTGGGTAGGCATATAGGTGGCACAAACTAATGTATCAAATCAATCAAATCATCTCCGGTTTTAAAAATGGAAAAAATGGTCTCTAACGTAACAATACAAGGTTATTTCAATAACTGATTTTGACTGGAGATTTTGACTCTTTGAATACCATTGCTTGCTCCATATAGTCTACTTCAAGGTCAGCGTTCTCGAGTATGGTGGCTCCGGAACGGAACGACGGAAAGAAACAACTAAATATTGTTAGCCAATAAACATGGTAACACAGGAGTGTAACGAACTAACAATTTAGGGTTATGAAGGGAAGTTGATGACCCGAGAGTTGAGACACGGATGCATGTTATCACAGTTAATCTACAAATTAGCCTTGGAAAGTTATGCTACATAATATGCCTGGAGCTTGAGAAAAAGAAGCATTGATGACCCTTGACCTTGAAAATGAGGTGTTCCATTCAACATTGACCCAGAAGGGCCATTCTGATTTGAGATTTGGTCATAAGTAATACAGTAGGAACCACATAAAATTCAAGGTTGGCTACTTCATTGTCATTCAGTAGTTAGTTTGGAAGAAACGGTACGATTATGTGATTTAGCTAAAAATTCCATATTTTATTGCCACCAACAAAATTATTAATTTCGCTTCCATCCATTCAAAATTGTTTTAACTTTGAATTAAACTATATTTTGGATTTTTATTTAAAAACACTGATGACGTGGTAAATTAGTTCAACTTTCACTTTTTTGTTTAATTATTCATTTAACAAATTAGCCCATTCAATTGTTTGAATTTTATATTTTAGGGTATGACCTATATTAGCTACTTTCTAATAATTATGAAATTTTTACTCACGATTGCCTATCATCTATTGCCTGCTTAAAATTTCTGCTTCTATATGCTGTTACTTTTAGGACCCTATGCATTTTTACTGCTGACGATACTTTAATGCTAAAATAAAAATATGTTAGATTTAATATGTTATGACCATGTATTTCTCTCGTACTATTAAATTTTATCCTTTACTACATTTAAAAAAAAATAATCATCATATCATGTAGTTTTTCATTGTGTCATTGTCCATTTGTGGAGCGTTAGGCTACAACTAGAGGATTTGCTGGAATTAAATTTTCTACGTCACTTGCAACACCGACGGTGCCAACAGCAAATTTTTCGATTTTTTAGTTAATGGCTTTGGCATATCCTCAGTGGAGTCATCCGCATAATCATTTTTATGCTTAAAAGCCCCGGGTAATTTTGCTTTTGTATGTGTTCTCGGTTTTTCTGTTGTAGTAGACAAAACTGGAGCTCCCATCAAGGACCTTCCTCTTATTCCAGGCTCTAGTGCTTTTGGAGCCAACAATGAAGCAGCAAACATTCTCCCAGTTTGATGCGCAAGCACTGCATGTTTTGGCAATTCGTCTGGCTCGTCATCGTTACCACCTAAAGACCTTCCTGCAGGCTGGGAATCACCCGTTGGTCTTTGTTTGGCGAAAACATTTTTTGGTGATGAAAGTGACCTTCCCTGTTGTCCCATTCCGCCTTTTCTGAATTGAAGATTAGCCGTGGCTGCCGTAAAATTACTAGATTTCCTTGTTTTTTTAATTGTTGTGGTCTTTTTGTATTTTTTACGTTTTTTTTCATCAGGGATGAATTCATCACCAACTTCCTCCCCATTATTATCATCCCCAGCGTCACTCTCACCATCTTCTTCGTCAACATCAGCTTCGGGAGGAGGAGCGGCGCCAGCGCCCTGATTCAACCCGATTTTGATGGACATCCCACCACCACCATCCTTTCCACCTATGGGTTGAGGAGGCTGAGCAATTTTATTATCAGCTAATTTTGACATTGCCCCTAGTTTTATTTCGCCAATTTGATAAGGGCCACCACCACCACTTTGCTTATTTGCGCTGATACGTATTATAGGTCCATCGCCTGCTTTCATTTCACCTTGATTCAAACCGATTTTGGACATCCCACTACCACCATTCATGTTGCCAAAGCCACCAATTTGATAAGAGCCACCACTTTGCTTATGTGTACTGAAACGTGTTATAGTTCCACCGCCTTCTTTCGTTTCGCCTGGCCCAAAATCCTTCTTGAATTCCTTAAGATTGAATTTACCCTCTTGCATATACTCGCCTATTTTTGACCCCAAGACAGAACCCAGATCTTTTATACCATTCATTTCACCCTGATTCAAACCGAGTTTGGACATACCACCATCCTCTACCATAAATCCGCCTATGGTTTGTGGAGGTTGAGAAATTTTAGTAACAGATCTTCCCATTGCCCCAAGTTTTATTTCGCCAATTTGATAAGGGCCACCACTACCACTTTGCTTATTTGTGCTGATACGTATTACTGGTCCATCGCCTGCTTTCATTTCTCCTTGATTCAAACCGAGTTTGGACATACCACCATCCTCTACCATAAATCCGCCTATGGTTTGTGGAGGCTGAGAAATTTTAGTATCAGATAATTTTGACATTGCTCCAGCCCCTAGTTTTATTTCGCCAATTTGATAAGGGCCACCACTACCACTTTGCTTGTTCGTACTGATACGTATTATAGGTCCATCGCCTGCTTTCATTTCACCTTGATTCAAACCGATTTTGGACATCCCACTACCACCATTCATGTCGCCAAAGCCACCAATTTGATAAGAGCCACCACTTTGCTTTTGTGTACTGAAACGTGTTATAGGTCCATCGCCTGCATTCATTTCTCCTTGATTGAAACCGAGTTTGGAGATATCACCATTCTCTACCATAAATCCGTGTATGGTTTGTGGAGGCTGAGAAATTTTAGTATCAGATCTTCCCATTGCCCCTAGTTTTATTTCGCCAATTTGATAAGGGCCACCACTACCACTTTGCTTATTTGCGCTGATACGTATTATAGGTCCATCGCCTGCTTTCATTTCATTCTGATTCAAAGTGAGTTTGGACATACCACCATCCTCTACTGCAAATCCGCCTATGGTTTGTGGTGGCTGAGAAATTTTAGTATCAGATCTTCCCATTGCCCCTAGTTTTATTTCGCCAATTTGATAAGGGCCACCACCACCACTTTGCTTATTTGCGCTGATACGTATTATAGGTCCATCGCCTGCTTTCATTTCACCTTGATTCAAACCGATTTTGGACATTCCAGCACCACCATTCATGTCGCCAAAGCCACCAATTTGATAAGAGCCACCACTTTGCTTTTGTGTACTGAAACGTGTTATAGTTCCACCGCCTGAATTCATGTCGCCTGCCCCAAAATCCTTTTTGAAATTCTTTAGATTGAATTGTCCCCCTTGCATATACTCGCCTAGTTTTGACCCCAACATAGAACTAGCAAACAGCTCTTTCGTACCATTTCCGATTTGTATGTGAGATGAGCTCTCTTCTCCGGATGTATCGTTGTCTCCGTTCTTAGATGACCATGACTTTCGGATTGAATACATATATCCACTGCTCGATTCGCCAACAGATTTTGCTCCCTCGTCCATTGCTCTCCCACGTACTTTAAATTCGGGTTCTTTAGGGGCAATGAGGGAAGCAGTAAACATTCTACCTGTTTGAGCTACCATTTTGGCGTATTTAGGTAGCTCTGCGATAATGCTACTGTTACCCTCCCCTGGCTTTGATAAGGTTCCAACTACGTTAGTGCCAGGTAAAGATAATGACCTTCCACCTGGTAAAGATTCTGGTTTGGTTCTTTCTTCCGCTGAAAAGTCGTCATTTTCTGAGTTTGTTGCCCCAGTTTTCTTGCGGGCAGGGGCTTTTTCAGTTAGGAAACCTGAAAGAAATCACAAACCATAAGTGAAATTGATGATAGAATTAATTTCAGGGTACAAATATTTATTTGGTGCTTAAAGTACACACTTGATGCAGTTAAACTTTTTCCAGCAGTCATGTCCTTTAGATAAACTTTTTGTTTGGTATCTGAAGCTGGATGAGCATTGAAACCTGCAAAACAAAACCAATGCAATGTGTAAGTAAACTGAAAATACACACCAGTTATATGCACACTATTAGATTTCAAGTAAGCAAATATCTTACCTGCTATGAAATATACCAGCACCAAGAGAGTAAATTTTGGCAGCAACATGTTTGCGTTCGCACTATAACTTGCTATTCTACACTAAAACAAGCCTTGAGCATTATGAAGTTGACAGTGAACGATTTTATACTAATTTACTTCTTCCACTTTCATCCTTTTGTTTTCACACTGAGACAAAATTAAAAATTGTTTTAATTGTTTCTCAAGATTTCATTTTTGGCCTAATTAACGGCTTCATGGCCATCTCGTGCTTTCCTAACTTTATACCTACTTTAATAAATGACGTTAATGCCATCTGGAAAAATATACCTCCCTCAAAAAAAAGCACAACTTAGAGTTGATAAGAATGAAGTCTTGATTTTACGGCCCAGGCTTGACCGGGCACCATTTTTTTACTGGACGTTACTAATGAGAGCATGCTGATGCTGATCAACGCTCATTGGAAGTAAGCCTAAAAGATTTGAAAGGTTGTCTATAGGCTCTTGCGCTTACAAACCCGGCATTATGTTTACTTTCAAAAAGATGTAGATTGTGACTTGCGAAAGGTAAGATAATGGGGGGCGAGGGGACAATTATGAGATAGAAAACTACAGATTGTATGGTACCAGAAATAATTATGCATATGAGTTTGGGCATTAGCCCTAAACAAGTGTAAATACTGTGGGGCAATAAATATTTTCGAAGACCCAAGAATGCTTTCTTTATTGATACGATTGGCCATACGTAAAATGTGTAGTGTATAATACTTAAAGTATTAGTATAATTTCCAATCCACCATTTCTCCAAGAGTGGAAAACAAACCATTGTGACGACGCCAACCTTTTTGCTCATTCAATAAACTTCATATACAATGTTACTATACTGCATTTAATTTATTTGGTGAATGCAACACAGCTTGGAATATTTGGTAATAATTCATCAGTTTTCGCCAATTGTTTTAATTGTGTTTTTTAATTTTAAAAATTAATTTTAATTTTTCCCTCAAAATATTCTTTTAAATAATGTTTTAATTGTGTTTGCATGACAAAGTTCATTCAGTTTATCAGTTAGCATCAGTTATTAATTTAGAAATCCATCTACTTTTGACTGACCCAGTCTTGATCCCATGCTATGCTTAACTATGCTATCAATATTTCACTGAAGTAAAAATAAAAGACTATTATTATGGACCTTTAGGTCCATATTAAGATCACTCTGTCGTCTGTCGTCCGTCGTCTGTCTGTCCGGGGGCAGCATAACTTTTGAACGGCTTGACATTTTTTAATTCTGATTTCAGTAATCGATACCTAAGGTCAAAGCTGACTTTAAGTTCTAAGATGGGCATAATCGGGTTTCAGGAACCAGGTCAAAGGTCGAGGTAAAATATTTTGTCAAATAGCAAGATATGTGTTGTGACACATCAAAATGAAGCTACTGCTGAGAGTAGATCAGTGATACTAATTTTGAAAGTTTTTGATAACCCCAGTGTGACCCTTGACACAAGCCATACAATTTCAGATAAGACAAGCATAAAGGTCCATTATTACATCTTGAATTGTCGAGTTTATTATTGTTATTATTAGTAATAAGGAATTTTTTTTAGAATTTTATTGCCAATCAATTTTTGTTTCAATACCGTCGACATTATACATATGAGGTATGTATGTATGAGGTACTAATTTAAGGCACAAATAATAATTGCGCGGAATTTTAAAGCTTAATTTTATTGGCAATTATACATTTTTCGCAATTTTTGAATATCTGTATGTTGTAAGGTTAAGGATCCAACTTTCCCGCCGTTCTAAAATAGTATAAGATTTATGCATATTAAATTTAACTTGCGCTCAGATAAAAATTTTTAACAGGATATTCAAACATTTCCTTATTTCACAATTGCTTACTTTATCCAGGATGGTATCCCTTCTATTTGCACTAAACTCCCAAGACCGATAGTGCATAATACTCGCCGTATTATACGGAACGCCAAACGTAGCCACATTATTCCTTATGTAAAAGTTATGTTTTTGATTCCGAATGATATTGTCCCAAAAGATATTGACGTAGCGATCCCTGTCTGGTCTAGCTTGCTCGTGCCAAAATCCAAGGGCGTGAATGATCTCATGCATAATCGTTCCCACATTTAAGCAATGATTTCCCAGCGACATTTCTTGAGATCCCCCCTCCCTTCCTATTTTTGAATGGCATAGTCCTCGATTTCGAATATGGACATAGTCTCCATAGGGTCTTTGGTCTCGCCGGAATAGATAGAAAGGGATGCAAAGATGTTTTCGTAGTCTATCCATCGCCGTATTAATTAATTTACGGGACTGTGAATCTGCAAATTTAAAAAGCCAACTTTTGAGAAAAACCTGATCCTGCCTTGGTACGCTCTTTTATTATGGTAAAGCTGAACACTTACCGTAACTTGGGTCAATGTAGACGGTAAAGCCATTCCACCATCTGAAACTACTTCCTATGATTCCGTTTCGACCCGCCACATCATCCGTTTCGTCATTGGTATCACAGGACACGTTCAAATTCCTTCCCTCAACTCCAAGCAATTGCTCAAGTTCAATGGCTTTTAAGAAAAAAGAAATGTATCAAAACGGGTATGCAATTTTTTTAAGGTCCGGCAGGGGAACAGTGTGTCCCGGAATGTAAAATATTTTATAATAAATTACTCTCAGTTTCGTTCTCTGGCTCCGGAGGTACCGGCATGTCGTCCGGATTTGTGGGTTCACCAATTGGCTTTTCCGTTGAAGATTTCTCCTCTTCACTACCCCCATCATCATAAGTATCAGGATATTCCATGTAGCATATGAAATATGTTGGAAGATCACAATTCGTATTTCTTGTAAACGGAACGGCATCAGGATTATTATCAAAGCCAAATGAAACACAGAGATCTTTCCGCCATCCATGAGGACCCCCAGGATCCCGTCTTTTCTTAGTGCTCCAATGATATATTCCACTGAAACTGAAGCTAGCATTGTGTTTCTCTACCCCTCGCTCCTCTGATTCTGTAATATCTGGTTTCACATGCCAAATTATAGGTGCGGTCATGTGGGACTTTTGAAATTTTCCTGATGTCCAGTATTGGACGGTAGGTATTGGCCCTCGGAAAAAGTTTCTTTCCCATCTCAAAATGGATCGAAAAAATCCCATGGTCACAATGTTATCCATGTCAAATAACTTCATTTGCTTGCTATCGCATTGTTTCATGGCATCCTTCCAAGTTGTTTGGTAGTTGCTGACGAAATAAGCCCTTTCAGTGGCATTCACAAGTAGGTGCATGCCGTGTTCTTGGGCCTGCTTTCGGTTTTCTTTTGCTGATCATTTAATAATAATTTTTAATAAGAAATCGAATGTCATGCAATATTTCATACATGCATGCATGCAACATAATTCTATACAAAAGATTTTGTACTTACTTTCTTTGCTATCGTTGTAGCACTGCGTATCTACCTTGAACATGCAAAAAACATGTGCGGTCTTGTTACAGTCGTAATCTGCCTCTCCGGCTGGTCCATCTTGGTATTCCTTCATGATTGTTACACAGTCTTCTGATTCCTGCTGTTAAATTTGAAATTTGAGCTTGATTCCAATTTTATAGTAAATTTTTAAAAAAAAATCTTCATTTGAAGCATACATTATCATCAGGTTGTGATGCAAGAAAATTTTGGTAGGTAATATTCTTTCCATCTGCATGCTTAAAGACGCCTTCCGTTTTTATATCGTTTAATCCAATAAAAAATCGTCCTCCATTGCCGTTTCCCACATAGTAATTATCTGGATATTCCAACATAATAGATACTACTGGAATAAAATTCTATTAAACATTACATTAAATCCTCACTCACTTGTTGACATAAAATTTTGAATTGTCCGATGATCAGGCGACCCCTCAATTTCAGCAATGACCAGATTGTATTTACTACAAATTTCCCGAGCTTCCATAAACTTATAAATCCTTGTATTATCCACATAGAATTTTGAGTCTTGTACAACATGTCTCAAAGGTCCCCTGGTTCCCATGCAGTCATACGGATCGGTAACAACTTCCGCTTCTAAAACACTTGTAAAAACGTTATCTTTCAAGAGCTCCGGATCCTCTGTTACAAACCCAGTATCAGTATCAACACCGTCACCCTCGTTTTCTGATCTGTAATTTTCCACTGGTCGAAGCAGAGTACCGGATCCATAGATCTGAGGAATGGCGGTGGCTTCCTCTAGTTCGTCGTTTAGGTTTGGTGCTTCGGCACCCTTTCGTTCCTCAGCATTTGAATTTGACTGCTGCGCCACAACTCTGTCACCTTCGTAATTCTGCATTATTTCGGATACAGTTTCCGATTGCATTGCAGTCTCAATTTTGGTTTTTTCTTCGTTTTCAGGTGCATTATTTTCAATTTGAGTTTCTGCTCCATCTTGGGATACAGATTCATATTGATTAGGTTTTGACGCTGCTTCAAGTCCCTCGTCTGCAGACACTTTGTCTTCTTTAGATGACATTTCCTTTCCTTCGACTACCATTGCCAATGGTCCTTCGACCAATGGTCCGTGCTGGTGCTTAGCTTCTTTAACAGGATCAAGTTTCATTACCATTTGCACATCCTTGACGTCCTGTGGTTGTTCGGCGATATTTTCCCGCTCTACTTCTGGTATAAAGTTTTGAAGCTCCTTGATGTTTTTTCCTAATACAGCCATCTTCTCCTCTATAAAGCAATCGGCGTAAAATAAAAATGTTTACAAACATAATATTCAATTTGTATTCAATACTTTCTTACGGATCAACAGATCTTTTTCTTCAATGTCCAGCAGTGCGTCATGCATTGCGTCATCGTCATTTCTTGCTTGTCTTGTTTCGCTTCCATTTTCCGGTAATGCTTCAGCTAATAATGCCTGATTATTAGCTGGAGTCTCCTTTGAAACTCCCGTTAGAATAATCTTTTCCGTTGTTGGAGCCGCTGGTGAAGCCTTTACTGGTGCACCCTGAATTAGTAGATCTAAAGCGGACATTTAGTTTGTTTATATACTTTTTAGTAAGGGTGTACTCATGTTAATAAAAAATATTTTTTCACCTCGTTTGGACTGCAAAAGCACCAGAATGAGTTGAACTAAAACAAATATTCTGACTCTGGGGTCCGTCATCATTGGGCTGCCTACGGACGACTCTCAAATTCCGTCCGAGTACCGTTTAAGAAATGTTTAGATAATCATAGCATAGTTGCGACCAACATAGATGTAGGTTGAGGTTGAAACTTGACCTAATTTCTCTATGAGAAACTCGAGTGATGTATGTATATTTTATTGTTTTAGTGTGATTACTTTCAACTTTATTAATAAAAGAGAAAGTAGCAGCATAGAAATTGCAGCGACATAATGACTTGATCTTCCATAATGTAATATGAAGAATTTTATCAATTATTTTGTATATTTATTTAAACTTTCTATTCAATTTTATTGGACATGAAATCAAACTTCAATATTTCCTTAAAAACGCTGCCAAATGACGCATGATTATGTTTAACAATCACTAGCAATTTTATAGAATGGAAATTGGAAATCCGGACGTTGTAACATATAGCAGCCACGCCACAATGCAGCATAGAATAGTCATTGCTGGAAAAATGTTGAGGTTTTCAACTGAGCCATTTTTCGTTATGATGTCTCCAACGATACCGCTCCCACGACCCGGGCAACGAAAACCATCCGTACAAAAGGTCATGTTCAAATTACAGTCACTCGCGTAGTTGCAGTAGCACTCAACATTTATGTTGCACTTGAGGTATCCATCAGTGTCCTTAAATTTTGCGGGATCTCGCTCACAAAATTTTCTGACTTTTCCATCTGATGTTTTTGTCATTGCACATGCTCCATTTGGGCAAATGGCTTGAATTCCAGTATGATCGAGGGGGTCGCAAAATTCAGATAGGCACTCATTGCACTTAATATGTGCGAGGGCTAAAATACAAAGTAAATTAATAAAATAAATGATTTTTTTATACCGGACATCCTAGAATTGCATTGAGACTCAGGATGCCAAAGTCATATTAAAGAAACCTTCAGCGGAAAGCCGTATCCCTCCAATCACCCAACCAGTGACAAACAGAAGACAAACAAGTTTCTTTGAAAACTGAAACATTTATAATTACTGATCTTGCTGTTTCTAGTTTAATGGAACAACCAGCAGAAACAGTTTTTGGCGGATGGAGTAGGAAAAGAAGTTCGTACTTGTACTGTCAGTACCACCCAATCATGCTAGTATAGATTTTTTTTTAAAAAAGGATTGATTTGATCAGTCAGCTAACAAATAAAATGCATACATGATACAACCCATGGCAATAACATGCAACCCGTGATTAAAAACTAACATGAAACAAAAATATTCATGTTGTTGCCTAACTATTTTTAGTAAGGAATTCTAACAATTTTTATGATTTTTCGTTTTTCAAAAAATTAAAATACCGTCTACCATAGGAACAAAAATATCCACGTAGAAGCAGAATTAGCAGAAAATAGTCATTGTTCCAAAATTTCTGTTGGTCTCAACTCCAATTAAGCCACTTTTTTGTCAAGTCGTTTCCAACTATACTACCACCGCCACTTCCAGTTAACCAGGATTTGAATAAGGTCAATTATTTAATTTCTGTAAAACAAATTAACAGCGCTGTCCAACTTTATTGATACATATAGGCACTATGGAAACAATATAACAAGCAAATTGGCTAAAATTGAGACGGATGGTGATGTCGATTAAATGCAGAATCTTACGCTCAAATCAACTTCTTGTAGGCGATCGGACATAAGGAGTACGCTGATTTAGCTCTAGATGTGGGCGGTGATGGAAAAGTACGAGATATCTTTGGCGGTTGTTAAGCTCAGCATCGGGAAATGCAAATAAAGGAAGACCAGGTCGAAATGCATCATTCGGCCGTGATACAGATGAAGAGGATGATCGTGAGGCTGGTCGGCTAGGTAAGGGCGGAAGTGGAGGAAGTGTGCCTGGTGTCTGTAATTTACTAGGTCGCACTGAATTGTCCCGTTGTTGGGAGTTCCCTGGTTGCTTTGAGGTTCCGGTTGGCAAAGGTTTGCTGGGTGACATTGTCGTTCCGGAAGGTTGGGATTTTGTAGGTGGTTTTGAGGTCCCTTGTGATTGCGGATTACCAGTGGCTGGAGATTGTTTTTCAGGCGACGATGGAGTTTTGGTTCCGACAGGCAATGTTGTTACAGAAGATGCTACGGTTCCAGGTGGAGTTCCAGATGTCTTTCCGGTTATTTGTGCATTTGTGGTTCCAGGTGGTGTTGCAATTGTAGCTGACATCCCCGTTCCAGGAAGATTTGCGGTTCCCGGAACCATTGCTGCTCCTGAAGAGCCTGAAGCTATCGGTGTACCTGGAGCCATTGCTGCTCCTGAAGAGCCTGAAGCTATCGGTGTACCTGGAGCCATTGCTGCTCCTGAAGAGCCTGAAGCTATCGGTGTACCTGGAGCCATTGCTGCTCCTGGAGACCCTGAAGCTATCGGTGTACCTGGAGCCATTGCTGCTCCTGGAGACCCTGAAGCTATCGGTGTACCTGGAGCCATTGCTGCTCCTGGAGACCCTGAAGCTATCGGTGTACCTGGAGCCATTGCTGCTCCTGGAGACCCTGAAGCTATCGGTGTACCTGGAGCCATTGCTGCTCCTGGAGACCCTGAAGCTGTCGGTGTACCTGGAGCCATTGCTGCTCCTGGAGACCCTGAAGCTATCGGTGTACCTGGAGCCATTGCTGCTCCTGGAGACCCTGAAGCTATTGTTGCGCCTGAAGCTATTGCTGCTCCTGGAGACCCTGAAGCTATCGGTGTACCTGGAGCCATTGCTGCTCCTGGAGACCCTGAAGCTATTGTTGCGCCTGAAGCTATTGCTGCTCCTGGAGACCCTGAAGCTATTTTTGCGCCTGAAGCCATTGCTGCTCCTGAAGATCCTGGAGTGATTGATGTTGTAGTTCCTACGGGAGTTATAACTCCAGTTGGACCAGATGTTTTAGCGTCTGTGTTTTTATTGCTAGCCACATTTAACTTGCCTGGTGGTTGTGAACTTCCTGGCTTCCCCGAGATACCGTAAATAGATGAACTCCGTCGGGATGTCGGATCTGGAAGGTCCAATAATATTTCGAGACCTCCTGCTTGAGCGTGGCGCTTATTTTCCTAATGAAAGTTAGAAATAATTTGTTAATGTCATGTTACAAATAATCCTCATATGAATTAGTGTAACGGAACTTTGGCTACGCTGCATGCAAATTTTCACCTCTGGCAACATAGTGAAGAGGATAAAAATTGTTACTGCACCCCTTAAAAGCTCCATTATACGTTGTACGTAAATGTATATATTATTGGTTTTTTTGATTTACGGTAAACTAGCAAACTCTGATACGAACTACGATTCCGATTTTGTATTGACTGCTTACTTCTTACACTTGAATGTTAGACTGGGTTCAAGCTAAATAAGAAAATACATCTAAGGCCTATGAAGGTGATCTAATTTAATGATAATGATTATTACTGACGACAAAAAACTAGTTGGACATAGCATATTCATACGATGGCCAAGCCAAATCATTAATTTAAGCGATTATATGCTTAACTGCGAGTTTTATGTAGCTTTCTTGTCCTTGGTTTTCTCAATCTTGTAATCCATTTACGTCTTTAAGAGAGCAACAAAGGAAAATGATCAAACTAAAAAAATTTATTACATCTAGCCACGTTAACTTTTTCTCGTTCACCGCGACATTAATGGAAATTTCTATATCATCAATTGACTACGAACTTAAATTTTTACAGAGCTGGGGAACCGACCTAATTGTCGGTCTCGGTTCAGGTCTTCGGTTCTTTTACAAAGACCTTGCGGTTCTCGGTTCAGGTCTTCGGTTCTTTTACAAAGACCTTGCGGTTCTCGGTTCAGGTCTTCGGTTCTTTTCAAAAACCTTTCGGTTCTCGGTTCAGGTCTTCGGTTCTTTTCAAAAACCTATCGGTTCTCGGTTCAGGTCTTCGGTTCTTTTTAAAAGACCTTGCGGTTCTCGGTTCAGGTCTTCGGTTCTTTTACAAAACCTTTCGGTTCTCGGTTCAGGTCTTCGGTTCTTTTTAAAAGACCTTGCGGTTCTTGGTTCAGGTCTTCGGTCCTTTTACAAAAACCCTTCGGTTCACGGTTATGGTCTTCAGTTCTTTACCCGAACTGTGAATGCAATGACAATGATACTCAACCAAAGAAATTTAGCAGGGATAAAAAATTTAATTTATTTTTCTCAACATCTACATTAACCATATTAATTTAAATTCGGGTGTAAGCACACGTTACATTTACAGTTTACTCTATGTTAGTATGCATGATCATTGGCTTAGTTACTCAAGTTTGGCGTTACATTTCATTAACACGAGTTCTTCAAATCGCTTGTCACTCAATGAGCTTCGTCTGGAAGTAAGTACCAAGCCAGCGTAGCTGAATAGTCTTTCAACGGGAGCAGAGGGTGGTAGAGGGGTGTTGTAACGGAAGAAGACATTGGAAACTGAGGGGTAGTCTTTTAACATCTCTAGGTTGCTGCGGTGATCTTTAAAGAAGCGAATGCATTCCATTTCTACGTCATATCCCATTGTTTCCACGCTGTTACTTATTGATTGAACACTTGAGAAGTCCAGTAATGGATTTAGAGGACAAATTACGGTATCTGGTGAGTGTTCTGTTAAAGGTAAATTTGGGGCGTGCTTTTGACATTCAATCAAAAACCGTTGTTTTAGGTCAGAGTGTACATCAGTAGAAAGCCATGCTAATTTTAAAGCTGGATGAGACATTGCAGCGATGACTAAGTCCGAAGGTGCTTTTGGATTCACCTCAAGTAGTTGTCCAAACCGTTTTTCAATCCCATCTAACGTTGCTTCCACAAACTTCCCGCAGTATTTGGTTTTTTGGCTCATTGAAATAATCATGTTTTTCATGTTTCGTAAAGATGGAAGAGTAACGCCCATAAACAAGCCATTTTCCCCTTGAAGAAGATCCAGTGCGTAGGCAATTGGCTTTGAGACGTTTGCAAACTCTTCCAAAAATTCAAGCTCCTTTTCACTCAATTCTGGAACCGAGAGTTCCTTACAAATTGCTTTTAATGCGTCTTTCATGGAGAGTAGGCGCTGGAGTGAATCAAATAAACTATTCCAGCGGGTTTTGCACGGTCTTTTGAAGTTCTTCCCGGATATCCCGATAATCTTTTCAGCACTTTTTGGAGATGAACTTAAGTTCCATAACTTCGTACATTTCCCAATAACGCGATGATATAATGCCTTGTCACTTGCCTAGAATGATTAGGATTAAAGTGACTATGTATAATTATTTCCTTTTTAAACTCCTTTTTTATAAGTGTTTCTTTGATACGAATTCTTGCCAAGATTTTACCTCCAGAATGTCTTTAGTCGCAATCAGACTCAAGGTGTGACTAGCACATCGGAAATGAGGTGGCAATTCCAAGAGCTTTTTTGAATGAAGAATCCCATCAATTTCTATAACCGTTTCTTCCTCATTTCTTGTCACATTATCGTCTGAATCTTCATTATCACTGACCTCCTCGTCATTGGACATAGCACATTCTGAGTCATCGTTGTTGGAGGGAGATGTGATTCCGAATTCCTTAAATGCTTTCACAAAGTTAGAACCATTATCCGTTACAACGCAAACTATCTTTTCTTTAGGGATGCAGAACTTTGTAATGATTATGTTTAGCTCATTTGATATCCTGTCAAAACTGTGCGTTCCTTTAAAGCGGGAGCAAGCCAGAACTGCGGAACCCCGCTTGAAATCCGATGTAATCCAATGGGAAGTTACTCCTAAAAATGATTTGGCATGGGCTGACCAAGCGTCTGCAGTTAAGCAAAGAAATCGAGCCTCTCCCAGTTTCGCTGTTATTTTGGTGATTAGAAGGGTAAAACGCGCATCCACTCTTGCTGACAAAGTAGACCTGGACATTACATTTACTGGATCTCCTCCACTCAGTGCACTTATATCTAGTGCAAGTGTAGAAACAAGCAACAGTTATTCAAATTAAAATCTAATTGGTACATAAACCATATGGATTTCAATTGTATTTGTTAGCAATTTGTCTTCACCTTTTATCAAGATTCGAAAATCTGGTTCTTCTACTGTGGACAGGGGCTTCATACCATTCACAATAAATTTAATGATCCGATCGTCAGCTGTTTTTTGCCTCCCACTTGTTACACCAGTCCGAAGGTGAGTCAGAGTCCTTTGAGATGATGGAGCTGGACCGGAGGACTTCCGTTTAGAATTTTGATAGTTTTCGTATTCCACGGGGTGCTTACGCTGTAAATTTAAAATTTTATAATTAAATAAACTAAAGTAAAACAAAACACTACACAATCATGAAAATAAAAGATTTAATCAGCTTCCAATTTAAAACATGAATAAATAATGTACCTTTAAATGTCTCGTATAATTTGCTTCAGTTTTGTTGTCACCCTTAATTGTATTACCTTGCTCGCTTACTGGACATAATAAACATTTCGCAAGAATTATTTTAGTTCCAGCGGTAGCACTTTCCTCCACACCTACGAAAGAGTAGTGGAAGTTTTCAATAATCCCAGGCAATTTTCCTTTGTAGGAAATAACTGGAGAACTTTCCATGGCTTTTGTTGAAGCGTTTATTGTTTCACTTCCACAATGCGAAGTATCCTCCACTCCAACGGAATCAGCCATACTAATTATGATTCACCTGACCGTTTAAAATGTTAAATGTTCTTCCTAATAGATTGATGATTTCAATAAACTAGTTAAATACCATAGTATTTTGACTTGGAGATGAAAACGAATAATTTGTGACAATAAAAGTTGAGTCCAGGACGAATGTAGTCATAACATTATACATCTGACTCATGCTACATTTTGTAGTTTTTGGGTTGGGAAATATGGATTTTATTAGAATGTATTGAACGGCTGTAAGGATACCCAGGTTGCATGTTATTTTCTGGTCTTCGCATATTTTAATAACAACTTTCGGTTCTCGGTTCTTATACAAAGACCTTGCGGTTCTCGGTTCAGGTCTTCGGTTCTTTTACAAAGACCTTGCGGTTCTCGGTTCAGGTCTTCGGTTCTTTTACAACGACCTTGCGGTTCTCGGTTCAGGTCTTCGGTTCTTTTCAAAAACCTTTCGGTTCTCGGTTCAGGTCTTCGGTTCTTTTACAAAGACCTTGCGGTTCTCGGTTCAGGTCTTCGGTTCTTTCAAATCATTTTTCAGTCTTCGGTTCAGGACTCGGTTCAGAACCGAGACCTGAACCGAAAGACCGCGGTCCGATTTTGAACCGCGGTCCCCCAGCTCTGAATTTTTAGCACGAGGAAAGCTAATTTCTGGGTTTTTAGAATAGACCATGCAGTGGTCCCTATTAAACATATTTCCTTAAAGGCATTGTAATTCATAAGCAAAGTTATGTCATTATATAGCCTTTGACATTTCCACAATAAAAATGAAATAGAAATTTAATTTTTTACAGTAGAAGTTTAATTTGGTAGAAATTTATTCATAGCAATTTGTGCGGTCGACTTTTGTTTGGTAGCAGTTTCTTCCTAGAACCGACACGTGGATCAACATTTATAACAATATTGTAAGTAACAGACTTTCTTAGTTTTATTACATTTTGATAATAGCCTATCGTTTCACAGATAAAGAAAGATGCCATATGTATCCAATTCGAATCATTCCAAAAAATACTAGTTACCGAGTTTAGATAGGGGAATGAAAACAAGACGCAACCATCATGCAACCATACGCTGATGATGATATTGGGCTAATTTAATGTATATTTTCAAATAAAAAATAAATGCTCTCATCCATTATGTATATAGAAATTTCAACTGAATATTTTTAATCGGCTTAAATCCTTTAGTATATTTGTGCTCAATTTAACATTAACAAACATCACTGGGTACATGCTTAAATGTTTTTGGAACTGCCATATAGTAACACATTACATTTGAAAACATAAAATCCCATATAGTTTCTACATCTGGCGACAATTTTAAAATGTATTTCACATAAAGGTGTTGTAGCTAAAGTTTAATGATCCAATTGGTGGAGAAGTATGATTAAATGCAACAAAGAACATTGTCAATATTAGGGAAAGCGACCGAATGTACTTTAGCTGAAGCCCGAATCTTGTGTTGATATCAGCAGCAATCATGCTTAACAAATGGCAAATTGTAAGAAAGCAAACGGCTGAAAGGCCACTGTTCACCATGAGCCAGAACATCCAGGGAATTGTAAAGGTGAATCCATTGAAAGCCAAAGTGCTCACGACAACGTAGGAGATGATCTTGGCAAGTAATTTTAAAAGAATACGTTCTTCCATTGTTGATGGCGGTCATCAAAATTTCCTTAAGCTGGAGGGTGGTCGTTGTAACCGGTGATAAATTTTTTAACTTGAAACTCAAGTCAAAAAAGTTTTTTCTACTCGGACTTTGAGCCTACCGAACACTTAGAATGTAAATTTTTGCAGAAAAATCTATAGCATTTTTTATTTTCGAATATAGCCATGACAATAATTAAATTATTGACCCCCACAATGGAATTGGTTGGAAATGAGTTATTTTATTCATATAGAATGTATTATTACATGATCAATTTAGGGAATTGGAGTTTAAAATATATTGTATTTTTTTAGTACAACTACTATAAATTTTTACGATGGTTATATTTGAATAGTTTTGAGGGCAAGCTATAAAATAATATTTAGGAATGCTGAGTGTGTATCGATCCAACGATCACCATTGTTCAGAGTAAACTAACAGTCCGGAAGTTTCCTAGCTGGAGTCTGAATTTGAAGTTAATAATATTAGCAGACTTGCTCAGTGCCAGGTATATCATGCCAAATGTCAATGTGAATTCATCGAATGGTAATGTAGGAGCTCGCGATAATGCAGGCGATGAGGGGTGGTGCTGCCAAGGCTAGGAGGAAGGTTTCGTCAACGATGCTAGTCAGCAAGGAGCTAGGTTGATGGCTAGTGCGAATTTCATCAGTATTCATCTCAAGCTTCAATAGTAGAGTTTCAAACCAACAAACAAGTCCAGGATGTTTACAACTTGCTTAAAAATAGCTAGAATATGTATGAATATTGGATAAAGGGAATGTACGTATCTGCAGACTTTATAATTAGCTGATTGCATGCAGTGGTCATTTTAACCCAAAGAATTTTTGTGTGTAACCATGTGGATTTCACAAGAAAGAATGCCGATTAACCAAGCAAGTATACATTATATATCTTGTATATATCCATGGTTTTAATTTTGACACAACCAATTTTTGAGGGGTAAATGTCAGGCTTATCGTGTTAAGCAACCTTTTTTGTGTCACACTCTGCTACGCTGATCTTTTTCCAAAATGTCATTTTCAAACCTAAACTATCGGATATTCACATTACTTTTATGCAAGCCTAAATTTCTTTTAAGGAATAGATTCGCCACGTGTAGCAAGAATTAAGTTGTGTCAGTTTATATATCATTTTACTCATCTATTCACTAGAAACACTGACCAGTCAATCAGGTTGAACTTGACAAAGTCAGGGGCTCATATATAGTGACGCATTCCGCTTCATAATGGACAACAGTAAATACAACAGTGTATCACACATGTTTTTCAAAAAACCACATTTGAAACTTTTACTCGATGAACCACAGTTCAGCATGTATGTATGTATTAAAAGCTACATAATTGACATGAGTTAGTAATAAATCAGCAACATAACCCAGAATTTAGGATATTCAATATCTCGCCGTATATTAAGCACTACCATATGCATATTTGTGTATTTTAGTATTTGTCTGTGAATTGGCCAGAATTGTCTTTGAAGTTTTATACACAATCTGTGAACAGACAGATGGAGACCTTATACCCGTATTTTGTAAGGGTATATAAACATCAGCCATGTCAAATAATGACATAATTTATTCAAGATTAACTGATAAAGTAAAATCTAAGCATGCAAAAATAAGAAATAAAGGACGATTCTGTATCCATTTCGTTAAGTTACTTCATACAATTTTATTGGTCTTCCTCATCCATCCCTTCTTCCTCAAAATTAGTACCAAATGAAAGGTCTAAGCTGTCATCTTGATCTCCCTGAATTTAAAAAAAAAAACATTTTGACATGAAGCAAAAAGCAGTAAAGTTTTTTTAAAACTTTCTTTCTGTCTTTTTATTTAAAAGGCAGATTACTTACATGGGGATTGGAGAATTCAGAGATATAATTGGACAAGGAAGAATCGCTCTGCATTATAATTTGATCGTTTTCCTCCTTAACGTCCATATCGTTCTCATCTTCAAACTGGTAAATACCAAGCATATTTTTAGGGACCTGAACCAAGTCCCATCGAATTAAATAGAGATCTGTCTCTTTGAGCACCTACCCAAAAACAAATTTTTGAAATAAAAATAATCAAATAAATTGCACCACTTTGCAAAACTTTGTGAGTATGATAGTGCTTACTCCCATTCCCCCTTACATTCATGGCATTGCTGAGCGTGGCGCTGGTATTATCCATATTTGAGATTGTCAAAGCAGTCTCAATCATTTCAGACGTAAATATTTCGTCACTCTGAAAGGAAACAGAAGGAGGAGCAATTGTAGGTCCTGCTGTTGCTGAGGCGGCTGTTGAACAACTTGTCCGTGAAGTTTTTGCCTTTTCGGAGCTCGCCTTTTTATTTCCTAGACACATGATGCAAATGTCCGACTGTTTAAAGCAACGCCAACACTTAACATGGCCGCAGTCGTCCTGCACTCTTCGAAAGTCGGAATTGTTAAATGGGAACCAACATTCACGACAATGAACAGTATTATCTTCAGTATTATTATCAGCGCTCTTGTCCACGTGTTCTTTCCCATTTGATTTGGAATCCATCATTATATCAGGTTACAGGGCTAACCTGCGAAACATTTGTAATTTTCATTAGGCATTAGTTAACGGACGCATATTTAAAACTCGGAATTATTGTAATTACGTGGCCAAAAGACAAAAAGAATTACCCATTGGCAAACAATTGGTACAATTATCAACTTATTCACTGTTCCTCTTAGTCTTTTTTTCACTTTTCCTTCGCTCTGGCTAAAGCTGAATTAAATGGAACTGCAAGCAGGATATTTTGTCTTGAAGTAAAATAAAATTATACACAACGTGAATGGGTGGATTAAAGCTGAAACTGAAGCAGTAGCAAGAAAAGCAGCTGTCACTCCTTCATGGTACATTTGAAGCACATGCAACACAAACTGTCACAATTTATGTAAAATGTGTTCAATGTGCGGTACATGGTACACAGATATTATATTAGGGTATTCCTAAATAGTTGTTGCATTGCTCATAGGTAGGTACTTGAGCCTTGAGCTTTCTGTACTCTTGTTGGGTGGACAAATAATGTATTCCATTTACAGGAAGGTGATGATGATGATGCGTAGACCTGTCCAAAAAATGCGGTGTAAACCATCAAAATATGTATAACGATAAGTGCTTAAAAACGGCAAAATAATAATATTTGGTTAAATATGTGGTAAAAATCGGAGAAAATTGTACTCAAAATACATTGTTAAGTCATAATTTTCCCTAACAATAAGCTACTTTCTATTTAAAGTTTTGTTTCCGCTATTTTTGGGATAAAAATTTACGAAAATGTACTAAAAGACATTGGAAAGTCAAAATTTTCCCCAAAAATACATTCCGTGCAGTTCCATTTGTAGTTCAATGTTTGCATTTCACCTTTTTGTTGGAATGTTTGTCGTAAAATATGTCGTTATTTAATAATTTAACTTTAAAAGAACGAAGTTCATTTACTTTTAATGCAGTTTTGAATAAAAAGTGCACAATTTGGAAAAATGACCATGAAATTTAAAAAAAAATACTAAAAAGGGGTTACCACATAATAATAATTCATTTATTGTCACATGAGTCCCAATTACAAAAGGGTTATTCTTGCATAGACATAATAAGGACAAATGGTCAAATTATATATAAACAGATAATACATTTACACTGAGGCTAGTTAGTAAAAGGCAGAACAATTAGTTTAGGAGTTGAAAAGTTAAATATTGGAAGACACAAGACATCATATATTTGAGAGTCATAACATTAAATAAGTAGCCTATATGGTAATATCATAAACCTGTATGATAGCCTATAGTGTATCAAATTCGCAATTTTATAACGAGTTCGAATCTGGTCTCAGAATCACTCTAGCTATCGTAGTTTTCGACTGTGCCAGTTTTACTTGATGACTGATGTCATATGTCATGAATCGACGCCATGCGTGAATAATGCCCCCTGCTCAAATGAGGAATTTGATGGGTTCATGGGTTCAATATATGACGAAGTCGTAGAAACAAATAAATCCTTCTTGTGTTGGGTATCACAGTTAAAATGTAACTTCTACAGAGTGTGTTGACCCCAATTATTGTGAAAAACTAAATACAGCCCATTGTAATACGGTTTCAAATTACAGTGTTAGGTTTAATTTTAAGTTCTTAGCAAGTTTGGCAGTTGACGATTCTGGGTTAATAGGGAGGTTTCGCAAGTCGTCCGGTAAGCCAATTTGAGTATTGTGATGGTAAGAAAGTACGGTGGGGAGGAATCTACCGTAAAATCTTACCGTATATTCCTCGAAAACTGTAACCCGTCTCCAAACAGCATTGTGATTGTAAACAAGTAGCTTTGTATGGAATATCATTGCTCATTGAAGGGAATTGAGAGCGCGCGGAAATCATTTTTTAAACACCTACCGTACTTATTACCGTACCTAGTACAATCCGAATTTGCGAAACCTCCCGACCCCACAGTACGAGATTGTGACGGTGATTATAGTACCATCACCATCACAATCACAAGACGGCGTTTGCGAAACCTCTCTAATATTGAAAACTTCCTTTCTAACTACTTTCAGTAGAACTTCTACTCTAGAAGTAAAAGGCCCTCTTCTAAAGATGTTGCGTCGTTACATCTCGACTTCAGCAAGTCGTCCTGTGGGGTATCCTAAGACGACTCTGAAAAAGGTTCACTGGGTAAGAAGAGCAATTTATTGCTTTCTTTTAATTTACCAAGATTGTTCTACGTAAAAGTCATTAGTCAGTGACCAGATAAAACACTTAAATTTGCATTATTTTTTTTAAATTAAATATGTAGGCAGATGAAAGTAGACTGCTCACAAATATTCAACGTGGGCTCAACCATTACGATGATTTTTATGGCAACGTGTTTGGTAAGCAGTGGCCTTCACTGAGACTTGGATTGCTCTCTCCTCCCAAATATATGGCTATTCCTAACTCGTTCACGGGAAATATTGAGGGTATTTCTGAAAAAATGGTGAAAATGGGCGCCTATAATATCCAACTCTTATGGAACGCTACTCAATCAGCTATTGAGAATAAGCCAAAAGAACTCGATATGAACAAAGACCTCGGAAGACTTTATCAGTTGGATAGAACGTTGGAAGCAATTGCAGCCACTAAAAGAGCAGCCGAATTGGATGTAATGTACCAAAACGCACCAACTGGTAAGCGACCCGGTGACATCCAGCTTGGAAAGCATGCGATGGGTAGAATCATCAGCGATATATCGGAAGGTAAGTATATCTCTCTTCAAATTTGTTTTGTAGCTGTTTTATTATACATAAAAGGAAATGAGCTTTTCTTGATCTTAACGAAAATTTATTCATGTTACAGCTGCTGAAGACTTTATTCCCTCTACAAAAATGAAGGGAATGGCTGATTTTACTCTGGATTCTGAATATTTTTCATCCTATTTGAAGAAGCATGATGAGGACATGGATGGTGAGATGACTACAGAAGACAATGATGGCAATGAAATTCTCTTCCTCAAATCCAACGAGTCTCCATTGCAATTTCCAAAGTTTCTGATTCCCTTTTCATTTGAAAATGGATCTGCATTGAGTTTTCCTGCGGCTAGTCGAGACTCTTCTTCAAGTACGCATAAATTGCAAATTCTATCTTGTTTTTATACTAAATAAGCATAGTTTAGATAAATATAGCCACAATGTGTCAATTTCAAAAATTAATAATGATAATTTTGATGCAACAGGCTTGCGAGAATACATTTGCGTGAATGGAGCTTCCATATTACCAGTGATAGCATTAGATCTAAGACCCGGAACTAATTTATTGGATATGTGTGCTGGACCTGGAACGAAATCATTAATGGCCTTGATGACAATGGCAGTGGATTCTATAACTTGCAACGATCTGGAAACATCCCGTCTTGCTCGAGTCAAAAACATCCTTTTGGAATTCCTTGGTAATTAAATTTGTTAATTATCGTACTGTACAAGGATAACAACGCTCCATGTAGAATAATTGTGATAACTTATTGCATCAAACATTGTTCGTAAATATTACAGGCACTAGCACCCCAGAGAATGTTTTGTTTACAAAATTCAACTCGAGGGATTACCCAGCCAGGGCAGAATATTCCCGTGTTCTCGTTGACGTTCCATGTCTAAACGATCGCGTCTCATGTACTGTCGTTGATAATAATATTTTTAAACCAAAAAGAACCAAGGAGAGACTGACGCTTGTAAAAACCCAAAAGGAAATTTTAGATTGCGGACTCAGAGCAGTGAACAAGAAGGATGGCAGCGCAGTCGTGTACTCTACTTGCACTTTAAGTCCCATTGAAAACGATGGGGTAGTTATGAATGCCCTTAAGGAGACTGAGATCTCTAATTTGTACATTGATTTAGTTGGAATTATGAAAATGATTGCTCCATTTGAAAGAGCTGGAGTGTTCCGTGTCACACGAACCCGATGTGGAATCCTCGTAACGCCAAATACTATCTGCAATTTCGGGCCTATGTACATATCCCGCATCGTAGTGAAGCCGTAATGTAAACTTCTCTTAGTAACCCATTTCATTGTCGTAAGCGTGAATGAATGATTGTAGACTTTATAATGTGTTATTCTTAAGCTTTTTTATGGATTCCATTAAGTAAAGCAAAATAAATAAAATGTAGCTACTATACATGGTAGCAAAAAAATTCCTACCTCACTATCTTTAACAAACACCTTGTCTGAAAAGTTCTATCATGATATTCTAATATCACTATAAAAATTTAATGAAACTCTCCCTCATACCTCATGAAAATACTGGGATATCAGTGAGAAGAAGTCGTCTCAAAGAGAAAGTTTATACTCATAGTGTGTATGGCTGAAACCATTGTGCATGCATATGCATGGAGGTAACCTGGTGTTTGAACGAGAAGAATGCCTTTAGTTTGTTTTGGTTTGTTCCATAGCACATAGCACGTGGCCAGTGGTAAAAAGCATATCTCAAAGATCTATAAAATATATATGTATTGGTGTGATATTCGTGGCTGAGTTATCAATCGAAATTAATATTGACTGTATTTTTCGATTATCAAAATCTATTGGGACATTGTATCATCAGTGTTATATTAAAGTGTTTTTATCACATCAAGTTACCTGTTAGCTGTAGTTAGGTGTAATCGGTAGTCTCCAGAAACAACTTTCACTTTATCATAAAAAGTAAAAGGGCATTAGTATTTTATATTATCGTTCATTAACGTTTTTCCATTAGTCAAAATGGGGAGGAAAAATACCAAAGCGAAGGGTGGCCCTAAAATAAGTGCACACAAGTTAAAAAATATTAAAGGCAAAAAACTATCATCCGGAAAGAGAACCAAGTCAAAAGAGATTTCCCAAGCCCGTAAAAAACTGCAAGTTCGAATTCGCAAACGTTTAGCCAGCAAGGCTAATGGAACTGTTAAAGGTATTTTAATCTGTTAAATATTTTTCATGACTGATATAATATTGCAGCCAATAAACAAGCTCATACAAAAACTATCTTCTTTTCTTTATAACTAACAGAACCCGAGGCAGTTATTGAAGATGTTTTAGACATGATTCCTCAAGAGGATTTACCGCATTTACGAAAGGAAAATTTCAAAAATACGTTCTACCTGGTGAATAAAACAAAGGCAGGTGGAAAAGAGAGGTAAGCAGATATAATGAAAATGAATGGTGATATTATCTTATAGTTTAAGTTCCCGCTACTTAGATTAAACATTGTTTTTTGGTGATTATTAGTGATTCTTGGCAGCACAAAAAGGGGAAGAAGCAAATCGAAGAAGATTCAAATGATGAGTTGGAGGTTGAATATGAAGATAATTTCATGAAAGCGAAAGAAAGGAAAGAGAAGGAAAACATTTTACTTCCGATTAAAACCTTGAAGGGGCTTCACTATCCCACCGTTCCGTTTAGCAACGACGAAATTCAAATTACAGACACATCAACTGTCAATGCAGTTACACATGTAAAGAAGGAGGAAAATCTTGATTCTGATGAGGAGGAATATGGAAAGGCCACAGAAGTTACTACGGCGATGCTGTTGGCCAGAAGGCAGCGAAAGTTTGGTGAATACAAAGTTAGAATTGGTGTATTATCTTCATCGTTTTTAGAAGATCCAGAAAATCGAGTAAGTTAATAAACATATCCGAATTATATGAGCGAAAGGAGTTTAAAGTTCATTAACCGTTTTGGAACCTATATCAATATCTTACTAATTATAGCTTCAAAACTTGGAAGGTCTCCTTGCTTTCATGGATACTAAAGAAGCTTCTGTGGCACTGGTTGTTCCTAAGTTAGCAGCGTTGTCACTGCAAGCAATTTTCAAGGATGTGCTTCCATTGTATCCCATCAAGCACACCACGGAGGATGGAATAAAATGTATATATAAATGTTAAAAGTTTAATGGAATCCATTTGGTTAAATAATACAATTTGGCATCAACTTTTTATGTTTTCAATATCTTTAGTGAAAAAGGACACTCGACAATTGCAGTCACATGAAGCAGGGCTTTTGAAGAAATACAAGTTGTATATGCAAAAATTGGAGAAGTTGGTTGGCCGATATTGCCCAAAACGTGCAAAGAACAATCTATCCGAGGTAAGAATCATCTTGGATTCAAAAAATATTCTACCAACCTTTTACTTTTTGAACAGTTTTTACGGTTAAATTTGTTTCTAAATGTACAGGCGGAATCAAAACTTGGGAAAATTGCGCTGATGTGTATGTGCCGTATGCTAGAATCACATCCTTATTTCAACTTGTCCGTGAACATTGTCAACTTTGTAGTACCTTTGTTAAATCACTGGTGTCCAACTGTTCGAGAAACTGTGACCAATACAGTCAAAATTATTTTCCGAATTGATAAGCGTGGTGAAATCTCATACGAGGTATGTGTAGTCAATGTGCACAGCACCTGAAATTTCATTCAAATGTCGTGGTAATTGACAAATTAATGTGAATGATGTTGCTTGCTACTATGATTAGGTCGTTCGACGCATTAATATTTTGATCAAGTCCAAATTCAAATCTGGGTCCGGACAAATACGTAAGGATGTTTTGGACGTACTTTTGGCATTACGTATTAAAGAAGCGGATCTGGAGAAAGAAAAAGAGGAGGAGGCTAATCCAAGCGGGCGAAAGATGACATTTGAGCAGCGCAAAATGCTATCTAAAAGGCAACGAAAGGTAAATAAACGACTTATAACAAGTTTCAAAACAATTCAGTTTGCAAGTTAGTTACTTTACAAGAAAATGTTTTTGTTTGTTCCTATTAGAAAGCCAAAGAATTGGTTCAACTTGAAAAGGAGCTTTTGGAAGCATCTGCAGAGGAAAGTAAATCTCGAAAGGCTCATTTCCTGACTGAGATAACGAAATCTGTGTTCACTATTTACTTCCGTTCCTTAAAAACGGCACCTGGTTCACAAATTCTGTCATCCGTCTTAGAAGGCCTATCCAGGTATGTAGTTTTAACTTTTGTTACACTAACAATGAATAATTGTGTGGTGTGTTCCGTTTCATGTCACTCTGTTAAATTTCCAGATTTGCTCACGTGATTAACATAGACTACTTTGGTGACCTGTTGAAAGTTTTGCAAGGTATTTTAGCTGATCATAAAGTACAAGAGCGTCAATTTCTTCTATGCATCTCCACAGTGTTGGCTGTGCTAGAAGGACAAGGAGCTGCATTAGCAATGGATCCAGCTGCATTTCATAAACATCTTTATAATTGCCTTACTAATCTTCGATGTGGTAAGATATATTTTAGCAGCGTGTAGCACTATTTTTTCATGACAGTTGTATATTAGTCAACTGCGATTTGAACTTCAGTCTAATACTTATACCTACAGGCAAAGTCCAGAGTAATACTGGATTGGCTTTGCGATGTATTCGACTCGCATCAGGAAGAAAAAAGATGCCTTCACCACGTGCCGTCGCATTTGCAAAACGACTGGCTACTTTGGCACTCCAATTGGAGCATCATGATGCTGTTGCTACTGTCCAACAATTGAAGCATGTCATGCGAGTAAGTCATCGATTAACTTTATTACTTTGTGCAATTTACTTTATTGTTAAAAAATATAAATGCGTCCTTTTAGTTACATCCCAACTCGTCAGTGCTGTTAGACTGTGAGGGAGCCGGGGCAAGTGGAGTGTATTTACCTGAACTTGAGGACCCAGATCATTGCTGTGCGCAGAGCTCAACACTCTGGGAAGTTATTCCACTAATGGTAAGATTATCAAAAGTTTACATCATCATAGTTGACATATACGGCTAGAGAATTGTGTTAAGATGTTGAATGTTTACTTTTCTGAAGTCCCATTATCACCCTTGGGTATCCACGGCAGCTATGGGGATTGTAGAATCCGAGAAATCTTTATTGCCTGGACAAATTGCACAAATGTAAGATATAAATCGCAGCAAAGAATTTAATTCGATTTTTATGTAACGTCAATCATTGACGGTCAATGATATCTATATTCTGTCACATACTTTCTTAATAGGACACCTGAACTGATTGCGGAATCTTATGATCCAATCGATATGGAGTTCACGCCCAAACTAAAAACTCCAAATAGTGACGCAGTGTCTCGAAAAGTTCGCTTCCAAAATATTGTTTTTAAGCCAAAGACTGAATATTTCTCACAATCAATGGAAGTTATTCAGCAGCATACTCAGAGTTCACCATGTAAACTCAAGAAATTATCCTTAAATAAAAAAAAATCCGCTAATTAATGTTATCTACGTACGACAACATTTTATAATCCAAAAATGTGAAATGTAAACTGGCAGCAGTTTAGATTAGACTTTAGTGAAAGTTAGAAAAATTAATGTTTTTACTCTTTGTTGGAATATGAAGGTCAATAAGTCCTATAAAAACTTTTGTGTCCATTTGAAAAAAAAATGTTTTGATAATTGTTGTTCTAGTGTAATATTTTAGTACAATAAAGACATCATTTTAGTTTTAGAAGGTATGTCATGCAACGATTAGCCAAACACTAATTTTGCATCATATGAAAGTACTTCTTGTTCTTTCTTTGGTAGCACAATGCCCACATTCCTGATTCTAAATCATCACTCTACCTTAACATTTTAGGTTTTGTAGACGACTTCCGTATAACTTAATATTAGCTACGCTGCGTTAATAATAATGTTAGCGTTTGGTGAGTCAGGCGTTTTGACAAACACTTCAGTGCAGCGCAGCGACAAGCGGCTATAATCACTATATAATCAGTAGCATGTAGCTGCATGCTTAATCTTCTAGTAAGCATTTATTGTTCTAAAGTTCAGTGATGAGCTTGAGCACGTGTGTTTTAAACTCAAGATGCTGCGAAACAGCTGTCACTGAGTTGACATTCGGTAATTCATAAGTTGTAAGTTGGTTAGAAAAATTGTAATTGCCGACTGCAAATTGCAATCAAGTCTTGTCACTACTTGTTCCACATTAATAACTTAATCGGCTGTTCATTATCAACCGTTTCCTGGCTCCGGATCACAGATTGCAGATCCAAAAAAAATGTCTTTACCAAATGAAACATTAGATTCTTCCGTAAAACTTGATTTCCTTGGTGAATTCAAGTGCCTGCTAGTTGGGAATTCTGAAGTTGGAAAGACCTCTTATATCTTCAAATTACTACACGGATCTTTCAACGCCAAATACATCAGGACACAAAATGGCACAAAGTATTGTCCTATAGTGTTCAACACTTCCCGTGGGTTGGTCTCCTTCGAGTTGATGGACACTGCGGGCAAGCATTCGGGGTCTGAGGTCATTCATTCGGATTACTACAAGCATGTAAATTTGTGATAGCTTAAGTTATAGGACCGTGATTTCCGTTTTAATTCGACATTATTATAATCTTAACTATATATTGGAAGTAAATCATTGCATCATAAATTCGGATGTATTTTTTAGAAGGACTGCACGATTATTATGATCGAGTCCTTGGATCCGGATCGATATGGGACGGTTATCAAATGGCATGGTAGCCTGCTTGAGGGAAATAAAGTGCTGCAACATAAAGAGACCCCAGTCGTTGTTGTAGCTACCAAAGATGATATGGAGGCGACGAAGGACAAACCTAAGATGAGCGGTGTGCATATTTTCTCCCGTGTCCGAGTCAATGGGTTGGAGTATGTCCGGATTTCCTCCAAAACTGGAGAAAACATTCATCTCCCGTTGCTAGTACTGGCTCAGGAATTGTTGGGGGATGGAGATCTTGAGTTCCTTCCTCTGACTCGAAACCACAAGAGGGATCTGAATGGGATGGGCTATGTTATGTTTAGATAGTCTTCACTTAATCATGCTCAACAACACTGACTTTTCATTCAGTGTTATAAATCTTATCATTCATTCTTGTGTTGCTTCATAACGTAAATGTTGAATGTGTACGTCTAGCAAGTTTTCTACATTTTTTAAATGTAAGCAGGGGTGTTGTGAGAATAATCCGTTTTGTTAAATAAAGGGATAAAAATTATGATACAAAGACAAATAAATATGTTAATGATCATAATAGGATAAATATAATTAATACGACACAAGTAATAATAATTTCTGATAGAAACGAGCTTGCGTATTTCCATAGAGTAACTGAAAAAATTCTTGGTCCACACAGATCACAGCAATGTTTATACTTCTTAATATGTTATTGTATAATTGTATAAGCATGCCGCTCAGTTGTTCATAATCTTGAAAACAATCATGCTTGCCAACTGAAAGATCAAAAGAGATACATAACATATTGAATATATTGAAAGATCTATTGAAAGATCAAATAGATCTTCACCATATTATTATTGTATTAGCCGGATAACAAATAAATTGGGTCTTCAGTAGCTTTTGATTTTAACTCAATTCACATAATATGTCTCACGGCAAACTATAGCCACCATGTGGCCCACTTTAAAACTTTTCATTAGTCCACGGTTTGACATAAGATATTTATTAGTGAAATCAGAATTTACATCATTTCAAGGGTAATAATGGAAAACAGATGGACAACATCCCTGGTAGTTATGTCATGCAAGACAATAAATTTTGAGGTTTTATAATGTGATAATACGATTAATTAATAGTCGGACGAAAAATTATTATTTTTTATTAAATTGTGATGAAACATTTCAAATATTTAGCCCATTGTTTGTTTTAATCTAGCAAAAAATCATTTTTATTCTCTGAATGCGCAAGTGGATTTTCATTACACCTCTCCTCCCGATCCATCTTCATTTCCTCCTCCGTTGCCTCCTCCAACTTCTTTCCAAATCCGTAATAGATATCTTCCCTATAAATCCTGTCCTTCCTTCTCATAGTTCCATGAAGTTTATCCCAGACTTCCATATTGAATCCAAAATTCACATGAAAGTATTGATGATGATTATCATGAAAAATGCAATCAGGCTGCCAGGGTTGCCACCAGTGTCGTTTAAAATTAATTCCAGAGTGGTCAACAATCCCATGATAGTAAATGTAAGAAAATAGGACAACTAAAGTGAGCCAATAAACTGGAACAATAAAAATTGGAAGGAGAAGCACGAGCTGCATATTAATAAACTCGACAGGGTGAATAGCTGTCACTGAAAAAGCAGTGGGTTGCTTGTAGGTGTGGTGCAACTTGTGAAAATTTTTGTAGAGAAAGGGAGTATGGTAAAGTCGGTGAAAGATGTAAGTCATGTAGTCCTGCCAGAGGAAAATCAGTGGGGTTTGAAGAGCAAGCCATAGGTAACCTTGATCCCCAGGTTGAAAATAAACTTTCGTACCAGGACCCCCGTTCATAATGTATGTGGAAATGCAAGCTGAAATGGTACTGCCAAAGACAAGACTGAGAGAACCAACCATTATTTCATGGCGCTCAAGGGCAGGCGTCAACCAGTTGTTGGGTTGACATTTCCACTCTTCAGCTTTGTCCCTTCGGTTAACATAATAGTACCACTAAAAAGTTACAAATTCATCAAATCAAACAAAGTTTGTGTCGGAAGTTTTTACAATCAGAAGAGTAATGTATATATATATATATATATACTAACGTGCAAGAAACCACCGACGCCAAAATATGCCACGTAAGAAACAACCGTAGACCAAATGAGCACATTAACGAAACCCTTGAAACGAAACGCCATCCAAGCTGATAGTGAGTCAAGGAGCTCATCAGTTTCCTCCTTGTAATTTTCTCCTCCACCCGACTGAAGATATTTCGCAAAATAAGCCGCAAGCAGCAGCCATTCGCCTTTAAATTTCAATAAGGTTTCCTCATATAAAAGTATTTTACAATCTAAATTTATATAGAAATTCAACAAAGTTCTAACCTCTCACGGTTAATCCAAATACGAACATAGCCAGGGAAACAATTAGCTGCCCAATACTGCCTGGAACTTTGCTCCATAATTTTTCCAACGTTTCCCCATGTGTATCTGTCCAAAAAAGGTATCTGGTAACGTAGTCTGTAGAGGAAGCTGGTGGCAATTGTTTCTTCTTTCTTTTGACGTTTCCATTTTTCGTGTTTGCACCCATTTTCTCAACAAACTAATGTTCTAAGCAACCAAAATCCTTTGGCAAACTGGTCACAACGTTACCATTCCTTATTTGCACAAGGAAAGGACAATTTTACTAAAGCTTATCATACTTATACCGTCATTGGTATTGATGAAAATGATTCATTATCAGTCACTAAATGGTATGGGTGTTATGACCAGCTGCATGGATTTCACATTGCGTTATTGTGAAAATGGAATGTTATATGATCAAAGGGAAACAGGTGCAAAATTGATAAGGTTCTTCGATGTTTTCCAGACAAGCTCATGATGATCGAGTGTTTGCATTGCAACCACAGGTCGTTATACCTACAAATCGGTTTGATTTTGTGTTAACATGAAAAAACATTAATTATGGTAAAATCCACTTAACGATTAAATCATAACGATTGGTGATTGAGCTTATCATCCATGATAAAATCAGTTAATATTTGGCCATTGTGGTTCTTGCTTGCTACATTATTGCTTGTGCAAAATTAATACAATATTCCAAGTAAAACAAAAGAAGTTTTACACGACGTGCACATTGTACGTCTGTTGAACTTATGCCCACCTTACTTTTTGCCTTATTGATGCAATTGCAATAATGCATTTTTGCAAGCAATTTATTGCGGATTTACGTTTTTGTAATAAAGTACAAAAGTCAAAAGTCATTGAATTGCAAAAACAAATTCAACCTTTATCTTTGACATTCGTCTGATTGAATAAATAGACCAAAGGGCATTTTGTACATATGATTTTTTCCTTTTTATTGCATTCTTCGTGTAAAATTGTTCATTGTATTGTTTTTTTTAAATGTCTTACATTTGGATCACTTTACAATTACAATTAGAAGAGAACACTGAAAAACTCATTTTTTCCTAGGGCATTAGCACCAACATTTCTTTTATGACCAGCAAAGACATTCATAAACATACTTTTATTTTTTACCTCTACCTCCTACACACATTTATGAAGATTCATTATTGGACATTTTCGCATACCCAAACCAAACAGCGGAGTTGATACGTGTTTTTTTTCGAATCTGCTTTCCAAAACCATTTTAAAGTTAACTTAAATTATTAATCGATATTCTATGACTAAATATCCTCTATTAATAATAATGTCTTACACAATATATTTTTATAAAATGAAAAGTTGGTAAGACAGTCTCAGGAAGCACCTTACGTAAAAACTAAAGGGTTTCTAACTTATATAATTGCATTGAATTCAATATTAATTACGGGTCTACATTACTCTACATGTAGGAAATTCATTTTTGGCTAAGGGATGTGATAAAAGTAAATAGCAAATTAGAGAAAACAGTTTTCATAGCAAATATTATTTTGTACAGACCAAAAAGATTGTGCGGGATGAGTCAAGTTCTTTTTTAAGACCTATCTATTATACAATACGACAGTTAATAAAAACTTGATAACATAATGTATATATATGTGTAAAAGTAATATACCTTTACCATTAAATTGATATGGTGTGTATTAATGTAATGAGTTGACCGACTGACAAGTAACATCATCGTGATTGAGAATTGAAGAGGTTATAAAATTTCAGTTGAGATTTTTTTACTGAACTTTTCATTGCTTTTCACAATGCATATTGGGTATTTTTTTTGCATTGACTCGATTTAGAGAAAGTTTGCCAGTACACATTTTAAACTTGTATTGACTTATGAGCAACAACAACATTCTTCCAACTTACCTACATAATATTTTATATAAAAATCTTCACTAGGTACACAGTTTTTATCATCATCTTGAAGTTCGTGTTATCGTTTACCCACTTATCTTTTGATTTCAAACTGTAACTATGTATTTTATTTTCTGAACCTTGACAAGCGTTGACGCTATACACCACTACATTACAGCATCTCCAAATTTTACAATGGTCTTTATAATGATCCTATCTGCTTGCTTAATATGTACATGGTAAAAAGACAAAAAAGTGAGCAAAAAGTAATGGAATTTGGAAGACAACAACATACACATACAATAACATTAAGTGATAAATATATACACCGACATAAATTTTATAGTATTATGGTTGTTATGAAAACTATTGAGAAGCATGCCAATTTTTTGTTACTTTTTGGAGCACGTTTATAAACTTCTCTAATAATGCTTCAACTATACCATCACGTATGAGTAAGAATTACTTTACACGGCAATTGACAATGGCATAATATACAAAACATTAAATTGGCATATATTTTTTTATATATATATTTATGTTATGGCGTGGCAAAGTACAAGTGAGAGGAAATTACATACATGAGCAACACAACATGTTTTTTTTTACAAATTGCATGTTGCATTAATTTACATAATTATTACATTATTTTGAGGAACATTGAACAATATAGCATTTTAATATTAAACACTTTTCTTGTTTTTTTTAAATGTAGAAATTATTATCACCAAGGAAGAAGAGGGTCATTCTGAAATAACTCTTGTTCACATAATAAATTATTTTTCTTCTAATTTACCCATAAAACTAAAATATTTATGTTTATGTAGTAATTTCATACGACTTTTATTTATTCAGTAAAAAGATACTTTAATTTAAGAATCATCCTTTGCGAGCGTTTTGTTACGTGATGTGGGACAAGTCCTCTTCTTGAATGTACTTGTTACGCGGTCTAATCAAAAACTGACCTGTCTCAAGGGAAAACGCTATATCCTCACGTTCTCCGCTGTTTTTATTAAGTAAAAAATAATTTGTCATCAACATTGTGGGCGTAATCAAAACTTTTATTTTTGCAAAAAAAAACTTACGTTAATTGAGCAATTTTCGAAGCAAGTCTCGACTTCTTTTCTCCTCTATGGTCTCTTCCAAATAGGAGATGGTTCCTCTGCAAAATGGGGAAAAGGTTACGTACAAAATTCAAAACATTAAAAATGTAGAATAATGAAAGTAAATCTTACCCTATGCTGCACATCAAATTCATTTCCTAGCGGAGGTACCAGTACCGCCGACGTTCGTCGCTTCACTTTCGGATCCTTCTCGTGAAGCATTCTCAATCCAGCCTACAATTAATTTCATTTTTAATATCATTTAAATGATATGAAAACGTGTATTATATAGACACAAATTACACAAATACATCTATAGGAATAAAACTGGACCTGTAATTTGAAGGCTTCCACTCCTCCCTTTCCTCCTTGTCCCTCATCCTCCAAGCACTTCATTTTCTTTCTATGATACTTTCTATACTGCTCCTGAATCAACACACTAGCGTAGAACTTGCCTACCGTCACCTCATCCAAAACTGGAACAAAAGCCAACCAAAAAAATTTACTTGTTTTTTATATTCTGTAATTTTTCTCGCCTCATCCATTATTTGCCCCGAGCAACAACTTACCTTCCGGTGGAGGCACAACCTGATCTAGTAACTTGGTATCAACATCCTTCCACAACGAAATCAGCGTCCGCCTTAACTCTGCATCTGCCTCCATAATATTCCCCTCCGTTTTGACTTGGAGTCCCGTTCTCACCAGCGCAAATATCGTGGCATTGAAATTAACCGTTCCATCCGGATTCATGGGCATATTCATAGCGACCAACCTCTTGCAAGCTCTCCTTCTCGGACAAAGTCTTCCAAAACCCAGTGGTGGATTAATTTTTCTCAACAAATTTACCACGTCATCATGCCTAATCTTCCCCGTAGCATCCGGATCATATTCACTCCAATGTTGGATAAACTCTCCCAAATGATGGGCACCCAAGATGGACCAGTCCCTTGTCAAATAATCAAAATTGTCCATGATAACTGCCACAAACAAGTTGAGCACAAGGAAGCTGCAGCTCACAAAGAAGGAGATGAAATAAGGAAATGCAAAATCATTCCCACACTTGTCCTCCTCCCCTTCCAACGGTGGGTGGAAACACTTGACATGATCCCCACCGGAACAAGCTAACATTACTTCCTGCCACGCTTCACCAGTTGCACAACGGAAGAGAAGCAAAACGGCATTTCCAAATGTTTGAAAGTTATTATTTCGATGAATTTCAGAGGCCTCATCCAGTGCAATTTTTCCAAAAATTTGCATCCCAACAATTGCGTAAATGAAGAACAACAACACAATCAGCAATATAACGTAGGGAAGGGCTTGAAGTGATTTGATAAAAGTCCACAAAATTGTTCGAATGCCTTCACTCTTGTTTAGCAGCTTGATAAGTCGACCAACACGAAACAGTCTAAAGAATGAAATGTTTACTTCCGCAAAGATAATATCAATGTAGGAGCCCACCACAATGAGAAAATCAAAAACGTTCCAGGTATCGTTACAATACATTTTCACCCCGAAGGCTAGTAACTTTAACACCAACTCAATAGTGAACGCAATAGTAAAGAAAATATTCCCATATTCTAAAAACTCTGTGTACCAAGCCGGTTGATTGTAGAATTTCATGCCGAGAGAAATGGTGTTGAGAATGATTAACCCGAAACTGATATAGTCAAATGGTTGGGAACTCACAATTGACCAAACTTGATACTGGAAGCGATTGGTTGGAATATATTTTTTGATTGGTTTGGCATTTAGTGCAAATTCCAAACAATTTCGTTGATTTTTCTCAAGGTCACAATGCTTGTATTCTTGTTCACCTTCATTTTGAAAGGTCAAGATGACAAAACCAACGAAAATATTGATCATAAAAAAGGAGATGACAATCAAATAAGAAATGTAAAAGGCGGCGACGAGCATCCTGTTGTTATATATAGGGCCTTCATTTTCTCCCGCGGAATCAATAGATTTGTACAGCATTTGTGGCCACCCTTCAAATGTGGAGACAGCAAATAAGGTCAGCATTCCGTTAGGGACAGAGTCAAAGTTGAAGGGGTTGTTGACCCATTCCCTATCCTCAACAATTGGTTTATATGTTTTGCCGTCGTCGTAAGCAATGAATTCACCTTGGCATTCTTCAAGAGATTTCTTGGAGGGGTCGGTGCATTCAAAGAGGGCGCCTTTGAAAAGTTGGACTCCAATAACGGCGTACATGAACTGGAGGAGGTTGGTCACAATCACAATGTTGCCGATTGTTTTGATGGCGACAATCATACATTGAATTACGCGTTTAAGACCTTTTGCTCGGTTGATGGCGCGAAGGGGTCGGAGTACACGACAGACACGAAGAATTTTGATTGTAGAGACGGCACCTGATGTGGAAAAGAAGGAGATGAGAGAAACGCACACGACCACTAAGTCAAGAATGTTTGCAGCGGAACGGCAAAATGCCCCTTTGTGGAATACAAAGCCGTAGACAGTCAGCTTGAGACAGAGCTCGATGGTAAAGACCGTTGTGAAAAAATAATCAAATTTGTTGAGAAGCTTATTGCGCGGGGAGTCGTCGTAGAGGGGATCTTCGGCCCCAAGGAGGGCTGAGGAGATGAGAATGCAGCAAAGGATTATATTACCAAAAACACTGTTTGCTATGATTTTGTGGAAAAATTTTCGAATTCTGAAATTGTCATAAAAAAATTCATTAAAATTACAAACTACAAAAAGAATAAAGGTTGGCTAATAAATAATATACAAGAGATCAACTTTTTCAAAGTTGCTTACATATTATCTTTTGAAAAGATGAAAAAACTAGAACCATCTGGAATGGGGTCTGCACCACCAGAATCTGCATTGGGATTTGGGGGTGGCTCCTTCTCTTTTGGACCACTTTCCTCGTCTTTCCCTGCTTCAGTCTGGGATAAAAATGGACACATTTAAAAAAAAAAAAATCAAGACTTTTATCATTTTTAATTTGGGATCTTTTACTTCAGGTTGTTCATAATATCCATCTTCTGAAGTATTTGAGCCTGCTGTAGCATCCGCTACAGATTCTTCTGTTGTCATTCCCTCATCTTCTGTTTCCCCCTCTTCCTCAAATCCCTCTTCTTTCTCCTCTTTCTCTTCCCCTTCTGCTGGTTCTCCACCTTCCCCTTCAACAGCAGCGGCTTCTCCTCCTTCCTCGTCTTCTTTGTCAACCTCGTCTGCGTCTCCCAAATTGTCGACAGCAATGGCCAAAAAGACGTTGAGCAAAATGTAGTTACCAAACACGAACAGTACGATGAAATAAACGGTGGCGAGTATACCCGTCGAGGCCACGCCACCATACGCTTTTATACCTAGGTACATTACTTCGTTCCAGTCCTCACCTGTCAATATCTGGAAGCAAGAAAACAGGAAATTCCAAAATTAGAGCCAAATTCAAAATTTAAATATTTTTTTTTAAAAAATCTGCCCTTTTAATACATTGTACCTGGAAGACAGTGAGCAAACTCTGTGCAAAAGAGTCGAAATTGGTCCTGGGTTTGAAGTCGGTGGGATCATTATTAAATTTGCCGCCAAACACTTGCATCCCAAGCAACGCAAAGATCATCATGAACAAAAAGAGGAGGAAAAGGAGGGACGCGATGGATTGGATAGAATTGAGCAGAGAGGCGACCAGATTGGACAATGCCTTCCAATACCGAGTCACCTTGAAAACACGAAGGAGACGAACACAACGGAGCACAGAGACTCCAATTGGAGGAATCACATTGGTCTTCACCAGAGCTATTTCCACGATACTGCTTATCGTAGCAAAACAATCGAAACGGTTGAAAAGGGATACAAAGTATCTCTGCAATGTAAAACCACAAAAAAGAAAGTTATCCCGTTAATTTTGAGACGCACTTTATAATAATAATAATTATTATTATTTATACTAAATTTTTGTACTTACAGAAAAGCCTAAACTGTACATTTTAAGGATCATTTCGACAGTGAAAAGCACAATAAAAAAGATATTCGTAGTTTCTTGGAAGTCATCCAGCCATTTGGGCTGATTATAGTGCTCCGTGGCCAGCACGACCGTGTTCAAAAACACGAGCACAATGATTGTCCAGTAAAATGCCTGCGACTTGATCATTTGACGACAGATGCGACGAACTCGACGATTTATCCTGAAAGTTAAAAAAAATCCATATTCATTTTCAACTTAGTTTTCCAAAAAAACGTTTCACGTTGCCCCAAAACTCCCACGCTAACCTACTACACACCCAAAATTCTTTGGAAATTACTCATTCACTCCCATTCATAATATTATCATCACGTTATGTTGATTGATCATCACAAAAGCGTGCATAATTCCCTTGTTCATGACGTCAAACCAAATGACTCATTCAAGAAAAAGACATTCAAACCATCTTGTCGGGTTTACATAATACCACACCACATTACGTTTGTATTCTACACTTTTCTTTAAGCACAATGTAATGTGTACTCAGCTCCCTATTTTTTGGCAAGAGCAACCTGTTCTATAAATGATCATGACGCCTTGTAGCATTAATACCAATAATAATAATAATAATAATATGGGAATTTTTGACATCAGTTTTTTACCTGTTGAACGACTCAAAGCTCGTTTTCCAGAAAGACGGTGGCTTATTCTCCTCCTCATTCTCTGTCTGCTCCCCCTCCCCCGTGGGTACCGTTCCATTCACCATACTCTCCGAGTACTCTGCCGTCGTAATCCAATCCAGGTACCCTCTTAAACTCTCCTCAATCTGTTGTTGTTCCCTCAGCTTTTGAAAATCCCCTCGACTCTCGGCCTTCCCCTTTTGCTTACTGAACTCTCCGCTCAACACACCGAGAATGAGATTCATAACGAAAAAGGCTCCAAACACGACCATACTCGTAAAGTAAACCCATTCCCATCCGACGCCCATCGCATCCTGCAAATTGTACATGACATCTGTCCACCCCTCAAGGGAAATGCACTGGAACACTGTTAACATGGCCAGCCCAATGTTGTCAAAGTTGGTGATTCCATCGTTAGGACCTTCCCAGTAGAGGCGACAAACCCAATAATTATATTCCCCTTCATCCGCATCCCCCTCATCCTCACAGTTATAGCCACCACCGCAATTATCCGGCTCATCCATCATTTCTCCAGTAATATTGTGGAAACAGGATTGGTGAAGTTGACCCTCAAACATTTCCAGTCCGATAATGGCATAAATTGTGATGACAAAGAGGACCAGTAGGGCAATGTGAAAGAGGGGAATCATTGCCATGAGAATAGAGTTCATGACAACTTGAAGGGACGGTACTCCACTGACCAAGCGAAGAGGTCGGAGTACTCGAAAAGCTCGGAGGGCTTTGACGTCAAAACCCTCCATTACTGAGGAAAGGATTGAGCTGAGCAAGCCTACGATCACAATGGTGAAGTCGAGAAAGTTCCAGGCGTGGCGGAGATAGGCGCCGTCATGAGCGACGAAACCCATTGCAATAATTTTCATCCCGCATTCTGCTGTGAAGATTACCGTGAAAATAATTTCAATTTCTTCCAGAACGGCGTTGAGGTTGTCGGAATCGTTCATGGGGTATGGGGTTGCCATGGCGAGGGTCGCACAGGTGGCCATAATTGTGACGAGGATGATGTATTCAAATGGTCTAATAAAAACACAAAAGTCCATTAAAACCATACGTTACATAATGCTATTTTTTTTTAGAAAAAAAATGTGAGCATTACTTCCATTCTACAACTGCATAACAGAATTTCCTCAAGGGATTTTCCAACCCCATACAAAAAAGAGATCGCGGAGGTCGGGCTGGTATAACTGGGCCCTTGGGAGGTGGTTTGAGAGCTTTCTCCTTCTTCACCTCTGCTTCTGCCGTCGCCGCCGCAGCCGCCGCCACTGGTTTGTCCCCCTCTATAAAAATTTAATTTCATTAATTATTATATTAGACGGGAATGTGCTTGGTTCATTAGGAATTACATGGAAATAATGGACATTTTGGACGACGGACAGACAGAACCTCTCATGTCATCCAGTCAAGCTCGTCGTGGGTCAACAACATAATAATATTTTAAAGTCAAGCCCAAATACAAGTCTGTATCCCTGCGAGCAGACTAAGCCAAAAAGCCAACTCAAAAGCTTTCAAACTTACATAATATTGCATTATATAGCTACCTGAACAAGTTTGTTATGTTATACGCACGTAATGGTTAGGTAAAAAAAATGAACCATCGCCAAAAAATCTTATTTTACAAAAATGCAAATGTCATTCCTGAAAACTGAATGTAATTAAATTAAAGCGGCGACAAAAGAATGTGTTGTTGCGTTGTTCAAAACAACAACTAATTAATGGCCATTACAAAACGTTGGAATTGTGTAGACGTCAATTAGAATATTTTTCTTCACTTTCATCAATTTCTGTCTGCAACTTTCTGCAGGGTTGGGATAAGTAGACACATGTATAATATGCGTCATAATGTCAAAAAAAATTAAAAGGTCCACTCCACCTCAACGTAACCAATTTTTATTATGGGCAAGGAAAAGTATATATAAAAGTTATAGAGAGACTGGATCGCATTGCATATCATTTGGATTTTGAGTATGAAGGTTGAAATCGGATCCGGATGAGGATGAGAACGCTTCGTTGACTCCTAAATGGTAAAAAGAAGGAGTTGAGTTGGGTGCATTGCCTCATCACCAACCAAGAAAGTACATTCAGCAGCATTGCAGTAGTGTTGCTGCTTGAAAATTTGCAAAAGTGACATGACAGATGATCATTTGAAGCGTGTAAGAAATGTCACATAATTTCATATTATGACAATTTTTATGGCGAATCCTTTACCATGAGGACAGGTACAAAAGTGACTGATTGAATGGATTGAAAAATATTTTTTTTTTGCATTCAACTATTTTCCATTATTTATACTTTAGCTTTTAGCAACCAGCTCTCCATTCGGTGATCACACTACTCCATTTAGGAAATAGGAGCAAGGAGAAAAGTTCTCTATATTTTGGAGTGAGTAGTAGTGTGAATGTATATTATGTGTATATTTTTTGTGTAAAAAAAGTAACAAGAATGAAGTAGGGAAGAAGAATAATAGGAGGAAAAACTAAGACGAGTAGATTGGTTGTGTGTGGCTAAAAATAGAGTTTCTTTCCTTCCTTCTTCAACTTCTTTTTCTCTAACAAACCCTTTTTGTTCTTGGGAAAGATCCATACCTATTTACAAAATAGTACATACGTCTTCCTCACAACATAACATAACACGTTTTGAATGCTATCCACTTAAACTCACCAATTTACCTCTCTTTCATTTGCACAGCTTTTGCTTTCCATTTGCATGCACATACATATGTACCATGTACGTATTTTGTATCTTTTGCATTTGATGTCTATCATTATTAGGAAAGTATGTGCAAATTTTGTCCAATGTCCAGTAGTCACTTGTGTTTTGAATGAATGAATGAAAAAATGTGAAATATGATATGAGAAAGATGAAATGCGTGCAGTGCTCACACCATTTAACGCGACTCTCATCATCTTTCACTTTTTGTGATGGGCCCAGAGGTTTGCAAAAGTGCATGAGAAATTTGGACGCGATAGTGATGTGATGTGATAGGTACAGCATGTATGTATGTATGTGTAAATAGTGTGATGTGATGTTGTTATATTATGTACTCGAGAGATTATGTGATGTGTGTGAAACGCAACGGGATTTAATTACATCTTTGCAACTGAGCATCTCCTCATGCTTTCTCGGGTTCCTAACATAAAAATGAAAAAAAGGGTATATAGTCAGTCCCGTCTTTCATCTCGTCTTATTCACAGAGTAGGAGAAGCTGCAGCATGCTACATTACGTTTTCGAAAGGAGATGCAAGGAAGCGAATAGTTACTTTATGTAAATAGTTTGTTTGTCCATCCACCAAAATCCTTAGGTAATATTGTAAAATGTATTCAATATTCATACATGTATTTGAGTTATCATATATAAGTTTTGAAATAGTTTAATAACCGTTAAATCGTGACAACATATATTGACATTGCTAATGTGTTAACCTGACTTGTGACTATAATGTGACCAAGACGGGTAGGGAAATCTTTCATACTTGTCATTTACTAGCTTGAAACTTGGTTTGAATCTCTATAACAATTGTATGCCTCGGTTAAGTTGCCAAGGAACTGACTGTTGCCTCTTATTGACTTCATATTATACGTATTTTTTAATATTGCCTAGCTCCAGAAGCAATCATAAACTGTTTAAAAAATATAAACCAGTTCCGCAATTTTTATTACACCCGTTGCTACCAATTGGCATATATGACTTTGATATGCCTCTCTTTCACAAATTTGGACGAGGAGGAGGGATTTTTTGTGTCAAGCTTCACGAAATGATCGTAATGGACGCGACATAATATGACCAAGACGCTGCTACTCCTACTTTTCTGATGATGAGACGCTGATAGGGAATTCCACTCTCAGATTCTATTTCACAACAAAAACAAACTACAATCCACTCTCTCCAACGCTCAATCCATAAAGTAATCGAGAATCGAGATCTCGACCATTTAGGTTATCTTTGGTTTGGCATTACAGTTTATATTATGGCATATTTTCCCCATGTATCACCCTCATATTCTAAATCTTAATACTCATCATTATTTTGTTAAAAGTTGGGGAAGATGAAAACAAGGATATTGTCAGCTTGCAAACTGTTTTATAATCCATTCTTCTCTCTTCGATTCCATCTATCTATCTCTCTAGAGACAGAGATCCAAAAGATATTGAGACAGACTCTAATATACATTCCAAATTTTGGGGAAATGTTGTCTTGAGTTGGTGTCGACTGTCGTGTAATGAAGCTCTCGGAAGAGCAAGAACAAGACATGCAGTTTTTTGATGATCAAGGACCAAACCGAGCGAGTATCCCACATCAGTTCAGTTTAATTCACATCACATACACATCCTACTTTTTGATGATGAAACACAAAAAACATGAAAGGAAGGAAGGAGAAGCTTTGCAACCTCAGTTTTGAGATGAATTGGACTTGGACGGGTGGCTAGAATGAATTCTCGTTAGGTACACATATTTTTTTCGGGAGAAGGTTGCCAAGAATCGGTTCAAGTGCATTTCCACTTGTCTTGTTGTTGTCTGCTTTTGAAAGAGAATGTGAAAATACATAATATTAGCCCATCACTTCCCATCACATCTTGATGATTTTTGATGTGAGGGAATTGAATGAGATTTCGGTACATATATATAATATGTCTGCAGTTTGATGGAGTGATCAGATCAGATTTTGATAAAAAGATGTACACATTATTTTGATTGAAAATGAAGCAAAAATAAAAATAAGTAAATAAATTTTAATTTAAAAGCAAGTCACTTATTAATATAAGTCACGTGTCTGTCCGTCGTTTCTAAAAGTTTTTGATTGTAAATTTAATTGCTGTTATTATTAAGTTAAATTGTAATATGTTTTCATTAGGATGAAATTTTTACCTGGCGTAGCTGCTCCTGCACTTTCCATTTTGTTGCGTGAAAATAATTACGAGTTTATCAAAGAGTAGCAAATAATTTTGTTTTTTTTGTATAAAAACCTAGCTAAGTTGGTTTACGGCTATTGATATGGTTTTAAGAAGACGACACAAGTTGAGCACAAGCACGATGACCAAGTAGAAAAAACAAGAGCTACTAAATTCATTAAATAATTATTAATTAAATTTTTATCGTTGCACTCCCTATTTATTAGCCTGTCAAAACTTTTCCCTAAATAGAAGGCTTAGCTAAGGTTGCAATAAAAGAATTGGAACACTTTGTGTGTGCTCTAAAAGGAATGATAAAAATGTGGTGATGATGATGAAAATGATGACGATAAGGATGATTGAATTTTTCTCATCCCCTTTCACTTTGGATTCTCTCCCTTTTTTTAAAATAAATTTTTTAATGTCGCTAGAAAAATGAATAAAAGGGATGAATTCTCCCCAGTGCCCCAACTGCTGCTATAGGCACCAACTTGTTGCCTAGAAAGCTGTTGAAATCTTCCAGCACTATTCCATTCCAGTTCAAATTTGACTCTTAAAAATGGAGTGGTACTTGGATAAAAAAATGAAGTTGAATGAAAAACATGAAAGAAACGATAAAAACACGTTATCCTCTTTGAGTACAATTCGAATCCACCATATTATCCAAAACTCATTTTTCAAAAATCCCTTTCTCACAGATGAGGACTTTCTTTAAAATCACTTTTGAAAAATTAACTTGCTTCTTTTCCCAAGAAAGCACCAAAGTATTGTCATTATTTTTTGTCCTCAAACCATGTCCATACGAAGGATCCAGAGCACAAAAGTTGAAACTCGAACCCATTGTAGTTTTTTGTCTATTATATTTTGGCTGTTCCTAACAGTCAATTGAAGTCGTTTGGTTAGGATACAATTTCATTTTCTCATAACTAAACTGCTGATCATTTGGCAGATCCATTTTGTTTCCAGATTTTGGACAAAAAATTTGAGGCTCCTTTTTCATTTTCTATCCACATTCTTCCAGAGCCACCACGGCGTATTTTTTAATAAGTTTTCCATTTTCGCCAACTAATTTTGAAACTTAATCACCAAACCAAACTTTTTTTAATCCCATCCATATCAAATCACCACACCACTTGAAATAATTTTATTTTTAAAAATTTATTCGTCCGCTCGATGAACCCCTCCATTTTTTCTGCATTCCAAATTTTTTTCCGGTTCTTCGGCTCAAATTCAATATTCCAATTATTTTTTCACTCCAATTTGATATGGTGATGATAAGCCATAACGAACCAAAGAATGTAGTGGAGTTGGTCGATAGGATGGGATACGTTATGCAAATTTTTTAAAGTGGTATTATCACCGTATCGTAGTATCGTGATGGTGATGATGATGATGTTGGTTCTATGGCTTTGTTTTATGGCCTATCCCCCACTACAAACCTGTGACTAAGTTAACTAGCTAAAATAACTCGATTATCTCCCACTGTCTCCCATTCTCTATCCTTCTCTTCTCTCCAACCCATCTTTGCTTGATTGAGCATAAAAAACAAGACGAAGAGTAAAGGAAGACGAGAATAATTTTTTTCCTTGTGTCTTTTCTTCTCTCCTTCCCTTCCTTTGTATTGTATTGTCTTCCCCACTTTATTTTCCACTAGGCAAAAAAGGAACGAGAAAGAGCAGTGATCATCATTATCATCTTGAAGAGATGAGACAATACAAAAAAATATTGTACTTTTTTATTTTTTTGTTTCACCATCAGATCAGGGCAACCCGTTTTTTTTAAATGTGTACGTTTACAGTTACATGATCATGAACATGTTGATAGTGATAGGATGCGAGCTATATATTCATGAAAAAACTCTAAACATAACGTGTGTCGGGGTATATAGGTTCCTCCTCCCGAAAATAAAATACATACGCAAGATCATCATGTTCGAGAGGAGCAGTTGTGGAGCAGACATCTGATTCAAAATTTTCTCATTTCCTTGAGAGAGAGAATGTAAATGTATGTCATCCTCATTGAAATGCAAAATTCTCTACTGCAATGCAATTTTTTTGCTATGTACATATTTGCTCGGCTCAACATCACGTTAGTAGCAAAAAAATGTAAGGAAGCTAAAGCCAAGCTGGTGCTATGCTCTGCTTTCCGAACTCAAAAGTTTTTTGGGGACATCAAGCCAATAACCATACCCAGTTCGTTTTAGGATACAATATATAACATACTGTAATATAAGTATGCACTTAAATGCAGACAAGTGTTCGGAACCAGTCGGATAGGTAGATAGATAGTTGTTGCGTGAAAAAAAAGATGTAGAGATGCAATGCCCTCGTCTCGCAAAGTTGAAAGTGGAGAAAAAAAATTGGGAGGAGAAATCCTGCCGGTTTTTGAGCACGGGGGAATGTGTTGGAGGAATGTAGCGAGTGACAAACAAATCATTAATTTACCATCGTATCACCAAGTTATTATATAAAATCGTAATTTCCTTCATTCCAAACGGAAATTTTAGAGTGTCATCTGGTTTTTGATTGAGTTTTGTCATAATATTTTAGTCGTGATTCATTCATATTATCTATAATAATATTTCAGTGGACTGAGCTGTGCGTTGTGATTACGTCATTAACAAAATCTTCATTTTTTATGTGCATCCGCGTTATACCTAAATACGAGTACATATAATGGGAAACTTTCCACGAATCTTCAGAATATCATCAGGATATAAATAAAATCTAATTAAATATTATTTCAGCCTAATAGAAAAAATAATTTTTGCTAATTTTGTTTTAAATACTTCTCCAACGAAATTTAGCCTTCCTGCAATAATCTACACACACACACTTATTTTCGTCATTATCATCATCAGGGATTACCTTTGACGGCGTGTAATAGTTGAATTATTCCTTTGGGAATTGTTGTTCAATCACCGTCAAACAAATTCAGTTTGGTAGAGCTCCTCTAATGTGAAAATGTCAATGAACGTGAGCGGCTCATGATAAACGTCCAGCTCCACCATTGTAAAGTCCAAACATTGCATGACCAGACCACGGATATGTGCATGAGCACAAAACACATATATCACGGAAAACCAAAGACAAATAAATCCCTCGTGAATGAAATTCAATGAATGAATGCTTTACATTGATATCAGTTATAATCATCAGCATAGTAGCAAGGTGTAATTGGATTATTAATACCAGTTGTGTACCTATAAATAAGTTGGAGGAAAAAGTTGACCTTGGGAGCTCAACCGAAAGCGAATCAGTCAATGAGGATTATTGTTGGGAAACGGTGAACTTTTCTTGATTGACATGACCGATGCAAAATGGATTAGTATAGAATGCAGCAGTCACTCAACTTTGGAATAGTATTAAAATATCAACATCAAAAGCAAATAATCAATAGTCCAAAGTGAAACCAAACCATGATGAACTTGCGTGTCACAAAATAAATGCAAATTGCAAGTTACTGAAGCGTATCCATTGTCCATTGTCAATTTTAGTGACTTTTAATTAAATCGTCTTCATTTTCGTCAACAGCTGGCTGCCTCATGATAAATTTGAGCTTTTTCTTAATCCCCCGACGAGACGAAGCTCAATAAATAAGGTTATCGGAAATATTCCCACGAACTAACGAAAGAAATAAAAAAAAACGCATTAATTTTGTTTTATTTGCAGATATTTAACACACATTTCCTCATTGCCGTATTTTGAAGATCATACGTGTTAACAACAAAGAATGAACGCCGCTACTACTACTCCACCTCCATGTAATAAACTTTAGGTGTTTAGTTTTGTGTACGCCACCAAATTCAAAATTGGCTATAAATAGAAAAGGCTATAAATGAAGCTTAAATACTTACATCAAATATTGACGACGACAAAGCCCGTTTCTCACGCACACAAATTGGAATTTGAATGAGCATGAGCAGTAAACAAAAAAGAATAGCCTATTAAGTAACTCCTCAAGTATTTATATATTACCTGTTCGTGACTTACGAAAAGTACATATGCTCAACACAGCAAATACTTCATGCTCATATACAATTCAATAATTATAATATATTTTGCACGCGTCCACAATCACTTGATAATATGTAATTTGATGATTTCATCAAAGTCACTTTTAAAACCAAAAACCCAATCATAAAAATCCAATCAAGCTTAACAACGAGTTACAATTTGCGCTTTATCAAGCCAATAAAAATTGACAGCTTATTACAAATTACACATGTAATTTCTCTACTATCGACATGATCAAGTGGGACCTCACCGTCGTCAAAGTCAAATAACATTTTAGTATTTTGAATGTCTCATCGAAAACCAGATTGAGTTGTGATTTTTGTCCAAATTCATGTTAACTATTCTCTTGTTGCAACCTGAACCACTCATTAGTTAACTGCCTATCATGTATATTAATTGATCACAATTCCCAGCCTCATTATTACTTTTAAGGAGCAAAAAGTAAGTGTATAATTGAGTACGGATACGTAATAGATTACACGCCACCATAAGCATAATCTTATCAACCACTAAATTTGTGTGTAATACATTTTAATGGATTTGTTTGCTCGACTTTGAGAACGTTCCGTCGTCCGATATGCAAATATCACAGCATCCCATCACTGATTTATTTAATGTCAATGCCACACCGTGTATAATTTTTAATGGATAAATGCGGAACTTGAATAGGCTAACCTTGCTTTGTATATATATAGTTTCGGAATTCATTTCATTTGAGATTACCATGAATAAATGCAATGTTTAGGTTATAAAAATACTCATTCTCATTATTTTACAACATGAAAAATCAATTTTCTTTTAAAAAATGTATTCTGGAAGAAAGAAACTCATGTGGCTGGAGAAGAATGATAGCAGACCCAGACTGTGACATGACACAATCCAAGGCCAATTTTGGGTAAAAATACTCAGAATTTGAATATCAATACAAATGTGGAATTTGGGATTCCAAACCCAAGAAAAAGCAACAACGCTATTTATATTATGCCATTACCAAGCCATCCATCCCCATCACTTGAAAATCCATTTCTGATAACAAAACCCAATAAGCTCATTTTAATATGATATTTTACAACTGTTGACTATTGACTATAAATGAAAAATCCGTAATAAAATGAATAATAATCTGGATGATGATGACGATCTCACCTAATCTCAAATCACCGTGAATGGAATATGAACGATGAGTGGATTGCATGCATAGGATATTGAGAGACAGATAATATAGATAAATGTCTACAAAGCCAATGAATTGCTAATGAGTTGAAAAGAAATAATATGAATGATACTCAGCCTGCACACGCTTTTCTTTCTCATTACATTCCGTGATCATGGAGTGGTAAGGTGGTTGGAGATAATTATTCGTCTCATCTCATAATCTCATCATATCGCATCTTTTTGTTCGTTCCTGAATTGTCATCATCATCATCATCATCATGGATAAGAAAGGAGGTGAGCTAAATAGGAGCAAAAATAAGCTTCGTTTTGATAAGAAATATAGTCAATTTTTGGTTGACATGAATTCTGATTTTCTAGACGGTAATAAATTTGTATTGGGGGACGACGACGGGGAAGGAAGTTCCCCTCCACCAAGTTCCCTCCGCCCTTCCAAATCCCACCCCCTTTTTTCTGAGCTTTCCCAACTGGTTCAGGAGGAATCCGGTGAGTTGCAATGGAAGCAGAGGGCTCGCTGGGTGAAATATGAGGAGAGCGTGGAGCAAGGTGGAAACCGGTGGTCGAAACCCCACGTCGCTACAGTTTCCCTCCACGCCGTTTTGGAGTTGAGAAACTATTTGAATTCCAACCTCGTCTTACTGGACGTTCCCGCCCAGTCCATGGAAGAGGTTGTAGAGTACCTCCTTGATAAACTTGTTGACAACGGGATCCTGGAGCCGGAGAAGAGGATGGAAGTGAAAGGAGCTTTGTTGAGGAGACATACCCACTTGTATAATCAACAGCAGTTGTCTCCTTCCTCCAGTGTGTCGAGGTTGCCTGTGATCCGCTCCTTGGCTGAAATTGGGAGGAGCATGAGTAGCAAAAGCACTGGTGCCATTTCCACCTCAGGTGGTGATGGAAGCATGTCCCGAAGCAAAACTCAAGAGTCAGGAATGGAAGATGATAGCAACCACCTGAGCCCTAGCAGCGCCGCCAATCCAAAAGGAAACAAACAATTTATGAGGAAAATCCCAAAAGGCTCTGAAGCCTCAAATATTCTCGTCGGAGAGCTAAACACTTTGAGAAGACCTATTGCAGCATTTATCCGGTTGGCGGAAGCAGTAAAACTTGGGGATGTGACGGAGGTTCCGCTTCCAACCAGATTTATCTTTGTGCTACTCGGTCCCAAGGGGAGGATGGAAAAATATAGTGAGGTGGGAAGAGCTATGGCCACTTTATTCTCGGATGATATCTTTCATGAGGTGGCGTACAAGGCGAGGTCAAGGAAACATTTGTTGGAGGGAATTGATGACTTTCTTGAACACACCACAGTACTCCCACCCGGCACTTGGGATCCCTCAATAAGAATTGAACCTCCAGCACAACTCCCACAGAAGAAAGGAGGAGGAGGTGGTGGTGACCACGGAGATAACGGAGGTGGAGGAGAAGGTGGTGGGAAAGGGGAGGAATGTGATTCCGAAGCGGAAGAAGAAGAGGAGCAAAAGCTACGAGAGGAAAGTGGATTGACCCGAACAGGCCGACTTTTTGGTGGGCTCACAAACGACATCAAGCGAAAGGCTCCGTGGTACTGGTCTGATTTCAAGGATGCCTTTTCCAGTCAATGCATTGCTTCCTGGCTCTTTCTCTATTTTGCTTGTCTCACACCAATCATCACGTTTGGTGGTCTTCTTGGGAAAGCTACCAATAACAATATGGCAGCCATTGAGTCCCTTGTTTCCGGTTTTGTTTGTGGCATCGGGTATGGCTTCCTGTCAGGTCAACCCTTGACAATCTTAGGGTCAACTGGTCCTGTCCTAGTTTTTGAAAGCATTCTGGTCCAATTTTGTGAGAGTTATGAGCTCAACTATTTAGAGTTCCGATTATGGGTCGGGATCTGGGTGACAATCATCCTATTTATTTTGGTGGCGTTGGACGCCTCCGCTTATGTCTGCTTTATTACCCGCTTCACTGAAGAAAATTTTGCGACGCTGATAGCTCTCATTTTCATGGTGGAGGCGGTAAAGAATGTGAGAGAAATCGGGCAGAAATTCCCAGTCAACAAGTTTGCCGATCATAGCATGGGATATTCCTGTGAATGCATGCCAAACAACACTTTGGAATATGAACAAGACAACATCACGTGGGAATACGTCAAGTTTCATGAGTGTGAAGAGGGTCCTTACTATGGCCACTTGGTGGGTCAAGGCTGTGACTATATCCCTGACGTTTTCTTGATGTCTGTGTGCCTTTTCATCGGAACCTTTTTGATTTCCCTTTACCTTAAAAACTTTAAATTCTCCACTTTTTTCCCCACCTCCGTTCGTCAGGTGGTCAGCGACTTTGCTGTGATCATCGCGATCGTCTCCATGACCCTTTTTGATATGTACATGAAGCTCCGCACCCCAAAACTCCAGGTGCCTGAGAGATTCGAACCCACTTTGCCCACGAGGGGCTGGCTTATCAACCCCTTTGGAGGGAATCCCCTCTGGACTATTTTTGCAGCACCGGCACCCGCCCTCCTTGCAACTATCCTGATTTTCATGGATCAGCAAATCACCGCCGTCATTATGAACAGAAAAGAGCATCTCCTAAAGAAGGGTTGTGGCTACCACCTCGACTTGATGATCCTTGCAGTTCTCATTTGTGGCTGTAGTTTCATTGGCATCCCGTGGTTTGTGGCTGCCACCGTGTTATCAATGAATCATGTAAATTCCCTAAAGATGGAGAGTGAGTCCGCAGCACCCGGAGAAAAACCAAAGTTCTTGGGAATTAGGGAGCAGAGAGTCACCCATGTCCTTATTTTCCTAACTATTGGGCTGTCCGTTTTTATGACGCCAATCCTCAAGAATATTCCCATGCCGGTCCTTTATGGAGTGTTTCTCTACATGGGATTTTCCAGCTTGAATGGGATGCAGCTCTTTGATAGGGTTTTGATTATGTTTATGCCCACCAAACATCAACCTGACCACATGTTTTTGAGGAAGGTACCTTTGGGAAGGGTTCATCTGTATACGATTATCCAGTTGGCTTGTCTTATTTGCCTGTGGATTGTGAAGAGCGTCAAGAAAATTTCAATTTTGTTTCCCATGATGGTATGTGCATCATAATATTTTCTAATTATAAAATTTTGAAAAATAATTAATAGTAAGCCTTTTTTTGTTACAGTTGGTGATCATGATTTTGGTCAGAAAACTTTTGGACTTTGTCTTTACAAAGCGAGAACTTAAAATTTTGGATGACATTTTACCAAAAAGCACTCGTCCAGCTAGTAAAACTGATCATACCAAAGAAGGAAAAGGAAAATCAGCAGATTTGGAAAATAATGCGTCTAATTTCAACAATGTAAGATTTTGACAAAAAGATTAAGAGTTTTTTTTATGATTTCGATTTTCTGATTTTTATTGTTTTTATCTTTCACAGAATTTCCAAATTATGGTAAATGGTAACCCACTCGACAGAAAAGTATCTGTCAATGTTACGGAAGAAATTAACAAGACTGGCATTTGGAGTAATTTGAATATCGATAATGGGTAAGAGGATAAATATCCTGATTATGATAGAAATAACCAAATTGTTTAAGTACAAATACTTATTTGATGTTATTTATTTATTGTAGAGGATTAACTGACAGAAGCAGGAGTAGTCCTAAAGATGCTATAAATGAGGAAGAGAAGCAGAGGCTAACCTAATTACATGCTTACTGTGCCACTATAAAGTGTGTTTATCGTTTTGCAACAAAATTGTTGATGTTTTGATTAAAACCATTTCACATTTAACAGTGGGAATTTTTTTTAACAAGAATAATACGACGAATGTTTCCCCTCAGCGTGTATGCTTATGAGGGATTTGTGCTCGCTGCAACTTAATTAACAGTTTCCAGTATTTATAATACATAATAATAATAATAATAATGAATCAGTTTGTATTTATAATTATTTCAAAGCGGCAAATTGTATGTATTAATTTAGTCGAATTTTTCCAAAAAATAGTAATAGTGATGTTTAAAATCAAGGAGCTGCGTTTAATATAAAAGTAAAAAATTATATTTCATTTATACAAACCTAATCAAGCGGTCCAAATTAAAATTGTTTTTAAGGGCTTTAATTGTATTTATAATAATTTACACGTTTTCACAGTTTTGAAGTGATCCTAATCTTAGCTAAACAAATTAAAGTTTTCATCGGTAGCTTTGAGCCGAGCATTAAATTGTTTAAACTTTAACAAAATAATTTTATTACACAGAAGCATTTCAAAGTTTTTTCATTAACCAATCAAAGGCGAGGTGGCATTCATTCTTTCAGTATTCTTTCGACTAATTAGTTAATTAACTTTTGGTAGTTGATTCATTGAACAACAGACGCTTGAAAATGTTCTAACTATGTACCTACAATAAGAAGTAACAAAGAGCTGAGAAGAATGAGGTGAGTTTCCAAGGTGAAGTTCCAAATCAGTACCGTAGTCCTCAACCAAACAGATTTTGTCTGAAAAGATTTTGTCTGATTTTGTTTTATTAACTCTTTGGACTTTGTATAAATTTTAAAACTGATATATATGTATATATATTATACAATACTAAAACATTTCCACAAAAATTTAATGATGAACGCATTAGAAATATCATAACACTCTCAAGCCTTTTCTGGGAAAAAATTCTGTAAAAACCTCAAGTTTTTCTACTTCGGGCGGCTGTGGGTACCCACTAAGCTGGATGCCCCTTGCACACCTATATCTGAAAGTATTAAGCTTAAGACAAGTCATATAATAGTAATGAGTTTATCCGTCAACCTGTTATAACCCTTATGACATTCATCTAGCGAGATTTGTAACTAGTTTTGCGCTTAAAAATAAAACATACGATTTGACTAAATATCCCTAATAGCAAAAGTGTTTGGCTGATGTAAGGCCCATCCAAGCCATGATGTCTGGCCCATTCTACATTTTGGCCACGCAGCCATACATAGGCCTGACATGAGTAAGGTTTCACACAAGGCCCATAGATTGGCCATGCAATCCTACTGTTAAAATCCCAACATGCCTTACATGGCCCATAATTCGGCCGTTTAATTTTTCATTCAAAAGAATTGATTTGATGCTTTTAAAATACACATTTGTCTCATCAATTATGCTGAAGAAAGGTAAAAATTAAACAGAAAAGAATACAGAAACATTTTTATTACAATGACTTGTGAATGGTATACATAAGTATTTCCCTTCAAAGGGTAACATGACACACTTACGTAAAATTTGTTCACACCTTAAAATTATTTCTGTGGTACTTAACTCAACGAAACATAAACCTACATTTAAGCTATTACAAGGGTACACGTCAACAGGATTAATTTTAAGGACTTGACACTTAATTAAACGATCGTCGTTAACACCAGTTATATTCTTGGTTAAAAACAATTATTTCCTGACTTATTAGTAATTGAAGTATTATTATACAATATATTTTTGAGTACCTTGCAAAGTAGTATTTACAAACCCGTTTCGATTTGACTTATGTGTTTTGTGATTGTTTCACTCTTGTAAACGCTTGACAACCTGAGCTGGTTATGAACTGCACCCATTAGTTGTATTGATTCTGAGCCTTCCTCCTCCGTGTTCGAGATGACTGCATTACTGCGCCTTCTATCTTCTCGACCACCGCCCCAATCTTTTACTCCGTATAACCAATTCTGAATTAGCACCTTGACCTGATCATCTGTTTCTTCTTTCCCAACAGCGTTTTCTCTTGTGATATCTGTAATATATATATAATTTTATCATTAAAATAAATACATAATGTCTACGATGGTTGAATATGGATGTTTACATGTGTATGTACGTACCAAGAATAAGAGAATGAAGTAAAGTCCCCTTCAGCTTCGTCTTGTTGAACTTGCCAGAGAAGTTCATGGATACGTTAAGATTCAGTCCTCAGTATTCCACGAACCATGGCTTCTGTGCTTCCACCTCATATCCGTTTTAGCTGAGCAATCATATTGCGTGTGACACACGGGCTCAATCCTGGTTCGACTGCCTCCGAAAATGCCAGAGTCCTAGGTTTTCTTGCGATAGCATTGTTGAATCTCTCTGTTGTTTTTCCCGAGCCAGGGGCAAAACATAATGATGGTGTTCCAGTTCGAGCTAAAATTTTAAAAAAAATTGGTATATTATAACTACTCGTTAATTACGTAATAATTAATTGAAAAGAGGAAAAAACATGATCACCTCATGGCATCATCCACATTGCTAAACCATTTCCATATTTATAGTATACAATGACAATAAGAAATGTATTATAACTTACCTAAATATATTTGATCGTTTCATTTCCCGTGGAACAGCTAAACTTGTTTGGAGACACTCACTTTAAAGTTGTAAATCCAATCTCAAGAATGTTCATTAACTAAATACCTCACCAACGAAACACAAAAAGCGAATTGGCACTAGTCGGTAGAAAATGTAGCAAAAAAATAGTAAAAAGCGAACACCAAAGGAAAAAGAATTTAGCTCTGTTGCTTTCCAGTCTTTTTGGGTGGAATCGAACATCCGCACAAATCGAATGACCGAAATGAAAGGAAGAGGATGAGCAATGCTTGTCCTCTTGTTATGCATAAAAATATCCTTCCTGACAAGTAAACTGACTGCAAACGCAGAGCAGCACGTCCTAAGCATTGACCAATCATGTTCGACTCTTGGGCATTGTTTAAAATAAAGAGCGCAACGCATAACATTCATGGGCAATGTCTGGCCCATGTCTTTGTTGAATTTGATCTTTGTTGATTTTTGCAGATTATTAGTTCTTGAAATCCATACAATTTAATTGGATGGGCCAAGTATTTTTTTACTTGCTTATTCTTTTCCCACGGATACAGATCATGCCGCACATGAGCTAAGGATGGGCCAAGTAATCTATGAAGGCTTTGCTATTAGGGATGTAGTACACATTTGCTTAAAGTTGGACATGCCTGTACATGAATTGTTTTGAAATAATTAACGGTTTAAAAATTGGCTTATGGCAGTATTCTTTAGATCTATTTAATAGCAGATAATTATCCTTTTTTAACATGACTGTAAATAGAATGTTCCATTCAATAACATGAAATATACCAACACATGTCGTGTCTAGGTCACCTGGGATGAAAATGCATTGAAACCTCATTGTAAAAATAGTTTCAGGGTAACTTCCAGTATTTAATAATAGTATTTAATTTTCTTAGAATTGTAATTTTTTGCAAATTCGATTGTGCGGAATTCAGCATCCATAAAAATGACCTTTGATTTATGAAAAAAGCTCAAGGACAAGGTAAACTACAAGGGTAGTCATAAGCAGCAAATGATAAAAAAAATTCATTCTCGAGCTCTCTTTGAGTTACAGCTCATATTGATGCGCACTTTAAACCTTTTCCTGCCTTGTCAGTGCATCAATATTATCAAAATGATGCTAAAACTGACAATCCCAAGATTTTACAAGTCTTTGAATAGAGTGCAACCAGTAACGGAACCAGATTTCCAAATCAGCCAACTGTTTCTCAAATTAATTACAATTCTATTTAATATTGCACGTTTCATTGGATTCGTCCCGTTTTATGTAGACACAAGTGTCGGAAAAATTACATATTTTAACGGGCTTTGTCTTGGTAGATGCATACAAAACTGGCTGTGGATAGTTACCCACGCAATTATTGTACTACCCACCCATGCATTTCAAATCTACCTCGCAAGTGACAACATTCAAAGTCTAAGAAGCAACCAAAAGTTAAATTATTTAGTGGTTTCCATGCTATTTTGTTGCATAATGTCTATCCTGTTAAGCTTCATTATGCTGAAGCCAACTCCAACCTGCCAAATTATGAATGGAATACTGAAATATATTGAGTCTTTTCCAGCAAAATACATTTCTATATATGATCAAGTGTATGAATGGTGGAAAATGAAGTTGTTCGAGGCTTTCCTAGCCGCCTTAACTGGATCCATAATTTTTATGGTATCTCTCGTTGCCCTCCATTGCTTCCTTCATCCAACTCACCCATCGTATCCAGCTTTTAATATTCCGCACCAATTTCTTTTCCTTCCCGTATATTTAGTGTCATGTTGTTGGTTCTCCTTCTCAGCTTTTGCAATGACTCTAGTAATCATAGTGTTTTTGAGCATTGTGGGAGCTTATTTTTTCTACATATTTCCTGTCATTCAAAATGAGCTAAGAATGGGACGGTCCCATTATAAAACAAATAGCTTACTAAGAGAACCTCGCCACCTTGTTTTAAATTGGAGAACGTTACAGATTTTAGTTAAAACTTTCAACGTTGAAATGGGATACATTATAATTCCAGCTCAGGCTGTTTCAATAGCTATAGTGTTGGTTTGCAATTTGTCGCTAGCCTTTCAATGGAGTTTGTTTAAAATGAACACAAAACTTCTCTTGACCGGGGCAGCACTCCTTATTATAATTGCGTGGTGTGTTATCCTGTTCATGGCCGGAAAGCAACATCAGATTTGCATCAAAACAACGGATTCTTGGGACTGGAAAATTGGGCTAGACGAGACCGGGAATATATGCGGAGAGTTAAGCAGACCTGCTTTCCTATTAGCATGGGAAATGATACGGGATATGTAATGACACCAATAAAAATGCTGGAGTTCGTGGATAGTCTCAGCCAAAATACGTTTCGTGTTTTCCTTTCATACGAGAAAGTTTTCGGCGCCTAATTTTACTTTATGGCTTAAAAGAATTCATCCACGTGTACTAATTTAGCATTATTTTGCAAATGATGTATGTATGTTAAAGTCACATATATGGAAAGCAAATGTAAAATTAAAACTCAGCTTGAGTATTTAAATTATAGAGATTCGTGAAGAATCATTTAAATGTATTTTTATCGTCGACTGCTCATAACACACTTAAAGCATCAGAGTCATGTTTTGAAGCATTTTTATCATCATTTGAGTATTTGGAAAAATCGTTTGGTTTTGCTGAAGTTGTTGTGGAACGGTATATATTGTAGAGTAGAATGGTCTCATAGACCAGTAGCTAAGCCAGTGGGAATGCATTGCAGGGGCTTCAAGAGTAAATGCACAAAACTCACATGCATTGGCCCCTTAGGGAAATTGTGCTTGCATTTGCACCACTGGTACAAATGCATGGGAGAGAAGGCAATGCATCTGAGGGTGGTAGCAGGTGCGGAAAGCGAGAAGAAGCTTTCAACAACAGATAAAACTTCTCCATCTTTCATTTCTGTTTTTGTGCTCTCATTGTCAAGTCAAGTTTTACTTTTCGTCTAGTTTAAGATTTAATTTATATTCTTAGCTTTTAAGTATTGGTTTCTGGAAACTAAACAGGTTTCCAAAGTCGTCAGTTGAGTTAGAATTAAGTTAAGATTAGAGACGAGGGTATTTTTGGGTAAGATATTCGTAATTACTAACATGTGCATTTATTTCTGTCAACATCATATAGAGCAAGCTCTCATTCAAATTGGTGTATTATTTATGTAGTATTGCTTGCGGAAGTCCTTCCGCTAGCCTGGTGTATTTCTGGTGTATTTTCCTGCATTTTCCTGTATATTTTATATAATATTTTCCTGTCTCGGGTCATCCCCATTCACCACCTGTCACGGAGGTCAACTGGAGAGCAACCTACAACCACTACCAGAGTTCCTGTGCCCTTTTCAACCTTTCTACTACCACCAATCCAACAACCGTAAATATAAAAACATACATACATATATATATATATTTATAAGGTGAAGTGAGGGGCTCAGCACCGACCTCCCACAATCGTGGGAGCCACAGGAACTGAGGGTTAATTTGTGTTGTGCCTCCAAACCGGTCTCCCTGTACAATCGTGCAGATGACAAGGTGGATGGTTTTTCGTCACAGCGGGTAATTAAAATATAAGTTACGCTCTCCGGGGAAGTGTTTCCGAACCAAAGTTCGGAGTGAGTGTATCCGGAGGCATATTGTGTTTTCGAACCTAGCGCTAGCGTCTTCGAGTATCGTCGAGTTCGTTAAATAAATTACTTTTGAGTTAGGTAAACTATAAATTATCGATGTATTAACTACGCTCATCTCATTTCTCTGATCCATGCGCATTTTTTCTATTATAATACAAGGGGAGATGGACATTAGTAGATTTCATTTCATTTTCTTTTGATAACACCCAACCCCACCTATTACAAAGTGCACTACTTAAACGATAAATTGGTATAAATTTTTGAAATGTTTTTACATTCCAAGGAAAGTACGTCGGTACAAGTACAAACCAACAAAGTAAGTACATTGTTGAGGTCAAATCTCATAGTTTCCTTTCATAAACCCTAAATTGCTTGTCGTTACACTCCTGTGTTACCAGGTTTATTTAACCATTCTTACCAAGGACCATATTAGAACTGAGGGGAAGACTTTGTTAAAGTACTTCCTTTGTATAGCTTGTGTTTCGGGAGACTGGTCCCGTCTCCGGAGTGATTTTCGTGATCTCCTCGTTTCAGTTGCAGATAATCAACTACAAACATTTTGATTACGATATGAAAAGAATAACCTATCATGATGGAACATTCAACTGGGTGGATATTATGGATGAAAGAAAGCACATTTTTGCCTTTTGCTCAATGTTAAATCAAAAATTTGCTTTCTTTCATCCATGGGTGGATATGACCCCTCCTGCCATTTTCCATTTTTATTTAAAGTGAGATCCGGAACAGGAGGACGAAAAAGGAACAATCAACACGTAAACAACTTGGGTGGCAATTTTTGGAAAACAACGAAACCATTGTTCACCGTTGCTATATGTGCAATCCTAGGCAATATTTTCAGTTGCGATTTAAAAGCGGGGTTGAATTCGATTACCATTTTATGTGGAAACCAGCCTTTGTAATATAAAATGCACAAATGTGCTATTTATTCACATGAACACGATTCCATTATTTTACAAAACGGTACAAATTCATGCTATTTTTTAATGCAAGTTATACGGTCTTAGGCAAACTAAAAAGTGGAAAGGAACGGATTGTGGATGGATAATGGAGCTGAATTTGAGGTTAAAATGATTTGGTTGAAAGAGATTTCGTAATGAATCGAAGGCGTGACCTAGATGTTGAAGTTCTTGGGCGGAGAACCGAAGAAATATATACATACATAAACTGACAACTTTTGTTCAAATCGAACTTTTGTTGAACAATGTTTTAAAAGTCTTCAATCGGGGTCCACCATTTCTGCTTTGGAAAATCAGAGGTTGAACTAAAACTTTTTGTTTTAAACGTAGGATAAAGGCCAGTCTGAAATAAATTTGGCGTGTTAGTATACATAAGAGTGTATTTAACAGGTTGTGTACGGGTCTCCATAGATAAAATTACATTTTAACGCTTTAGACCACCCATAGAGTTTGAAAGCACAATTTTTTATGATTTTTTTGGCGGTATCCAAGTGAATTTGAATCTTCCATACAAAATGTATTACAAAATCAAACCCAAACTGACCTTTTCTAAATCGTTGTTTTGAGCTCATTTCAACCCAACAATGTCACATTATGATTTCTACTGATTCGTGGTTAATCAGTCTACCACCCCTAGGTTTTTGTTAGTCTCAACAAACTATTTATTTGATGCAATAAGGCAGTTTAATTATGCTTATCTTCCAACGGGCTTATACCATGGTTCTTATTATAAAAGCACCTAGCAATAGGTTATCTCATTTGGAGGAGTCTGATAAAGGCATGCGGCAAATCTTTTTATTCGAGAGAGTAAATTTGATGGAAACAAAGGAACGTTGAGGGGACGAGGACATATTATTAGTATGAAGAACAATATTACATTTTTTACTAAGAATTCCCTCCCCCGAACAAATTATTTTCTCTCAGACCTATTTCCCTTTTCTTCCTCTAATTGACTTAACCTTTTGTTAAGGTGCTTTTATCATACGAACCCTATATTTTACCTCTATGTTACCATGAAGTTGCATGTAAAAAATGCATTTAATTTCCTCTACTCTATGGGTAGTCTAAAGCGTTAAACCGAGCACCCTCGAATATTCAATTACATAATCTAAAATGCATGGAGAAAAGACTCGTCGCCTGCCTACTAAAATCGTATTTTCAAGCAAATGGAATTAAAAAAATTGTTAAGATGTAAATGTTAGAGGGTACCCAATTTCGAGCGTAATTTACCAATGGCAGCCCGTACACACTTTGTTGTAATATCCAAAAATTTAATTTTTCTGCAAATTTAAAATTTTTCTTACGGCATTGGTTCGTTGATTGGTTCCAACTGACATTCCATTCCATTTATTTGTAGCATTAAAAATTGGATCGCCCACCTTCAACTCAATCTCCATTGTTGACATGGGAACATGATCTAATTTTGCCACCTTTAAGAACATTGGTTTCCAATAATCCCTTGGGGATTTCACTAAACTGTTGCTATAAAGGAAATCTAGGGACATCACTCTTCCCAGTTCTTTAGCATTATCTTTAGCTTCCATCAGTTCAGCAACCAATCTGCAAACCTGAAGAAAAAATGGTAAAGGATTTGAAAATTTCTAGGAATCTTTCGTTTTCTATTTTTTTTTAAATATGCTCACATCGGATGAGTAGGTGCAAATAATGTAGTCACATTCCGCCAACAAAAAAGCTCCTGGAAGAATGCTGATTGCCATGTTTTCATAGCTATTTTGGCTATCCACCTCGTGTATGCTCAATTTATTGTTCCGCCCCCGCCTTCGAAATTTTGTATCTTCCCGTTGCTCATAATTTTCGTCCTTATTAACCACAAATACATTCCGTTTGAGTGGATGACCTTGAACTTTTTCTCCGACAGCCAAATACTCTTCCATGTGTCCCTTGTATTCTTGCAATTCTCCTCCAATCTCATGTGAACGTCTTGCATGGACTCCAACAGTCACTGTAGTATTCCTATTTCTATCAAGTCGATAGTGAGTTTTGGCTTTCACCAAGATTCTTTCGGTTTCTGGAGTGAATCTATGGACATATGAAGCAAATTGCCCCATCCACCAAATAGATGGCTCTCTAGATACTCGTTCCAATCTTGGAGCAATGTCAGATGGAATTTCTGGTGGCAGGAAGCCTTCATGTTCAGCCAGTTTAGGGAATATGGATGTGTTAACGCTCAAAACTTGAACGGAATATTGGTCAGTGTCCCATGTTCCGGTTGACGAACCGGATGGGTCTGTGCAAGTATTGCTAATGGGTAAAAACAGCTGTTGATTCCATAAAGTGAAGTCAAGATTGTCGCTAAACTTGAGTATCAGGGTACGGCTTTTGGCGTAGGCTGTTATGAGGCAGTAAATTACTTGATGTGCAATGCAGCCAAAGTCGCAGGCTAAAACGTAAAGCATTTTTAAATTAAATTTTCTGCATGATTTTTTAATTAGGTTTTAGTTTTGCATGAGCTTGCCTTCGTTCACCAAGCATAAAAGTTTCCTGGCTCGACTACAATCTTTTGGATTCTGCAGTGCTTGAATTCTTCTTTGAACTATTTGTCCCAGTTCTTTTCTTTCCCGCCACCTAAACTCTTGGTATCCATCGGTTTCCTCAAGCTTCCAAACTTGGCTTGTTAAATCTCTTTGCAGATCCAATATTCGCCCAAACTCTGGAATGTTTGTGATGGCGCCTGCGTGAGCAGCTTCAGCATAGCCGCGAAATGTGTGCATAATCGTGGCTAAAGAATCCTCTAAATTCCTACGGATCTTCTCATATTCCAAAGTTGGTGCAAGTCTGGGTTCATTTTCGCGTTGTTTGAGAAGAAACTTCATTCCAGACACTTCAAGCTTTAGCTTCGCAATCTCTCTCTGGAGCATTTCTGGGTTTTCTGAATTCTCTGGTTGGAAAGTATAGTAGTTGTAAAAGTAATGCGTTAATTTTTTCACCGAAAGTTGGATTGGCTCCTGTAATAGGAAGTACCATAATATGAGAGAGAAAATTGCAAGTAAATTAAAGAAACAGGAACGTAACATTTTTGAAATATTATTCAAAAAATGTCTTTTGGATAGTTTAAATTTGGTGGAGCCAAAAAATAGTGGACAGTTTAGAAGTGAGTGAGGTAGTTTTATTTTATTGCCATATACACACGACCTAATTAAAATGACCTACATAATCTGTGAGACAATGAAGCGTTAATGATTTTTAATACTTAAGTAATCTGCCTTGCCGTTTTTATAATTAGATTAATGACTCACAGGAGCCATTTTTTGACGCAACACATTGATTGAGAAATATTGTAGGTGTTTTGCAATCCAAACTAATCTGATTTACTTAACAATTGCAACATGATGAGGATGATTCAACAGCTGTCATCAAAAATAAAACGGGTGTCGCAATGGAGTATGTATGCTAGTTGAAATAATATAAATGAATGCACTTCAGTAGCAGACGGTTAGTAATTAAAATAAATTAAGAGTTCGATAAGGTCCTCATTAGCAGTCCTCCCCAATTCTGTTTGGAAGGGAATGTTTAAAAATTGATAATTTCAGTCTTGAACTTTGGAAAAGGACGCAGTAGTTATGTATAGTATGCGAAAAATGCTTTATATCTTAACAAAAAATAAAAATGCATGCCGTACATATTATATAATATGATTAAGATTTTACATATTTTCCACCCTAAGGTTTTATATTTGATAGATTTTGATGCATTACTTAAGCGTTATTAGGTACGACAAGGTTTGCAGGAGTTTCAAGGCGATGGCACGTAGGGTTGAAGGGGCCTTGGAATCAGAATTGGTCGGGGTGTTAAAGAGGATTTAGATTAGACTGTGCCACTTTCTCAATAATTATCATTTTGTTTCGCCGAATATTAATTAATATACATACACAATAGGCGACGTCACGTCATGCGTAGGTATAAATGTACATTTTCCATTGTTTTAAAACACTTTCCCTAACGTAAAAATAGCACGGCTCAAAAGAGTGATGACATAAATTAATCGGATAATGAAATCACGAATAAAAAAGGACGAAACATTTGCGCCTTGTCATCATAATCTCAAACGGGAAGGATATCAACTCCGTCTGATTCTTCAGAACCCTTGGGAACATTCATCAACACCTATCAATCATGAAGGTCATCCTTTTCTTCAAGCTCGTGGCAGCTATCTGCCTTACTTTCATGGGGTTTGGTAAGTAACTACGAATATTATATAATTAATTTATTAAATTTTAATTTCGAAATTTTAGTATTTCGTTTATTTTTTCAGCCCATGCACAGATTCCCAGTGGGCTCACAAAATACAAGCTAAAAGAAGTCAACGACCTCCAAAACGTAATGACTCAGGCAAAGGATCTCGGTAAGAATAAACATGATTAATTATTTTATTGCATGTCCATCCTTCGTATTGATCCAAGCTGTCTGTTCCTTTTGGTTTTTTACAGGCGTCACCGATGCAGAAATGGCGATGGTGGTTAGAAATGTTGTTGCTGCCGTTGGAACTGGTGTTGATGCGCTGATTCTAGATAACCAGCATCCAAAATACATTCTCAACTTTGGAGGAGCCACAGTGTCTTTTGAAAGTGGGAAGGAATTCGTTGTAGAATATATGAAGCGAAGTGGAAAAGTAAGAATTATCATTACCATGCACCATTATACCTATATATTATTATGTAAATTTAGAGAATCACCATTTACCCTATTAATGTGAACTTGACATTTTTATGAACAAAAATAAAGGCAATCTACACTGTTGAGGACAATAAATTCAAAGGAAAGGAAACTCTAGATAATGGGAAAACGGTGGACGCTGAGGTAGTTTTTGAAGGAAAGGACGTCATTGTGACTCGGAAATCTAAGAATGTCAATCTAGAGATTAAACTCACTCAGATTTGAGGTTTTGAATTACAAAATTCTAAAATAAAATAAAAATGAAATACTAACAAAATCATGAATTTCATGTGTGGATTTATCATTTGAGAAAGTTTTGTGAAATAAAAGTTTTAGTAAATAAACCATAAGTGTACGAAGATACACAAGCAATGAAATTGTGATTTGCGAGTGATGATACCTTGATTAACCATGAAAAATAACCGTTAGATACTAAATTTCAAGTAAATCGATTGATTTTTAAATTTTCGTGCAAAAACTTTCGAAAAATGCATTGAATTTAAAATCTAATATTATCAGTTGATTCACCATGAAAAATAACTTTATGATACTGAATTTCAACTAAATCGACTGATTTTTTAAATTTTCGCGCAAAAACTTTCGAAAAATTCATTGAATTTAAAATCTAATATTACCAGTTGATTTACCATGAAAAATAACCTGTGTATACTGAGGTTCATGTAAATACAAAGAAGCAGTCATGCTTGATGACACGATGACACTTACGCTTACACTTACAGTCTACCATCCCCCGAGAGGAGAAATTTTTCATTCTTAAGAAGCAATTTCATTGCTTAATAAAGACTAAAGTTATAATATTGTAATTTCATTGTATTCTCTGCTTATTGAAAGAAAATGGATTTCTTACCTTTTACTTCATTTTTTGGTTTTTTATTGTACTTACTTACTGGCATTACATTAATGAATTTACTACATTAAACTCATTTAGCAACCAGTATTAGCGTTTTATTGAATTGCATTGACCTATTCAGACATTCACACGTAATACGTAAACTATATAAACATTTAAAAAAAATTATGTGAGAAATACATGGCAAAGAATAAACGTACTTGTGTTAAAATCATTGCTTCTCTCATTTATTAAGTTTTAGTAAATTGTATTACGTTTTATAAACTCGTTTGCTAAACTTTTAAATTGCTTATTTTATGAGTTGAATTTTAGCATTATCTCAGGGTGGATAAGTAATAATTTGTTCTCGTGAGTAGTTATAAATTGTTTAAAACTTTAAATTATTTGCCACTTCGATTTTTTGTCTATAATACATTCAGGGTCAGAAATAAAATTTGATTCTTGCGTCTTGAAATGAAATATGATTTATGAAAGGCTCCAGGCATTGTCATTTGTATTTTTACATTGTTTTATTTTGTTATATTGTTTTATACACATACGTTTAGGCATTTACTGCCATAATGCACAATCCTAATATCAATCGTTACAAAACAATCCAAATAAAATTCAAGAGCCCTATTTTTGTTTCTTGGATTTGATGAGATTTAAAAATCGTTCGACCTTGACAGTTTCATCATACATATATATAGTTCCCTAAAATTACAATTTGATGTTGCATTAAATTATGGATTGGTTTTCGCTCTTTCTCTGATACGAAACCCATGTTTTCAACATTGGATTAATGAAAAAATAAACTCGACAATTGAAGATGGTCACGCTGGGGTTATCAAAAATCTTTGAAAATAGTATTAATGATCTAGTCTCAGCAGTAGCTTCATTTGGATGCATCACAACCGATACCTTGCCATGTAAAAATATTTGACCTCGACCTTTGACCCAGTTCCCTATAACCGATTATGCCCATCTCAGAACTTAAAGTCAGCTTTGACCTTAGGCATCCATTACTGAATCAGAATTAAAAAATGTTAAGCCGTTCAAAAGATATCGTGACCCCGGTCAGACGGACGACAGACAGAGTGATCTTAATATGGCCCTAAAGGTCCATAATAATAGTTTCTTATACTCGATTTAGAGTAAAACAGTTCCGACAAGTAACATATGTACTAAGCCATTAAATTTCTTATGGGTATAATTAAATGAATGATTAATGATCCTATTATGAATGCCATCCGACGAAATGGCATTACTAAAGCGCTACAAAGATATCCTTTGCATTATACCATGGACAGAGTATTCTTGTGTCGAAATTTTACAAAAACTTAAAATGATATCTGGGACTTTTCCAATAGTAGCAATGGTATTGTGTGCCACGGTGCTAGGTGAATATATAATTACGAAATTCATTTTGCTTTTAATTCTAAAAAATTCTACCGAACAATATGAAAGGTTCTTATATTCTCCTAGCTATAGGGGATGAATCAATACCAAAATCCGCATCGTACTCCCTCAACGAGTTTGGATCCGAGATGAAAAAATTGAAAACACATGGAAAGGAGTTGGGTATGAATTTCGAAATTATTTGAATGTATTTTTGTATTTGCTTAATAAATGATTATGAAACTTATGATTAGAGCTTAGCGAACATGCACTGGCCTCTTTGAGACGGATGTTTGCCCATTGTACAAAACTTAATGTTCGTAACAACCATCCTTCTTACGAGCTTATAATTGAGCCTTTGAAAGAGCGCGCAATGAACATGAAATTTAAAAGCGGAGAACCGTTCAAATACGCGTTTTTGGCAGAACCCGCAGAGGTACGTACATTAAAAAATCGATATTCAAAACGCTCACATATAAAATCAAACAAGATTTATTTTTTAGGCAGTTTACACAATATCGGAAAATAAAATTACTGGAAATGAAACTCTTGATAATGGTGCAAAATTTGAGGTGGAAATTACTTTTGGGAATGATGAGATTATAATGACTCGAAGTAGTAAAAGCGTAACTGTGAAACTTCAGTTCATGAAGATTGGTAGTTCAGGTAGATTAAATGAAACTATTTAAACGCCTACTTACAGAATATAAAAAAATATAAACCCCCTCATTTATTTTACCCAGGCAGTAAGCTAAACAATCTTATACCTAAAGCAGCTACTTACATTGCAAGTATTTATGGAAGCGAGATGACAGAAGAAATAACGGAACATGGGGAGGATATAGGTATGAAGACATAAATTAGTAAAAACCTTACTTGTAAAATTTTAAAATATTTCCATTCTTGTTTAAGGAGTAAAAAGTGTGTACAAGGATGCTTTGGTTGACGGGTTAAAGCCCATGACCATTTTGAAGGTCAAGAATACTCATCCCCATTATCTCATTCAACTTTTGTTTGTGCCTAACGATGGTCTCCAGTTTAATAGTGGAGAACCCTTTGAATACTTTGTATTTGGAAAAACATGCAAGGTACTTTTGAATAAATGTTAGTTAATTAGGAACTTTTAGTGCCCAACTAATAATTTGTTTGGTGTATTTAGGCGTTTTATACAGTTACTGGAAACAAAATTAGTGGCAAGGAAATTCTAAAAGATTCCGTTGGACATGCTGGAGAAGAATATGATGTAGAGTTTCTTTTTAATGATAATGGAAACACTCTTGTAATGACGCGGACGAGTGAGACGGCTACGGTAAAGCTTACTTACATTAAATCGCTAATTTAAGTTGAAGGCTGTTTTCTATATGTTTCGTATGAACCTTTCCTTTGCTACGATTTAACTCAAATGAACTGAAATGTGTTTTAATAATATGTATATCCTAATCCTCAACTGGTTTTGATTTGTTTTCCTTAATATGATAATGATATGTGTAAATTGTAAGTTGACTAAAAATCTATTTTCGTCCCTTCTGGACACGAATTCATTTACATTGTTTAGAATAATATACACAAGTATATTTCACGGATCTCTTGTTTTAAGCCTATAACAGGCCCATATAAAAATGTTACTTTTCGGTATGTATATACAATTTTGGGACTATAAAAGTCCGCTCGAACCTTCATTCAACGCTCTCTCTCTTGACTCAAAGGCAGCAGTGCACTCTGCCCAATTTCTCTTTCAAGTTTCACTTTACCCCATTTGACAATAAACTCACCTTCAAATTACAATCTTTTACCTTGCTTTCCTCCAGTCATATTTATTTCCAAGAATACTAAGTAATCATACTAGCCACATCATCACTAAAAAATAATAGCACAAATTGCAAACGCAGGCTGTAAACACTATACATTATTTCTTTTAAAGATAACTTTTTACTGCTATATAATTTTGAAACAATTCAAAATTAGAGTTGATTAAATCTGAAAATACCTCTAAAATTTTCTACCGATCCTAATAAAAATTCGTCAAACGATAATTGGAAATAAATCTCGTGGAATACAAATGAATCATTTCGGCCATAAACTACACTACTAGATAATTTTAGAGATCAAAGTTGCATTACGTTTGACGTAGTCATGAACGATATATATATATATATATATATCTTGTGAATGAATACTGAAACAAAGAAACGAATGATAATCTAAACCATTATCGATTTTAACGACATGATTAAAATTTTGATGAATAATTCATTTACATTATTCAATTGGTTAGTTCATTAGGATCTAAAGCACTCGATATTCATACATCAATAATCTAAAATGAAGAGTGCAATGGGTTTCCATAGTTTTAATTTGATTTCTTGTAGGATTTGCAGCAGGTAAATAGCTTTCATAGGGATTACTTTTAAATTCCAATTATAATCTGACAAGGTTTTTTTTAAATTTCAGCGCTGCATTGGGTCGGATTCCGAAATTAAATTCTTCTTATCTCAACGAGTTTGACTCAAAATTTAAAAAAATGAAAGCACATGTCTAGAAATTTGGTAAAATTTCTAATGTTTTAACTAACATTTAGATTAGGGCGTGTTCAAAAGAATATACTCAAATGTTTGCGCATCAAAAAAGAGACTTGTCAATAATCACATTTCCTTTGACCTCCAAGTTGAAGGTAGGAAAGGCGAAAACATCGAAATGACATTTAATAGTGGAGAACCATTTAGTTACGATGTACGAGTTTGTGCCGGAATCGTTGGAGGTACTAAAACTATGTTAGTGAATATATCATTTATGTTTTTAGCTGAAGGATTTAATTTTCGTATTCAGGCAGTTTACCCAGTTTTTTGGAAATACAATTAATATGGCAGCGAAACTCTTAGCAACGGAGCGAAATCCAAATTGGAGATAATTGTATATAGTAACTGAGCTCGTAATTACCCGTAAAAGCCTTATTAGACATATAAAATATACCAATTTTCTTATTGTATAATGAAATCCAAGTTCAAGATGCTTTACGTTTTTGGGGTGTTTCGCAAACGAAACCAAGAATAATTAAGCCAATTAATTTTTTAATGAAACCATTTTCCATTCATATATTCCACGGCGATCTATTTAATAAAAACATCAAGATTAGAAGATAATAAAATGTTAGTGGTGTTTTGTAATTCGTCGTTTGTAATTAAAATATTGCATTTTATCCTGTTACCGGAAATAAAATGGTTGGCTCCGTTTTCTCTGAAACAGTATACTTTCAGCGAAGATGGGAACATTGTGTAAAGTTTGTGTTGTGAACCTTGCGTTGAAGCACATAAGAGGGAGTTCACGTACACACGAGCTTTTTAAAGTCGATTCGTCGAAAGACGACATAATGGTTTTATTTGGGATAAAAGTTGGGGACAATAAATTGGTAATTGCTCTGTTAAAAACGGACTTTGAAATTAATTCATATTTAAAATTTGAATTACACTAACATTTATATGAATAAATATGCATAAAATGTTTTGTTTCTGCCAAATGAACGTAAGAAATAGTATTTTAATGATAATTGCAAGCATAATTTGACGACAAATTCATGTATGACCATTTAACTGTCGTCAAATTTAACAATCACTATCTTAATGTGTTTTAACATTAGGTACAAATTAGAAATTACGATTAATGACTTTATGCGTAAGCTAATAAGCCTTCCTGACTGCAATTATAGCTTGCCTTGCCAGTTCATATTAATGGTTGTCTCCTAATCTGTAGCTTTTTAATAGGATACGCAAGAAGTGTGGCTAAGATGAAAAGTATTCTACTCGCAATATGCTTGGTGCAGTTGGCAAAAGGTGAGTAAAATTTAAATGGTCCAATTTGAGTTTTTTAAAATTCGCGTTAATGGTTAAAAATGTAACTTTTAGCGGAAGATTCATTTAATAATGTAATCCCACAAAGTGCGAGTTACTTCTTCAACGAGCTTGGATCAGACATGGATAAATTGAAGACACATTGGGAAGATTTGCGTATGAATAGATATAAAATATGTACACATTTTTGGTTTGTGAAACAATTGCAAACAATCTGGTGTATTTTAGAAATGAGTGAATATCGGGTGTCCAATTTGATGCGGAAATTTACTCATAGTGCATGGCTTTTCTTTAATAATAACCATTCATCCTACGAGCTTCGCCTTCATCCGACAGGAGAAGAGCGGTCAATAAACTTTCTTAAGTTTAGTAATGGAGAGCCGTTTAGTTACGATTTTTTTTCCAAACCAGTCCAGGTAAATATGTTTTGATCTTTCAATAAACAGCAAGTTATCATACTGAGACAAAAATGTATTTCAGGCACTGTACACAGTTTCTGGGAATATAATTACTGGAGTCGAAACTCTTCCTAAAGGAGAACAAATTAAAGTGGAAATTACCGTTGCGGATGAGCTTGTAATGCATATTAAAAGTAACAGCGTTGCATTAAATCTTCAATTTATTCGACATGGTATCTCAGGTATAATTGCTGTTTTATGGATTATTTTTATCCGTATCAAATTTTGGCATTCAAAAAATTGTTTAAAAAATTATAATGCTAGCAAAGGAACCGAAAAATCATTTCATTCCAACCAAAGCTTTATATTTGGCAAACGATTATGGGAATGATGTCGAGGAGAAAGTTAAGCAGCATGCAAAGGATTTAGGTACGACCTTAAAGGAGGATTTAAGTTAATTCGTTAAAATTCGCAGATTTTTAATTTACATATTTACTTTTGAAGGAATTAGCCAAAAAAACCTTGAAGTATTTCTTATGGCATTTGACCCCAAGTCTCACTTATTCATCAAAAACCATCATCCTAGATATCAGATAAGACTTTTGGGATATTCCGATGAACTTGATTTCGAGAGCCGAGTTCCATTTACGTACCCGGCTTTTAATACATTTAGCAAGGTAAATTTCTAAATAATTAGAAAAACATTTCAATACAAAGTATCAGAGCTAGAGATCATTATTATATGTCATATTAAAGGCACTGTATACTGCTACCGATAACAAAATTGTTGGTAAGGAGTTTGTTACGAATTTGGATGGAACTAAAGGAACGGAAATGGAAATGGAGCTTGTTTTCAACGATGATGGAGAATCTCTTGTAATGACACGTAAGAGTGAGAACGTTATTTTGGAAATTAGTTACACCAGATCACATCAGGATTGGACCCACTTGGGCAGAAATATTCTGAGGGAATAATTTTAAGAAATATCATGTTACGCTTAGCTATTCTGGTAATTCCAAAATGGAATTCATTTAATCGTGTACGTAAAAACTACCTGAAAATGAAATACCAGCACCATAGTATTTCTGTACCTTTTATTAGATAGGTAACCGCATAAACAAATGAAAACGACAACAACGTCTTTTATTAGACGGTTGTACCTTTTTATGGTAATTGCTTTAACACATATTTATGCATATTATGATATTTTTATAGAGGTTGTATGGGGGATAACATAAACTGCAGTCTCTGTTGCTTTCGATCATATATAAATACGATAGTTCATTATAGGTCATTCGAAAATACTAAGCTTCGGCATTCTACAATAAATTTGCCTTGCTTTTCAAACTATAACTACGTTGGTGAATTTAATTGCGTATTAAGTGTATTGCAAAGGTAAAATTCAAATACTAATGCTTGGATTCATAAAGTCCTTAAACTTAATTATTGTATTAATATAATATTTGACTTATTTTTCATTACAATTGAGGGCAAAAAATACTTCTATTATTGCAGTTATGATATCTGCAAAAGTATTTTTGATTGTAAAGCTAATCAACGCTGACGAGGAGTGTCACCCAACTGATTCCCTGCGATTTGGCTGAAACTCGGCATAAAGACACTTTGGGCTAATACATTGTTTCACACAAAATGTGGGGTCACAATGGTCACCCGTTGCTAAGATACGATGGGTCACCATAATGATATGCGAATGAAAAATAACCAACTTTTGAAGGCATGTACCAGCTTAATCCAACTATTAGTGCATATAATATCGATATTGTATAAATTCCGCATTCCCAACTCAAAATATATGATTTTTAGGAAGTTTTAAAAAAAAATATAAATGTTTTGAATAATTGAATAGGGTTCGGAAACCTGTAAATAACCTGTAAAACCTAGAGTTCACAAAATACTAGTGACTCAAACATCTGGTCGATGGTCCAACCTAGCCCTACCGTTCTTTTTACAAACAAAAAATCGAACACGACAAATCAATTTTTATAATTTTCTTTTTGAGTTGGACTTGTAACTGTAACTTTTTAAAAAAAGTTACCAACCTCTGGCGAACTCAAGGTAGTCTATTGCATGCATAGCAGAGAAGGAAGTCTTAATTTGAGCTAGTATGCAATCAGCATTGTGGTATATTACAGCGGGATTCTAAAAAGCTCACGGGATATATATGTAAATACGTTTTTCTTCACTATTCCTCTGGTCTGTAGCCTTCCTACAAGTCCGAAAATGAGTAAACGAGTAAAGACCGATTTTAAAAATAATTTTGACAACAAATCATCGCTTGGTAGAGCAAATTTAGAATATAGGGAAGCATAGTTTGCAGTCATTGAGAGTGACCAAAATATAAAATTAAATTAAACGACCTACATATTATTGTTCTTCTCAAAAAATAACTTTTGTTTGTTGACAAGATGATTTTCGTTCGTTGATGACGTGCAAAACAAAATTGAGTAAAAAATTAACCTACTGATTGTTTGAAAACGTGTAAAGTGACAGGGGCACCTTTATTGTAGTCGACGAAATAAATACAAACTAGCTTTGTATAATTAAAAACTATTTGTTTAATACTTTTTCCTTTCTATTGTGATATCTAACCGGAGAAATCCTCAAACGCTGTCATCATGCCTAGGGTTATGATTAAAGGAGGTGTTTGGAGAAACACAGAGGTAAGATAATTGACAAAATTATACGATTTGGTCTTGGCGCTTTAAGTTGAAGTGTTATAAACATTAGCAGGTTGTTGGAAAGGCGTCGTAATGATGAAGTTTTGTTTAATTATTTCAGGATGAAATTCTAAAAGCGGCGGTGATGAAATATGGAAAAAACCAGTGGTCCCGTATTGCATCACTACTCCACCGCAAGTCAGCTAAACAGTGTAAGGCTAGATGGTTCGAGTGGTTGGATCCATCTATTAAAAAGACGGAATGGAGTAGGGAGGAGGATGAGAAGTTACTTCATTTGGCAAAGTTAATGCCGACGCAGTGGAGAACGATTGCTCCCATCATTGGACGAACTGCAGCTCAGTGTTTGGAAAGATATGAGAACTTGCTTGATCTCGCTCAGAAAAAGGAGGAGGGTGAAGAGGATGAAGTTCCGGTGACAGGGAAAGTGAGTGGGGCTGCTGCTCGAAAGTTTCAACCAGGGGAAATTGATCCAAATCCTGAGACCAAGCCTGCTCGACCTGACCCCATGGATATGGATGAAGATGGTATGTTTCACAATCGATTAAAATTACCGTAGCTAAGCTTTTTACGAAATGGTGTTTAAATACTAAAGCTAATTATTTTGCATTTTTTTTTGCTTTTGCTAGAGCTTGAAATGTTATCAGAGGCAAGAGCTCGTTTGGCAAATACCCAAGGTAAAAAGGCCAAACGGAAAGCTCGAGAAAAGCAATTGGAAGAAGCTAGACGGCTTGCAGCGCTACAAAAACGAAGGGAGTTGAGAATGGCTGGAATTGAGGTTAAACAGAAACGACCTAAACGACGTACCATTGATTACAATCGTGAGATTCCATTTGAGAAGACCCCAGCCTCAGGGTTTTATGACACTTCTACTGAAGCATTTGATGAGGAAGGTCCTAACTTCCAACGACTACGACAGCAGCAGCTTGATGGAGAGTTGAGAAAAGAAAAAGAGGAGGTATGACAATATAACTATATTTAAGTTTTAATGAGTAGCAATTTACAAAGGGAATTTTTAACAATAAATACTCAAATCAGGTTCATTAAAACATATTCTAGCGAGACAGGCGGAAGGACAAAGAGAAGATGAAGCAACGAAAGGAAAATGATATGCCAGTAACCATGATGAGTGAGGAACCACAGAGAAAGCGAAGCAAACTTGTGTTGCCAGAACCCCAGATTTCGGATATCGAATTGGAACAAGTTGTGAAATTAGGAAGGGCATCTGAGGTAGCAAAGGAAGCTGCTAGTGAATCTGGAACCAAAGCATCTCAAACTCTGTTGAGTGATTATTCCTTAACAAATACGTCGACAGTACTCCGAACGCCGAGAACACCAGCAGCAGCCACGGATAAGATTTTGCAGGTACAAGATTTATTCTTTAACTTTAGGTTCTTCATTATTATTACATAGATGTGATAGCCGATTAAATAAATTTTTGAATTTTGTTGAATCAAACAGGAAGCTCAAAATATTATGGCATTGACAAACGTTGACACACCGTTGAAAGGAGGTTTAAATACACCTTTAGTTGATGCTGACTTCAGTGGAACAGCACCAAAAGTGGACATAGCTCCGACTCCAAACACAGTGTTAGCTACTCCTTTTAGGACGCCAGCTCAGTCAGGAAACACACCATTCCGTGGGACACCGAAAGCTGGGAAAACTCCAGCTAATGCTGTCAGCGCTACTCCAATTCGGGATAAACTGAGCATTAATCCTGAGGATGCGGAATCAACAACTTATGGAACTAAACAATATATGAAGGAGGTATAGAAAACTTTATCAATATTTTTGATAAAAGTGCAACAAAACACAAATAACCATTATTTTTTAAAACTTTCAGCTTGTCAGTTCCCTCAAGGACCAGCTGACCACGTTGCCATCTCCTAAAAACAATTACGAAATTTTCATACCTGAAGATGACCTAAAGGAGGAGGGGGAGGATGGAACTACAGACAAATCATCAAGAATTGAGGATAAAGAGGATATAGAGAAAAACAATGAAGCAGAAAAGAAGAAACGGAGAATGGGAGAGTTTAAGAAAATGTCTAAAGCAGTCCAGCGAGATTTACCTCGTCCTATGGGTGTTAATATGACTTCTCTTCGGCCAGGGATGAACCAGTTAACGGATATTCAAAAGGTATTGTTTTAAACAATGGTTTTCTAATAAGTCATTCGTGGGTTGTCATCAAGTCAAGGTATTCATTATGACTTCTTAAATGTCACCCAATAGGCTGAAGAACTGATAAAACAGGAAATGGTAGTGATGCTTCATCACGATGCTCTCGTTGCTCCTGCTGAAAATCAAGTTGTAACGAAGAAAGGGATGAATGCCGTATATAATCAAGCTCATCATTTGGATTATTTAGAGAAGAACCCATATGAAGAAGTTAGTGCTGAGGAAATGGCACAGGTTTGTAACAAATTACACTGTTGTTACAATATAAACTTTTTTTTCAATATAGCAAGTTCGTAAAATATTTATTAACGTTTAAAATTACAGGCTCGTGAATTAATGCAAGCAGAAATGCAAACTGTTAAAAAGGGGATGGGGCATGGTGATATTCCTCTGCCCGTTTACACTCAAGTTTGGGAGGAATGTTTGGCACAGGCAAGCAAAATTTTATTTTTATTAAATACAAGTTATTATTGAAGAAGCATTGGAAGGTTAGGGTTAGAATTCGATTTACTTTTATTATTTTTGGTTTTCCTTTAGGTATTGTTTCTGCCAGGCCAAAATAGGTACACTAGAGCATCCCTTGCTACCAAGAAAGATCGTCTGGAATCGATGGAGAAGAAATTGGAAGTTAATAGAAATCACATGACTAAGGAAGCAAAACGTGCAGGAAAGATGGAAAAGAAACTAAAAATCCTCACAGGAGGTTATCAAATGCGATCACAGGCACTTCTCAAGCAGTTCCAAGATTTGAGTGACCAGATTGAAAAAACTAACCTGGAAAAGTCTACCTTTGAATTTTTAAGGGATATGGAAGAGATTGCTGTTCCTCGCCGTCTTCAGGCATCTAATTTTTTTGTGCCTTCAGTGACAAAATAATAAATTCCGATCACAAATATTTTGATTTTCTAATATCGTTTTTTTCTATCATTACCAGGCTTTGAAGGAAGATGTAGATCGACAAAAGGAACGAGAAAGGGAGCTGCAAAGAAAGTTTGCGGACTTTCAGCTAAGGCTTGGGAATTACAGTGATGATTAGGCTGAATCGGACTAGAGTTCATTCTTCATACTCGTAGTGCATTTTTTAGGGTCCTGTTAAATTATAGAGAATATTTGTATTATTAAAAGTTTTCTGTATTAAAAATAAAAAAAATAATGAAAATTTCCTGTAATAAATTATGACGTTTTATTTCGTTTTAAACCGTACAGAGTATTCGGATTTTTAAAAAAAAAGTTTTATTAATATCCTTGTTAATACATGATACATACTACATACTCAGAACCATCATCAAAAATATTAGTGGCATGATCTTGGTCACCGTAAAACGTGATGTACTCAACATGTGTGTATGGGAGAAACTTAAAATTGCAATAAATAAACCAGGTAGCACAGGAGTCTAACGAACTAGCAATTTAGGCTTCATAAAAGAAAACTGATGACATTGGACCCGTAAGATAACATCCCAGATAGGCGCCCATATCGTAGATGATCTTTTCTCATGACTAACTGTCGAATGATATGATGCACGGTATGCCTTACGCTTGGAAAAACGAGGGGGTATGACCTTTCCCCCCAGGGGTAACTCCGATTTGGTCCATAATGGAACTTGATTCCTAATTTTTCCTAAGCTATTGATTGGCGAAAACAGAATTAAAAAAAGTCAAAACGTTCTCGAGTTATGGTACCTAACTCTATCTCAATATTTTTCAATTTACTATATACAACCCAAAATTACCCAAAGCAACACAGTGCTATATTTTACTAGCTTTGCTTGAAAAAAATTCTGACTACAACCCAGGGTTGGATAAAAACATGGAGAAAAGCTTTTCTCCATATTTCCATGTAAAAAATAATAAAAACATGGAAAAAACATGGAAATACTTGTATACATGGAAAAACTCCGTTCGCATGTTTTAGACACTCTACAATGGATATAATACTTTTAAAATGCACATTTATACTCGGAGTAGCAAGACTGAACTCCTTTTCAGTGATTTTTAAGATACTCCATCATAACTTTTAGCAGTTTCCAATCGAATTTATTTTCAAAGATAGGGTGATTAAATTATAAACGATAACTATAAGTTTCAGCGAATATTGACGCAGTATTATGTATATTCTCAACTATAGAAAATATGAAAGAACACAACGCTCGACAAAATAAGTGAAGTCGTATCTCACCAGAGTGTTATTTCTGAGTTTTTGATTAGTCCAGCAGCATTTATCCATTTTTCCATGTAAAAACATTTATCCATGGAGAAAAGAATTTTCTTTTCTCCATGTAAATACATGTTTTCTCCATGTTGTTTTTCCATAATATGTTTTTACATGTTCCTACCCTGCTACAACCTATAAAAAATTTAACCTACCACAATGTTAATGATTACGCAAGTTGCTTGCTCATTAACCTAAAACTTTTTTTGCTGCATAACCTTATACTAGTGGCCGTCTAGGTTCTCGGAATAAAAAACTGTAAAATAGGTTTTTTTTTAAAAAAAAAAAAAAAAAAATCTAGCAGCATCAGGTTTCTTCTTAGCCAAGAAAAATAGGCCATTGTACTTTTGAGGTTGAGAAACACAAACATAACGAGCGCAAGTAAAGATAACAACGATATACGATTCACCAACTTGTTAGGTCCTTTCATTTATCACAATTCTTGTGTTGCTTACAAATTAGTGTGACGTAATCAACGCTGGTTTACTGATTCACACACTCGCCATAAAACTTTATGATCCAAATCCAAATGGAAATTGACTGGATGCGTAAGATTAAAACTGGAAAAAATCCTGCAAAACTAATTTATATACATCAAACAGAATAAAAACAATTTTTAAGGTTTATGTGTTTGAACAGACAGACAGTGAGACTTAATACTGAATTCTCTATGTTGTTTGGTATGGAAGTTTAAAACATCAAGCTTTATGTGGCTGAAACAAGGAAATGGTTTATTTTTAAGCATCAATTCACGTTCCATTGTGAACAAACCGAAGCCAAATATATTTTAGGCATGGTCGATAAACTTTGTAGGTAAATTATTTACAAATGTCCACATGTATCATAGAAATCCCAGGGAATCTCTTCCTGGATAATTAAATACCATGTTTCATGATGTTTCTCCCCTCTTCCATCGGCGCTCTTGGTACCACTTTGTACAAATTATTTCTCGACAAAACAGTACCTAAATTATTATTTTTAAACATTTCACTACTTTTTAGAATTTCAGAATTCAATGGTAATTTTAAATTGTTTTTTAATTGATTGTTGAATGAAATTGTATAAATAAAAATAAATTTTTTTATTAAAATCAATTTTTTTAAAGGATGATCATCAAAGCATTTTGTTAAATTGAACTAGTACACAGAAAAAATATTTTTATCAGCCGGCAACCGGCTTTCTGGAAAATGGACAAACGCAGACATGTATTAATATTACTAAAAAATTCATTGCCAAGGCTAGCCATTCTCTTTGTTTGGCATTTATTATGTAAAAATAGCTATAATAAACTGCTAGTAAGCAGGCCAGAGACGTAGCCGAAGAAGGCGTTGAGTGATCACCTCCAAACCCCCTCCCACATGTCCACAATATCCCCTCCACCACCTCTCTCTCTAAACCTCTCTCCACCTCTGCGATCCTCTCCCAACGTAGTAAAAGCATTACTTGTGCAATACCATTCCGGATTTTTATGCTTTATGTACATTCATGCACTATGCATTTGCTATGCTAAGCATGCCTTTATGCATATGTTTCAACCAAATCGATGAGTTTCCGAACTCTCGAGCCTATAACTTTTGAATCGTTTGACCGATTTGGCTGAAAATTATTCCCAGAGGTCCTCTTGAGTAGTACTACCTGTGTACCAAATTTGGTCCAAATCGGTCAATGTATGTGACCAGGAGAGTGCGCACAGACAGACAGACGGACGGACGGACGGACGGACAGACAGACAGTTTTAGTAAAACCATTACTACGCTGAATGCTTTCGCTTCAGCTACGTAATAAAAATATACTATCTTATTCAGTATCAAGTTCTCACGCGCCCACGCAGCTATATATACCTCATAACATAATGCTATTGACTTCAATTGGAAAATCGCCTTGATTCTGCCGTTTCGTTCCACTTTGTTGATTATATTATTTGTGAGCGAGCAAAGCAAGCAGCTATCTAATTCTCGTTTGTTTCAGGAAATCCACATAAATATGAAATTACATTCACATTTATACAAAGATACATTTGCTTATTTTTTCTAGAATGGATGTAAAGACGAAGCAGTAACAAAACTGAATGAGATAATATAAAGTTTCCTCTTATAAAATGTTAATTATAATTTGGTACAAATGTAAAGAAGTACATGCATTGAGTATAACAAAGAAATTTACAGGGCCAGCATCTTACACTTGAAAAATTAGCCAAGACGGACAGACAAACGTTTCCACCACCTCCCAATTCCTACTTGTTTGCTTTTTTACTTTTTTAAAGGAGCTTTACAATATTATATTCCGACTGGAGCATTATTTTTATGTCAGGAACCGAAAGAATGAGGAAAACGAGTCAACCATATTATAGTGAATGTTTTTTTTCATAAATAAAAATTTCTTTAGATTTATAAAAATACTGATTATGTTCTACGAAATATTTTATTTTATGCGTTCATTAAAACAAAATCTTGTTTGAAGATGAAAACAAAAAATTGATTTTTGTTCCACTTGCTTGACTACTTACAACCTACTTTTCTACTACGGCGATCTTATTTTCTTCCTGGATCAGTCGTAATAATTTAAAAAAAGCATAATGATAATTGAGGTTTAAACCTCGACCAAACTCCAACATTTATCCTAACTCCTAACTCCATTTATTACTCCAACAACACAGTTAATTTTTAGGTACATAACGTGCGTAAGTAGGTACCTGAACTCAAAAATGTTTTTATTCAACTTGTTCTTCCTGGAGAGAGAAAAAGTAATGATTCTTTTTGTCCAGAGCCGCATATAAATAGTAGCTCCGCTTGTATCTGGAACTCAGTTTCAATCCAGCATTCTATCCAGTCAAGTAGTTCAGTTGAGAAACAAATCTGCTTGACTTTAAAGTTCCTTCTTTTCAGCATCATCATGAAGTTGGGCTACCACTTTGCCATCTTGTTGGCGTTAGGTTTCGTGGATTCTACGCTTGGCGACTGTTACTCCGAAATGTGTATTCCAACCGGATTCGGGTGTGACAAACTTTACGGTGGGAAGCGCAACGTTGAAGCCATCACAAAGAAAAAATCTTGCACATATAAGCAAGGAAACGATAACATTCCTGGAGCATACAAAGGAGTTTGCTGTGTAACACAAGAAGATGCTGATACATTTTTAGCAACAAAGGCCCTTGGAAGTAAGTCGAAAAACATGGCTCCTTTCTACGGCAAACCAAAGAATATGACAAGTTCATTGTTTAACAAATATTCCTTGTTTTATTCTAGATTTGGCAAGAACCATCTCTGGCGCCGAACCAAACGAATATCCTCACCAAATCCGTTTCATGACCAAAGGCATGTGTGGTGGCACAATTTACAACAAGAATTGGATCATCACAGCCGCTCACTGCGTCCGACACGATACTAACGTTTTTGCGGAAAAAAACGGCAACTTTGTTAATACACGCGGAGAGAAAAAGCAAGCATATGTTATTGCTGGACAATCCCACGTCACAAATGCCACCGACGAGGATAAGTATTTCATTGACAGAATCATCACACACGAAGACTGGAAGCCAAAAGCTATTGGCAAGGGGCATGACATAGCTCTCCTGCATTTAGTCCGTCCCCTTCAGCTCGCCAAAGGAAAAATCCAGCCAATGCGTTTGGAGCCTGCAGACTACGTCCCAAATTACGGAGGAGTGGGTGTAGCAATCGGTTATGGGAACGTGCACGAAAAGTTGGGTGCTGGTTCCGATGACTTGATGGAAACTGAGGCACCCATTCACTCAAACGCCAAAGCTGCCCGCATCTCACAAGATCCAGAAGGCTCCGGTGGTAGGGCTGGAACTGTTCCCCTTCCTCAGCATCTTGCTATGGGTGGCGAGGATTCCGGAGTTGTTGTTGGGCAAGGAGATTCTGGTGGTCCGTTTATTTGTCCGGATGACAACAATCGACCCATCCTATGTGGCATTGCTTCATTCAAAACATGCGAGCCCTACAAAATGTGCAGACGTCCTAGCTTTTATGTTCGAGTGGCTCCATTCCTTCCCTGGATCAAGAAGAATACTGGTGGGGAAAAGCAAGAAACAAATCTCCTCTTTGATGTGCCAATGTTCCCAGAAAAGATTGATGATAAAGAAGCTCCTCCCTTTTTGGCCAGAGTGGGACTTTTAAAACAGTCTTGCGCAGGAATCCTTTTGAATCCGAAATTGTTGGGGATTACAGGAGAATGCTATGAAGCGAATGGGGGTAATGATGGACTAGGCAGCGCGATGATTTACCATCATAATACTGGAGCCAAGTTAACTCCCGGTGCATCCGCAATCATGGACGGTTTTGAGAGGGACATTTCACCTAATATCACACAGTATTTGAAGCGACATGTAAACCGCCATGACTTGGCTTTTATCATATTGTCAGAACCATTTGAAGTATCAGAATATGCAAAGCTCCCACCCAAAGGGTATAAATTGAAGGGGCAGGCGGTAGAGTACTCCTTTAATGAAAAAGTTAATTCCGTTGAGAGAAGAACTTTTGTTCAAATGGATGAGGAAGACTGCTCCAAAAAGTTGAATACTGTGGATAGCAATCTTGAGTTGGGAAGTGACCAGTTGTGTATGAGACAGGTTTATTCAGCAAGGAAGGAATGTGATAGGGACATTGGGGGACCACTTATCTGTGAGGGAGGCTATCTTTGTGGAGCCAAGTCGTTCCATGGATGTGGATTCTCAGCTTTCCCAGAACTGTTCAATAATTACTCTGATAAGAAGATGAGGAACACATTGCAATCTTACATTGAACAAATCAAATAAGGTGTAAATACAAGATGACATTTTTAGGAATTATTACTTGAAGTAGTTTCCTTTTTGTATTTGTTGCTCAACCCGTTAATAAATAAAGATTCTGAAATTAAAATTGTTACTTACAAACTACAAGGACTTAATTAGAAATATGCAATTTCCAATAAGCACCATTCCTGTGCACATATTTCATTTAAATATGACATACATATCAAACGGGAAAAGGTGGGGTTGAAATGCATCCTGTTGGCAAATTACATTTGACTTGAGAATTCATTATTGAAAGTTAAGTTTACTTTCCCAACTCAAATACTTTTGGGAATGTTGATATGCGGTTCAAAAGCAGATTGAAGTGGAATACCGAGCAAAGTGTTAGCTAGTTTAAATGCTTGTTGGTATTTGGTTTACATTAACAAAGGTAGGGATAATGCTAACGCCATTCTCCAGGGAAAAAAATAAGACTTAATAGATTAACAGTAGTAGTAATGGTAAGGTTCATCAACAATGCGTATTACAAAGTATGTGCCCATTGCGTAAACTCGATACGATTTTAATTATCCAGGAAGAAATTTGTGGATGGTTAACGAAGGATGTTAAAATAGAAATACATACTTTACACACTTCATTTTTTATTTGCTTTGGTTTGTGTGTACCTAAAGAAACTTGAGGTGTGTGTGGATTTTTGTGTGGACTGTGGATTAGGGTTTCTCATGTGGAACCATAATATAACTTATAATTATGTAACTATGTACGGTCTATTGAGAATGAGTATTGTAATTCTCAGGTAGCCGGCGACTCTTTGATTCCAAGCGTTTGCGTTTTAGTTTACTTAATTAAAAGGCAGTTTGTCATGAGATATTAGCCGAGTCTTTGGCTACCTGAGATACTTATTACACTTATTAACCGGTACGTTTTGCAAACGAGAGTTATGGATTTCTGATTTTGGGTATGCTTTTCTTATGACGCGCCACCAAGAATCTCTATTTTCGAACTGACCTCCAAGGAGATACATATATCATTGAAAATTAGCAAGAAGAGATTGGCCCTTAATAAAATTAGACACATATACATATACGAGTTAATTGCTTCCAGATTCTGCCTGACCATTAAAAAAAGCCTTGAGAAATATAGTAATTTCTAAGTTTTTTCCAGTGTTTAATTATTTTGTTAAAATTAAACGAAGCATATTATTATGTAACGTTCCGGCGTTTTTCGTTGTGTTAACTAGTTATCAAACTTGAATACTTACATACTAAATCAGAACTCAAATTACAAAAAGTCACAAACACAAATTAATCTCTCAATATTCTGAGACATTGTCAAAGTAAGAGAAAAACATTAACATTATAGTTGTCCGTATAGGAAGCAACCATAAATCAAAATCAAGAACCATTCAAAGGTAATATATGTAATAAATTCATAAATTTTATGGATGTAAATTACGAAATGGTTGCATTACATCATATTTTTTTGCGTAATTAAACTTGGTATGCTCTCCAAAACATAACGTAATCGTAATCATTTTATGAGTAAAGGCTGCTACGATTTACTCCATAGATTTGTTCTTTCATCTAAAATGAACTTAAAAGTAAGTGTAATCCTCTGCCTTGTTGCAGTAACTCTATTGAACTCATTTGCGGCTGCAAAGAAAGAGGCAGCAAAGAGTAAGTTAGCTCCATGTCCTGATGAAGACGCCCCAGTTTGCATAGACTGCGTGTGCAACCCCAAAAAGAGAGGGGTTAACAGTTGCAAGCCAAGCAGTTCATGTCCAGAGCCTTTACAATCGACTTCTGGAATTACGAAAAAAAACAAAACAGGTATGATTTGAGGCAGGTGACCAATTATTTGAAAACAACATGGTAACACATTGAATTGAACTGACATTTGTTGACTTCAATAGCTATTTGTCCTTACGGGGAAACGTTTAGTGCACAATGCATCCTTTGTGAATGCTCAGGTAATATTTCAATAATTTTACATTGATATGGAGAACTATATTTAAATTTAAATTATGACTCACTAATACTGGGGGTTTTACGACGTCAGGTTTTGGCCAAGGAGATCATTGTGCGATGTGTTTTGCTGTAAGTTAATTGGTACTCTTTATGATCATTTCAGTCATAGTATTTTAGGTTGGATTGAAAATATTTTTTAAATAGCTTCCTGTTCGACGAGGCGGTCAGCCAGAGCAGGTTAACAATGAGCTACCTCAAAACACGGATAATAAATTTACCAATTATGAAATTAACGGATGGGCGGCTGACGGAGATGAAGAAGAAGAGGAGGAAGAAGAAGAAGAAGTAGAAGAAAACGAAGATAAAAAGGAGAAAGAGGATGAAGAATAAAGTTCCTCAATTGTCAATACTTGAACGTTTAGGATAAAAATATTTTTTTAACAAACAGCGAACTTATTTAGTCCTTGATGAAAGAAAAAGGTTACTGAAATATCCACAACTTGGGGTACAAATACAGCTTTACTTTATGCGTCGTATTATCGAACATGAACTTTCAATGTTCAAACATGCCATGATTATGCTTTTAAAATTGCACTTACAGTACATGCCGTTTCTGAGTGCAAGCTGGTGTTAACCAATTATTATTGTTATCGCTGTCATTATTTTTATAAGGAATCAGTTAATAAAACCATTTTAACAACAGACGACCTACTAAACATGATATTAATGGATGAAGTTTAGCTAATAGACTTTATAATGTTACACAAATCAAATTTAGCATAAAACTAATCAATTTTTTTTTCATTTACACTTTTTAATACAGTTGGATAAGTTTTGGATAATATATATTTAATATTCTTACAATTAATAACGTTGTACTTTCCATAATTCTATCTAAAAAACTGATTGGCAGAGCTTTAGATGAAACCAAAAATAATATTATGCGTAAACACTCAACCAAAAAATGGTTGAGTGTGTTAGCATTTAATCAAGAAATGTACCAATAAGCCATGGCAAACTATCGTTCTGTATTTCCTAATATAACAATTACCTTCACTCTGTTTCGCCAACTGATGATAATTTCGAAAGCAAAAGACACCACACAACCCATCAAGAAAATTCCCCAAGTGAAAAACACTGACAAAACCTTTCCTTCCATTTGAATTGGGCTCACTGAACTCACAAAGTCATATTTGATTTGTGTTGGACTGACAACCTTTATCCTGTCTTGTACTCTTTTTGCAAGTGACATGTAAATATATTCCGTCATCCAGTGTAAATACAAACCCGATTGAAACATAGCTTGAAATTTCCTCCAAAGCTGGTCACCTCCTGGTGGTTTTATCCCAAAATGTACTTCTCCCGAATTCATTAATCTTTTCCCAATGTAACAATGTCGTCTTTTGGAAGGATTGAGTTGTTCTGAAGAAATCACCATATTAGCGTCATTTATTGCCGAAAGAACAAACGGCCAATTGTAGACTATTACTGTTTTTCTTGAGTATGCTATATTCCTTATGTATTCAGAGTGATTTGGAATTAAAGATTGGGTTGTCATTTTGTTTAAAAGCGCTTGAATATTTCTCATGTCACCCCGGATGTCAAGTCTATGAACAATATTTTATTTTGATTCATTACATTTAATTTTAAAATCTTGGCAATGAAATTACGTAATAATATTAATTATTATTACCTTTTATCAATGGTTTGAGAGTAGCTTCTGACGGTGGTATTAATTATTCCTAGTTGTATCACATCATAAAACAATACTGAATAATTTTTTTCAACAACACTAGAAATTTCTGTCATGGCATTTTCTTGCGGGGGACTGATTAAAAGACTTGTGATCGCACCCGTGTAATAGTTTACCAAAACAATACTCATCAACATCCACAATATGAAGAGTTGCGATTGTTTTACTTGAGGCCAAACGCCTCCTCTATAACTGGGGCCAAATGAAATGAGTGCTGCTCCAACAGAAAATAAAATAGGAAAAACTTGACTATCATGTAGAAACTTTAGTACAACTGCGATGCAAAACATTGAGAGTAAAAGGGAAAACCAAATGTAAATATCAAAGGCTTTTATGAGAATGTCTATGTTCCAAGGCTTTTCTAGGTTGACACGTGGTAAATCACAGTACGCAAAGTTAAATCCGAGAGATTTTAGCCGGGCCAATCGAACGGATTCCATCCCATCAGGTGAAAATCTGTACCTTTGCCAAAATTGGTTCAAAGAAATCCCAGATGATTCATAGTGCTGAATTGCTGGGTTGAGTAGAGAATATTGTGATAATGACAAGTTTGCTGCTTCCGCTGTGGCTCGTGAAAGAAGAGTTCTGTTGAGACTATCTGCAAGTATTTTACACGTCATGAACAAGGGGCCATACAAAGGTGGATTGCTATGATAATTTCTCATTTTTGAGTATTTTTGGAATGTGAGGAGCAATGTGGTTTGAGGAGCTATGTAGAAATCTAAAAGTATTGGGTTGTCTGTAGAGTAGCTAATCTGGTTTGCTTCTTTTGACTTTAAATCATTTTGCGGATTGTCAAAAAGTAAAGAGAGGTTAGTTGGATTTTCCAAATGAGCGCAACTACCGTATAATTTAAACACCCACTTCACATGAAGATTATTGCTATTGATTTCAATCAGAAATCGATATGATACGGACCGAAAATGAGTCGAGTCTTTCATTGCCCCAAAACAACCTTCAGATTGACTGAGAATGGAGGAGCTCCAAATTGTACAGCAAAATGTTGTAGAGTTATATGAAAGTGTCACGGGATGGTTTTCACAGACGCTGTCGTTTTCTTTTGCAAGTGAAAAGGATGCTGTTATCCATAAAACAAGTGCAATTGGGAAAAATTTCAAATTATTGAACCTTATTTCCATTTCTACTTTACAGGTTTTCAAGGCCTGTGTATAATCTACTAAATATAAGTACTTATTTTTGTGGACTTCCATGCGAAACTTTTGATAAAGTCATTTATCAAGCTTATATCTTAAAAGAAAGACAATATACTCTTATAAAAAAGCTACATGTTTAATTTTATGATGTACCTATACTTACCTGCTACCTATATTTGGACAATAAAATTGTTCGTACTGTAATGTAAATTATGAATTATTTAGTGATAAAGTTGATCCAAGTCGCCCGTTTCTACACGGAAATAGAAGCCATAGCTATAAAGGAAAATTGTTAAGATAAATAATAAAAATAATCAATACTAACGAAAATACTCTTGAATGGATTGCCAGCTTGGTATGAAAATTTAACAAACCTATATAAACTAAAATTACCTTTACAGTCACCTATTTTGACTCACCGTAAAAATAAACGCATCATTGCTTGCAGAATTTCATGCCTCTGCCATCCACCATTCAAATATAACTAACTATTGATTGTGCAAAGGCTACCAATTTAATATTCGTACACGTGTCTTCTTTTCTTTAAACTTGAAAACTCCAGGGTTGCCTACTAAAAGTAAGTCTCGCTTCCACAAAGAGTATGCAGGATTACAATGACACAATTAGCAATTTAACATTCATATTTCCATTATGAAGAAAAGTGTCAACTGAAAATGGGTGCTTTATAAGCTGGTTTTAATATGGTACAAACATGCATTTTATCACTCATAATTATAATCATAGATTTTGTACACACATATATACCTTTCTCTCCTAACACGATAAACATCATTTAAAATTTATAACGTTATATTTCAAGCACCACTGTAATTTGCCAATCACACACAAACACATAATTGAGGTACAAACTATTCAAACACAAATAAAAGCGGCTTGGGTTAAATGCAAGTTCATGGTCAACATTTATGCGGACAAAACACGTATGCTTTGAATTTATCTAGTTGAACCTGACAATATACTACTAACTAGAGTATTTATCACATCATAGCTTTTAATGGTTTATCATTTTGTAGGCTCAATTTTCCTTTTTAACAAACTATACAAAAATTCAATTCCGTACGATAAAACACACCCAGCTAGACAAACTCCCCAAATGAAAAACACTGTCAAAACTTTTCCTTCCATTTGAAGTGGACTAACCTCACTTTCATAATCATTCTTGATTTGAGTTGGACTAACAAGTTTGTTTCTGTCTTGGACCCTGTTCGTAAACGCAATCTGATAATATTCACGCATCCAGTACCAAAATAGACCATTCTGAATCATGTTCTGAAACACGTCTTTTAAACGATCTGATCCAGGAGGTGCCATTCCAAAATAAACTTGACCAGCATCAATTATTCGCTTTCCAATGTAGCAATGTCGCCGTTTGGAAATCAGTGGTTGTTCCTCAGCAATTAAAGTATTCGCCTCGTTAATCCAGGAAATTACATATGGCCAAAGATAAACCACAACAATTTTTCTTTGGTAGGCTAGAGTTTTCACAAATTCAGTCATGCTCTTAATTAACGAATGCTTTCCCATTTGATCCATTACGATTTTAATGTTGTTTACATCCTTTGAGATTCCAAGCCTATACATATATGTGTATGTTGTTATAATTTTTTTTAATATGATATGGAATTTACTGTAGAAGTATATATATTTAAAATATTTATTAGTTACCCATTTTTGTTCGAGTCTGATGAGAATTTTGTCACTGTATCGTTTACAATTTGCATGTGAGCAGCTTCGTTAAAAATCAGGGAATAATTTCTTTCAACAACATGCAAAATTTCTGTTAGAAATACGAGATGTGTGGACTTTGTTCAAAACGAAGTCATAAAAAATAAGGAAGGGCTCGTAGAGTCAAAAGTATTGAGCGAGGCGTGTTTGCATTCTTGCAATGCGTGATAAGAAAAAAGAGATGAGAACGATAGAAGTTGAGAGTTCAGTACTGTACG